>CM052443.1:97856927-97932231 GCA_028533085.1 Varecia variegata | reverse complement strand
CACTCTGGGAGGCCGAGGCGGGTGGATCGCTCAAGGTCAGGAGTTCGAGACCAGCCTGAGCAAGAGCGAGACCCCCGTCTCTACTAAAAAATAGAAACAAATTATCTGGCCAACTAAAAATATATATAGAAAAAATTAGCCAGGCATGGTGGCGCATGCCTGTAGTCCCAGCTACTCGGGAGGCTGAGGCAGAAGGATCACTTGAGCCCAGGAGTGTGAGGTTGCTGTGAGCTAGGCTGACGCCACGGCACTCACTCTAGCCCGGGCAACAGAGTGAGACTCTGTCTCAAAAAAAAAAAAAAAAAAAAAGGTCCTGGTTCCTGGAGAGGCCACTGCGTTGGTGCTCTAGGACTTGGACCCTAAAAAAAAAAAGAGTAAGACCCCATCTCTACTAAAAATAGAAATACATTAGCCAGACAACTAAAAATAGAAAAAATTAGCCGGGTGTGGTGGCGCATGCCTGTAGTTCCAGCTATTCGTGGAGGCTAAGGCAGGAGTTTTTTGAGGTTGCCGTTAGCTAGGTTGATGCCACGGCACTCCAGCCAAAGTGACAGAGCAAGACTCTGTCTCAAAAAAAAAAAAAAAAGTCTGGCAGTTCCTCAAATGGCTAAACAGACTTATCATTTGACCCAGCAATTCTATTTCTAGGTAAATACCCAAGAGAAATGAAAACATATGCCCCCACTAATAACTATATACATGGAAAACAACTCAAATGTCCAACTGATGAATGGATAAAATGTCCACACAATGGAAATTTAATAAAAATGAAGTACTGATTCATGGCACAATATGAATGAACCTCCAAAACATTATGCTTAGTAAAAGAAGCCAATCACAAAGAACATATTATGTGATTCCAATTATAGGAAATTACCAGAACAGGCAAATCTATAGTCACAGAAAGCAGACTGGCAGAGCGAGGTGCAGTAGTGGGTGCCTGTACTCTCAGCTTACTCAGGAGCATGAGGCAGGAGTCTCATTTGAGCCCAGGCGTTTCAGGTATAGTGTACCATGATCACACCTGCAAACAGCCACTGTGTTGCAGCATGGGCAACATAGCAAGACCTTGTCTCTTAAAAAAAAAAAAAAAAAAAATAGTAGTTGCCTAGGGCTTGAGGAGAAATAGGGAGTGACTGTTAATGGGTATTAAGTTTCTTTTTTGGGTAATGAAAATGTTTTAAAATGTATTGTGGTGATGGTCATAGAACTCTGGGAATATACTAACAACCACTGAATTGTACATTTACGTAGGTGAATTGTATGGTATGTGAATTATATATTAACCAGTTATTTAAAAAAGGAAAAGAGGGAAGGGAAATTTACAGATCAAGAAAGTCTTAAGAGGCATATCAACCTAATGCAATTGTGACCTTATTTTGCATCCTAATTCAAACAAATGAACTTAAAAGTATATCTATGAGATAACTGGAGAAGTCTAAGCACTGACTGGATATTAGATTATATTAAGTAATTACTGTTTCTTTTAGTAAGTGTTAAGTATAACACAATGTTTTTTAAAAAGAGTCCTTATCTTTAGGGACTGAAGTATTTAGGGATGAAAGGATATGATGTCTGGGGTTTGTTTTAAAACAATCCAATTGGCGGGGGGCGGGGAATAGTAAAGAAGAACCCAAGAAGTTTTCAAGAGGTCATTCACAGTGAATCAGGTCTTATTTTTTTTTTTTTTTCTACGAAGTCTGAGTAGAATGGTCTTAAAATATAAGTTGGCATTCACCAGACTAAAGGGAGCATGAGAAAAATTGGAAAAAGCATTCTAGACAGAAAATAGCTTAGGCAATGGCACCTTCAAAGACTACCTATGAGGCAATAACCAAATAGAGTTGGAAAAGTAAGCAAGAACAGATCATAAAGGGCTTTCTATGCCACACAAAGGAATTTGTACTTAATATTGCAGAAGATGATGAACTGATAGCTTTTTTCTTTCCTTTTTTTTAATTTTTGACATGGATAGATAAGATTACAGTTTTATTAATAACAATTCACCCAACGTAAATAGGTAAAAGGAATGGGTAAGATGTAGTTAACTTCTATAATTACGAGACTTTATATATACATTACAGATGGAAGAAAAACATTTAGATGAACTTCACGAAGAATCTTCTTTAACAAAATGAATGCCTGCAGAGTATTATCAAAGTCCAAGTACAGCTATAAAAATGTACTTTTCTTGAATGCACAATGCATGGTGCTAAAAAAAAGGTACTTTTCTAACCATTCTAATTCATTAAACATATGAAGAACCAGTAGAATATTCATAATAGTTATAATCACTATTTTAAAATTCTCTGCTTTGTTAGAAATTCTGCACTTATCTTCTAAAATGCACTCCTAGTATGCTTTTTAAGTTGTTTTTTGTTTTTGGGGGGGCTGGGCACGGTGGCTAACACCTGTAATCCTAGCACTTCGGGAGGCAGAGGTGGGAGGATCACTTGAGGTCAGGAGTGCTTGAAGTGAGGAGATTGAGACCAGCCTGATCAAGATGAAGACCCATTTCTATGAAAAACAGAAAAAATTAGCTGGTCATGGTGTCACATGCCTGTAGTTCCAGCTACTGGGAGGCTGAGGCAGCAGGATCTTGAGCCCAGGAGTTTGAGGCTACAGTGAGCTATGACGACATCACTGCACTCTAGCCCTGGCAACAGAGTAAGACCTTGTCTCCAAAAAAAAAAGTTTTTTAAGAGATGGGTCTTGCTATCTTGCTATGCTGCCCAGGCTCCTGAGCTCAAGGGATCCAACCTCCCTCCTCAACCACCCGAGTAGTTGGGACTACAGGCGTGAGCCCCTACACCTGGCTCTAGTCTGCTTTAAAAAAAGATCTTAACTTCTTTCAGTAGCCTGAAATTTATGGCTAAAACAGAATTGGGTTGGTTTTTTTTTTTTTGGCGGGGGTGGGGGGGTGGGGGGGGTGGTTAAGACTTGTTCATTAGATTTTCCAAATGAGGTTAAGCAATCTTTATCTTCATGGGACTACAACAAGTCAAGGTTGCTACTGCTGGCAGGTTCTGCTAATGTCTCTCATTATCACTGCTCTAGAATTTCAACCTTCCCCTAAATAAGTTTAATTACAGGAAGAGCCCTGCATAAAGATCTTAATTTTCTATATTAACTATATAACCAAGATTTCAGTCATAATTAATTTTTAGCTAAACCTTCAGTCACCAGGAATATTAGTTCTAATTGAGGCAACCTGGCAACTAGATAAAATGTCACTAATAGAAAACCCCCAAATAAAATCCAATTTCTCCCACAAAGGGATAGCACAACTGGAGGAACTGAGCAGTCTAAATATTTAGTCACTAGCCTACTGGTATATTCTAGACTGGGGGCAAAATCATCTGAGGTCTGTAGAGAAAATTCAGACATCAGTAATTCCTTGAAATTCCATGTAGAAGGTCGGAAAAGGAGAGCTTAGTCTCAAAGGATGTGACAAAAAAAAAGATTAAGTATCAACTACTTTAGGTCCTATGCCAAATGCTAAAGTAATTGAAAGATAAGACCCATCAGTATTTTTTAAAGAGCTCATTTCTAAAACTTTATATAAACTCACATTTTGTTTCTTCCCTGTGAACTGTAAAACAAAAAACACATACTACTAGGTTCAGTCACAATAGAAAAAAAATTTCTGAGCTATAAACAATCAGTTTCCTTAATACAGTACTTACACATCCTCACGTAACTTCTTTTCCAGTTTCCCACTCACTTGTACTGTTTTTATCTAGGGAATCTCTCCATACATAACTTATGCCACAATTTACCAATAAAAGAGCAACTTCAGAAAATATGTTGGCCAGGCGAGGTGGCTCACGCCTGTAATCCTAGCACTCTGGGAGGCCGAGGCGGGTGGATTGTTTGAGCTCAGGAGTTCGAGACCAGCCTGAGCAAGAGCGAGACCCCGTCTCTACTAAAAATAGAAAGAAATTATACGGACAGCTAAAAATAATATATATAGAAAAATTAGCCGGGCATGGTGGCGCATGCCTGTAGTCCCACCTACCCGGGAGGCTGAGACAGTTGGATTACTTGAGCCCAGGAGTTTGAGGTTGCTGTGAGCTAGGCTGACACCACGGCACTCTAGCCCGGGCAACAGACTGAGACTCTGTCTCAAAAAAAAAAAAAAGAAAAAATGTTTACATAAAAAGATTGAGACATCAGTTTGAAACTCAGGAAGTGCTCTTCTTATTTTAAGGCCCTGTTAACACATGATTACTTAAATTAATGTAAGTTCGACAGAATTTTCATATTTTTAAAACTTTACTTTCTTTGTCTAGCAAATTTTTTGTCATTTGTATTTAAAATAAATGTTAAAACAATTAACAAATTCCAGTAAGTTCAGCTTAGGAACCCTGAGGGCATAGTTATACTTTTTTCCTTTTTAAAAAAATTTTTAAAGGCTCACACCTATAATCCTAGCGCTCTGGGAGGCCATGGCAGGATTATCCTTTGAGGTCAAGAGTTTGAGAATAGCCTGAGCAAGAGCCAGACCCTATCTCTACAAAAAATAGAAAAATTACCTGGGCATGGTGGCACACATCTGTAGTCTCAACTACCTGGGTGGCTGAGGCAGGAGGATCACTTTAGCCCACAAGTGAGAGACTGCAGTGAGCTATGATGACACCACTGCACTCTAGCCAGGGTGACAGAGTGAGACTCCGTCTCGGGGGGAAAAAAAATTTTTTTTTTTTTTTTTTTTGAGACAGGATCTCACTGTCACCCAGGCTGGAGGGCTGGAGTGCAGTGGCACAATCATAGCTCACTGCATACTGCAGCCCTGAACTCCTAGGCTCAATAGATCTTCCCACCTCAGCCTCCTGAGTAGCTAGGACTACAGGTGTGTACCATCACGCCCGGCTAATTTTTTTTTTTTTTTTTGACTTTTTGTAGAGACTGGAGTCTCACCATGTTGCCCAGGCTGGCCTCAAACACCTGGGCTCAAACAATCCTTCTACCTCAGCCACCCAGGTAGCTGGGACTACAGGTGTGTGCCACCATGCCTACCTAATTTTTCTATTTTTTGCACATACGGGGTCTCACTCTTGCTCAGGCTATTCTCAAACTCGAGCTAGGACTACAGGTGCTCACCACTGTGCCCAGCATTATTTTTTTAATGTCAACACTGATGGCAGGAGGATCGCTTGAGCCCAGGAGTTTGAGGTCGCTGTGAGTGAGGCTGACGCCATGGCACTCTAGCCCAGGCAACAGAGTGAGACTCTGTCTCAAAAAAAAAAAAACAAACAAAAAAAAAAAAACACTGAAATTTTTCCTCAGTGGTTAGTTCTCAATGGCTTAAATATATCATTATTCTTATCCCTGTTCAGCCAATAGGGAAAAGAGCATTTAAGTGGCAAGGCCAAGATGAGCTTTCTTAAGTAATAAGTGTTTTGTTTTTTAATTTTTCTTCTAAAGATGAGGTCTCACTATGTTGCCTTGTCTAGATTCAAACTTCTAGGCTCAAGCAATCCTCCCTAGTCTGTTTTGTTTTTTTAAACCCCACTACCAGAACTCACATGACCTTTGCCCCCTTTTCAAGTAAACACCTCAGGAGGCTGCCTATACACTCCCTTCAACAACAGTGCTGCACTGCCATTGTTCAAAACAACTCAGTATTCCTTTTTTGAGAACTGCCATCAGAGCATATTGCACATTCTTCTTTTTTTTTTGAGACCGAGTCTCACACTGTTGCCCAGGCTAGAGTGCTGGGGCGTCAGCCCAGCTCACAGCAACCTCAAACTCCTGGGCTCAAGCAATCCTCCTGCCTCAGCCTCTCGAGTAGCTGGGACTACAGGCATGCACCATCATGCTTGGCTAATTTTTTCCTGTATATTTTTTTAGTTGTCCATATAATTTCTTTCTATTTTTAGTAGAGACGGGATCTCACTCTTGCTCAGGCTAGTCACAAACTCCTAAGCTCAAACAATCCACCCATCTCAGCCTCGCAGAGCGTTAGGATCACAGGCATGAGCCACCGAGCCCGGCCCACATTCTTCTTAATGTCTTAATTAGTGGCAAATCATTATTGCTTTAGTTTGGATTGTGTTTTGCTTTTTATCATCTGAAAGTGACTCAGATTCAATTCTTGTGAATAAAGTTAATAATCTGATTAGTACTATTATTTAGTTAAAAATGACACATACATATAAAGTATTAGACAAAGTTTACCTATGCCTCTGGCAACAATTTCAAAACAAAAGTTTTAAACTATATGGAGGAAAATATTCTTTTGAGTAACCAAACTTTTTTTGTTTTGCCTTATTATGTATCAGATATGCTTATAAGCAAACTTAAAAATCTGTTTTCTGGCCAGGCAAGGTGGCTCACACCTGTAATCCTAGCACTTTAGGAAGCTGAAGCAGGAGGATCACTGGAGGCCAGGAGTTCAAGACCAGCCTGAGCAACATGGAGAGACCCCCACCTCTAAAAAAAAAACAAAAATCAACCAGGTATGGTCACGTGTCTATAGTCCCAGTTACTTAGGAGGCTGAGGCAAAAGGATCACTTGAGCCTAGAGAGCTGGAGGTTGCAGTGAGCTATGATGATGCCACTTAACTCTAGCCCAGGCAACAGAGTGAGACCCTGCGGCAAGCGGGGGTATGCAATCTGTTTTCGTAAGCCATTCTATTTCTATAAAGGACTACTACATATCTTCCAAGTTTTTATAACTTTGCCAATTGTAAATATTATCTTGTAAATGGAGCCATGGTTATTTTCAACCAGGTAATAATCACTCAATGTTTAAAGTCTAATAACTACGCATGTCATTAAAGAAGCCACACAATCTGAATTATTTTATGGGATTTATCCCTCAAATTAAACATCAGCTGTCCATGCAGCAAATAAGCGAAACAGATAACTAAAGAATTATGAAATCTGGAAATCGAAATACAAACTAGATTAAAACTGATCTAAGGCACTGATCTAAGGATGCTGTAATAGAGGTAAAAAATACCACTCACTAGACTCAACTGAAACAATACCAAGAAACATTTTCCTGTGTTCAGGTTTCCCCTATGGTGCTTAGATATATTTAGAAAAGTATCAAGCCATTATTATTTTGAAAGCATAAACCAATACTGTATTGAGAAATGTAACTCCCTTTATCATCCTTTCACTTCAAAGGTATTTTATCATCCTTTTTAATCCCAAAACCAATTTCTTAGACTTATATTTCTGAACACTAGCATCATTCCCATTTTCCCCTTAAAGTAACAAGAACATTGCTATTAAAGAAATCAATTTGGGCCGGGCGCAGTGGCTCACGCCTGTAATCCTAGCACTCTGGGAGGCCGAGGCAGGTGCATAGTTTGAGCTCAGGAGTTCAAGACCAGCCTGAGCAAGAGCGAGACCCCATTTCTACTAAAAATAGAAAGAAATTATATGGACAACTAAAAATATATATAGAAAAAATTAGCCAGGCATGGTGGCACATCCCTGTAGTCCCAGCTACTTGGGAGGCTGAGGCAGGAGGATCGCTTGAGCCCAGGAGTTTGAGGTTGCCGTGAGCTAGGCTGCTGCCATGGCACTCTAGCCTGGGCAACAGAGTGAGACTCTGTCTCAAAAAAAAAAAAAAAAAGAAAGAAAGAAAGAAATCAATTTGCTAATAAAAAAAAATCATTCTGCAATGTGATTTATCATTCTCTTACTCAAGTAGTCCAAGATTTTTAAATTTTTTCCATTTCAAGACTTTAAAAATCCTATAGCAACAAGCTGAATGGGAAAAAAAAACAAAAAAGAAAAAGAAAAATAAATAAATAAATAAATAAAGACTTTAAAAATCCAATTTTTCTAGATTTAAGAGACATGAACCAAAGTCATCAAAACGGGCTCTCCCCATAATTTGAAGGGGCAGAGAATTACCCTTGTGACCTTTAAACTTTTTTTTTTCTACTTTTTTTTATCTTTTTTTTTGTTTGTTTGTTTTTTGTTTCTTCTATTCTTTCTGATAATCTGAAAGAAGTGACCTTTAAACTAAGTAAAATTTAAAACAGTATTTTATTAAACACTCCATGAATTTGATTTTCTTAAAGCTCCACTTTTATAACCCTGAACATCATCCTAAATGGTCAAAGATCTCAGTTAATAGCACTGGCATTCAAACAGTCTGGTGTAAAAATTTGATTTACCTGTGCAACTTTCTAACTGAAGACCCAAGGGCAGGCCAAAGGAGCTCCCTGAATATAAAATCAGAGTAAAAGTAACTACCTCACAGGAGGATTACATAAGATATTCTCAGTAAAGAATGTGGCACATAGTAAGGACTTAATAAATGTTAGCTATCGTCACCTACATTACTATCCTAAGGGTAGTACCATATATCCACTATAGATATGGCATTCTAAGTTTTAGCATTTTTTCAGTGCTCATTCTATTTACCTTGCTAGTAAGTTCACAAAAGAAATTTAACTTATTATTTGTATTATAACTGTTGTGGACTGCATGTTTGTGCCCCATCCCCCAATAGGATGGTAGGAGGTGAGGCCTTTGGGAGGTAATTTGGTCATGAGGGTGAAGCCTCCTCATGAGATTAGTGTACTTTTAGGAAGAGGAAGAGAGCTAGGTACCCCTCTTCCTCCAAGGAAAAGTTATCTGCAACCCAGAAGAGGGCCTCAACCATGCTGGCACCCTGATCTCTGACTTCTGGCCTCCAGAACTTTGAGAAATACATTTCTATTGTTTACAAGTCACCCAGTCTATGGTAATTTTTTATAAGAGCCTAAACTAAGACAATAACCAAAATATTTTTATACGTATTTGTTACTAAAACAAATCAAGTAAAGATATTTAAAGTGGACTATTCACTTTCCATCTTAAATATATATTCCAACATCCGAATTTTCCAATTCTCATATGGAAGATCTTTTGAGACAGGGTCTCACTCTGTTGCCCAGGCTACAGTGCCATAGCATCAGCCTAGCTCACAGCAACCTCAAACTCCTGGGCTCAAGCGATCCTCCTGCCTCAGCCTCCCAAGTAGGTGGGACTATAGGCCTGTGCCACCACACTCAGCTAATTTTTTCCATTTTTAGTTGTCTGGCTAATTTCTTTCTATTTTTAGTACAGATGTGGTCTTGCTCTTGCTAAGGCTAGTCTTGAACTCCTGAGCTCAAGTGATCCTCCTGCCTAGACCTCCCAGAGTGCTAGGGTTAAAGGCCTGAGCCACCACGCCCGGCTGGAAGATCTTTTAAACAATACCAAACCTGGGCAATCTGAATTAAATTTACCTCTTCAATTTAGTATCTACCATTTCATTCACTATCAACTCAGAGATACATAAGCATAATCTCTGAATAACAATTTCTCACTGAATAAAGTTGAAATAAATTAGTCCTGTGTTGACAAAACACAACCAAAGAGGCTCAAGCATACTCAGACATCTAGGTAGCTGTATGTAAAACAGTCCAAAAGAAGTCCAAGAACATAAAGAATTAAACCTTTTGAAAATTATCTTTAAGCAAGTGAGAGTTCTGTAGTCCTAAACCCTGAATTTATAACTCTTCCTCACTGTTATTTTCCTATAACGAAATTAACAAAGGTGGACCAATTTGCTGGATGGCCTCCTTTATCTCACCTGTCTTCAATAGACATGTTCTTCTGGAATCTTAGACTAGGATCACTAATAGTAAGTTGGAAAGATGGAACAGAACATTTTATCATGATGAATAGTGGTTATGTTGACAAATGCTCTAACCAGTCTTAAAGCTTTAAAAGCTTTGCTTTTAATTACCATTTACAATTGCATCAATAACACCTACACCTCACATTTCTATATTTTAAATTCATAATTTAAATTCATTATGAATGAAATATCATTCATAAAAGCTCTAAGGTTATCAATGTCCTAATATGTTACCTATCTGTTAAGGGAGCAATTTTCTATAAATGCTTTCCTGTTAATAAGTGCTCAATAAATACTGTTTCCTAATAATGAATCTGAAGAAAGGGGACTCAACATGCTGTAAAGTATTAATTAGGGCCCAAATCCTTTATTCCAGTAAGAAATAATCCTTATTCCAGCAAGAAATAATCCTTATTTTATCAAATCTAAGACAGTGATGCTGGTGTTATAAAAAAAAAAAATTATTGGCCAGCATGTTGGCTCGTGCTGTAATCCTAGCACTCTGGGAGGCTGAGGCAGGAAGATCACTTGAGCTCAGGAGTTAAGACCAGCCTCAGCAAGAGTGAGACCCCATCTCTACTAAAAAAAGAAAGAAATTAACCAGGCAACTAAAAATAGAAGAAAAAAAAAAATTAGCCGGGCATGGTGGCACAGACGCATAGTCCCAGCTACTTGGGAGGCTGAGGCAGGAGGATTGCTTGAGCCCAGGAGTTTGAGGTTGCTGTGAGCTAGGCTGACGCTGCGGCACTCTAGCCTGGGCAACAGAGTGAGACTCTGTCTCCAAAAACATAAAAAAAGTCTCTAGAGTAAGCTGGTTGCAACTAAAAAAAAACCAAAACAAAACAAAACAAAAAAGAAAAAGAAAAGAATTAAAGAGCCATAAAATAATAGAGTATACTAAAATCTAAATGACATTAGCAGGTAGGTTAAGTCTGGTGTGAGTCTTTTTGAGGAGGACAGACGACAGAAAATAGATTAATTTTTTTTTTCCTGAACAAATGAAGCTTAAGAAATCATGTTTTCTTTCAGGTTTTTGGTGAAAAATAGTAAAATTAATAAAAAAAAAAAAAAAGAAATCATGCATATTTCCTTATTTAAAAAAAATTATTTAAGAGTTTCTTTAATATAAGTCAGTGTTAAGTCTAATGAAGTGTTCTAGTAAGGAATACTTTTGAGTATATAACAAATGCTTGCTGAATTATCAGTTTGGGGTTCACTAAAAAAATGGAACACACCTGTATTTCATTACCTTAATCAGAATAAAATCAAAACTACAAAAAGTTAACTGAAATAGCTTAAGCTTTCTATATCATTTAAATTTTTACATTATGCATATCATGAAAGAGGCACTCCCAGTTTCTGACTCTATATATACTCACTGCTATGATGGTTTTAGATAAATACTCCAGGAGTTCCAAGGACCAAAACACCCACACTAAGTTAGGGTCATTATCAGGAGTTATTTGAAAAGACAGTTCCTATTAATGGAAAGGAAGTAAATTTGTTAAAAAGTCTTCATTAACTGTTGACTTGATCAAGAATTTATTTTTACTGTAACATAAAATTGACACAGTAGCAAAATAAGTTCAGAGGTATTCTCAGTGTTCTAAGTCATCTCCTACTTTGTCTCTTGTGAGTGATTGACCCCTAGAGGAAAAATTCAAAGAAGCAAGGAAATTCAGATAGTATGTCAATCAGATCAATAAACTGGACAAAAAGATAGCAAGGCCAAAACAGATTCTATAATATAGGTAACAGGAAAAAACTACTTTTGCCACTCCTACATCCATACTCCCCAAAGCTAACAATCCCACAGATTACAGATATTAAATAAGCAAAAGCAGGACGAAGCAAAAAAAAAAAAAAAATTTGTGAAATACAGGTCTCCTGTCTCCAATGCAGATCCTGTGGGTAAAAGATTCTGGAGCCAATTAATTCAGGGAGAAAAAGATGTTAAAAACCTATCAGTATGTAAAAAGTTAAAGGTGTTATATTATAAAAAATTTAAAGAATGACCGGCAGTCCCACTGCCTTCAGAAATGATTATGCCAAATAGAGAAAAGAGTTAAACTTTAAAATAAATTATACTAAATGTTCAAGGACTAACATTTGGAAAGGGAGAAGAGTGGTAGAGAAAGCTCTGTGCCAACTTTTAACTGCAGCTGTAGTGGAACACACTAAAAGCCTTGTTTTAAGACAAAAGCAGTGAAATAAAAAACAATGGTTTTAGACTTATCCCCAGTGCTAACTGCTCATGACCATAAATTTGCCTTTTTCCAACGACGGATTAATGGGACAAAGGCTATACGATAAGGGAAAAAGTAGAAGAAAATGCAATTGAACGAACTTGTGACACAAGACTGAAGCATAAAACCTGTTTACGAATTTTCATATGGAATTTAAGGTAAAAACACTCAAAAATTAAGAAATCTACACATACAACGAAAAATTGGAAATTAAAATCATTCTTTTAAACAGGACTGAAGTTAAAAAGCATTTAATCAGTGTATACTACAGGGAATCCTTCAATACTACCTATTCCAAACAGAGGGTTCTCCAAACTCCTCTCCCAGTTAACTCAGGCAAAAATATTACAATTTGCAACCATTATTTTCTTTCACATAGTTTGTATTTTTTTTAACAAACCTTGGAGTGAGATTATTCTAACTAATATCCATTTACCTTAACTATCAGTTGTACCAAACAATGATACTTTTTGGAAATTAAACTTCATTCCACTAAAGTTAGCCAGTAGATTTTGCTAAACAATGCTCTGCTAGAAAAGTTACCACATAAATTCTATTTTGTACAACTAATTTTCCCAGTATCTATAAATGAAAATTTATATTTGACATATGAATTTGCCTCAACATGGACACACAAAACCTTTTGCAGTTTGTCACTAATAACTTGCCTGTTTACTTAGTAATTTTAAATATCTACATGGAAAAAGTATAGTGTTTGCTAACCATTAATATAATAGACGAAGTTTAACAGTTGGTAAGGGTATTGCTCTTACATAAGATTCTGAAAATTTGCTTTTATTAGGTAGTCAGTGACTATCATAGGCATGAATATTAAACATTCCTGTATCAATCCCATTTTCTACAAAGCTGACCCAATTTCAAGCCTAAAACTAAGGTTTCTACCTTTAGAAGGGTAGAAAACAAGAGTTAAGTAATTGGGTAATCCTAAAAATACACATCACAACTACATGACTAAGATACTCATTTAAAACTTGTGCCAAGACAACCCCTCCCTTCAAAACAAACTAAAATTGACTCACTGGCCTATTTTACTTAATTTTGAAAACAAAAAAAAATAAAATTAAATGGATTCCTAGGCATTCATTTCTTTTCTCTCTGCCCCCACCATTTAAACATTCGAGTCTTCAATCTGTGTGATTCCTCCCTACAAAAACACCAAAGCAAAAACAAAACGAAAAAACCCATCTCCAAGTTATCTACCTTGGAGTTAAAACAAAACAACAAAAACAAAACACTGGATTCTGTAATGATAACCACTACTGTTTTAAAATCATGAAAATCAATAGAAACAATGTCTGTGGTCGCTATCTAAGGAGCCATCCCACACAGAGAAGCCATCTCACCTCAGATGATACTTTTCACCTGTAAGACCACCCCGTTTGCTAGAGTTAACCACCTGAGCCAAAGGTTTCAATTTTGTCTCCCTAAAGTGGGAAACTATCAATCTCCCCACATGACACGTTCCACCCTGTTTGGATATTTCTACACGTAGGAAAAAAAGGCTAGTAAAGTTGTTAGCTGGGTGAGGACAAAGGGCATTTTGAAAGAAGCACTGACAGAGGTAAATGGAGAATGAGGACAGAAAGAGGGCTAAAATAAAGTTCCCTCCAGTGGATAATGGCAAGGAGACGCTGGCACCCTTTTTTTTTTCTTTTTTTTTTTTTTTAATCACCCCTAGGGTCCTATTCTTCACTACCGCCCATTGGAATGCAAAGTTGGCACTACCAACAACCAGGAAGCCCAACAAATCCTCAAAATGTCAGGGCACTAGGCAGCTTCTGGAATGACACTAATGCCTGTCCCCCATCCTCAGCTCCCCCAAAACAAAAGTCCAATCCTGTAAGTGCAGGTCACCCTGCCCTCTGGGGCAGTTCCAGCCTGCGCAGGGAGGGTTCTGAAGGGAAGACGAGAAAGGAAAGACAGACCACCTCTGTTTCCATTCTCCCACAGCTGGGGAAACAAAGACAGCCCTCCTCCAGTAGCCACTACCCTAACCTAAGAGGCTTTCCCATTTCTCGGTGCAGTCTGCCCTCCCGCTCCCGCTCACGCCCCCGCCCCCATGACAAAGAAAAGGGACTTGGTGAGCAAGGCCTTCCAGCCTCCACGTATGGGGGAGGGGGCTGCCTAGGTGAGAAGCCCCCTCCATTCACCCGTGCTCACACTCCTGGCCCCAAAAGCAGCCGAAAGCGAAGGGAAGCAGAGGCCTTGGCCGGGAAGCCAGGTCCGGGATGGGGGTGGGGGTACCTTGAAGTAGCCGCCTTCGTAGAGGGTGTTAGGGGGTCCGAAGATGGCCACCTCCCAGTTGTAGAGGTCGGACTCATCCACCAGGGTGATCCGGAAGCCCTCCACCGGTTCCTCCTGCAGGGATTTCAGCTCGAGCATCAGGGCCTTTTGCGAGCTGGTCATCTGCTGCTGGGCCATCGCGGCGGTGACGGCGCCGGGCCGGGGCCCCAGTCCTCACGCACCGGCCGGGCCGGACCAGGCCCCTCCCCTCCGCTCCGCTCGCCCTCGGGCCGGGCCGCCCCGGGCCCCTGTCTTTACACAGCCGGCGGGCCGGACCAGGCCCCAGACGGCCCGTGGGCCCTCCCGGGGTCTTCCTCACACACGACGCGGGCCGGGCCCTTCTCCTCACACTCCGGCCGGGTGGGGGAAGGGGTTGAGGGAGTTAGGGGAATTCGCTCCTGGTCCCGGGCCTCCCCCCCCCGGAGGGGGCCTCAACTTGGGGGGGGGGAGAGAAGGTGGAAGCGGAGGAAGGCGGCGGAGGGCCGGCGATGGTGAAGGGAGGGGGCCGGGCCGGCCCGGGAGTGCCGCGCTTGCTCGCCCTCTTGTTCTCCTCGGGGGCCGCAGGGGCCGGAGGGCGCGCGGGGCCAGAGAGGGAGGGGGAAGCGCGGCGCGCTGGGGTCTCGCGGCGGCGGCGGCGGCTGCGCGGGGGGGGGAGGGGCGACGGCGGAGAAGGAGGAGGAGGAGAAGAGCAAGAGCGCCTCGCACCGCGGGAGCGACGGAGCCGAGAAGAAGGGAGGGAGGGCAGGAGGGAGGAGGGGCGCACGCCGGGAGGGGGGCGGCTCTCGGCGGCAGGCTGCCCGACGCGCGTGCGCGCGCCCCTCCCTCCCCCGCCCGCCTCGCCCTCCTCCACCTCGTCCTCCTCCTCCTACTTCCCCGCCTCCTCTCCTCCCGCCCCAGCTGTGGCGGCGCTTTGTGACGCCAGCGCGTGTCCCCCGCTCTTAAAGGGCCAAGCGGCAGTGGGGCCCTGGGCGGGCTGCCGGGATCACCTGGGCCCCAAAGTGACGGTTGTGCGGCTGGACGCTGCAGTTCCAAAGGCGTGCACCGGAAGGGACCTCAAGTCCTGCACCTCTCAGCGCCTTCCCCCTATGCATAGCCAAGGGCCTCTGCAGCCGTCCCCAGAGGAGCCCTGGTCGTCTGCAGGCCCCTCTCTGTGACACCCAGCCTGAGGGCCCTGCACCTAACAGGTGCTTGATTAGATTGTGCTGAGAATGTGGGTCTTACGGGGCAACTAACCTTCCCGACATCTGTCCTGCAAGTCCTGCCCTCAGGCCAGTGTGCCCTTGGGCAAGTCACCCACGGGAGGGGGCGGGGGGGCGCAGTTTCCCATACAAGAAATTGGGGAAGGTAGATAGGCCAGCTCCCTACTTCCCTTCCTAGCTACAAAGAGGAAGTTATGGGGAAAGACAGAGAAATAAAATAACAAACTGAACCTGAGTCAGTTCCTTCTCAGTGTGATTTGAGCCAAGTGCTCTGGCTAACCATCAGCTTACTCATCTGTAAAATAACTGTGGCTGGACTTTGACCCCTAGAGGTCCTTTCAGCTTGAATGTCCAACCTGGAACTGAGGGACTTTTTATTTTTATTTTTATTTTTTTTGAGACAGAGTCTCGCTTTGTTGCCCGGGCTAGAGTGAGTTCCGTGGTGTCAGCCTAGCTCACAGCAACCTCAAACTCCTGGGCTTAAGCGATCCTACTGCCTCAGCCTCCCAAGTAGCTGGGACTACAGGCATGCGCCACCATGCCCAGCTAATTTTTTATATATATATATATGTATAATATATATATATATCTGTGTGTGTATATATATATATATATATATATTAGTTGGCCAGATAATTTCTTTCTATTTTTAGTAGAGACGGGGGTCTCACTCTTGCTCAGGCTGGTCTCGAACTCCTGACCTCGAGCAATCCACCTGAGGGACTTTTTAGATAATCATGACTGAAGTAAGACATGGAGACAGCCTTCAGTCCCCATAATTGAGAATACAGTACTCCTGGGCAGGGGAAGGAGGAAGAAGGGGAGTAGGTCAAAAAGAAAAAAAAATAGAATACAGTACTCCTTTCTTTTTGGAAGCCATGTCCTATGATAACTGCCTAAACTTTTTCCTAGAGAAGGCAGGATTCCATAAGAGTTCTACACCCACAGTTTTCAAATCAGAAGGATCTTGGTTCAACCCTGGCTCTGTCATTTATATTACCTCTCCCTGTTTCATAAGCTTCTGTAAAAGGAGATTAATTATACTTAACACAAGCAATTGTAATGATTAAATGAGATCATTGATATACAGCATTTAGCATAGTGACTGGCACATGGTAAATGATCCATGAATAGGAACTTTAAAGAAAGAAAAAGATTTAAGACTTAAGACAGAGCTGTATTCTGGATGACAACCTTCATTTTTAAGACTTTATTTTTACAATAGTTTTCTCTTATTTTTACAATAGTTTTCTTGCTCTGTCATCCAGGCTGAAGTACAGATCATAACTCACTGCAACCTCCAACTCCTAGCTCAAGGATCCTCCTGCCTCAGCCTCCTGAGTAGCTGGGACTACAGGCTCATCCTACCATACACGGCTAATTTTTAAATTTTTTGTGGAGACAAGGCCTTGCTATGGTGCCCAAGCTGGTCTGGAACTCCTGGCCTCAAGCGGTCCTCCTGCTTTGGCCTCCCAAAGTGCTAGGATTGCAGGTTTCAGCCATTGTGCCTGGCAATAAGCCAATATTGATACATTACTGTTCACTAAAGTTCATACTTTATTCACATTTCCTTAGTTTTCACCTAATGTACTTTTTCTCTTCCAGGATCCCATCCAGGATACCAGACCTACATTTCATTTTCATATTTCCATAGGCTCCTCTTGACTGTGATAATTTCTTAGACTTTTCTTGTTTTTGATGACCTTGATACTTTTGAAAAGCACTATTCAAGTAGTTTATAGAATGTCCCTCCATTGGGATTTGTGATATTTTTCTCATGATTAGACTGGGGTTACGGGTTTTTGAGGAGAAGATCACAGAGATAAAATGCCATTTTCATCACATCATATCAAGAGCACATAATAGCAATATGACTTAGCAATGTTGATGTTGACCTTGATCACCTGGGTGAGGTAGTATGCCAGGTCTCTCCACTTTAAAGTTACTCTTCCCCTCCCACCTTTCTTTACTGTACTCTTTGGAAACCACTATGCACAATCCACACTTAAGGAGCCCCTTCATTTTTTAGTCTTCTTTTTCTCAAAGATGAAGGTCTTGAGACCCAAATCCAGAGGAATTAGAGCTTCCCTCAGAAGAGAGGGAGTATCCTAATCAATGCAGCACCTCCTCCCAATATGATGGCTTATTCCTGAATCTGTTTTTCCCTCCTTCACCACTCAATTTTGCAACAAGAAGATTGTTGACCTGGAAACATGGGAGATGATGTTGACACCTTTAATAGCAAGCCTATGAGTAGACAAATAGGCAGAAAGTTCATCTTCAAAGCATTTCACCCACGTAAAACTCATCACAGCTCCACCCTGACCTAGAGGATAATAGGTCCCTAGCCTACCCACTGGAACATACACCTGGCACCCAGACCAGAAGCTGCTCCCTGGACTCAAAACAGCTCACAAACTCATTCTAAGTATCCACTGTGGGCATGGCTGTAAGCTAGGAGGATGGGTTTTGTACTCAAGGCTCTTCATTCTTAGGTCAGAGGAACTGGAATTCCACAGAACTAGCTTATGTCTTTTTTTTTTTTTTTTTTTTTTTGAAACAGAGTCTCACTTTGTTGCCCAGGCTAGAGTGCCGTGGCCTCAGCCTAGCTCACAGCAACCTCAAACTCCTGGGCTTAAGCGATTCTACTGCCTCAGCCTCCCCAGTAGCTGGGACCACAGGCATGTGCCACCATGCCCAACTAATTTTTTCTATATATATTTTTAGTTGGCCAGATAATTTATTTCTATTTTTAGTAGAGACGGGGGTCTCGCTCTTGCTCAGGCTAGTCTCGAACTCCTGAGCTCAAACAATCCACCCGCCCTGGCCTCCCAGAGTGCTAGGATTACAGGCGTGAGCCACCGCGCCCGGCCTAGCTTATGTCTTTTTATTCCAGCCAGTAAGACATTGTTTATTAGTAGGCTGCAACTGTGTCTTATTCATCCCTGAATCCTCAGTCAGTATCCAGCGCACCATCTGACACAAAATAGACACTAAGTAATTGTTCTCAGAGCCTCCCAGCCAAGGGCAGGAAGACAAGCAGTAATCACAAAGTCACAAATTGAACCCTGCCCTCCACCCCCATGTCTAATAGGCTCAGGCACATAGTAGGTGCTCAAGACCATGAATTCCAAAACCATATACCAGCTACTCCAATGTTTGGCACATACTAGGTTCTCAAAACATACTCAACTAAAGAATGAATGGCAGAAACAGCTTCCTAGAACTTTCTCATATTGTTTCATAATGGCAGGTCGACTGATTAGTGCCCTCTGGTGGTAAAGAAAACAGAACAGCTACCCTCTCTGTCTCTAAGGCGTCACCTGATATTCTCCAACCAGGGCACTTCTGAAGAATAGATTATCTTTCTTCCAAAGAGAAAAGATATGGAAATCTTGGTAAGATAAACAGAGGGAGAGGTATTTGGTTTAGGAAGGTTAATTCTGACCTTAAAGAATGACTCTTTTTAAGGTGCCAATATTTTTTCATTCAGCATGTTAACATATATGTAAGACACTGCTCTTAAGGGGCCACAATCTTCCTCTAAAATTAATAGCTAACATTTGCTGAGCATCACTCTTTGACAGGCTCTTTACATGCAGCATCTCATTTAATCCTCACAAAAATCCATGACATCTCAAGAGCAACCACTAAGATAAATAATAAAAAAAAAAAAAGAAAAAAAAAATCCATGACATGGTCATTACTAGAATATCCATTTTACTGAGTAAACTAAGGCTTAGAGAGGTTTAAAAAGTTATCCAAAGTCAGTTTGCAAGTGGCAGAACCTGGAGTTCACCTCAACCATCCCACTCAGTGTGTCTCCTCTTAACCGTCAACGTGTTGTCAACCTAAAGGGAAAAAAACTGAGGCCAAATTAATATAAGTACAGAGTTTATTTGGGCTAAGTTTGAAGACCGCAACCCAGGAGTATAGATTCGAGTTTCCCTAAATATATACTCCACTAGGAACAGTAACAAGTGGATTTTTAAAGGAAAAAAGAAGAAGCAGTTTCCACACTGTTGCCAAAAATTTACATTAAAATAACAAGCAGTGGGCCGGCCTGTGGCTCAGGCTCATGCCTGTAATCCTAGCAGTCTGGGAGGCCAAGGCAGGCGGATTGTTTGAGCTCAGGAGTTCGAGACCAGTCTGAGCAAGAGTGAGATCCCATCTCTACTAAAAAAAATAGAAAGAAATTAGCTGGACAACTAAAAATATATATAAAAAATTAGCCGGGCATGGTGGCACATGCCTGTAGTCCCACCTACTTGGGAGGCTGAGGCAGGAGGATTGCTTGAGCCCAGGAGTTTGAGGTTGCTGTGAGCTAGGCTGATGCCATGACACTCTAGCCCGGGCAACAGAGTGAGACTCTGTCTCAAAAAAATAAAATAAAATAAAATAACAAGCAGTGGATTGGCTATACATTGTTCTTTGTAACACAAATTCCTGGAATGTGAAGATATTGGGTGAGGCAGGTAGCCAGGAACAAAATGCCTTTAAACAATTGCCTCTGGGTATGGGTACAAGCTGATAAATTTTGCAGATCTCACATCGCTCAGACTGCCCTGAACTATTTTTCTTTTCTCGCTATAGAGTTCTTACTCTAATGTGCCCACAGCTATCTGTGCTTATCATAGCACCCCCCAACACAGTACCGGAATTATTTACTTCCACTTAGCCTCTGAAGAGCTCTTGAGAAAGAGCCATTCATTCATTCAACAAATATATATTGAGTGCCTCCTATATGACAGGCCCTGTGCTAAATGTCAGAGATGCAGTAATGAATGAGACAGAAATAATTGGTCCCTATCCCCCATCCTCATGGAGCTTACATTCTAGTGGCTGAGACAGAAAAAGACAAAAACAAGTAGTAGATAAATAATATTCTTACAGCCAACGGGGAGGGATGGCTCTCCTCTGTAGTCTCAGCTACTTAGGATGCTGAGGCAGGAGGATTTCTTGAGTCCAGAAGTTCTGGGCTATAGTGCACTATGCTCAACAGGTGTCTGCACTAAGTTTGTCATCATGGAGCTTGGGGTGGGGGTGGGGGTTAACTAAGTTGCCTAAGCAGGGGTGAACCAGCCCAGGTCAGAAGTGGAACAGGGGAGCAAGTCAACGTTCCTGAGCTGATCAGTTTTGAGATCATGCCTTTGAATAGCCGCAGCACTCCAGCCTGGGCAAAGCAAGACCCTGTCTCTAAAAAAATGAAAAATAAATGAAAAAAATGTTGTTAAAAGTTTTGGTGTGTACCAATGAAAGTGACTGAAAGGGTGCATAAGACTGAAAATGTTGCGGCAGGATGCAATTTTTTTTTTTTTTTTTTTGAGACAGAGTCTCACTCTGTTGCCCTGACTAGAGCGCCGTGGCATCAGCCTAGCTCACAGCAACCTCAAACTCCTGGGCTCAAGCGATCCTCCTGCCTCAGCTTCCCAAGTAGCTGGGACTACAGGCATGTGCCACCATGCCCGGCTAATTTTTTTATATATATTTTTAGTTGTCCAGATAATTTCTTTCTATTTTTAGTGAGACGGGTCTCGCTCATGCTCAGGCTGGTCTCGAACTCCTGACCTCGAGCAATCCTCCTGCCTGGGCCTCCCAGCAGGATGGAATTTTAAATGGGGTTCAGGAGACACCTCTGTGAGGTTACATTTAATAGATACAGGGAATTGATCTGTGAAATGTGAGAGTAAGAGTGTTCTTCCAAGCTTCTGGCTTGTGATCATAATGTCTTATTTATCTATCATGGACACCAGGCACAGGGCTTGACCATTCTCAGGAGTCAAAAGAATGGTCAACTCATCTCTCACCTCTTTGGTCTTTCTCAGACTTCAGTGATGCTAGTTCCTCTTCTTTGTCAATTCAAATTCAAATCATGCTTCCAGATTTAGCGCAATCCCATTTCCTCCAGGAAACCTTACTTAAAACATTTTTTTTCACTTTTAAGAGACAGGGTGTCACTCTGTTGCCCAGGCTGGAGTGCAGTGGCAAGGTCATAGCTCACTGCAGCCTCAAACTCTTAGGCTCAAGTGATCCTCCTGCCTCAGCCTCCTGAGTAGCTGGGAGTCACCACTCTCAGCTAACCCAGCTAATTCATATGTATATATATATATATATTTTTTTTTTGAGATGGGGTCCCACTATGTTGCTCAGGCTGGCCTCAAACTCCTGGCCTCAAGCGATCCTCATCCTCCCACGTCAGCCTTCCAAGTAGCTGAGATTATAGGCATGAGCCGCTATACCGGCCTCAATGAAAACATTCTGGGGCCGGGCCCGGTGGCTGACGCCTGTAATCCTAGCACTCTGGGAGGCTGAGGCAGGTGGATCGCTCAAGGTCAGGAGTT
The DNA here is from genome assembly GCA_028533085.1 of Varecia variegata. Lineage (NCBI taxonomy): Eukaryota > Metazoa > Chordata > Mammalia > Primates > Lemuridae > Varecia > Varecia variegata. The sequence goes on along the minus strand of CM052443.1, from coordinate 97,910,507 downwards.
CGAGACCAGCCTGAGCAAGAGCGAGACCCTGTCTCTACTAAAAAATAGAAACAAATTATCTGGCCAACTAAAAATATATATGGAAAAAATTAGCCGGGCGTGGTGGCGCATGCCTGTAGTCCCAGCTACTCGGGAGGCTGAGGCAGCAGGATCGTTTGAGCCTAGGAGTTTGAGGTTGCTGTGAGCTAGGCTGACGCCACGGCACTCACTCTAGCCTGGGCAAGAGAGTGAGACTCTGTCTCAAAAAAAAAAAAAAGAAAAAGAAAACATTCTGAACAAAGATGGCAGTAAGGTCAAAGGCCCAGGACAAGAAAAGAAGACAGAGTAGGGAGACTCCCAGGTAGTTCAATACAACTGGGGCATAAAATTTGAGGGAGACAATGGTTAGAGCAAAGGCTGGAAGATTGACTGTGCTCACATTCATTCATTCAGTAAACATTTATTGAGTACCTACAATGTTCTAGGCATTGAGCATGCCAATGTAGGCCTTGGGTCCTTGCTTCCATGGATTCACAGTCAAGGGCAAAGAGAGACAACTGATAATCAAAAATTGGAAAAAGTGCTAAAAGGTAAATAAATTGGAGGATGAGAAAAGATAAAACATTTTGGCTGGGCGCCGTGGCTCACGCCTGTAATCCTAGCACTCTGGGAGGCCGAGGCAGGTGGATCGTTTGAGCTCAGGAGTTCAAGACCAGCCTGACCAAGAGCGAGACCCCGTCACTACTAAAAATAGAAAGAAATTATATGGACATGTCAAAATCACACTTTCCTCAAGAAAAGAAAAAGAAAAAAAAAAGAAATTATATGGACAGCTAAACATATATATAGAAAAATTAGCCGGGCATAGTGGCGCATGCCTGTAGTCCCAGCTACTCGGGAGGCTGAGGCAGAAGAATCGCTTGAGCCCAGGAGTTTGAGGTTGCTGTGAGCTAAGCTGACGCCACGGCACTCACTCTAGCCCGGGCAACGGAGTGAGACTCTGTCTCAAAAAAAAAAAAAAAAAAGATAAAACATTTTATTAAATAGAAAACATATTTTAAGCCTTTAGTGAAGGCCTAACTAAGGAAGTGATTTTTTTTTTTTCCCCTGAGATAGGGTCTCACTCTGGCGCCCAGGCTAGAGTGCAGTGGGGGAATCATGATAGCTCACTGTAACCTCAAACTTCTGGGTTCTAGCAATCCTCTTGCCTCAGCCTCCCAAGAAGCTAACACTACCGGCATGCACCACCATACCTGGCTAATTTTTCTATTTTTTTGTAGAGATGGGGTCTAACTCTTGCTCAGGCTCATATCAAAGTCCTGACCCCAAGTGATCCTCCCACCTCGGCCTCCCAGAGTGCTAGAATTACACACATGAGCCACTGCACTGGCCAACTGAAGAGTTTTTATTTATTTAATTTTTATTTTTAATTAAAAAAAAAAACAGGCTCTTGCTTTTTCTCAGGCTGGTTTTGAACCCCTGAGCTTAAGCAATCCTCCCACCTCGGCCTCTCAGAGTGCTAGGATTACAGGCATGAGCCACCATGCCTCGCCCAACTGAGGAGTTTTTAAAAAGGAAATGACATGATAGAATTTCTGTTTCAGAAAAAATTCTGGCAGCTGTGTGGAAAATGGATTGAAGATGCACAAGACCATTCTTGAGAGAAAGTTCCTCAAAAAGCTATTGCATAAACTAATCTATGCTGTTTGAAGTCAGGATAGTGATTATAGTTCAAGGGTAATTACTAGAAGGCAGCATGAAGGGAGATACTGAAGGTGCAGAAAATGTTTTCTTTTCTGGGAGATGGTTACATAGATATGTCTGTTTTTTTGTATTTTTTTTTTTTGTGTGTGTGTGTGTTCTGGTTTTTTTTACCTTATTTTTTTTGTTTTTTTTAATTTCTCAAATCACATGATCTCAAACATGGATATGTCTGGTTTGTGAGTATTCAAGCTGTATCCTTATGTGAATTTTTCCTTATGTGTATTCTACTTCAATAAAAAGTTTTAAAAAGAAAAAAAGCTGTTGAATGAAACTGTTCTGTATTCTCCAAAAATGTCATCATAAAACACCAAAAAAGGGGGAGCTCAGTAAATGTTCCAGATTAAGAGGGGAAAAGATAAACATGACAAACAGATTTGCTAGTTGAATTTAGATGATTCTGCGTCAGGAAATAAAAGCGGGATAATTGGCAAAATTTGAATGTGGTACTTATATAATAGTATTGAATGAAGGTCAAATTTCCTGAGTGTTACAGTTGGACTATGATTATGTAAGAGGTAGTCCTTGATCTTAGTAAATACATGCCAAAGTAGAGATGTGTGCAATTGATTTTCAAAAGGCTTGCAAAATAATGTGAAAATACATAGGGAAAGATAAAACAAACTTGGCAAAACACTAACACTAAGTGAATCTAGGTGAAGGGTATGTAGGCGTTCAGTATATTATCCTTATAACGTTTCTGTGGTTTAAATTTTAGTAACCTTACTAAGTAAAAGCTGGAGAAAAGCTATTACAATAACCTAAACCCAATATAATGTGAGGACTAAAGCTGGCAGTAAAGACAGAGAAAAATGAATAAATTCAAAATATATTTTGGAGGTAGAACGGACAGGATTTGTTCATTGACAAGACTTAACGCATGAGGAAAAAGAAATCACTAGTGTAAATAAACAATCCCCGACCAGAGGGTCCAAACTAGCTCCGCCCTTCCGTTTCGTCTGAAACGGAGGAAGTGAGGAGAAAGAAACGACGGTCAAGCTACCGGCAGACTTCCGGTGTAGAGTCGTGAAGAGGCCGTAAATTGAGAGCGCCGTTTGGCCCCGCCCCAGTGGGCGGTCCCGGAGAGTGAGAGGCCAATGGGGAGAGACTTGTGTAGCAATAACCCAATGGCTCTGGAATGGGTGGAGTCCTGAGGAATTGGGCTTGCCCGGACTCGCGCCCCGAATTTCGGCATTTCCGCCCACATGGGAAGCTAGAGTGTGTGTGCCCGGCTTGAATTCGAAGTGCGGGAGCGACACCTGGGTGCGGAGTGATGGGGCCGGCGCCTGCTGAAGAGCAGCTGCGCGGAGCATCTGGGGAGCCAGAGGTGAGTTGAGCCATCTGGGAGGAAGAGAGGCTCAATGGGCGCTCCCTCGGTTGCAGGGCACGAGATGGCAGGGCCTTACAGCTCACCGGTGAGGGACACGAGGTCGGCTCTCGTTAGAGGAAGTCCGTTCCCGCGATGCTTCCACTCTGTCGCGCTGAGACAGTCAGGGCTTGCTGGGGGCAATGGAACCTGGTAGTATTTGGATAGAAGCAGTAAAGCCTATTGAGCGACCCATAGCTTGGGTCATTTTCTTGACCGGGACCTACACCTTGACATTGAGGGGTATCTTCCTCCCTCCACAGAACTTGTGTCTAGTTCTGTTTTCCCCGCTGTGAGCGAGGGCACTCGGTGGCTCTCCTGGAGCACTCCAGTAAGGCTTTCCGCAGGGCTGTAGGGGAAGAAGTTTGCAATCCTGCAGACCTGGGTTTGAAGCCTGCTCATAGTACTGATGGAATCTACAACTATGGAACCTACAGTGAATGATGGGACTTCCTTCGAGTGTCAAAAAGAATTGTTGAGGCGATGGAATATATACTGAATATATCCTCTGGGGGCACGTAAGTTCTAGCTCTTCCCATCAGTGAGCACTTAATGTGTACTGATACAGTCAGGGCTTGCTAGAGGAGGTGGAACCTGGCATGCTTTGGATAGAGCTGCAGATAAAGCCATTTGAGAAGTCCCAGGTCTGTAGCAGCAGAAGAGGAAACTCCTGGATTTACGGAGTGAATAAGGGGCTTGGGCATTACTTAGAGCAGGGCCTGGTCAGCTTCTGCCCCTACCAGCTCCAAGTAGAGCTCTATGCTTGTTCTGTCAGGTACACAGGGAGCCCTCAACTCAAGCAATTTTTAATCTAGAGCTCAGTAATGTTCCTCCAAGTAATGATTATCACGAATTTTACAGAATCCGACTCCCATCAAAAGAAGAAACAAGCAGGTGAAGCCTTTACCTACAGTCTATAGTGGCGACACTGAAGACAGCAGATGCTAGATACCTATGACCCCACATTGGCTTCTCCCTCTCTGGTCACAGGTGATGGAACCAGCCCTGAAAGGCACAGGTGAGGAGGGGAAGAAAGCATCTTCAAGGAAGCGAACAGTGACTAGGTCTCCAGCGGAGGGCCTCCTGCAGCCAGTCAAGCTCAGCAGGGCAGAACTGTACAAGGAGCCTACCAATGAGGAGCTGAATCGCCTTCGGGAGACTGAGATCCTGTTTCACTCCAGCTTGCTCCGTTTACAGGTACTGTTGGGTGGCTCGGGCTTGGATTAGAGGGGCAGACCTGGGACCCTCAGGGTGATGGACTCTCCCCTACTCCCTCTTACAGGTAGAGGAGCTACTAAAGGAAGTAAGGCTGTCAGAGAAGAAAAAGGATCGGATTGATACCTTCCTCCGGGACGTTAACCAGCGGGTCATGAGGGTTCCCTCAATCCCTGAGGCAGAGGTAAGGCAGGTGGCCTGGGGAACTGGGAAGCCCAGGAGAAGCCTTCAGTGGGGGCATTTCCAACAGGGGCCTGGCTTTTCTCTTGAGTGGATTATAGGGAGCTCATTTTCACTGCAAGGAAGCTCAGCTGGGAGTACAGTCATTCATGTACTTGGCTAGTACTTATGTGCCTTGCAGTGTTTGTGCTCTTAGGATGCATCAGTAAACAAAATAATCTATGTTCTAACATTGGGGTATAGATAACAGATAATAAGCATGGCAGGTAAACTGCATGGCAATATTAAAAGATGGTAAACATTATGGAAAAGGAAAAAATAGGATGAGGTAAGGCATTGGGAATATTAGGGGATGGGAGTGGTTTATAATTTTAAATAGGGTATTCAGGGTGGGCATTACTGAAGTGACATTTGTGTAAAGGTTTGAAGTAGGTGAGTCAGCTATATGACTACATAAGGGAACAAGAGCATTCCAGGAAGGGGAGATAGCCAGTACAAAGGCTCAAAGGCAGGAATGTTCCTGTTACATTCCTTGGAATGAATGAGCGGAAGATAGAAGGAGATGAACTCAGAAAGGTAATGGGGAAGGTGGCATATCATGCAGGGTCTTATACACCCAAATAGAGGCTTTGCTGTTGCTGTGGGTGAAATGGGGAGCCACTGCTGGGTTTGTGTTGCAGAGCAGTGATGCCTTCTAACTTCTAGAAGTTACTTTCTCAGCCTTAAAAAATTTACTCTGGCTGTTATTGAAAGTAAAATGAAGGAGACAAAGGTGAAATCAGGGAGACTAGTTAGGAACCTATTGTGTGCTGAAAAATGGTGGTTCCCTAAACTAGGGTGTAGAGGAGGATCCATTTCTCGATACATTCAATAGTAAAATGGTTGTTCTTAACAGAGATGAATTAAGGTGGCTTAAATGTTTTTGGCTTGAGCAACTAGTATGGAGTTGCCTTAATGGGGAAGACATGTTTACGGGAAGATTGGGAGTTTGGTTTCAAACATACTGATGCGTTAAGATGTCTGCTAGACACCAAGGGGCCATGTGAGGAAGGTAGTTGAATCAGTATGTGTCACTGTCTCTGCTCCTACAGCTCACTGACCAGGCATGGCTCCCAGCTGGGGTTCGAGTGCCCCTTCATCAAGTACCCTATACCGTGAAAGGCTGTTTCCGCTTCCTGCCTCCAGCCCAGGTCACTGTTGTGGGCAGCTACCTTTTGGGCACCTGCATCCGGCCAGACATCAATGTGGATGTGGCACTGACCATGCCCAGGGTAAGGTCCAGGGTTTGACGAATAGAGGGGGTCCCCTACTTAAACATCTATAAGTCCCTGGATCCCTCTCTCTTACCTGCCACTTGCCAGTGGGTTGAAATCTGAATTCGAAGTCAAAAGAGCAGAAGACCACTGCATTCATCCTGAGGGCAGCTTACATGGGCCCTTGGGCCAGTTGCTGTCCTCCTGGAGCTTTGCCTTTCTCATCTGAGAATTGAGTATGGTGTTGCTAGTCCTGGCTCAGGCACTTCTGTCTGTAGAGATGCCCTGGGACTCTCACCTAGGCTTCATCTTGGCCCACAAGCTCTACAAGCACTTACATGCCTGGTCATCTCTCTTGTCCCCTGTCGTCTCCAGGAAATCCTACAGGACAAGGATGGGCTGAACCAGCGCTACTTCCGCAAGCGTGCTCTCTACCTGGCTCACTTGGCTCACCACCTGGCTCAAGATCCCCTCTTTGGCAGTGTCCGCTTCTCCTACTCCAATGGCTGCCACCTGAAACCCTTGCTGCTGCTGCGGCCAAATGGTGGGAAGCACACAATGGGCTGAGGACGTAGTATGGGGTGACAAATCTGGAGGGGGTGCACAGGGGCCTCAAGTCTTGGGGAGTAGGGACAGGGATCTCAAGTCTAAGGTGAGAGGCATGGGCCTCAAGTTTGAGGGAAAGGTATAGAGACCTCAAATTGTAAAGTGAGAAGGCACGGGGCCCTCAAGTATGAGGAAGGTGGTGTGGGGGCCCCTCTGGCTCCAGGGGCTGCAGAGTCTCAACACCCTCTTTGTCTGCTAGGGAAGGACGAGAGTTTGGTCACCGTACGTCTGCATCCATGCCCTCCCCCTGACTTCTTCCGCCCAAGCCGCTTGTTGCCAACCAAGAACAATGTGCGCTCTGCCTGGTACCGAGGGCAAAGTTCTCCAGGGGATGGTGAGCAGGCACTGGTGTCGAGGTGGAGCTGAAGGGAAGGGGTATTGTGGAGACTTCTCTCATGGCTTCCCTTTTCTTCCCACAGGTAGTCCAGAGCCCCCTACCCCCCACTACAACACATGGGTCCTGCAGGATATAGCTCTCGAGTCCCATTTGCAGCTCCTGTCAACCATGCTCAGTTCAGCCCCAGGGCTGAAGGATGGTGTGGCACTTCTGAAGGTCTGGCTGCGGCAGCGGGAGCTGGATAAGGTGAGTTAGGGTGGCCCTGCTTCCCTGCCTCGATGAGTGGGCTGGCTCTGAGCTCAGGCCTCTCCCTTTATTCTCTTTCAGGGTCTGGGTGGGTTTACTGGGTTCCATGTCTCCATGCTGGTTGCCTTCCTCGTGTCCACACGCAAAATCCACACCACCATGAGCGGCTACCAGGTCCTGAGAAGCATCTTGCAGTTTCTGGGTGAGGCAACTAGATGGGGAAAGGCCAGGAGTTCCACTCATCCCAGGAATCCTGTCATACCCTCATGGGTCCTTTGCTTCCTTGCCATTAGACAAATGAGCAAACTGAATCCCAGAGGCAGGCAGTTGCAGCCACCCAGGCCAAAGGAGGATGTTGTTAGGGTTGCGTCCCCAGAGAGGCAGGATACCTTCTGACACATTCCTCTTGTTCGCTCCAGCCAGCACAGATCTGACAGTCAACGGGATCAGTTTATGTCTCAGTTCCGATCCCTCCTTGGTGAGTTGGGGAAGGGCCGGGTCTATGCCAGGAGGGAGCCTGAAGGTAAGGCCCCAACCCTGACTGGCTTTTCTCTACGCCCCCCAAGCCGGCCCTGGCCGACTTCCACCAGGCCTTCCCTGTTGTCTTCCTGGACTCCTCGGGCCGTCTCAACCTCTGTGCTGATGTCACTGCCTCCACTTACCACCAGGTACCAATGGGCCTCTACTCCTGGATTCCCCTGGTGTCCCAGCCTAAACTCTGTCCCTTCAGGAAATACCAGAACTGCAGACACTCCTCTCCAGAGAGCTAAGGTCAGGCATGTCTCCTGGTCTGAGCCCTCGGGTCAATAAAGGATACTGAGGTGGTCCCTTCTTACCCTCTGGCTCCAGGTACAGCACGAGGCACGGCTGTCTATGGCGCTGCTGGACAGCAAAGCTGACGATGGGTTCCAGCTGCTGTTGATGACTCCGAAACCCATGATCCGTGCTTTTGACCACGTCCTGCAGTGAGTTTGGGGTAACAGGGTATGTTGGTGGGTCCGGGTCTTGTCTTCCTGGGGCTACAGTGTTGGGGCAAAGGTCTTCAGGCAGGTGCTCAGATCTTCCAGGGAGGAGGTGATACGAGGAGCCAGCAGACCCTCATTCCCCCTCTTTGGCCCTCTTTGCCCCCAGTCTCTGTCCATTGAGTCGCCTGCAGGCAGCGTGTCACCGGCTGAAGCTCTGGCCAGAGCTGCAAGACAATGGTGGGGACTATGTCTCAGCTGCTTTGGGCCCACTGACCACCCTCCTGGAGCAGGGCCTCGGGGCCCGGCTGCACCTGCTGGCCCATTCTCGGCCCCCAGTCCCAGAGGTGAGGTGGAGTAGGTTGGAGTGTTTGGGGCTCTGAGTCGGGGTGGATCCTGGGTCCCAAGGGACAGAAAGGGCACACCATCCCTCTAGCTAGACCTTTCTAGCTAGCTAGAAAATAGTTTCCAGGCCAGGCTGAGGGATTCTTGGGTTCAGCCCAGCCTTTTTACACCCTACAGTGGGACATCAGCCAAGATCCACCAAAGCACAAAGACTGTGGGACCCTGAGCCTGGGATTTCTCCTCCGGCCTGAGGGACTGACCAGTGTCCTTGAGCTGGGTCCAGAGGCCGACCAGCCCGAGGTGAGAACCCCAGTGTTGGAAAGCATGAGGTCAACCATCCTCATGCCCCCTGGATTGAAGCCTGGGAGGGAGACTTTAGGAGAACGCTTCTGTCCTGATCTCTCCCACCATCCCTTGCCTCTCCTTAGGCCACTGACTTCCGCCACTTTTGGGGATCCCGCTCAGAGCTTCGGCGTTTCCAGGACGGAGCCATTCGGGAAGCTGTGGTCTGGGAGGCAGCCTCTATGTCCCAGAAGCGCCTTATTCCCCACCAGGTGGTCACCCACCTCTTGGCACTGTGAGTGTTAGCATCTGAAGGCCAGGAGCCAGCAGTGGGCTGGGGAGCCTTTTAGGAGGATCAGGCCCAGGCTGTTGAGGGTGAGCATAGCCCATAATGCCCTCACTGTGTGTGTGCCTCTTCAGACATGCTGACATCCCAGAAACCTGTGTCCACTATGTGGGGGGCCTCGTGGATGTCCTGATACAAGGCCTGAAAGAGGTAAGGACGTTGGGGTCAAGGCTAGCAACTGTGGAGTGACCTGTAGAGGGGGGAGAGCCCTCTCAGCCCAGCCAGGCTGCACTTCCTGGCGTGTCCAGCAGGGGGGGAGCTGGCCTCACTGCAGCCTGAGCCAGGCAGAATCCCAGGTGGTTCTGACTGTCTTCTCCCTCACAGACCTCCAGCACAGGTGAGGAGGCCCTGGCAGTGGCAGTGCGTTGCTATGATGACCTCAGCCGCCTGCTGTGGGGGCTGGAGGGTCTCCCGCTGACTGTGTCTGCTGTTCAGGGAGCTCACCCAGTGCTGCGCTACACAGAGGTGAGGTGCAAGGGAGCAGGGAACCCTTTCTGCTTGGTGACCCCCCGACCTCTGTTCCAGTCACCCAGTGTTTTCCACTTCCAACTCCTGACTCTGGGTACTCCCTGCCAGTGCTAGGCCCCTTCCTCAGTCCCCTTCTTCCACAGGTATTCCCGCCAACCCCGGTCCGACCAGCCTACTCCTTCTATGAGCACCTGCGAGAGCGAGCCTCACTGTTGCCCCGGCTCAATAAGCCCTGCCCGGCCTACGTGGAGCCCATGACCGGTAAGAGGGCCCTTGGGAGGCAGTGGGAGGGACAGTTCCTGCTTCAGGCCGCAGTGTGAGACATTTCCTGTGCTCCCTCAGTGGTCTGTCACCTGGAGGGCAGTGGTCAGTGGCCACAGGATGCTGAGGCTGTGCGGCGGGTCCGAGCCGCCTTCCAGCTGCGCCTGGCAGAGCTGCTGTCGCAACAGCATGGGCTGCAGTGCCGTGCCACCGCCACGCACACTGACGTCCTCAAGGTTAGGCTGGGGCAGGGCAGGTATATCCCCAGGGGAGGGGAGGATCAGGGATGTTGGGGTGTGGAAGAGAATACCCCTGTGGGCACCGGGCTGGGGACCAGGGATATAGACAGCAGAGCACCCCCAGGGACCCATACCATACCTTTTCCAACAGGATGGATTTGTGTTCCGGATTCGCGTGGCCTATCAGCGGGAGCCCCATATCCTGAGGGAGATGCGGAGCCCAGAGGGGATGATCTCACTGAGAGACACACCTGCCTCCCTCCGCCTTGAAAGAGATACAAGGCAGTTGCCCCTACTCACCAGTGCCCTGCATGGGTAAGGCCACCTGGTCTTCCTGTTGCTAGGCCCTTCCCTGCCCCCATTTTGCTCTCCTGGCCGTCCGTCTCTGTGGGAGGCCGGATGGTGTAGTAGTTAGGACTAGAGTTCTGGAGCCAGGCAGGTTCTGGAATCTTGGCCTTTCCACTTATTGACTGCATCCCATGTAACACATCGGCACAGAGGCTGGCATTGGGTACGGGTTGGATAAACAGTGGCAATGGGGCTGAGACACTGTTCTTGGGCCCAAAGTGCCTGAGTCTCACTGCCACTACTCTCCTTCCCCCAGACTTCAGCAACAGCACCCAGCCTTCTCGGGTGTGGCTCGGCTGGCCAAGCGGTGGGTGCGTGCCCAGCTTCTGGGTGAGGGGTTCACCGACGAGAGCCTGGACCTGGTGGCTGCCGCCCTTTTCCTGCACCCTGAGCCCTTCACCCCTCCCAGGTGATTCCCTCTGCTTTTTCCCTATCCAGGAAGTTCCCGGGGGTGCCAGCTTTCAACCTTCGTGCTGCACCCTCAGTCTAAATGGGAGAGGGTGTTTAAGCAAGTGACAGAGGGATTCTAAGGTGTCCCCCTCCCCGACCCATCCACACATTGGGTCTGGGCTCCCCAGATTGTGGGAAGCCCAGGGCTGGGCTCCAGATTCTTTGTTCACTCTTGCCCTTCAGCTGCCCCCAGGTTGGCTTTCTTCGGTTCCTTTTCCTGGTATCAACCTTTGATTGGAAGAACAACCCCCTCATTGTCAACCTCAACAATGAGCTCACTGGTAAGTGGCAGGACTGGGGCCAGAATGCTGGAAAACTACCCTTTATGGATTGCAGAGTAGGTCAGGCAAGGGTTTTCCCCGTTAGTCTGTTAGGTTTTCTCTGTGCTTCCTCCATCCCAGATATCTAAGCCTGATGCTGACTACCTTGGGGTAGAGAATTGTCAGGAGGAAGAGGTCCATGTGAAGGCTGACTAGAGATGTGGTTTGTCCATGTCATGGTCAGAGACACAGTCACTGGGGGTGGTAAGCAAGCTACCTGGGGGCTATGGAAGCAGGAGGGGAAAGGAGAGTAGAAAGGGGATCCTGAACACCAGGTGAGAAGTCTTGTGGTGAAGAGCTAGGGAGTTTAGAATAGATGCCCAGACCTCTTGGAGTGGGAATGGTGATTTCTGGTTGTAACATGAGGAGCTTCTGGTCTCAGCAGAGAGTAGGGTATCAGGTTCCTAATTCCCCAGGTGTGTAAGAGCCCAGGGTGGGAGGGGGCCAGGGGCAAGCCCCAGCTTGTGCAGGCCCAGAAACCAGACTAGGGGTGCCAGGCAGTGGAAAAATTCCACCTCTGAGCTAGGGTTGGGAGATTACCAACCCACCCAGTTGAGGCAAATGCAGTGTCCCTTTTGTTGCCTTTGCCAGTTGGGGGTTGGATGTTGGAAAATGTTTTTTTTTTTTTTTTTTTATATATATATATATTTTTTTTTTTTTTTTTGAGACAGAGTCTCACTTTGTTGCCCAGGCTAGAGTGAGTGCCCTGGCATCAGCCTAGCTCACAGCAACCTCACACTCCTGGGCTCAAGCAATCCTACTGCCTCAGCCTCCCAAGTAGCTGGGACTATAGGCATGCGCCACCATGCCCGGCTAATTTTTTCTATATAAATTTTTAGTTGGCCAGATAATTTCTTTCTATTTTTAGTAGAGACGGGGTCTCGCTCTTGCTCAGGCTGGTCTCGAACTCCTGAGCTCAAACGATCCGCCCGCCTCGGCCTCCCAAGTGCTAGGATTACAGGTGTGAGCCACTGCGCCCGGCCTGGAAAATGTCTATGATAAGCAGCTGTCGGGGCCACAGTAGAAGGACCTGGGGCAGTAGAGGGGTCTTTGGGGAGGTGCAGGCTGACCCAGGACCCCCTTTTCTCTAGCGGAGGAGCAGGTGGAGATACGCAGTGGCTTCCTGGCAGCTCGGACACAACTCCCCGTCATGGTCATCATTACTCCTCAGGACCGCAAAAACTCTGTGTGGACACAGGATGGACCCTCAGCCCAGGTTCAACCCCACACCTGCCCCCAAATGTGTGGTTTTCTTCCTTAAGGAAAAAGCAAGGCCAGCCTGAGTTAGGAGACACCCTAGTTTGAAGTATCTCTACTCCCCAGATCCTACAGCAACTTGTGGTCCTGGCAGCCGAAGCCCTGCCCGTCCTAGAGAAGCAGCTAATGGATCCCCAGGGGCCTGGGGATATCAGGGTAAGCCTCTGACCCCCAGCAACTCCAGTGGCTCTGGGGGTTCTGTCTTTGAACCATGGAAGTTCAGCATTCAAGGGGCCCTCACAGGATACCTGGTCCGCTTGTCTGGTGAGACTGAATCCAGAGAAGGCATTGAAGCTGCCATGGTGCCTGGAAGCGGCGCAGCCTAGAGAACCCGTGCTCTAGGCCTCGTGCTTCTAGCCTGTGCTCCTGCTGCTGGACTTGAGCTGATACCAGCTGCTTCCTGTATGGGTCTTGGTGTTCCCGGCTTCAGATGGGCCTGCAGGTCCATAATGGGTGGTCAGATGAAGGGGAAGTGGGGAACCAAGGTGGGTACGTGGAAAGGTTTGTTGTCTAGCTCCCAACTCCTCCCGCCTTCCTCAGACAGTGTTCCGGCCACCCTTGGACATGTACGATGTGCTGATCCACCTGTCTCCCCGCCATATCCCCCGGCACCGCCAGGCTGTGGACTCGCCACCTGCCTCCTTTTGCCGTGGCCTGCTCAATGAGCCAGGGCCCTCGTCGCTAATGCCTGTGCTGGGCTACGATCCTCCTCAGCTCTACCTGGCACAGCTCAGGGTAGGTCCTAAACAGCTGACTGAGCCTGGGGAGGGGACTTCCAGGTGAAGCTGGGGCCATGAAGGAGGCTCTTAGGTGCCCATGTGTAATCTTATCTCTGTTCTGTCCCTTCTTAGGAGGCCTTTGGGGATCTGGCCCTTTTCTTCTATGACCAGCATGGCGGAGAGGTGATTGGTGTCCTCTGGAAGCCCACCAGCTTCCAGCCTCAGTCCTTCAAGGTGCGCTGGCTCATGTCAGCTGTGTGTTCCTGAGCGTGTACATGTGGTTCCACGTGGGTGTGCATGTCTTTGTGTAGTCTGCTCCATGAGTGACCCTGTGTCAGGTATGGAGTGTGTGGGCTTGTGTGTCTATCTCTACTGCCCCCACTCTGCCCCCACCCTGGTGTCTCTGGGTGTGCTTTTGTGATGTCTTTTCTGATTTCCCCAGGCCTCCAGTGCAAAGGGACGCATGGTAGTGTCTCAAGGCGGGGAGCTGGTGATGGTGCCCAATGTAGAAGCAATCCTGGAGGACTTTGCTGTGCTGGGTAAAGGCCTGGTGCGGGCTGTGGAAGCCCGAAGTGAGAGGTGGACTGTGTGATCCCAGCCCCAGAGCAAGCTGTAGATGGACAGGAGGACTTTCGACCGCGGGAGCAAGACATCAGTGGGATGATCTCCATCCTCATTGCATATGGACCCTCCATGAAGGGCCTGCTGGCTGAAAACAGAATTGTCCTTAACAAAAGCCCTGCCCCAGTTTTCTGATGCTCCAGCTTTGGGGCAGGGACATGGTGTCTTATGGAGTCTCCTGGGCCTGTCTGAATTCCCAGAAGAGGAGTGGGAGCCAGTGCAGAGAATTGAATCCAAGAGATCCATCCATCTGTCTGCCCTGGGCCTGGACCTTTGGGAGTTTTTTCCCCTCTTAGGCTTCTCCCAGAAGCAGTTGGAGAAGGGGGCATGTGTCTGAGGCAGAGGTTCTGTCCCCTTCCACTGCCAGGACGTGTGCCTAGGTCTCAGTATGCCCTTCACTGCAGCATCAGCCCTTTGGATGGGACCCAGCAAAGGTGTGGCACTTCCTGAGGGTCACAGCACCAGCACTGAGCAGTGGAAAGGGGGCCGTGTGTGTATGAATACACCACATTGAAGGAGCACAATGCCCTCCTCTGTTGGTGCTATTTCCCAGGGTGGAGATAGTGGAAAAGGACAGAGGACAGGAAGGGCTGGATGGGTGAAGGGATCAGGGGGGCTGGTGGTCCCCCAGTCCAGGAGAGATGCAAAAAGCACTTTGTGCAGCCCCCTGGCCTCTCTGAGTCCCACCAGCTCTGTGCATTTGCGCATTTGCCCTGGCTGCCCATTCGTGCCACAGACTACCACCTCTGCACCCCTGCAGGGTTGCAGAGATGAGCAAGACTCAAGTCCAGCTCTCCAGGAGCTCCCAGGGCCCTGGGGTGGGGGTGGGGGGTGCTGCCTCCTTTCAGTTTGGTCCACGCCCCCTTCCTGGCAGCCTCTCTCGAATCTCTGCCTCCCCTAATCCTGGCTGTTTTTCCAGACTCAGCTCAAATAGTGCCCCTCCTTAAGCCTATCCCTCGCCCCCAGCCTGAGGTGCTCTTTCCCTCCTCTGAACTATTAAAGCAATTATTGCCTGTTCGGTTCACTTGGCAGGCACACATGCTGGTGTGAACTCTTCTATTGTCTTGAACTCCGATTTAAAATTAAATTGCTTAATTCCCCCCATGTTCTTGGCTTGTCCCTTTCCACTGGTTTTCACCTGGTCTCCTATATGTAACCTTCTTGAGGGCAGGGAGTATGTTTGAACATAGATTGTTTTGTGTCCTTCATGGCACCTAGTATGTTGCTGTGCTCAAGGGGCACCCAGCCCAGGCAGATGGAGGAGGGCAGGGAAGGCCACCAGAAGACTCTGAGGAAAGCCGAATCAGAGTTTGTGAACTCTGCCTAGAACAGGTAGGTGCTGACAGTGAAAGAGAAAGCCTAGGAGATAATAGGTGTCATGTGTTGTTTTCCATATCTTATGCATGGAAATTGGATCTTAGCCCTATGGAGTGGGTACTTTTATTAGTTGCCTTCATTTTCTGAATGAGGGAACAGGCTCAGTGGAGGGACCCCATGTGGAGGGTCTTTGATGCCTGGCTAGCAAGCCCCATCTTTAAGATGATGAGAAACCATGTGTGGGAACCGTCATCTCCAATTTTGTCTCAGCTCTTGGTCTTTGTGAATCTCTGCCTGTCCCTGCTGTCTCTCATGGGACAGCTCAGCCCAGTGTTGAAATTAAAACAGGGAATAAATTGGTTAGCTGTGTGAGCTGAAGTCTACATTTCTCTGTGTTCTATTCATGAACTTCAACCATCAGCATGCTGGGCTTTATTTGCACAGAATGAAATGTCATCCCATCCCCGGATCCATGGTCGGGAGTTGTCCTTGGCTCTGCCTCTGTCTTCCCTTTCCCTGATCCCTTGGATGGTTTTTCCACAGTCTCCATGGCCTCTGGGGAGGGCCAGGATTGCTGGCTGGTTTCAAACCATTCTGTTGCATCCCAAGGTCAGTTGCAGGCCTGGAGCTTCAGGCCCTTACCAACCCAGCTCTGGATTGGGGTGGGGGGGGTGCCCCTAAGCAAGACTACAGCAGTTACCAGTCCCAATCGAGAATGGGCCCCGGTTCTGCTGCCTCATGGGATCCTGGGCAGTTCACCTCCCCTGGCTGGGCTCAGTCTTCCCACTTAGAGAATGGGCATGGTAACGGCCTTGTCAGGGACCCAGTGTCCCATGTGTCCAGAGAAGAGGATTGAGAACTCAGAAACCTAAGGAGCTGCACCATCCCTGCACTCCAGCTTAACTGGGGGTGGGAGGGGAGGAAGCCCAGGCTTTAGTTTCAGTCCCTCACATTGCAGCTCCAACCTGTTTTCTGGGAAGCAGGTGAGGAGGCTCCTGTGCTCCAGCCCAGGACGGTGCTTGTCTGGCCACTCAGGCCAGGGCTCCAGAGTAGGGAGGTGCTCAGGCTCTAGCGGAGGAGCTGGGGAGGGGATTTGGGGATGGGTGGTTGTGAGCTGGAACCTCAAGGGAAGGGAAGGAGAACAGCCTAGCAGGAAGCCTTATGTGTGAGCAAGTGTGCACGGGATGATGCAGGTTATGCAACCACACGGGCGTGCCTGCCTCTGCATTTAACTTTGCAGGTGGATGTAGATGAGTGGGAGTCTGTATCTGATGTGTGGCATGACTTGTCTGCTCTGTGTGTTGAATGCACACATCTGTATGCGCTAGTCTTTATGTGTGTATTCACTTCCAGCTCTGGTTTGCTGCAAAAGGGGAAATCTGCTGTTTTTGGAGAGCAGGTCAGAAAAAGCTCTCAAGTAGGAGGCAGGAACCCTGGATTTCTTCCCGGCTTTAAATAAAGCTTTCCCTTTCAACTTAGCAGGTCTTTTGTTAAAATAAAATAAATCTTTCCCTTTCTTGGGGCTTCAGTTTCCCCAGTTCTGACTGACCTAAGTCTTTCTATGTAATTCCTTTTTTTTTTTTTTTGAGAGAGAGTCTCGCTTTGTTGCCAGGGCTAGAGTGAGTGCCATGGCGTCAACCTAGCTCACAGCAACCTCAAATCCTGGGTTTAAGCAATCCTACTGCCTCCCGAGTAGCTGGGACTACAGGCATGCGCCACCATGCCCAGCTAATTTTTTCTATATATATTTTTAGTTGGCCAGATCATTTCTTTCTATTTTTAGTAGAGATGGGGTCTCGCTCTTGCTCAGGCTGGTCTCGAACTCCTGACCTCGAGCAATCCACCCACCTCGGCCTCCCAGAGTGCTAGGATCCTCGCCCGGCCTGTAATTTCATTTAGTGAACTCTCAAAGGGTCCTCCTTTCTGGCTCTGGTATCTGACAACCTCCTCTAATCCAGAATTCTTTTAGCTGAAGACTATTTTCCTCTTCCTAGCTCCTTACTTTGGGGAAAAAGAGCAAGACCCCAAAGCCTAGGGGTCCATGCAGCAGGCTACATTCAGTGAAGTCCTGAGGGCTGCTTAACTGCTGACCTGTAAAGTGAGATTTGGGCTAGCCAGCCCCCCTCCCCCAAATATACATGTAACCCCTGCAACATCCGGTGCTTGCTTTGTGAGTCACAGATTAATCCAGGTGAGTGATAAGGGGGAGGCGAGGCCTGGGGCACGTGAGTCACCCCTACTCTGCACAGGAAAGGTCAGTCTGCCCATCCTACACCTGCTCCCCACCAGAAGGAGGAGAAGGAGGTATCTCAGACTGCCTCAGGGAACTAAGGGGGACCAAGAAGAGGGGTGTTTCAAACCCACAGGGAGACTTCCTTTCCCACTTCAGTTTCTGGGAGGTGGATGGGGAGGATAGTTTTTCTGGTTTATATGAGGCCCAAAGAGTTGTAGGAACTTGTCTGGGGTCAGACAGGGAGTTGGAGAGCAGAGCTACAGAGGATCTAGGTGTCATGGCTCCAGGCAAGCCACCTGCTGCTGAGCCTGGCTTTGTGGGGCCAAAGGGTGGGGTGTGGAGGAATAAAGGAGTAGAGGGGCCTGAGCTGCAGATCCCTGCAATGGGCAGGGGAGGAGGGAGAAGCTTGGCCTCCCCTGTTCTGGGCTGCCAGCTAGTCTCCCTGCCTCCCCTGCCACGGCCTTGAATGCAGCTGTTTACAGCAGGCCAGAGAGTAGGGTCAAGGGGAGGAGTAGGGTGGATGATGAGCACTCTGGTCCCCCTCAGCCCAATCCTGAGTCTCCTCTGCTGCCCAGCTTGGGAGCTCCTCAAAAGCAGTGCCCAGCTCTCCTCTAGTCTCCCAGACAGGAAGCCTCCACAGGACAGGGCTGGGGTCTCCTAAAGACAAGAGGCCCAGCTTGGGTCCTGATCAAAGGGGAAGACAGTACTGAGATCCAGCCCTTGTTCCACTTGACAACCAATAGTTTGCATGAAAAAGACAGTTATGGTATCCTGACCTTTCCCCAGTCTTCCTCCACAAAGCCTGCCCCCATCTCCCAACCTACAGGGTCTCCCCAGAGCCCAGTTTCCACTTATGCCAGGCATAGAGACCCTCAGGAAGTCATTCCTGAGGTTTGGAGAGTCTCCTGCTGCAGCATGTCCCCGCCCCCAACCTTCCCCATGACACCTCTCCTCTAGGGTGGCTGCTGGTGGCTGCACTGTAATTAGCTATCAGACTGGGTGGTATAAAGGTAGAGTATACTGGGGTTTATGCACACCCTTCACCTTTCTGGAATGCCAAATACAGACCCTCCTTCTGCCACCTCCCCTGACCCCGCCACCTGTCCCCTGCCCTTGGACCACAGGCCCTTCAGAGAGCAGTTGTCCTGCTGGCCGCTGGGCTCCACCTCAGGCTCCTGTCCACCCAATTCTGCCCATTTTCAGCTTCTTCAGCTTCTTGCTGACTTCCCTCCTCACTCTACCTCCTAAATCCCAAATTCACACTTTCTTCCCTCCAGCCATTGCCCAGTGTCTGCCCTCTTTTCCTCCCCCATGGCTTCCTCCCAGGCCTCGAGCCTCAGCCTCTCTCTTCCAACCCACCCTCCACTCAGCAGCTGGAGGGCACTTCTAAATGGTAAATGGAGACAACATCACTCCCCTGCTTAAAACCTTTAGGGCTCTCATCAGCCACTGTTCTAAGTGGTGGCACATTTGGCAACTGTAATCTTATTTAGAACACCGATACAGGCCGGGCACGGTGGCTCACGCCTGTAATCCTAGCACTCTGGGAGGCTGAGGTGGGCAGATTGTTTGAGCTCAGGAGTTTGAGACCAGCCTGAGCAAGAGTGAGATCCCGTCTCTACTAAAAAAAAATAGAAAGAAATTAGCTGGACAACTAAAAATATATATAAAAAATTAGCCAGGCATGGTGGCGTATGCCTGTAGTCCCAGCTATTCGGGAGGCTGAGGCAGGAGGATCGCTTGAGCCCAGGAGTTTGAGGTTGCTGTGAGCTAGGCTGACGCCACGGCACTCTAGCCCAGGCAACAGAGTGAGACTCTGTCTCAAAAAACAACAAACAAGCAAACAAAAAAACAGAACACCGATACAAAATGATTAAAATGTTTCGGTTGAAGCAGGAGGTAGCACCAGGGCTCTGCCCCCTTGCTCTCTTCTCCCCACCTCCAGCTGCAGCAGTCTCCATAAAGCTTCCTCAGAGCCATGGGCCTTAGAGAAGTATAGCTCAAATACCTCTGGCCCCTGGAATAGGTCCAGGCATAGAACCTAAGGCCCTTCCCATACTGCCTGTCTTCTTCCCTGGCCTCACTGCTGCTGCTCTCTTCATGACCAGGCAGGCACTCATCCCTGCGACAGCCTGGTCCGGAAGTCATTCACTTGGAAAACCCTCCACAAAATCCCCAGCCAAATGTTTCCTCCTCCAGGAAGCCCTCTGGTTGCCCCAGCCTGAAGGATGCTCCATGTTCCCTTCCTGGCTGCAGGGGTGAGGCTAATGCTGGACCCTGGTTTAGCCCCCCCAGGATTTCTGTGAACTTTCTTTTCCTCCGTGACCACTGGTCCTGACCCCTCATCCTCTGAAGCAACCTTATCCTGGTTCCAGAAGCTTTCTTGCCAGTGAAAAGGGAGATGGGAAATCAGAAAATTTAGGTGCTCCAGGGATCTGGTCTCTGAGGTGTGAACCAGAGCCCTCCAGATACCCTAGGCCTGTTCACAGTGATGGCCTGGTCTGTGTCAACTCCATGTCACTAACTCCCCCCACCCCCCATGGCTGGCATGGGGCAGGCCCAGATGTCCAGCAATTCATCTCCAGAACTCTCAACAGATCCTCATCTCCTATCTCTGGCTTTTATAAACACTCCACCCACACCCACAGCCAGGCCCAGACAGGGCCACACACAGATATGCACACAGGCCCCTGTGGACACACACGTGCACACACACCCTCATGGATACATACATGCATACATACAGCTAAAAATGCACATGGTTGCACATGGACATTTACACATGAGGAAAGGTGCCTCTGATTAAGGAGACAGCTTTTGGCACGAACCTTTCTTCCTCTGTTGACTGTGTAGTACAGTTTTCAAAGCCTGAAACAACTGCAACTTCTTAGATTCTTACAAAGTTCCTGGAGGGCCTCCTCCAACCAAAACCTCCAGGTGACTGATGAAGAAACTGAGACTCTTAGGGGTGAGGGAAGAGAGCTGTCTAGGTCACCTGACCGGTCAGATTCTGTGTCTGCAGGAGGGCTTTGTTCCCAGCAGCCTCATCCCCACTGCTCTGGCCCTTTCCCCAGCGAGGGGTCCGGGGCCTCCATCTCACCCCCTGCATCCTCAGTATGACCCTCTGCTGTCCCTGAGGGCAGCTCAGGGACACCCAGAGTGCCCAGGAGATGGATCAAGAGGTAGATTTTCTCAAAGTCCATCTGGACAGCTGGTTGGAGGTGCCCAAGGAGGGAAGTTTGTATTTATAGGCTCTCTGCCATGTCGCCTGTCTGAAGACAGGGGGGGGCCATGGAGGAGGGGGTAACTGTGTTGGCACAGGTGCATCTGGGGACGCTCATGATAGGGTGACCCATCTGTTCTCCACTCCCCATTCCAGTTCAGAGCTGGACTCCCACCCTTGAAGCCTAGAAGCAGGAAGAGTGTTCCACAGTGGCCTGAGAGTGGAGGCACACTCTGGAAAGAGGGGTCAAGTGTGGAGGGATTCAGTGGGTTCCTGTGCCCTTGCTCCCTGTTCCCCTGTGGCACCCTGGTCTACCTGCCCGCTTCACCTGTCCTGCTCATGCCCACAGGGTATGAATCCCAGCTCAACACTCAGTGGCTGAGTGACCGTAGCAGGTGACTTCTCTCTAAACCTCAGTTTTGTCATCTGTGAAATGGAGAAAATACACCCACTTCTAGGGGTTGTTTTAGAAATTGGGGCAAAATGCTTTCCAAACTTGAAAATGTCTGCATGTCTGTTTTGCTACCCCCCTTCCCCACCCCACTCCAATGATCCGGAAGAGTTTAGGGGGTTGGGGAGGTTGGGGGTACTCTAGAGTGAGTAGCTTTCTAGGTCTCCACCCCTACCTCTGACTCACAGACAGCAAGGAAGGCCCATGTCTCCTTTGCTGGTTCAGGCTGTTCCCATTCAGGCAGAAAGAGTTTGGGGTCAGGAAATGAAAGGTGTGGCACCCCCATCCCTTAAGGGCCCCAGCCAGCCCCTCTGGTCCAGCAGGCTGGGACTTGCATCTTTAGCCCTTCCCTCGCCTGGGAACCCACTCCCCCAGCTCTGACCTTAAAGAAGTCATGGCCTCCCAAGGGGTGGATGGGCTGTTAAGGCCCCTTCCCTGGCTCAGCCCCCCTGCCCAGGTGAGACACAGACCTTGCTCAAGATGCCCTGGCACGAGGTGGGACCTCCTCACCTGCCTCCTCCCAGAGCGCCCAGGAGGGCTGGCATTCAGCCCTGGCTTCCTTCCCAAAGCACAAGAGGAAACCCAGAGGGTTCTGGATAAGCTGTGACTCAGAGGGTAATGGCTTCACCAAGCTCAGTCTCTTCTCTTCTCTGAAGCCATGCTTTCTTCTGCCATCTGCTCTCGGTGGCACCAATCACACTGACTACAATGAGAATGATGCCCCTGAGTTTCACAATGAGGCAGTCAGCTTCTGTCCCCCACACTCAGGCCAGCCTGGCACATCTGCACAGACATCCTCAACCCTTGACTCCTCTCCATCCCCAGGTGACCCAAGGAGGGCTGACAGGAATAAGGGGCCCTTGGAAGGCATTGCATCCTTCCCCGCCTCCAGGCAGGGTCCTCTCATATCCACTAAGCAGCATGAACACCTACCTATATCTTCTCAGCTCCAACCCTAACCTTTGCAATGTACAAACATGTGCACACAACAGTTACGAATATGAACGAGTGTGATGGGAGTACATGGGGTCAGGTGTGAAGGTTGGGTCCTAACCGAGAAGGCAAGGGGAAAAAGGGCATTGACACCCAGCCCTTGTTCCACTAGCCAAACCATGGGCCTTCTTGTGGGGCTGCATTGACTGGAAGGAGTCACAAAGATATTCCATGGTGAGCTGCAGCTCCAGGATTACGGATAGGCATATACATGCACGCACAGATGGGTGAGTGCATGTAGCTGCACATGTGTAAATAAATGTTGCTTAATATAAACAAGATATAAAAATACGCGGTTGTGTGTGTGACCTTCTGGTGCAACCCACGTGAACACTTAATGTGAGCTGAGTACAAACAGATGTGTGTGCAAGGGCCTTGCTTATGCCTGCTGGCAGTAGAGCTGCCCCTGTTTTTCTCCCCTGCTCTGGTTCCCAGGCCAAATTTGGCCGCCAGCAGGTCCAGCACGGGGGAATGTGGGCTGGGGTTCCCCATTTTCTTTCAGTGTTGTGAAGTCCCTTGCCAGTTCCCGCCCCATACTGCCTCTGCAGCCCCACCTGAGGCAGTGAGGGGCCTGAGAGCACACTGTAGGGTGGGGAGAAGAGAGAGCAGCATGGCCAGGGGTGCTCCCCTCTCCCACAGCCTTCGGTCTGGGCTCTGGCAGCAGGAGTCTATGGTTCTGTCTTGAGTCACAGGCGGGCAGTGAGGCCAGCGGGCAGGTACTCAGTGATGGCTCCCTGATTCACCATGGGGACTCCCAGCCCATGGGGGCCTTGGGGGTGGGGTGCATCACTCTGGGCCAAGGGCCATGAGAGGCCTTGTGTGTGGGTTCTATATATGTGTGAGCCCATGGCCAGGCTCCCATGTGAATGGGATCCCATGAGCTCAGTGTCTATAGGTGAGTGTGTAACTACAAGCTGTAGGGTGTGTATGTGTGTGTAGGGGGACACATTAGCACATGTGTGAATCTGCCCTATGTGATTGCTAAACCTCACCTCTTTGGGCATGATCCACCTCTGGGATTAGGAAGCCCTTATTTCTGACAGCCATTCCTCAAGGGACAAGTCTCCAGTGTCCTTAGAATACCTGGATTAAGTCCCTCTGGAAAATGTATTTTCTTCGATCTCCTCTAGCAATGCTGCCGTAGAGACTTGGGGTGAGAGCATATTCTTTGCTCCCAGTCCCATGGGAGCAGGGCCCAGGCCACCAGATCTCACTTTCCCTTTTATTATTATATATATTTTTTTTGAGACAGAGTCTCACTCTGTTGCCCAGGTTAGAGTGCTGTGGCGTCAGCCCAGCTCACAGCAACCTCAAACTCCTGGGCTCAAGCAATCCTCCTGCCTCAGCCTCCTGAGTAGCTGGGACTACAGGCATCCGCCACCATGTCTGGCTAATTTTTTTCTATATAGATTTTTAGCTGTCCAAATCATTTCTTTCTACTTTTAGTAGAGACGGGGTCTCACTCTTGCTCAGGCTGGTCTCGAACTCCTGACCTCGAGCGATCCTCCCGCCTTGACCTCCCAGAGTGCTAGGATTACAGGCATGAGCCACCGTGCCTTTCCCTATTATTAAATGCAGCATGAAGAGCATGCCCCATGATCCCCCTCATACGGGGCTGACTGCCCTACAATTTAGCTAGCCTAATTTTTTAAAGAAACAGACTCTTCCTTGGCCAAGGATTAGCCAGATGGGAGAAGAGAGGGTTAAAAACAGCTGGGACGCACCCTCCTGGCAAGCATGTGGCATGTGGCATGTCAGGACAACTGCAGATCAGCTTCTGGAGCCATGTGAGCAATGCACGCAGGTACACGTGTGACAAGCTCAGTTGATTTAACCATGTTCAACAGACATATGCACAGCTGTGAGGAATGCCCAGCCATTTGGTCAGGCACACAGGATATACACCATGTGTGGACACAGCTGTGGACACAGCTGGCCAGGACATGCAACATGTGACATGCATTCACAGCACAAGAAGGGCCCATGAATTCTGGCTGAAACCCAGCACATGTGTTCTGTGGGCCCACCTGGGTCTGGATTGTGACAAGGTCTCATCTTACCTGGGGCCCACAGCCTCCTCCCTCCAGTCCCCTGACTGAAGACCTGCTGGGTGCAGTCATCCTGGAGAGCTGGGGCCAGTGCCCTTCTGACAGGTCTCCCGCCCCCACCGTGGTGGGATGACCACAGGGCTCACCGTGAGTGGGCCCCGGGGGTCTCTTTCCTTGGCAGCTCCATTCTCCCCAGCCATGGCCCAGTACACTGCCTATACCGGCCCCCCCATTGGCTCTCAGATCCACGTAATCCTCTCTTGGCTCCCCCTAATCCTCTCTCAGCCCCCTTCACCTAAGTGCCCTCTGAGAGCCACCCCACCCTCAAAGCTCCTCACACTCCAGGTCCCTCGACCTTCCTTATCAGCTCCCCCACCCAGCGTCCCCACCAGCCTCCCAGCCCAGGTTGGGGGCGGCCGTCCCCTCCTCCGCCCTGAGCAGGGCTAGGCGGGCGGGACTGCGGGGCGGGCGGGGCCGGGCCTCCGCGCTCCTATAAAGGGCGCCACCAGCGCTCGGGGCCACAGCTCTCCTCGCCCGCCGCCCCTGCCCGCCAGACAGCGCCGCCGCCTGCCCCCGCCATGGGTCGACAGAAGGAGCTGGTGTCCCGCTGCGGGGAGATGCTCCACATCCGCTACCGGCTGCTCCGCCAGGCGCTGGCTGAGTGCCTGGGGACCCTCATCCTCGTGGTGAGTGGAGGGAGCCCGGGAAGCCCGTCTCCCTCCAGCCCCGCCCTCCCCAATCCCTCTGTTCGGCCCAGGGGCTGTGATTTTCCAGGCAGCCTTGACCCGCCTCCCCAGCTCTGACTCCAGGCTTAATCCTGGAGGGTCAAGCTGACCCCCAAAGTCCTCTTCCCCATAGTTCTGACTCCATCTCTGACAGCTCTGACTCTTGCCGGAATGACAGCTGTTACTCCCTGTGACAGCTGTGATCCTTTAACCTTCCCACCAGTGACCCCCACAGGCTGGGGGCTGTGGTCACCCTGCAGTCTGGGGACCTCCAGCCTCTCTCCTGCCTCCCCCCAACCCACCCAGAGTCCCAGCCCTGGGAGGCAGGGGAGGGGGCAGAGGCAAATGGGCCCCATTAGGTTATTTGGGTCCTGGGTGTCTGGTTCCTAATGAATAATTAAGCCTCAGAAAGTCCAAAAGTTGCAGTGAAGTGAGGACAGTTTGCCACACATGGGGGCAGAGGGCGGAGGCCACAGGGGGCTGCAAACAGCAAAGTGGGGGGAGAAGGAAGCGCCTGAAGATAGGAGGCTATGGGAGGAAGCTGGGCTCCAAACACAGAGGACATGGGGTGTCTAAAGTTGCTCCCCTCAGGCTGAGTGACTCCCAGACCCTGACAGATGCTGTCAGACAGATGTGCAGAACATTGCCAGCACTCTGAGTTACTCTGTGGGTTTTCTGAGTGAGATATTTCCCCTGCTTGGGTTACTTCTCACGCCCAGTTACTCCTTGGTTACACCAGTTTCACCCCAGTTTGTTCCTGGGTGACTCTGTTTGCACTTCTTGGGTCTGGCAGACACGCCAGTTATGTTCTTCATTTCCTGTCCCAGTTACTGTCTCATTTTCAGCCGCTCATGTGGTTACACCTGTTTTCCTCTTGGTTACTTCTGAGTTCAGTCGCTCCACTGCAATGGGTGGGTAACTCCCTTCCTGCCCTGGCCCCAGCCCCAGGTAATACAGACCAGCTGGTCCCCTGCGGATAGGAAGCTTAACAGGGGGCAAGTAGGGCTGGGGAAGCCCACCCCAAATGGGCGGTGGTGGAGGAGCTGACTCTGTGGGGAGAGGAAGGCTGAGACTCACCTCTAGCTTCCAACAATAGGAAGAGGGAAGCCACATGGGGCATTTTATCCACAGCCCCTCTTAAGACTAGTGGCTCTACTAGTCATCCCCACCCTGCTCTCCCATGCCAAGAAGGGAGTGGGAGGCGGCGTTTATCACCCTCCTGCCTTGGAGCCCCCACTCGCTACCTGATTCGAGAGAGCAGCCGGGACAGGGGAGGGTGTCCTCCATTTTCATAGGGGGAGGCTCCTTATTTCCTCCCAAGTCTCAGTTTGCCTCCCCACAAAGGAGCAGTCAGTCCTCGCATTGAGCCTCAGGACCATTTGGCTTATCCCAGACCACAAAAGGAGGGTGTCACGGTGGTGGAGGAGGCTTTCAGGCTCAGGTGCATGTGAGGCATTGGGTATCAGTGAAAGGGAGAACCTCAAGGACTGCCTGAACAGGAGGGGCAGGCCTGGGGGACCCCTGAGTGGCAGGTGAAGGCCACCTGCATACCTCTGTGGAAGGTTGGCTTTGGGGTGAGGAAAGCCCCTTTCTTTGGGGTACCTAGTAGGGTGGAGGAGGGCTGGCCAAGAACACGGGGCAGGGGGGTGGGGGAGGAAGAGGAAGATTAGCCCCAAGGTGGTGGAACTGGCTCTGACAGCTCCGCCCACCAAGGCGGCCTGGGATGGAGCCAGGTCTGGGCCTCAGGCAGGCAGGCAAGGAGCTGAGGCCAAGGCCTGCCAAGCCCCAGACCCCCACGTGCCTGCCTCCCACCACCCCTCCTCACACTCACAATCTCTGATCTTTGCTCTCACCTGCCTGCATCACTGCCGCTGGCTTCCCCCCTATCTCTTGGTCTTTCTGAGTGATGATAATCAAAATGCCTAACAACCTAGTACAACAGGCACTGACCCATCTGAGTGAACAGGGCCCTTAGCACAGGTCCTGGAGACTACCTGCTGTGTCGGCATAAAACCTTTAGTTATGGGCAGGTGGGAGAGGACACCTGGGGCAGGGGCTGGAGCAGCTTTGGTGGACACTCCGGGGACTCAGGGCAACAGCTCTTTACAGCCCCTGCAGAGCGTTCTTACGTGTGAACAAAGCAGGCAGGCACACAGTATGTCCTGTACCTGGGGAACACCAGGGACCTTAGTCCCCTTCAGTCCCCCCATCCCTGGCAAAAAATTTAGAACCAACCTCCTCACTTCTGCTGCCCTGGGTCCCAGACTGGGGGCAGTGAGAGGAGCCACTCAGATCCCTGTCTTTAGGACCTCCAAATCCTAGTGGGGAAGCTGGACCCAGGACAGCAGAGGGCAGGCAGGTGGAGCAGTGAGGGTGCCGAGAGGGGGGCATGGCTCTGACGTCCTGGATTCAGAAGTGGACTCACCTCACTTCTGGCCTCCTCCCTGTTTACTTGTGCTTCCTGTCACCACCATGACCACCACCTGAGCTCTTCTTGGGACAGCTGGGGGATGAGTGAAAGCCTTCCTTCCTTTAGGGGCCAGGCCTGAAGGGCTGTGGAGAAACTATGTTAAGGTGGTGAAAGCTGTTCCCCTACACCCCACCCCTGGGATTCAGGGAAAATCAGTGAAGATGGTTCAACCATCTCCGGGCTCCCTGTCACAGACCCAGCTTCCAGGCCCTTCCACAGGGCCCTCTATGTTAGAGTTGGGACGTTGGGTGCAGGAGGGCAAGTCTCTCTTTTCTGGGGAGTGCAATTGCAGCAGAAGAGGTTTGGGCTGGATTCCAGGGAGGACCTCCAGTCCTCCCAGTGGTGGCAGGCAGAGGTTGCCCTTCCTGGTTTCACCCCTTCCTTCTGGAGAGAGTTGCTGGTCCTCACCCTCTCTTCTCTGTTCTGGTTCCTGACACAGATGTTTGGCTGTGGCTCCGTGGCCCAGGTTGTGCTCAGCCGAGGCACCCACGGTGGTTTCCTCACCATCAATCTGGCCTTTGGCTTTGCTGTCACCTTGGGCATCCTCATTGCTGGCCAGGTCTCTGGTAAGGCCTTAATCCCACCCCCAGTCCTGGCCCCTCAACAGCGAAGTTCCTAGCAGGTATCCCACTGGGGAATGGGGTGGTGGGGCGTTCCCCAGGTCAGGTCATAGCTGTGGCCTCAGTTTTGGGCCCTTGGGAGAAGAGAGTGGAGCAGGAACCTGACGCTTAGAACCTTTGACTCTCACCTCA
This sequence comes from Varecia variegata, assembly GCA_028533085.1. Classification (NCBI taxonomy): domain Eukaryota; kingdom Metazoa; phylum Chordata; class Mammalia; order Primates; family Lemuridae; genus Varecia; species Varecia variegata. The sequence continues at coordinate 97,882,734 of CM052443.1, read as the reverse complement.
GAATCAGAGACTATCAGAGATGGCCTGTTACATAGTCCAACCACTATCCTGTACAAAAACTCTTCTCTGCACCCTTCTCACTGGGGCCAGAGAGGGGCAATATGTGGGGGGCCTGGGCCTCCCCATTGTGGCAGGCTGTAGCTAATAGGTCCTGTCTCCCCTCTGCCCAGGGGCCCACTTGAACCCTGCTGTGACCTTTGCCATGTGCTTCCTGGCTCGTGAGCCTTGGATCAAGCTGCCCATCTATGCCCTGGCTCAGACACTGGGAGCCTTCTTGGGTGCTGGGATCATTTTTGGGCTGTATTATGGTAAGTATTCCCCACCCTGCCCTCCTCCACTGCCCCCCTGCTTTTGCTTGGGACCTGCTGGCACCAGGCCTTTTGATGACAGGCAGTTGGGGCCTGCCCAGGCCCTGGGCTCATGACTCACTCATTCACGCACAGGCCCAAGGTGGGGGGCACAAGAGGAAAGAAACAAGTTGGGCAACAAGAGTCTCAGGCCCTCCGCCCCACGCCACTCTACCCCATTTGCCTCCAGAGTAATGCAGCAGTGAAGATATTCACCCATGACCCCTGGGAGCGGGGGGAGGGCTCAGCCTGAGAAGGGAAGCAGGACTCAGGCCTCTGCCTCCACCCACTCTGGGTCTAATCTGTCACCAGATGCAATCTGGAGCTTCGCCAACAATGAGCTTATAGTCTCAGGCCCCAATGGCACGGCCGGCATCTTTGCCACCTACCCCTCTGGACACTTGGACATGGTCAATGGCTTCTTCGACCAGGTATGGGCAGGGGACGTGTGAGGGGAACACAGGGAGGGGGACCAAGTTGCCCTGGTTGCTCATGGGCTGGGTGGGGGACAGGATTCCTCAACGATAGCAGGGTTTCTCAGTTTGTGGGGACACCTGCATCAGAACACGGTGGCAGGTACTTATAAAACAGCCAGCTGTCCCGTAGATTCTTACACACACAAACATTCTAGCACCACTGCTTCAGAGAGCAGAGCAGGGGAGACAGAGCTAGAGGGAAGGCAGAGGCCAAGAGGGAAGGGAGCGGCTCCTTACCCTGTTCTCCCCACTTTCCAGTTCATAGGCACAGCCGCCCTCATCGTGTGTGTGCTGGCCATCGTTGACCCCTACAACAACCCCGTCCCCCGTGGCCTGGAGGCCTTCACCGTGGGCCTGGTGGTCCTGGTCATTGGCACTTCCATGGGCTTCAACTCTGGCTACGCTGTCAACCCTGCCCGGGACTTCGGTCCCCGCCTTTTCACTGCCATCGCTGGCTGGGGCTCCGAAGTCTTCACGTGAGTACAGCCCCCACCCAGCTTAGCCCAGCCTGCCTCTGCCCCGCGCCGCCCCACCGTCCCCTGAACACATGTGTCTGTCCCCCAGGACCGGCCGGCACTGGTGGTGGGTGCCCATTGTCTCTCCACTCCTGGGCTCCATCGCGGGTGTCTTTGTGTACCAGCTCATGATTGGCTGCCACCTGGAGCAGCCCCCACCCTCCACTGAGCAGGAGAATGTGAAGCTGGCCCACGTGAAGCACAAGGAGCAGGTCTGAGTGTGCAGGGGGCCATCCCCCCACCCCTGAGCATCACTGACTGTGCAGGGGCCACTCCCTAGAAGCCCCTTTCACGATCCCCCCTCAGGCTACGACACTCCCTATCTTCCTGCACCCCCTGGACAGCCCCCTTCAGGGTTTCCACCGGCCCCTGCCCAGATAGGACCCTGGACCACTGCCCTTAAGCTGTGGTGGAACAGGGGGTAGGGTTAATACTTCCTTTCGTCTCCCAAAGGGAGAAAATGGGCATCAGGTGTGTATGTGTGTGTGCGTGTGTGTGCACATGTGTGTGTGGTATTCCAGATATTCAGGCCAAGGGACCAAGCAGAGAGGATTCTAACTATAGGGGGAGCCCAGAGACAGAGAAGATGGCGTGTCCCTCTGTGAACAAGGAAGGTGCCAGAGTGCGCATGTGTCAGGGGCTCCCTATGAAGTAGGTCTGGATTAATGTGTTTCTGATCACGTGTGTGTGTGTGTGTGTGTGTGTGTGTCTGCCCTTTTTTCTAAGCAGGGGCTTCTATAGGCTTTGGGGATGCGGGGTGGAATGTGTAGGGCCAGGAGGAAGGGCCGCAGCTCAGGTTTGGAGCTCTGGCTGGATATAGTAGGAGCCGAATAAAATGTTTCTGTCATAGTATAGGCATAAGGGGGTGGGGTGAAGTCCAGGTCATATGTTTCATGTTTGCTTTTGTTTTGTTTTTGTTTTTTAATATCTATAGCAGATGTTACAATCTTAGGGATGGGGGTTGGAAGACCCCTCTTTAAAAAGGGTCTTCACTCCTTTAATCTTCCACTCAAAAATGTACTCTTCTGCCTTTTATAAAAAAACAATAAAATGTATGCCTGAAACTGCCAATTGTGCAAGTATCTTTCTGTTTGTTCTGCTGTTTTTCTGGGGCCAGTTAAGGAGCTTCAGTGTGTCTGGCTGCAGTTACTGTCAGTGCCCAGCTGAGTGTCTAATGTGGTCTGGGTACCCTGGGGGTCATACTCTGGCCTTGCCAGGGTGGGCAGGGGTCAGTCACTGACAGCCTCTTCACCAAGCCTCTCAGCTTGAACTGAGCAGTTCCAAACTTCAAACCTTTGCTCCAAAGTCCCAACTCACATCTTTGCTCATTAAAGTCCTCCTGATCTGCTTTAATGCCTCCTCCTCCAGGAAGTCATCCCTGCTTTTCCCACTATCTTCTACAGTCAGTTGTCGAAGCCCTGAGTTTCATTCATCCCTATCTTCCCCTCTGCTTCACTTGTTCAGTCTGAGGCACCTCTGTGCCCACTGGGCTGGGGTTGGACTGATTGACTCTGGAACCCTGACTCACGCAGGGAAGCAAGGGGTTCTGCACACCTGAGCCCAGGAAGCTCCTCTCATTTTCTGCTTCCTTACCAGATCCTTCTCAGCTTTCACTGGGAATACAAGGGAAGGCATCCCCTACCCAGTTTCTGTCTCAGAGTTGACCCCACGGGAGCTGCAGGATCCCTGGGTCCAGTAGGACAATTGCGGTTCTTAGATGCTGAGCCAGCTCTTGTTCCCCAACCTTCACAGATGAGGAGACCATGGTCCAGAGAGGGTGGGTGGCAAACACAGGGTCACATAGCCAGGACTCCGCCTGGGGAGGTGGGGGTGGGAAAATGCAATTCCAACTCAGGTCTCTACCCCTTCCTGGTCCCCAGCTCCCAAGAGGCGTGTCTGGAATGTGGGAGGGACTTGAGCCAGAGGGAGTGTCCCCTTCCCAGGCCCTCGAGGGAGGAAGGCTAAACCTGGGGAGGAGAATGTGGCTGCAGAGTTTCATTCTGGCCACACCAGTCCCACCTGTGGTGCCCCCGCCCCTGCAGCCCTCCCTTTCTCTCCAGTCCTGCTGTTGGCCCTGACCAGTCAGCGCAGCGGGTGTTGGTAGGCCTTCTGGTACAGTGAGCAACCGGTAATTGGACCTGGATTCCAGGCCCAGCTGGGCCTCTCTCCAGCCGTATGACCTTGGAGTGGTCATGTTCTTTTCCTGGACCTCAGTTTCCTTATTTGTGAATTGGGGGATACCGAGAGGAGAAAATAATGGAACATAATTCATGAAAAGGACTTAACACAGTGACCAGTGGGTGGTAAATACTCAATAAATGTTATCTCCTGATTTTTCCTACAGAACCAGAGATGGGGGTGGGGGGTTAGGGGTAGAGGAGGGAAGCTGAGGGCTGTTTTCTAAAGGTCATTGAGGCTGGGCTCACCTGTAATACCAGCACTTTGGGAGGTGGGGCCAGGAGGATCGCTCGAGGCCAGGGGTGGGCAACACAGTGAGATCCCATTTCTACAAAAAACAAAAAAATTAACCAGCCATGGTGTCCTGTGCCTGTAGTCCCAGCTACCTGAGAGGCTGATGCAGGAGGATCGCTTGAGCCCAAGAGCTTGAGGTTGCAGCGAGCTATGATTGCAACACTGCACTCCAGCCTGGGCAGAGACCCAACATAAAGTGTCAAAAAAAAAATGTCATTGAATTCAACTCCTCTTCCTTCCCAGAGTCCTTCTACGGATTCTGAATTTTCAGAGGGGAGGGAGGAAGAGTAGGGGCAATGGCTGTGGCACCCTGACTCTAGAAGGCTCCTAGGAGGGACCAAGGGGACACAAGAGGGGCCCACACAGAGTTATACAGGGCAGAGGAGCCTGCAGCTGCACAACCACCAAAGGGTAAAGCCTGGCCAGAACCAGGAGCAGTGGGTCAGAGAGGGACTGGTGGGGACACAGCATGCAGTAGCTCTGTGACCCCTCCAGGGGTAGGAGGAAAGCTGCTCACCCCCAGGTATGCCTTCTTTCAGTAGTTCTGGCTGCTAGAAAGTTCTAGAAAGAAAGCTCTTCATCTCCCATTCCATGTAATCCATTTTCTAGGGTGGACACAGAGGAGAATCGTCCCATGGGAGGGTAGCTACATCCCATGCCTCATCCTGTCCCTTCTTCCTGAACTAAGCCCCCTTCATAGCCCACTTTGGAGGAGCCTATGTTTCCTTAACACTCTGACTTGCTTGGATTAAAATCAGCCTCCCTGAAACTTGAGCTTGGTTCCTGTTTCTTTGTATGCCTGCCTCAGTATGTGTGTATGTGTGTGCACATGCAAGTGTGCATTTCTCAGTGTTTCTGGGAGTGTCTTTCATTTAATATGTCTGGTTATATCTCTATGGGTCCCAGCCTCTGGCAGACCATGTGCCTGTCACTGCCTGACTCTTTATGTCTGGGTCTTTCTTCACGTACCTCTACGTGAACATCCTGTGAACTTCAGAGCCCATCTCTGCGTGTACTTTGGAGCACATCTCTCTGCACCCAGAGCACATCTCCGCGTGTGCCTACCAGTGACTCTCCCGCCAGCCCAGTCCCGCTTGTTTTCCCCCAGGGCATACCTCCTCCTTAATTCTTGGTAATGAGCTCCCTCCTTCTCTTTCCCCTTGATTTTGTTTTTCTGAAAACCTGGGTGAGGCACCTCTAGGCTTGGGAAAACATGGGTTGGGTAGAGCTGGGTGGGGTGGGAAGGGGAGAAGAGGGACTTCTCCACCCAGTACAGAGACCCCTGAGGCCAGGGACAGCCCCAATCCCCCAGGAAGGGTCTCTGAAGGTGCTGGCCTAGGCAGGGCCCTGAACCTCCTCATTGAGAGGAGGTGGCCTGGCCTGGGTGGGGCCCCCGAACTGTGGGCCCAGGAAATGCAGGTAGTGCAAAGAGAGGCGACACTAGGATGCTGGGGCCCTCAGGGAGACGGGAAGGGGCCTTGCCAAGTAGAATGCCTCTGAGTCCTAAGCGGCCAGAGAAGTGGCTGTGTTTGCCCAGCAGCTGGGGCTGCGCTCCTCAGGGGCTCAGCATCTCCACACCTGGGGCTTTGGCCTTTGGCACCAGGTTTATTTGAGGTAAGGGAGAGGGTGGCTCTGCCTGGTCTTGGGCACCTAGGTGGTAGATGGTGCCAAAGGAGACTGCTTCTCCTTCATGTAAAGGAGAAACTGAGGCCCAAAGTGTCACCTAGGGTCACAGAGCAGGGCAGCAGAGCTCAGACCAGAACCCAGTCTTCTCACCCGCTTCCCCAGAGAGCACCAAGTGACATCTCAGGGAGCAGGGCTCTGGATCCAGATCCCCTGGGTTCCAAACTAGCCCTTCTCTGCCCTGGGACCTTGGGCAGGCCGGAGTCTCCATTTCAGATCCAGTCTCTGTGGGCCGCATCACCTGGGCCAGCCTGGCAGTCCAGTCTAGATCCCTCCCACTGCAGTGGGGCCAGGGGAGAGGGAGGCCAGAGCCCCTTTCCCACCCTGGGTCTTTCTCCAGAAAACTCAGGCTCCCGAGAAAGGGGGAGCTGGGGAGCCTACCACCTTGTGGGGCTCAGGGGTCTGGTAGGGGCTGAGAGTGGTGGCCAGTTAGGGGTCTGGAGGGGAGTGTACACAAGGTCACGGGAGGGACTCAATCCCAGGGAGGCTGAGGGAACAAGCAAAATTCCAGTCTGTGTTTACTACTCTTGCTCCACAACCCCCAATCAGGAAGTCCTTCCTAAGGTCTTAATGGTGTTAACCCTCCCTGTCTCCAGAGATCTCTGATGATAAAGCCTTAAACCAGATCCAATGGCCTGGGCCAACTCCTTTGATTTCTTGCTGCAGGGAAGCCTGAAGGGAAGCCATACTGGGACTCTCCCTTTGCTCTCTAGTCTCTTTTTGGAAGCTCCTGTGAGGAGCAATGGGCCCTGGTCAGACTTCCTCCCTGCGCTCAGATCTAAGGAGGCCTGGCTGGGAGAGGCTGGAGGAGGGGACTCTGGGAACCCAGATAATCATCTGGACATGGTCCACCGCTCGTCTCCATGGAGACCACCCCCATAGCCCAGGAAGCACCTGGAATGTCCAGCTACCACCCTCATCCTTCATCTCTCTGCTCAGGGTCACTGACAGGGCTGGGCTGGAAACCAGAGGAGGGAATGGAGGAGGTGGCCTGGCCTGAAGGGGGAGGCCCCAGTCTGAGGGAGCTCTCTCCTGATGGAGGTAACCTTTAGCTGGGGGATCCCCACTTCCATGCCAGGGGTGGGGAGGGGAGAATGATCCCTGGCCTATGAACAAAGTCTTCCTTTTATTAGAATAAGGGTTTATAGCTTGAGCCACCTTTGGCCCTTGGAGGTGCCTGTGTGCCCACATACACGTGAAGGTGTGTCTGCTGGGACTGATGAAAGACTGGGGGTATGCACACGCTCACACAAACACATTTCCACCCCTACTTGCTCACCTACACATGCACACTCACTCCCTCCACACTCCACGCTCGACCCGTCTGCATTCATACATGCACACTGATGCCCCAGCATCCACTCTCCCTCCTCACACACTCAGATGCCCAGACATGCTCAGATATGCTCACACACTCATGCACGGCTGCATTCACAGGCTGCGCACGCACCTATGCTTCACATCCTTACATCCACACAGACGCTTACAGTCATGCATGCTTAAGATGCACTCACTCTCAAAAACACTTGCCCACACTCCTACTTGTAGAGGCTGGAAGCCACATCTGTGCCCTGAGTCTGACAGGCTGAAAGTGTGTATGTAGTTAAATACAGAAATGGGGGTAACGAACAGGGGTTATGATGCCCCAAATGAGTCACAGGGGTCAAGACATGGGATTTGGAAGTCTTTAGGGTTTCTTTCGTTTTTGTTTTTTGTTTCAAGAGGCAGGTCTCACTTTGTCACTAGGCTGGAGTGCAATGGCCTGATTACAGATCACTGTAATCTTGAATGCCTAGGCTCAAGCAATCTTCTTGCCTCAGCCTCCTGAGTAGCTGGGACTACAGGAGCACACCACTATGCCTGACTAATTTTTTTAAAAATTTCTTGTAGGCCGGGGGCGGTGCTCACGGCTGTAATCCTAGCACTCTGGGAGGCCAAGACGGGAGGATTGCTTGAGCTCAGGAGTTCAAGACCAGCCTGAGCAAGAGCGAGACCCTGTCTCTACTAAAAATACAAAAATTATCTGAGCATGGTGGCATGTGCCTGTAGTCCCAGCTACTTAGGAGGCTGAGGCAAGAAGATTGCTTGAGCCTAGGGGTTTGAGGTGCAGTGAGCTATGTTGACACCACTGCACTCTATCCAGGCGACAGAGAGAGACTCTGTCTCGAAAAAAAATTTTTTTTTTTTTTTTAGAGATAGGGGTCTAGCTATATTGCCCAGGCTGGTCTTGAACTCCTGGCCTCAGTGTCCCAAAGTGCCGAGATTACAGGTGTGAGCCACCATACCACACACTTCAGGCTTTGAAGTCATAACCCAGACTTCCAAAGCCAGGGGTCAGGAAGCAGGAGGTTTGAAGACCATGACTGAGAGTCTTAGTGCCTGGGCAGGGCACAGAGTAGTATCAACACATACTTGCTGAATAAGCAAACAGCAGGAGAGACTGAAACTACTGATTTCCAACTGGTAGAGCAGCCTGTCTGTCTCACAGAAGTTTAGGACCATAGATGACAGGAGAGTTAGGGCCATCTTACCCTCTTTTTATATTTTTAATTTATTTATTTAAGCTAGTCAGACCAGGCGTGGTGGCTCACACCTGTAATCCTAGCACTCTGGGAGACCGAGGCAGGAGGATCGCTTGAGGTTAGGAGTTCGAGACCAGCCTGAGCAAGAGCAAGATCATGTCTCTACTAAAAATAGAAAGAAATCAGCTGGACAACTAAAAATATATATAGAAAAAATTAGCTGGGCATGGTGGCACATGCCTGCAGTCTCAGCTACTTGGGAGGCTGAGGCAGTAGGATTGCTTGAGCCCAGGAGTTTGAGGTTGCTGTGAGCTAGGCTGACGCCACGGCACTCACTCTAGCCCGGGCAACAAAGCAAGACTCTGTCTCAAAAAAAAAAAAAAAAAAAAGAAAAAATAAAAAAAAAAAAAAAACATATTTAGGCTAGTCAAGTGAAGTAGTGGGAGTGGAGAACAAAGGAATCTGCAACCGGTTGTGATCAGTTATTTGTAAACATCGTGCACTCAGACCAGCCCCGTTTTGAAGTCAACTGGTCTACATCCTTACTGCTGTTCCACAGAGCAGGAGGCTGAGTCTCTCATACAGGTGACTTGCACGAAGCTACTGCATAAGGCAGTGGCCAGTCCATGCCTGGGCCCCCAGTCTCAGGGAGCATCTTCTAAGCACAGGGACATCTGACTGCAGAGAGAAGCCTCCGTAGGCCCAGCTGCCTGGGAATGAACAGAAAGTGACTGTGCTCTGGGCTGTCCCAGAAATTGGGCTCCACCTAGGAGAGAGGAGAGCCTGTAGGGGTCCCTTGAGGTATGCAGGATCAAGGAGACCAGCAGACACTCTGCAGATGGGCTCCTGGAAGAGTCTTATGTGTAAAATAATACCTTGTGGCCTTTCTGCCAGAGAGCTTGTGTTTAATTGATTTGTTTGTTTATTATTTCATCAAACATTTAGTGAACACCTTTTATTTATTTATTGTTTTTGAGACAGGGTCTTGCTAACTTGCTCAGGCTGGTCTCGAACTCATGGGCCCAAGCGATTCTCCCATCTCAGCCTCCTGAGTAGCTGGGATGACAGGTGCATGCCGCCACACCTGGCCCAAGAGCACCTTTTTAAAACCAGGCTGTGGTAGGTTCCAGGAATACTATGATGAACAAGATATACATTATACAAGAATATCAGATAGAAAGCATCTGGATGCAAATAAGAGGAAATCTGACTCAGTGTGGCTTGGGCTCACATAACTGAAAAATTTAGATGAAAACTTCAGGTGAGGCTTGATCCAACATCTATGTCTTTTCTACCTCTTCTCTCTTCCTCCCATGCTCTCAGCCTCATCCTAAGGCTAGATCCTCTGTGGTTTGAAGACAACTGGCAGTAACTCTCAGCCTACATGTTTCCTTGCTAATGTCCAGCTGGGAAGAGGGAACCCCCCCTGAGGCGCACTCTGATTGGATCAACTTGGTCACATGCCCCTCCCTGAGTCTGGAGGATGGTCTGAGCTGACTGGATTAGCCAAGTCACAAGCCCCACCTCTGGCCCCAAGAGAGATGTTAACTCCTTCTGAACAAAATGAATTCCTAAATGGAAACTGAGGACTGTTGGGAAAGGGGAAGCCAAAGCCAACCACATGGCTCCTGCCTTCATGGAACTCACAGTCTAATTAGTGGTGAATGCTGCAAATATAATCAATCAGAGGCAATTGGGACAGCATTCAATCAAGTACGGGGCCCTTCTAAGGCCCTGGTCACCTTCCCACGAAGCTGGCCCTGCTCCTCTATATTGAGACCTGAAGGATGAGAAAGAATTAGCCTGCAGGGTGCTCTAGGTAGAGGTAACAGCTTGTGCAAAAGCCTGGAGGCAGGAGATCAGGGTGCCCCGGAAGAGCTGGATGGAATCATTGGTTCAGATGAGAGAGGGCAGGGGGGCATTGCAGCAGAGGGCAGAGGGTGAGCAAAGGGACAAAGATGTGGCTGGAGCTGAGAGTTCCTGAAGGCCACCCAGGAAGCCAGAAGGCAGCAGCAATGCAAGGAAACTTGCCTGTGAGGACCTGGAATGGTGAGTATAAAAATTAGAATATTCAAGTGAGAAATTGTGTCCAAAATGGTACTTAAGAAAGGTTGATCAACCAAGAGCTGCTGGGGGCAAGATGGGAGGGAGGTGAGAGGCCTGCCAAGAGACAGTAAGAATTCTGTCCCGAGTTTATCCTAATTGTCAGATTCAAAGGGGGAAAGGGTGAGGCCCTGGCATTTCTAACACAACCTTGTCCTGAACCCTTGGATCCCTGAAACATTCTGTGGTAACATAGATGTGCAACTTGTTCCTTTTTCTCTGAATTCCATTTTAAAAAAGAAGAAAAGGCTGCATGTTATATGAAATGCTTAGGGACACAGGCAAATCTATAGTGGCAGAAAGTAGATTAGTGGTTGCCAAGGGCTGGAGGAATGGGGTGAATGAAGAGTGACTACTAATGGGTATGGGTTTCTTTCTGGTTTTTTTTTTGTTTGTTTTTTTTTTAGAGACAGGGTCTCGCTATGTTGCCCAAGCTGGAGTATGGTAGCTATTCACAGGTGTGATCATAGTTGCACATTGCAGCCTTAAATTCCTGGGCTCAAGCAATCCTCCCACCTCAGCCTCCCAAGTAGCTGGGACTACAGGTTGTACACCACCATGCCCAGCTAATTTAAAAAAATTTTTTGTAGAGACAGGGGTCTTGCTGTGTTACTCAGGCTGGTCTCAAACTCTTGACCCCAAGCAATCCTCCCACCTTGGCCTCCCAAAGTGCTGGGATTATAGGTGTGAACCACTGCACTCAGCAAGATATGGGTTTCTTTTTGGGATGATGAAATGTTCTGGAATTAGTGGTGAAGGCTGCATAACTTTGTGAATATACTAAAATCCATTGAAATGTATGTTTTATTTTATTTTATTTTTTATTTTTTGAGACAGAGTCTCACTCTGTTGCCCAGGCTAGAGTGCCATGGCGTCAGCCTAGCTCACAGCAACCTCAAACTCCTGGGCTCAAGCAATCAATCCTCCTACCTCAGCCTCCCGAATAGCTGGGACTACAGGCATGTGCCACCATGCCCAGCTAATTTTTTCTATATATATTTTTAGTTGTCCAGATAATTTCTTTCTACTTTTAGTAGAGACGGGGTCTCGCTCTTGCTCAGGCTGGTCTTGAACTCCTGACCTCGAGCGATCTGCCCACCTCGGCCTCCCAGAGTGCTAGGATTACAGGCGTGAGCCACTGCGCCCGGCCTGAAATGTGTATTTTAGAAGGGTAAATATTATGGCATGTGAACTATATCTCAACAAGAAAGGAAGGAAGGAAGGAAACAAGGAAGAAAAAAGAAGGAGAGAAATGCCTCCTTTATAGCAGATCTTCACTAGTAACAAACTGTGTGCAAGGTTCAGGGAGATGGAGGGAGTTTACTTTGTACAAACCCAACACATTCAAGTTGAATATTAGACGTCCCTGTTATTAGAAATCCTGTTGGCTCCTGTGCCAGCGGCTGGCAGCTTCACCCCTCTCAGCACCCTGGCCTCTGGCCCATTGGTGGTTTTCTTCACCCTCCCCCTCCCCCTGCTTATTTTCTCCTTCCCGATTTGCTCACTATAGATGTTTTTGTAAAGCATTTAGCTGAGCAAAAGCATCACTGGCACAAGACTCGAGGTTTCCTTTTCTTAATTATTTCAAAATATTAATGGGATCCAAATGTTTTAGGTTACATGGATCGTTTTTGTAATGCTTGAGTCCTGGGCTATAGGGTGCCTGTCACCCAAATAGTGTTCATAGTACCCCTTAGTTTGGTTTATTCTCTCCTCCTCTGTCCACCCCCCCAGGTTTTCTTTAATGGGACCCACTCTCCTTGGGATTTAAGAAGCAGTTTCCCCCCCTCTGTTACACTCTCTCCCTATGGTGGCTGCCGTTTACTGCCATTGTCTGCCCAGACTGAGTTTGGTGGAGACAGGGAAATGGGTCTGGTTGTAAAAGTCAGCCCCTGGTACATTGCAAGGGGCTCAGTAAGTATTTCTGGGATGAATGGATGGGATTGTTTAGACCCCGCTTGAAGTCCACCTTCCTTTCTCTCTCCTTCCAGGGGATAGTTATGAGAAAGCATTAGAAGGCCCAGAAACTTCTAATGGGGTCAGCTGTGGAAGAATCCCTGGCTCGAATGGTTACATTATCCAAGGAGAGGGAAGCTAGAGGTTCTTGGCGGACCGCAGGTTGGGGTGGATGTGGACCCAGGAGGGAGGAGGCAGTGATGACATTAAGGTTCCATGCCTGGGTCCGTCGATGGGCCTGGGCACAGCCGGGCTGGCTGCGGCTGCTCCTGGAGATCTTATCGGAGCATGGCTGATATGTGGTACTGAGTCATGGGACCTGCGGCCCAGGAAAGAGTTCTGATGTTGAAACAGGCCCAGGGGAGGGGGCGGGGTTTGTATCTCTGACTTGCCACCAGCATAGACATCATCACCACCCACACTTCCTGTCAACCCTGGGTCACCTTGATGGTCGTCACTCATCTCCCACCCTGTCACTCATTTGTCACCTTCACCGTCATCCCTGCATCACGACCACTTTCTTATCCAGGCTGTCACTTGACCCAGTTCCCAGTACTGTGTTACCTTCTCCAGCACTGCCACCATCCCTGCTCCCACTCCAGGCCCAAGGCTGTTGTCACCTGAACCAACCTTGTCTTCATCAACCTCCTCCACCCCAGCCCTGTCACTTGCTAGTCCCATTCCCATCTCTCCTGTCACCTTGACTATCCCCATCTGTCCCTGTCACCTCATCATCTTTGCTGCCACACCCCATCCTTGTCATACATGCCCCAACAAAGTCTTCCACTGTTACCACCTGACTGAGTCTCTGGACCGTCAATACTTCCTTTCCCCTCTGTTGGTTCAGCATCACTGCCCATCTCTGCCTCCTCCCTGTCACCATCAACAACATCCTCCTTCTCTCCAGCCCCTCACCTAGGTCCCTAAACGGGCTTTCCCCTCTGGTGCCTTCCTCCTTAGCACATGCTCAACATGTACCCACCTTGGAGACTTTGTCCCTGCCTCTCCAGCCTCTGGCCTCCCCTGGGCTTCCCCAGCTGGATGTGCCATGCTCCTTACCTTTGCTCTCTGCCCTGGCCAGGCGTGCTTCATTTCGGCCCCTCGGTGGACTGGGTCCTGAGGCCAGCACTTATTCCCAGGTATTGAAAGAATACTGGGTAGAGGTCTTGCCAGGAAGCCCTGAATCTTCTCTGCCTACACCCATGACACCTGGCAGTTGTCTCTGCCCAGCCTGGCCCTAAGATCCTCATTCATTAAGTTGACTATTATTTCCCTTTTTAGAATTCTCCAATGTCCCCACAGACTATTACTCAACCTGGTGACAGCCCCTTAGTACCTTGACTAACCATTATTCGTGTAATCATGTGTTTAAGGCCATCTTGCGCAGCAGACAGGGCACTCTGGGAGGGCAGTAACTGTGTCTGTCTCCGTCACTGCCAGGTCCCCAGAACCTAGTGTAGTGCCTGGCTTCTGGCAGGGGCTCAATAAACATCTGTTGAGTGAAGAAATACCATCTATCGGGTCCTTAAATGTGCTGAGCACTGTGCTAAGTACACATATTAACTTGTTCCTTCCCTCTGTCCTATTTTTGGTGTCTCTTTCTATTTTATTTGCTTTTGAGCATTTCAAGGGCTTTTGACACAAACACTTCTGGCAAAGTTCAAGCAGAGAGAAGTACATTTCCAGTTACTCAGCAGAAAGTGAGGACACAGAGAAAGCCAGTTACTCACAGACCAAGGGAAGCACTTTCTTGTAAATCTTGAGAATCTCAGCGAGTAATGTCACCTCTTGATTTCACCTTTCTGTTCTCCAAGGGAGGCTGAAAAAGCTGATGGCTAAGAAGATGGGGTAAGGGATGCCTGAAGAAGACCCTTCTTCTCATGTCTGGAAAGCAAAGACTAGATCCTCACCTCATACATAAAACAGATGAGTTTGAGAGGTAAATACATAAAGGACTAAAATAAACCTGGGTTTTTCCATATTGGGTTTTGTTTTTTTTTTTTGAGACAGAGTCTCACTCTGTCACCTGGGCTAGTAAACCTGGATATTTCTCATATCCTTTGTCACAGTTGTTTCATTTTTGAGAATTCATCTTTGGGAAAATAATTGGAGACATAGACATAGCCTTTGTCCAAAGAGCTTAATTGCAATGTTACTTACAATAATGAAACATTGAAATATAAGTCTATATTTATGAATGAAAAAGTGAAATGTAAAATTAAAATGTTGGAAACAAACTAACTTCCCAGTGATAGAAGATAGATAAAGAATGGTTTGCCTCTTGGTTTTTAAAGTCTATTAAAATGATGGTTCTGAAGAGTTAATAATTATTCTATAATCATGGCATTAGGTGAAAAGGGCATTATACAAACAGGCTTGTATAGAATTATTTTCCATTATGTCAACAGAGTACTTAGAAGGATTAATGGATGAAAAAGAGTGAAAGCCTTAATAGGCATTATGTTATTTCTGAATTGTGAGCAATTTATTTTTACTTCTTGTAGTGTTCACATTTTCTTTGATGGGCATTACTACATACTACATAAATGCATTACTATGCATTTATAAAAAGAGGCAAAAATAATGTTTTATGTGACAGTGTCAGTGTTTTATAATCCTATATTACTTTTTGATTTACTAGATTATAAATTCTGTGAGGCCAGGTGTATTTCTGGCCTCACAGGTGTATTTCTGGCCAGGTGTATTCTGGTGTATTTCTCAGCACCAGACCTTGTAGATGTTGAATGAAAGGGTGTTTAGTAAAGCACAATGGAGTTAATTAAATAGGTTTTTTTTTTTTGATGCATCTCTTTCTTCTTTTCACTTTAATTCTCCAGAGTAACCCTCCCTACACAGAAAGCAAGTTTTGGGGGCTGCCTTGATCTACAAAACCAAAAAAATCCCATACGAGGGATGGCCCTTTTTTTTTTTTCCAAACGGGGTCTCACTGTGTTCTCTGGGCTGGAGTGCAGCGGTAACATCACAGCAACCTCAAACTCCTGGGCTCAAGCAATCCTCCTGCCTCAGCCTCCCTAGTAGCTGGGACTACAGGCATGTGCCACCACACTTGGCCAATTTTTCTATTTTTTGTAGAGATAGGGGTCTTGCTATGTTGCTCAGGCTGGTCTCCAACTCCTGGCCTGAAGTAATTCTACTGTCTCAGCCTCCCAAAGTGCTAGGATTACAGGCGTGAGCCACCTCGATTTAAGAAGTGCTGTGAATTTGAGAAAATCTTATTAGAAATATGAACATAAGACCTGATTATGCACTAAGCCTGCTCCTCCTCCTTTGTTCCCGTCTCAGAGAGGGGCACCAGCCCACCAGAAACCTGGGAGCTACCCTGTGCTCTGGCTCCCATGCTCCTGTACCCCCCACAGTCAGCTGCTCACCTGGGCCTGCAGCCCCGCCCCTTTTTCCATCCCCCATGGGACTCCCTTTGTTCCAGTCACCACCAGCTCTTGCCTTTATGACTCCAGTGCCTCCTAACCAGTTTCTCTGCTCCACTCTTGCTCTTCCCACGCCAAATCCCTGCCTTCTGAGCTACAGTCATGCTTTAGAGCTTTCTAATATACTAATCTGCCTCTGCCACTCCCCTGTTTACAGACCTTCAGTGGCTTCCCGTCACTCTCAGGAGCAAGCACGGGACAGCTCATGATCCAGCCCAGGCTGAGCTCTCCAGTGTCATGGTGCTCCCAGCCTGCTCTGGCCACACATCTCCTGGGCTCCCTCAGCTCCCTCTTCTCGGGGGAACTATCCTTTCTCTCCCCAACCCCTTTGTCTGTCTGACTCCTCCTCACCTGTGCTGTTAAAGTGGATGTCTCTTGCTCCAGGAAGGCTTCCCTGATGTTCCCCAGCCCTGCGTTTGGTTCAGTGCTCTCCTCTCAATTCCCACAGGCCCCTGTGCTTATTACCTCTAATATCTGCATTGTGACTTCTTGTTTATGCAACAGCTTCCCCACATGCCTTGTAAGTCCCCCAGGGCTGGGACTGTGACTTGCTTTCCAATGCACATCCAGCAGCTAGCACTGGGGAGGGCTTCCATGGTATTTGGATAAATGACTGATGAATAAATGAAGTGCCCTTGTAGGAACTGATTAACACTGCTTAAGATGCTCAGAAGTAGACATTCAGAAAAAGATGCCCTAAAAAGATCCATAAATTCTCTAAAGGAGTTGAAGTTGTCTTCTGTCTTCTGATCTAAGAAATAGTGTAGATTTGATAGGCAGGAATTTGGTGGTGAATATGTAGATAGGAAGAGTGGTGTGCCAAGGGGAGGGAGCAGTGGGAGGGATCCACCTCATCTGTGTATTTTATCACTGACATTGTTTAGAATTGTTTATCGCCAATGGTGACAATAAGAAGCAGGCCGACTTTTGGGGTTTTTGTTTGTTTGTTTGTTTTTTGAGACAGGGTCTCCCTTTGTTCCCTGGGCTAGAGTGCAGTGGCATCATCATAGCTCAGTGAAACCTCAAACTCCTGGGCTCAAGCAATCCTCCTGCCTCAGCCTCCCTAGTGGCTGGGACTACAGGTGCGTGCCACCACGCCTAGCTAATTTAAAAAAAAATTTTTTGCAGAGATAGGGATTTTGCTATATTGCTCAGGCTAGTCTTGAACTCCTGGCCTCAAGCGATCCTCCCACCTTGGCCTCCCAAAATGCTAGGATTACAGGTGTGAGTCACTGCACCCAGCCCAGTTTCATTATTTTAAGTTCACTTCCAATGATGCACCCCCTATTGCCTGCCCCTGGGGAGGACTTCCCCCATTCCCACCTCCATTTAGTAGGCCACAGGTAAGGATTACTGGGTGAGCTTGTCTGTTTTCCTCCCGTCAGCACTGAGCTGGGAGTGATTTCGCAGGCATCCAGCCTCCCAAAACTCTGCAAGGACACAGGGCAAGGGTGTCCCTCCCTGTGACTCCTCTGGCACCCTCCATCTCCCTCAGGGAAACCCTCTGAGTCTCATCGCCGGAGACTGTGGGAAGGAGGCCTTTCTGTGCAGGAATGGGAGCCTCTGCATAGGATCTAACCTCGGATCTAGCCCCGTCCTTGCCACTAACCCACTCTGAGGCCTTGGGCTGGCTCTCAGGGCCTTACTCTGCTCACCTATAAAACTGGGGTGTTTTGTGAACTGGGCCTTGAGGTCCTTCATGGAAGGTCCCAAGCTGGGGAAGGGATGTCAGCCATGAGGAGGAAGGCAAGTTCCCCGCTCAGGCCTCCTCTTCCTGTGCTTCTCTCTGACCTGAGTGAGATATTGTATCACAGGGGACTGGCTGGGTTGGGTGTGTCACCAGCAGGACGGAAGGCGAGTCTGGACAGGTGGACAGTGAAGCTTGGGCCCCAGGGTGGGGTGTGTGTGCATGTGTCCTGGAGAGGGGGGAGATGGGGTGGATCCCAGGCAAAGGTCACGGATGGGAGAGGTGGCTCCAGCAGGCTGGCTGCCCTTACTTGGTGACTACCTCCAGGAACTCCAGAGACAGACGCAGGCTGGGCTAGGTCCTGGCTCTGCTGCAGGCCTGGGGAGGGGCTGGAAAGTGGAGAACAGCTCCTTGGTGAGGTCAGTTTTAGGGTGGGAGCAAACATCCTTTTCTGGGAAGGAAAGGCAGTGTTATGAAAACAAGAGCAATTCAGGTTAGACTACAGGAAGGGCAGGTGATGGTGGATCAGAGAGAATGAGGTGTCTCCTTATTTGGGCTGCTTCTGAGACGGAAGGGAAGGGAAAAGTCATACCATTCAGACCCTCTCCATGGGAGAGAGGGCTGTCTTGTTAGAAGGCAGAGAAGATGAACAGGATGACCTGGAGAACAGGGAAGTCTAGGCTCTCAGCCAGGGCTTGGGGAATTCACAGCTGAAGAGGAAACCCTGGGACACCTGAGGCTCGGGTCAGGCCAGCTCTGGACCTTAGTCTTTCCTCTGTGAAAAGGGAAGAATCTCCTTGGTTGCTGCCTACTAAATGCAGCTCAAAGACAAAATGTCACTGACGACTAGGGAGTCTCCCTTATAAATCCATTCTGAAGTCCTGAGGAGCTAAGAGAAAATAGAGACAAAATTTGGGCTGAGTAGGGTGGCAAGGGAGAAGCCTACCTGTTGGGGGCAGAATGGTGCTTTAGGATGCAGGTAGATCCGAAGGCCCCCACGAGACTAGGGACCCTGGGTTAAGCCCCTCTTCTCAGACCCCCGTTTCCCTAATCCTGTCTCTTTGCCCCAGAACCCCTCTGCAAAGCTCCTCAGCCCCTTCCCACTTCATTCCACACATATTTATCGAGTGCCTTCCATCTGCCAGGCATTTTCTAAGCCCTAGGGATTCTGTGGTCCTCATGCTCCTTGTTCCTTCCCAAGAAAAACAGGCAAGAAAATAAGTGAGGTAGCCCAGCCTTTAGTGGCTATGAAAGAAAGAAGCCCACATGGCTGTGGGAACCCACAGGAGGCACCACATCCAGTCTAGGGGAGGCAGAGTGGACAGAACGTGGCTACCGAGTCTTGAAGAGTGAGTTGGCATTTGCCAGGAAGTGCTGTGGGGGACGGCACAGGCGCAGGAAGTGGGGTGCTGGAGCCACTCCAACAGGCTCCCAAGAGGCAAGTGCTAAATTTTCAGGAATTTTGCAGACTGCTTATTAAACAATGCAACTACTAAAAATTAAATTATATAAACATAATTAGCTAAATTATTTTAAAAACAAAGGTAATATGTAATCAAAACTCATGACTTCCTAATTATTACTATATTTTACTATTATCTATGCTCTTTAACATATTTACATTTATTGTATCTTTAAGCTGGAGAAAACTCTTTTTTTTTTTTTTTTTTGAGACAGAGTCTCACTCTGTTGCCCGGGCTAGAGTGAGTGCCGTGGCGTCAGCCTAGCTCACAGCAACCTCAAACTCCTGGGCTTAAGCGATCCTACTGCCTTAGCCTCCCAAGTAGCTGGGACTACAGGCATGCGCCACCATGCCCGGCTAATTTTTTCTATATATATTTTAGTTGTCCAGCTAATTTCTTTCTATTTTTTAGTAGAGACGGGGTCTCGCTCATTGCTCAGGCTGGTCTCGAACTCCTGACCTTGAGCGATCCACTCGCCTCGGCCTCCCAGAGGGCTAGGATTACAGGCGTGAGCCACCGCGCCCGGCCTGGAGAAAACTCTTAATGATGGTGTGCTCTGCTCATCTCTTTCCAACTCCTTGTTCAGCGACGTCATGTTGGCAGTTGGAAACAGGCCACAGCGGAAATAATTTGCATTGTTAAAATTGACAAACACTACAAATCAGGGCTTATTTTGTCAATTGCACAGACCAGGGGTTGGCCAACTATAGCCAGAAGGCCAAATCCAGCCTATGAGCTAAGAATGGCTTTTATATGTTTTAATAGTTGAAAAAAAATCAAAAGAAGAATACATCATGACATGTAGACATATGTAATATTCAAATTTCGGTGTCCATAATAAAGTCTTATTGGAACATAGACATGTTCATTCATTTACATATTGTCTATAGCTGCTTTTGTGCTACAATAGTAGAGTACTTGTGACAGAGACCATATGGCCCACAGAGCCTGAAATATTTACTATCTGGCCCTTTACATCCCTGGACTAGACTTAAGAAAGTGATGGAGAAAATGTTAATAATGCAGATTAAACTTACAAGTGTATTGTGTCTGCAGCCATTATATTGTGAATAGCACAAAACATTGAGGAAACATTCTTCTAATATTTGAAAACTATCATTCAATTCAGCAAAAAAGGCCACTTATATCATTGGCAAATGGGTGATGTTTCAACACATCTTCATTTTTTAATTTTTGTCTTACTCTTTAATGTAAATGAAAATGTCAACCACCATTTATGTTGGAAGTACACTCATTAGTCAATGACATGAATGACTTTTCTGTTGAATTGGATAGTAATCAAGCATTTGTTCATAGTGTGTTTTTTGTCAAATCCTATGAATTGCAACCATAGGTTGGCTGCAGATATAAGGGTTGGCAAAAATCAAAGAAAGTATTCTACAGAGAACAGTTGACTATAGAATTTAAAATGAAGACCACTACATACTTTAGTGTTATCTGTAAATTATATGCTATTTTACAGCTTTATACCATTAAAATTTATAAATGCACATACATATATATATGCATACATTTTTTTACAAAGAGCCAGTTGTTATGCATTTACCAGCACACAATGGGACAGAGAGCTCTAGGCAGACAGGGTTGAGGAGAGTCAGGGTGTTCAAGACAACATGAGAGGGGAAGGCTGGAACACTGGGACAGATGTGAGGGGCCTTGTGAGCAAGGCTAAGGAGCCAGACATTGCGCTGAGGGTCATTGAGAGCCAAGGAAGGATTGTGAGCAAAGGAGTGACCCCATCACATTTATAAGATCATGCTGACAGCGGTATCAGGATTGGATTGTTAGGGACAGACTATAGAGTGGAGGGAAGGAAAATAATAGTTGTAAACTCTTAAGAGAACTTACTATAGGCCAGGCCCTCTCCTCAACACTTCATGTGTGTCTTATTAACCCACTTAGTATTCACAACAACTTCATGAGGTGGATGATATTATCTCCTTTTTATAGATGGGGAAACTGAGGCACAGAGAGATTAAGTAACTAGCAAGCAGCAGGGCTGGGATTTGAACCCAGACAGTCTGGCTTCAGAGACCACATTCTTAACCACTATATGTTAACTTTTCAGATTAGAAAGATGGAGAGAGTTAGACGATCTTTCTTAATTTTAAGCATGTGCAAAGTGGACCATATATTTGCAGATATGCCTGACACCTAGTAGGAGTTGAGGACATTCTTTAGACCCAGCGAAACTTGACTCAGTGACTAACTGGGCATGCTGCTGAGGCAGGGGAGGGGCCAGGTGGGCTTTGGGGGACAATCCACTCAATTGGGCTGCTCTGGCCTCCTGGTTCTCTATGTTTGCAGACTGCCCCTCTGTCTGCAGGGAGTTCCCAGACTTGGGGACAGACTGAGCAGGAATACACAGGTGAGAGAGGGCAGGAGGAGACAAAGCCTTTCTGGGCCTAGGATGGGGCTCTCTGCTCAAGAGTGTGTGAGCTAAGAGGAGTGAGATGTGTGAGTTATCATCAACAAGAAGTGCTTCCATGGAGGGAGCTTAGTTAGGAGGCTTGGGGTTTGGACAGAGGAGAGGAGAGAGGATGGGTCCTGCTGCCACCTGGTTTTTCCTTGAGGGCATCTGTATTTAAGAGCAGAAGTTTGATGGTAGCCCTTGAGGCACAGTGGCAGACAGCTCAGCAGCAGATATATATTTTAAAGGAATAGAGGTGCCTTTCTGGCATAAGTTCTGACTGAGAATGTGGGCAGGAGATAATAAGGGTGGAGGCTGAGGGTTGGGGGGCACTGGAGGCTGGTGGCAGGGCAGGCCCCATGTGGTTTGTTGGTTTCCTGAGGCCACAGCTGTCAACTTGGGGCTTCCTATCCTGCTGGCTCAGCAGGTCCCATGGGTTGGCAGGTGACTCACCCCTCACCTTCAAATGGCCCTTCTGGAAGGCGAAGGGGGTATGCAGAGTGCAGCACCTGTGTGTTCATCTATATGAGTGCATGCATATGTTGCATTACGTGCCTGGGTCTGAGATGTGCACCTGTGTCTGACTATGCATATACAGGAAGTCCCTGTGCACACAGGCTCACATAGACTGGGTGTGAAGGGTGCATGTGGCAGGAGGCAGAAGTGACGTGGGTGAACAGACAGCACTTCCCAGAGCACATGAGCATGGGTACAAGCGTGTCTCTGAAAGAGGGATGCAGCTTCAGAACCTGGTAAGACATCAGAGGAGGCCTGGGTGGTGGTGGGTGGGGAGGGCTCCCTGATGACAGATCATCTTTTCCAAGAAGGGCTGGAGCATCGGCAGAGCTGGGTGCCCTAAGCCTGTGGTGATGGCAGCAGCTTCCTTAAGCTTATCCCTAAGTCCCTGGCTGCAGGCCAGGGTGGTTTCCCCATCCTAATCTGGTGAGGGCATGCACACACCACAGGCCACACAGGCAGGCCAGGAGTAGTGAGTGGCAGATGGGCATTGAGTCAGAGCTTTCTCTTATCCCCTGTATGGGTGGGAAGGACATAAGGATCCTGGTGGTGTCTGGTCTGCAGTGATATGGGGTGAGCATGTCAGCCCTGGGCTGCACATGCCCCTGGTTTTCGTGGTGCTGTATGCGCTGGCATGTACTGTGTGAACACTCCATGACTAGGTGTGTTGGCCCCTGACCCAGCGCCCAGGGCCTGGTGCTGCCTTCCCATCATGCTACATGATCTAGGAGATGCCTGAAGTGGAGCAAAGAGTCTGGGCCAGGAGCCAGGAAGCCTGGACTCCTCCAAGCTCTCACTTAGTGACTTTGGAGATGTTCCTTTACCCTCTCTGGGGCTCAGCTTTCCCATGATAAAATGACGGGGGGCAATAATTCCTGTGGGGCTACCTCACAGGACTGTTGGGTGACAGACTCTCATGGAGGTGTATGGAAAGTCAGGAAGCCTTGGTGCTGGGGGCTTTGCATGGAGGATGGTGGTGTTCCCTGTGCTGTTCAGCTGAAGCACTGGGGGCTAAGATCAGGTAGCAATCTCCAGGGAACTTGTATTTCCCTGTAAGAGGTGTTCAAACCAACTGGAGTTGTGAGGCCTTTAGAGTTCTGGGGCTGAGCTTCAAAACAAATTATCAAAGTGACAGGCCAAGACCTGCCCTTGGTGAGGCTGGGAAATTCTCTCCACCCACTCCTGCCCCTAGGCCCCAACCCTGCTTGCCTGCAGGGGTAAACAGCAGTGAACTCCAGACTGAGGAGGGGAACCAGCTCACATCTTTCCCTCCCCGCCCACCCCAGCCCCCCAGCTTGCTTTCTCTCAAGTTCACACTTCCTGGGCTCAGAGTTTTCATCCTGGGGCTGTAGGCTTAGCCAGAGCAAACAGAGACAGCACTAAAGTCAACAAACAAAGAAAGCAACACAGGTGAGGTGGAAAAGAAAACTTGGAAGCCACAACTAAGGATCGTGGGCCGGGCTGGATGGAGTCATGTGTCTTCCCTCTGAGCAGGACCCTGGGGCTAAGGTGGGCCCCGTCAGTCCCTTGTGGGGTGATGGAGATGGGGGCTGGTGGGTGGTTCCGCCAAAGGATTCAGACCAAAGGCGTCGCTTAGACCGCCAGCAGGGGGCGCTACTGCCAGCCTCATGGGTGCTGAGAAAAGGATGTGGCTGGGAGTCTGGGGGGTGGGGTCCCCCCTTCCCACCCTATCCCATCGAGGGCCTCAGCTGCTGCAGAAAGCAAGTGGAAGGCTAACTGGGGGCAGGGTGGTGGGTGGGAGCTGGCAGGGCGGGAGTAAACAGGCTGGAACAAGAGGAGTGAGGAGCTCCCTCTGTCCACCCCAGCTGCTCCTGCCCAGGGTTCAAGGTCTTGGAGCCACGCATTCCTGGGGATGCCCAAGACACTTCCCACTTCTGCCCCCCATAGGGAGACTCGCCGTCCCTGAAAAACCCTTTCACTCCCACTCAGGGCAGGGGGAACCCAATTCTCTCAACATACATTTATTGTGCACCTGCTTTGTTCCCAGCGAGGGAGGAATCACTTGGGAATCTACACCCTGCCCCCAGTGGGCTCAGCAGGCCAGGGCTCCCCAGGAGGCTGCCTGCCCCAGCCCTGTCACGCCTGGGTCTCTCAGTTGCTCAGTGAGCCTGCGGCCTGTTCACTGGGTGGGCTATTGTAGGGTGCCTAGGGCAGCCTGGCTCCCAGACCCTAAGAGTGGACTAGGGGTTCACATCCAGAGAGCTGAGCCACCAGGCTGCAATGGGAATGGTGGGAGACCAGTCGCTGGGCTGGCGCCGCTGAAGATGTGGGTGGAAGTCCCTGGGCATCGGTCCTGCTGTCTGGCATGAGCACATTATACTCTACCCCCAGCCCTTCTAGGTTGGCCCTGGCTTCAGCCAAGAGTCCCTCAGGGCTGGAGATGGGTAGGAGGCATGAAGTACAGGGTTCCCCTTCCTCAAACAGGCTTTTTATCCACCACCCAGAGTATTTTGTGTGCCAAGCACTTGCCATGTCCCTTACCAACTCAATCCATTCTCTCAACGACTCTGCAAGGTAAGCACTAATATTTTCATTTTACAGATGAAGATGCCCAGTTAAATATCTTGCTTTTAGTCACCCAACGCAGATTAAGAAGCTGAGCTGGATTCAAGTTCAGGTCTGTCTGTCCATAAAGCCTGAGCTACAAACAACTCATCACCTAGGTGGGGCCCTGAATAGGAAAACCTCAAACCAGCCCCAAACTCAGGCTCCTGGCCAGGTTGTCCCTGGGTTTTTCCACTGCTCTTTCCTTCCACCACCTCAGTCTTTCTGTTATCCTCGTCACGATGTGCCTCTCATCCTGACTGTCCTCCATGCTCCAATTAACCTGGTACTTGAGACTCCACCATTTTTAAACTCTTTCTTTCCTGTAAGAGTAAGGGTAAGAAATTGCTGCTTGGAGCTTTTCCTTTAACATGCTTTCTTGTGGAAAGATTTTGAAATTGATTTAGGTAGAAACTAAAGGATAAAACCAGAAGGTGAAGGACTGATGGAGGGAATGTGGTCATGGAGGGGTCAGGCCGTCACCCCTAGAGCCCACTGATTGGTCAGCATCACTAAGCATGGGGCAACTAGACACTATGTGTCTCCTGATGGGATGCAACAGAAAGTACACAGCACCGCCTACAAAGCATTCTCTGCTTCACCCCACACAAAAAAATCAGACCTAAATAAAATCACACCATTAGAGCTAACTTCTTGTATATTCTAAGAAACACAGGAGATGGAGGAAAAGCTAAATGACCTTACAAGGAAGCAGACAGACAAATCCAGAACATGGCGCTTCCTATAGGACCACATTTATTCAGCAAGCCAGTGACATAAACAAATTAAGATCTCAGACAGGGGGGGGCTCTCTTGTTTAAGAGAACATTTAACTCAATGTAATATGTGACCTTGTTTAGATCCTGATGCAAATAAACCAACAAATCAATGCAAAAAGACACTTTGAAACAATTGCAGGTATTTGATCATTCCATGGAATTGTTCATTTTTGTTAGGTATGGCACTGATTATGTAAGAAAATGTTCATATGTTTTAGAGATGAACACTGAAAAATGTAGGAATAAAATTACAGAGTGGCTGGAATTTGTTTTAATATACTTTAGAAGAAAAATATAGATTAAACTAGTTGATGATTCTAGAATCTGGTAATGGAGATTCATATCTACTTTTGTGCATGTTTGAAATTTTCATTTAGAAATGCTTTAAAGCTTGCAACGTTTCTGAAGCTTAAGAAAATATAAAAGAAAAAAAAAAAAAAGAAATGCTTTAAAGGGGCCGGGCGTGGTGGCTCACGCCTGTAATCCTCCTCCTTGGGAGGCTGAGGCGGGCGGATTGTTTGAGCTCAGGAGTTCGAGACCAGCCTGAGCAAGAGCGAGACCCTGTCTCTACTAAAAATAGAAAGAAATTTTTTTTTTTTTCTTTTTCTTTTTTTTTATTTATTTATTTATTTATTTTTTTTTCTTCTTTCAACGGAGCTCATGCTGGAAGAAAGAAATTATATGGACAGCTAAAAATATATATAGAAAAAATTAGCCGGGCATGGTGGTGCATGCCTGTAGTCCCAGCTACTCGGGAGGCTGAGGCAGTAGGATTGCTTAAGCCCAGGAGTTTAAGGTTGCTGTGAGCTAGGCTGACGCCACGGCACTCACTCTAGCCCGGGCAAC
>CM052443.1:97809816-97856427 GCA_028533085.1 Varecia variegata | reverse complement strand
CAACTCACACTCACTCTGTGGTCGGTCACATCCTCCTGCCCTCTTCCTCGTCTCTCCTGCCATGGCAAGCCTGCCCTAAGATGCCCATCTTGGGGATAAGGGACATCAAGAGGAGGGCTCAAGAGGTGTGGGCATAGGAGGGACTTTGGCACTTGCCAGAGTGGGGCAGGTGCCCCTAGCTGGAAGCACCTGGACCCCTCCCCAGCTAGCTGAGACAGGAAGGGGTACAGATGATGAGACTAGCTCTCTGGATGCCCTCGTGGGCATAGAACAAGGCAACAGAGGCACCTAGACCATCACCCTAGAGCTGAGCAAGCTGTCGTCTGTCTCAGGAGCGTCCCTCCCCCAACCCTCACTGACTCTCTTCTAAATTCATTCACCAACATGTCCTCATTTCCTTTACTCTTCCATCTGACCATAATGTCAACCATAATCATATCACTAAACCATAATCATATCATTATTCTCTTCTATCACCTACACGATAAGTGATTCATTCTTATATTCTCTCAATTAATACCAGTTCAGTGCTCACGTTTTGGGGAATCTCAAATGAAAGCACACAGGGCTTGTCCTAACAGTGTTGGAGGGAAGGCAAACAAAAAGATTTGTCAAAAGGGTAGCAAGTGCTGTGGCAAAGGTGCAGACAGGTGCTCTGCAAGCCAGGACAAACTGGCCTCCACTCCGCCTGGGCTGAGAGGGAAGGCTTTACAGAGGAGGGGCACTTGAGTTGGCCCAGGAAGACTAATAGTTGTTCAGGCAGATCGAGGAAGCAGGGGAAGTAACCGCAGGTGTAAAGGCATGGAACAGCACAGCTGAAAAGTGCAGGCTGTGTTGCTTGGAATTTTCCTGTGCATCTTGGGGAGGGAGGCTTGGAAGACTTCAAGCACAGGGGAATCGTGGCAACTTGGGGGCTAGAAATGTCACTGTGAAATGGAGAAACGGTGAGGGGAGATGCAGACTGGGAGACCCACAGAGAGACTCCTGGAGGTGGAATAGATTTGGGACAGACTGAGGGGGCCACGAAAGAGGGAGCAGATGAGTGACTCCTGGAGGGAAAGCTCCAGAGATGTGGTGGGGAGGAACATTCCTTGGGACAGGCCTTTGGGAAGGGGGCAGATGGGGGGAAGGTCAGATGAAGTCTGGTTTGGGACAGGTGAAGGTAGACATGCCGGTTGGACATACAAGAGGGACAACAATGAGAGGGAGCTGGATCGCTTGTTCTTGAGCAGTGGGGTCAGCTCTGGGCTGCAGGTGGAGACTGGGGAGATGGCAGTAGCTGTGTGCTGGAAGAGGATCTGAGAGACATGCAGGGCTGACGTCTCCCTTACATACAGTAGGCACAGCACCCATGAAAATGTTTTACCTAAGGGCTCACAAAATGTCTTTTTTTAATTTAAATTTTTAAAATTTTTTATATTTTTAGAGACAGGGTCAGTCTTGCTCTGTCGCCCAGGCTGGAGTGCAGTGATACGATCATAGCACACTGTAACCTCAAACTCTTGGGCTCAAGTAATCCTCCCATCTCAGCCTCGCAAAGTGCTGGGATTACAGGCATGAGCCACTGCACCTGGCCCCCCAAAATGTTTTAATTTGTTTCAAAATAAGAAAAAAATGAACTTGTAGACTGAAGAAGATGTTCAATATTATCAATATATTTATGCCAGCACAGTTATAAAAAATATTATAAAATTAAATTTTTTTTTCTGGAGGAAGGGGCTCAAAAAGGCAAAAATGCCAAGGGCATAGATATCTAAAGGAATTGAAAGCAGAATCTCGAAGAGATAGTTGCACACCCATGTTCATAGCAGCATTATTCACAATAGTGCAACCCAAGTGTTCATGGATGGATGAATGGATAAATAAAATGTGGTATATCCACACAATGGAATATTATTCAGCCTTAAAAAGGAAGGAAATTCTCGTACATATTATAACATAGATGGACCTTCAGGACACTATGCTAAGTGAAATAAGCCAATCACAGAAAGACAAATAGTGTATGAGTAAACTTACATGAGGTATCTAGAATAGTCAAATTTATACAGACAGAAGGTGCAGTGGTGGTTGCCAGGGGCTACGGAGGGGAAATGGGGAGTTGTTTATTGGGTATAGAGTTTCAGTTATGCAGGATGAAAAAATTCTGGGAATCAGTTGCACAACAATGTGAATACACTTACTACTGAACTGTACACTTAAAAATAGTTAAGATGGTAAATTTTATGTTATGCATTTTTTACCATAATAAAAAAAATGCCAAGGGCCTAAGAAAGAATGGGGCCCTAGGGTGTGGCAGAGACTGCCCAGAGATGGAGCTCCAGGGAGGTGAGAAGGCACAAAGGCTGCAGTGTGGGGCATAACCCCAGGGTGATGGTCTCCCTCCCTCCATGCTCCATCCTTGTCTCTCCCGTTCAGAGATGCACTGGGGCATCCTCAAGCTGGGCTAGGAGCCAGGACACCTGGGTTTGACTCACTCTGGGCCTTGGGCTCTGCCAAGAGCAGAAGAGACAGTGTCTGCCTGCCCAACCCAATCTGGCCCAGCCTGCACCCTAGGGACTAGTGCGGGTGTGGGAGGACCCTCCAGCAACACAGGGAGAGGCCCAGGAACTGGGAAGGCCCCACCCTGCCTAGGGTCCCCATGTTCCACCAAGGCTTCCTGGCTGAGGTTCAATGCCTGTGGGCGCCAGTGTCCCACACCCTGCCCACACAGACCTCCTCTGCACAGGCCCTTGGTGCAATCACTGTGTTCCTGGAAAGCTGTCAATAGAATTCCACCTTCCCACTGGCTCACTTGAACATTTCAAAGCTGCTTTCTTGCTGAAGGAGGGCTCGCTGTGAGCATTTCCCAGGGTCTCTGTTCCCTTTGTCCTCAAGGGGACAGCTATGCATAGAGAAGCCTCAGGATC
The DNA here is from genome assembly GCA_028533085.1 of Varecia variegata. Classification (NCBI taxonomy): domain Eukaryota; kingdom Metazoa; phylum Chordata; class Mammalia; order Primates; family Lemuridae; genus Varecia; species Varecia variegata. The sequence goes on along the minus strand of CM052443.1, from coordinate 97,853,521 downwards.
TGAGCAGAGATGATGGAGGAGGAGGGTATGTCAGGGAGTGGCTGGCTTTGCTCATCTGGAGGGAGGCAGGGAGGTTGCACCACCAGGGAGCCCCCAGTGTGAGTGGGGAGGCAGGGCAGTCACACCACACTGGGGCTGGCTCCCTTCTCTGGCTGAGCAGGTGAGTGGAGAGCATGTAGCTTGCCCTGGGGGAACTGAGACGGGCTCCCTGCCCACCCCAAGACCCCTGTTCCAGACGCACAGCCCCTGACCAGATCAGATAGGGCACGTACCTGCATGGAACTGCCCACTGACTGGGACCGTGCTGACGCAGGCAGGAAAATATTAACCCAGCAGAATGGGTGCATGCTCATGTGTGCACAACTCTGTGTGCGTGTGTGTGTGTGTGTGTGTGTGTGTGTGTATCTCCACAGAGAGGCTTTCATATGCAAAACCAGACACAGATAAGCACATGCATACACACATACACACCCCTGTCCATTCACACAGACACATGTTCACATATAGACACATGGAAAGACACAAATGCTGCTCACACATGCAGATAAATTCCTTCAGTGTTATCTCCTGGCTGCTTCTGTTAACGAGAACCCCTTCCCCCTGGAAGCTTTCCCTGATAGCTCCAGCTCATACTACAAAGTGACAGACCTGAGCTCTATCCCTGGTTTCAGATGCCAAGTTAGGCAGTTTGACATGGGTTTCAGAGTAGAGCAGGTCTGGGTTTGAATTCTTGTTCCTTGATTTATAGGATCTTTGCCCTTGGGCAAGTGGCTGTGCCTGATCCTGTCCTCCTTAGTTTTCACCTGCTCTGTCCTGGAGGCCTATGTATGGCTCTAAGAAGGATGAGAACCTGGGCTGGGGGTGTGGAGTTCTGATAATTGGTGGGTGTCAGAGTTAAAGACCATCCTGGGTCCTGCCTGTGCCCTGGTGCCTCCTCAGCCCACCCACCTAGGTGGTGGACCTTGGCCACCTGGGGCAGGGCAGAGCCCTAGTCTGGATGTTCCTAGTTCTGGGTGATCTTAGGCAAGTTGGTACCTTGCTCTGAATCTGTTTTCCGAGCTGAAAAATTAGTTTGGAAGGGGACACTTATCTGGGTGAGGCTTAAGGGTCTTTTCTTTTTGAGCAGTCTTAGAATCTTCATGGCTTCAGGTGAGTCCAGAGAGACCAGCATTCCTGGAGGGACCTACACTACCCTCCCACCCCATCCTTGCCCCAGAGCCATTGCAGCTCCTTCCTTACCTGTTTACATCATGGGCTCCTGAGTTACACAAAGGATTCTGTGGCTCAAAAGAATCTGAAAAAACCACAAGTGTAACTTACTTACATGATAAGTTAATCAAATGGTATGTTGGTTGAGACAATTAGTTGAAATCATTAGTTTTTTTTTTTTTTTTTGAGACAGGGCCCTGCTCTGTTGGTTGCCTAGGCTAGAGTAAGTGTCCTGGCGTCAGCCTAGCTCACAGCAACCTCAAACTCCTGGGCTCAAGTGATCCTCCTCCCTCAGCCTCCTGAGTAGCTAGGACTACAGGCGTGCACCACCATGCCCAGCTAGTTTTTTTTTTGTTGTTGTTTCTATTTTTAGTTGGGTGGCTAATTGAAATGATTAGTTTTTAATAGGTCAACAGTTTTGGGGGCATTTGAAAGAAATTCAGAGGACTTTTTAGCATCTTTAGCCATTTTTGTTTCTTCATTCTGATTTTTAAAAATTTTGACTTGCATTTTCATTCCTAATTGGGTTTCAGCCAATTGTGTTTGTTTGCCCCACACTGTTCATAATAGGGAGGAGTTGGATATGTTTAAAATTAAAGACAATCTTGGGAGGGGGGTGGGTGAAATGAAAAAAAATTAAAGACAATCTGAACGCCCACTAGCAGGAGGATTCTACATTAGGGAATATCCATCAGGTAGAATGCTGTACAGCCACATGCATGATATGGATGTGGACCTATTGGCATGGGAAGATATTCTCAGTTAATGTTGGAATGAAAAAAAGTGTCTTATAAAACTTTATGTGGGCCGGGCGTGGTGGCTCACGCCTGTAATCCTAGCACTCTGGGAGGCCGAGGCGGGTGGATCACTCGAGGTCAGGAGTTCGAGACCAGCCTGAGCAAGAGCGAGACCCTGTCTCTACTAAAAATAGAAAGAAATTATCTGGCCAACTAAAATATATACAGAAAAAATTAGCCGGGCATGGTGGGGCATGCCTGTAGTCCCAGCTACTCGGGAGGCTGAGGCAGTAGGATCACTTAAGCCCAGGAGTTTGAGGTTGCTGTGAGCTAGGCTGATGCCACGGCACTCACTCTAGCCCGGGCAACAGAGTGAGACTCTGTCTCAAAAAAAAAAAAAAAAAAAAAAACTTTATGTGTCATTCTACTTATTGTTGACAAAATGGGGAGAGGATGTGTGTATATATAAATATATATCTACATATATATCTACCAGAATGTTAATAGTGGTTGTATTTTAGGTAATAAAATACTAAAAGAAAAGGACCTGAGATGTTTTAAATTTATTTTTTATTTATTTATTTTTTTACTTAGAACGGGCTTCAGTACTGAATTTTTAAAAAATTAAAAAAATTTCCAGTCCAGTGACAGAAAATTAATTATGTCTGCTTGAATTGTTTGGCTATGTGTTCATAAATACTTAAGCTTTGGCTAGGTGAACATTAATGTCCCCAGTCACCAGTTCACACTGTAAGATTTTTAGTGTAGTAAGAAATGAGAGTTGATGGACACTGGGTGATTTCCAAGCTTTCACTAGCAAATATAATTGTACTGCAGACAAAATTAGAATTGGAAAACCAAATAATTTCCAGAATGGGGACCAAAGACACATCAAAGTTTGCAAAAATTCCCCCTTAGTGCACCAATATCACCAATTCATCAACCAATTTATCATCTCCACCAAATTAGTTTTGACCTAATGGTCTGCTGCTGCCTTCACAAACCTTTTTTTCTGGCCTGTGTTTGGATGCTTAAATCAGCTGGGTAGAGGCACCTCATATCTTCCAACCCTGTTTTATAGGTGGGGAAACAGAGGCCCAGGGGCAGGGACTGAGCCAAGCGCACAGTGAATTTGATGCCCAGCTAGGACTCAAATCCACTTCAGCATGTAAGGCGTCTGGATGGGTCTTCACTGAGGCTCACAGCTAGGGTTGCCAGATTCAGCAAACAGAAATGTAGGATGTCAGGCCAGGCACTATGGCTCACGCCTGTACTCCTAGCACTCTGGGAGGCCGAAGTGGTAGGATCACTTGAGGCCAGGAGTTCGAGACCAGTCTGAGCAAGAGCCAGACTCCATCTCTACAAAAAATAGAAAAAAATAGCGGGGCACGGCAGCGTGTGCCTGCAGTCCCAGCTACTTGGGAGGCTGAGGCAGGAGGATCACTTGAGCCCAGGACCCAGGAGTTTGAGTTTGCTGTGAGCTATGTTGATGCCACTGCACTCTAGCTGGGGTGACAGAGCAAGACTCTATCTCAAAAAAAAAAAAAAAGTAGGATACCAAGTTAAATATGAGTTTCAGAGAAACAACAAATACATTTTTAGTATAAGTTTGTCCCAAATATTGCAAATATTGTGTCTCTGAAATTCGAATTTAACGGGGCATCTTTTATTTATCTGGTAACCCTTCTCAACCCTACTTCACAGAGCCCACCCTGTGAAGAAAAGACCCCAGGTGTCCCTTCTCTGCCCCACACTATCCCCATTAGCCCCAGAGACCCCCCAGGCCGTGTCCAGACTAACATGCTTCGAAAGTCTGACCCTGACTCCCACGCTGGTGCCCCCTTTAGCTGCCTCTCTTCTTTCCACAGTTGAACTTTCTGCCCCCTTGGCCTGTGCTTCTTCAGTGCTGCCGGACACCATCCACCCCTCCAGCTCTTCAAGGCAGTTCTGTGCAAACACCTGCCTGGCTGGTCCCTCCCAGCACCCAAGTCTGGGGCCGCAACCACCTGCCAGCTCCCGTCTGGGCAGCCCAGTGTCCGGGTTTCCATCTCCCTCTCACCTGCTGCTTCTCAGTCGTCTCCTGTTCCCAAGAATCCGCCCCCTGGCCCTTGCCCCACTCCTGGTGCTTCCTGGGCAATCCCGTGGACTCCTGCAGTGAGCGCCCAGGGGCTGAAATCTCCTGTTCTCTTTCTCCAGCTAGACCCCTTTACCGAGCCCAGGTCCAATTGCACCCGCGGGGCCTCAGGAACCCCAAGTTGGCTACTTTGCTCTTCTCTTTCCTTAGAAACCTTCCAAGGCTCCTCAGGCCCTCAGGATAAAGTCTGAACCGCTTGGCCCAGCAGACAAAGCCCTTCACGGTCTACCTCTGCCCAGTTCTCCAGTCCTCTGCATGCCACTCACACTTCCCACGTTTTCTCACAATCTGATCAGGCTCCAGATGGCTTCAAATATCCTCATTCCTCTCCTCTCCCTGCTCATCTTGGAGGACTCTGCCCCCATGTCACCTGTTCTGGAAGACCCTTGTCCCCTCCAAACTGGGTTAGCTGCTCCCTATATTCCTTCCACCTTACCATGGAGTGTCCTAAGTTACCTGCTACTTACCTGTCTCTCCCAAAGGACAGATGAGATTGTGTCTTCTCCACCTCTCCGTCCCCAGCATCCAGCCCAGGGCCTGATCCCTGTCCTCAACACAGATCCCAGTTCCCTCCCTCACCAACCTGACCCCAGTCCAATCCAACTCTGCCCAGGCTCTGACCTCATCCAAGACCCCAGCTCCACTTTTCTGATCCGTAGTCAGACGTGTTATCCACTGCGCCACTGGCCCATGCAGCTCCACTTTTGATCTTACCTCATCCCTGACCCTGACAGCACACATAAGAAAGGTATAAAGGCAGGTCTCTCCCACTTCCAGGGCTACGTCTCTGCCCTCATGAACTCACTTAGAATCTGCAGAGGAGCGTGAGGGGCAGAGGCTCAGGCTTCTGAGATCACAGTGGAAGAGTTAGCTCCTTACAGAGGACGCCTGACTAGGAACGAAGCCCTTGGACTGCAGCCTCCTCCTGCTGGGTAAGCTGGGAGGGGTGGGCACTGCGACTATGCAGGTTCCAGACCTGGCTTGGTCTTTGGCACCCTCTAGAGGACAGTTTCATTCCTGGATCTGGGCTTTGGGCAACCAAATCCTTTTCCATCAATGAGGGGCTGTGGGACCCCAGAAGCTCCCTGGACCTTCCTTAAAATTCCCCCTTGTACTCCCAATTTTCTCTCAAACTGACAGCATGAAAGTAACTCTTGAGTTTCCTCATCCTGTTTGTGCTCCTCGTTCTCTAGCCCAGTTCCCTCGAGCTGCAGGACAAATTCACATCCTCAAACCTGATTGCAGAAACCCTCTAGCCCCAGCCCCAGGCCCTCAGGAGGAGCCTCCAGTGGGAGTAACCCACAGTTCACTCACCTGGCAGGTGTCTTACAGTCTGCAGACCAGCAACAACTCCTGTCTCAGCATGGGTCACTTGTTCAAATCCCAAACCGCCTGCCCCACCCTTTGGGTCCCAGCCAGGTCCTGGCTCGAGAAGTCCTCTTAGACCGCAGCTGGTCCTTGGCTCCCCCAACCCTGCCTTGGTTACTGAGCTCCCACAGCCCTGAGCCAAAGCCTTACACCCTCGTCCACCAGCTTTGGCCACTTCTCAGAGGCCTCTCTTGCCTTTCCTAAGGGAAGCATTTCCTGAGGACAGGGTCTACATTTCCCCCTGCCGGCCTCAGCCTGGGGTCCCCAGAGGACCAGGCCTGGGTTTCTACCCTCTCAGACTGTGGTTTCCCTGCACTTATGGCTTATGCGTCCTCCTTCCTCTCAGGCTGCGGGACTCTGAAGACCAGGCCTGAGTCTCCCCTTCCCCCTTCAGACTGGGGGCTCCCGGAGGACTGACCCAGGGTATCCACCCTCCCACCCCTCCACCTGGCTGTTGATCTCCAGAAATTTCCACCTCCAGTCCCCATTCTGCGCAGCTCTCCCCATGGCTGGGGGCTCAGGAGCCTCTGTAGCCTTCCCCAGACCTGAGGCTCTGGGAGGGTTTCCTCAGGCTCTGGCCCAGAGACAGGCTTGGAGGACAGGCCTTTCCTCTACGATTGTGAGGTCCAGTGTGCGATCTCTACCTCTGACCTCACAAAGGCTGCCTCAGAATTCAGTCTCCATGGCGCCACTGGCAGGCGGACAGATGATATTTTGGGCAGTACATCTGGACTTGGCTCAAGTGGCAACAGCCAACCCCCTGCTCTACTGACCTCTCCCCTGGAAGAGCAGGAGCAGCCCTTGAGGCTGCCCTTGGGGGGTTGAGAGGCGGGCTCTAGACTGGAGACAAGGACAGCAGAGCTCCAGCTAGGGGTGCAGCCTGACCTGGGGACAGTCATGGAGGAACAAGATCAAGATCTGCCTTAACTGAGAAGCTCCCAGGGCAGATGCTGAGAATCATAAGGCACTTCAGCAGGGTGAGTGGGGCTCCAGGAAGGTCGGGGGCAGGGTGGCCTCCCCAGGGCCCAGGCCCAGAAGGGCCACTCCCTGGGAACCATAGAGGGAGGAAGTGTGGCTGTGGGATTGTCCGGGGAGGAAGCCCCAGCTGGGAGTTGAAGGCCTGGCTTTCTGTTCTGGTTCTGTCCTGTGTTGCTGTGTGATATGGGCACATCACACCCACTCTCTGGGCCTCAGTTTCCTTATCTCTAAGTTGACTGTTGGAAGGACCAGAGGTGGAGCAGAAATGGGAGGATATATGGGGCTGGGCTGTCAGCAGAGCATGGGGTGGGAAGATGAGAGAGCTGAAGACCAGCTGCACTGGACCAAAGCAGAGGGATGCAGGTCAGAGACAGGCCAACTGCTGGCCTGCCAGAATGGTTACTCCCACTGGAGGCTCCTCCTGAGGGGCTGGGGCTGGGGCTAGAGGGTTTCTCCAATCAGGGTTGGGGATGTGAATTTGTGCTGCAGCTCGAGGGAACTGGGCTAGAGAATGAGGAGCACAGACAGGATGAGGAAACTCAAGAGTTACCTTCATGCTGTCAGTTTGAGAGAAAATTGGAAGTACAAGGGGGAATTTTAAGGAAGGTGAGAGTGTAGACTTTGTTTTGAGGTACATGGACCAAATGAGTTTTTAGGGCCCCTGTGTATTCGTCATGTGTGTGTGGGTATGTGTGTGCACACAAGGAAGAGATCCTGGAAAGTCACAGTTTAAGACAGCAGCAAGAGGGCTTGAGGTTAGACTAATGGCATAATGCTCAAATACAAGAGGCTGGAGCCACAGAGGGGAGGTGGAGGGCATTACCGAGGTCCAGAGCTGGGAAGCAGACTGGGGCAGGTCAGGAGGACCTCTGTGGGGCCTGGTCCGGCCTGAGGCCAGCATGGGCAGGGTGGTGGTGGGGGAACTCCAGGGCATTTCCCCAGGGGCTGAGGCAGCCCCCCACCCGCTTGGCTGGGTTGAAGAGGTGGTACCAGCAGGAGCTGTCCCGTGGCTTCTCCCCTGGGGTGCTGAGGCCCAGTGGGGCCAAGTTCCATGTTGCCCAGCCCTAGTAACCTCTCTTTGGCTCCACAGCATCTAAAAATCTGAAAGACAAAGTATGTCTCAAGTAATCGGGCAGAGGCGGTAAGCACCCCATCCCATTCCCCAGCCCCAGCCCCATACTCCACTCAGCGCACTTAAGTGTGGCCTCCCTGCCCCACCCCCAGCCTCTCCCTTGTGACAGCTGCTCTTCCCAGACCCCCTCCTTCCCACCCGCCCCTAGCCCATGGGGCCCCAGAGGAAGAGTCTCTCCCACCTGTCTCTCACCCCCCGTTGGACAGCCGAAGCTCAGGCTGGGCCTTGGGGTGAGGGGAGGCTCAGAGAGTCCTGGATGAGGGTAGGCGATGGGTCAGTGGGTTCTGACTGTCCCCACGTAGGTGGCACTCAGCTGAACGGAACTACCTCTCTCCCTCTCAGGCTCAGCTCTCTAGGGTGAACAAGAACCAGAATCCTTGCAACAGCCAAGGCCCTGCCTATCTGGTCCCCTTTACCCTCTGACCACCCCCACCCCCAGCTGCCTGCTCTCCCTACTCCAGCCACACTGACCTCCGTTGTTGTCTTCAAACACGCTCAGAGTCCTTCAGTGACTATTCCTTCTGCCTGAAACGCCCTTCCCACGGTTACCCACTCTGCCCACTCTTGCCTCTTGTCTTTGCTCAAATGCCACATTCTCATGAGGCTCACCCTGACGGCCCTATTTCAAACTCCCCACCCCACCCCCTGCACTCCCAGTTCCCCTCTCCTTGCTCTATTGTTTCCACAGGACTTACTACCTTCTGACATACAAATGTGCTTGCTTATACATTCCACTGCCGTCAGTTTCACGCAAGCAGGGATATTTGCCTGTTTGTGCACTCTTAGATTGAGAGAATGAATAGTGCCCCTTTGTACTGATGTGCTGATGACATTGCTGTCTCCAGCCCACATCTCTCTCCTTGGCTTTAGATCCTGTTTCCAAAGACCCACTGGTGTCCTACAGGCAGCTCAGATCCCAGTTGAAAACAGCCTCCTCCACTCTCCCTACGTCCACTCATCCTCCTGTGTCTCGGCTCAGTCAGGGTCCCCTTCTCAGCTGCTCAAGCCAGAAGTCCAGGTCATGTCCTGATACTTCCCTCTCCTCCAGGCCTCACAGCTAGTCACCAAGCTCCTAAAATAGAGTGTGTGTGCCTCCCTCCACTCTTTCTAACACCACCTTCCTTGCCCACGGCCTTCAGGCCACTACCTGCCCACCTGTCAGAACTCTCTTCAGGCCTCGCCTCCCAGCCCTCCCCTGAGCTCCCTCGATCCCAGGCTTCTCCTGTCTGGTGGTGTTGCCATAACCGTCTCTTCCACTAAATGGAGCAACCCAAGGGTGGAGACTGGTTTTTGACTTTGTATCCCTGGTGCCTGACTCATAAGTAGACGCTCAATAAATGTTTGTTGAATGGAGAAATGTTGCTTAGCAAGTTGAATGGTTGGCTTCAGGGTAGTTGGATAGTTTATGGTTGACTAGTTGATTAGATAATTACATGAGTTAATAGGAGAGTAATTAAATGATTTAATAGCTGATTAACAGGAGAGTCACTTGGTTAAGCTGCTAGATTAATGAGTCAAAGGGTAAGTTGTTAGCTATTTAGTTCCTTGGTTAGCAGATTACTTAGGTAATGTGGTTGGCTGTTAGTTTCTTGGTTTATAGGCTACTTTTCTTGGATACTCTCTTTTCATTCTATACCTTCTCCTTGAGCTATCTCATCTATGCCCATGGTTCAAATGACCATCTATCACCACATTTGGTGACCTCCACATGTGCATCTAAGCAAGACCACAAGACCAGCTGCCTCCTTATGGGTCATCTCCACCTAAGTGTCTAGCAGGCTCCTCAATGTATCTTGAAAGGACCTCATCATTCTCCTGCCTAAACCCACAGCTTCTCTCCTTGCCCCATGCTGGTCATTCTGCTGCTCTAGCCAGAATCTGAGGTCATCACTGAGCCTCCCCTCTCCATTCCCCTCTCTAATCAAACATCAACTCTCTCTGGTTGACTGTGCTCTCTGGCCATCTTCACTGCGGCCTCCTTAGCCTCAGGCTGCCATCACCCCTCACAGTCTGTGAGAGGGCTCCCGAGACTTGCCATGCCTCCACTCTGCTTCCTCCATCTTGGCCTCCATGGGGGAGGCAGCCCTCCTGCCGAGATCTTCCACCTGGCCCCCACGGTCCTCTGGTTGAGTTCAGAGTCTCTAACGTGGGCCATGAGTCCTTTGTCACCTCGCCCTGGCCCCTCTCTGCTCATCTTGTGCCACTTTCCCTTCTCCTCTGGCTAGCCCATCCTTGCAGAATTCCTCTACACATCCTGTCATAGCTGCAGGCCTTTGCGCCTGCCATTCCTATGCCCAGAACTGTCGCCCGCCTCACCAGATGCTCCTTTACCTGGCCAGCCTTGACCTAGATTTCCCTACCTCTGGGAGAGCCTCCTATCCCCTCCTCTAGGCCATTCCCTTCCTCCACATGCTCCTGTGGTGGCCACTCTTCACCTGTGGCAACACTCATCGCACTTTATAGTAATTGCTAATTAATTGTTTTTCTTCCAAAGATCTGGGATCACACCAGTGTCCTTTGCTACAGTGTCTGAACATAGTAGGAATGCCAGGCATTCAGTAAATCTTTGGGTCATTGGCTGCTTGGTGGTTATTGCTGCTTTACTGTGTCTTGCCTGCTGTGTGGTGATGAGGAGGGAGCCAGGATTCCAGACTTTTCCTGGTGTTCTTGGCTTCCTGTTCTGTCTACCTCTCCCCTGCCTCTGTGGTACCTCCCCAGGACTGTTGTTGGGTCCCCGCTTGCATCAGACTGCTCATAGGGCCTTTTTCAGGGCTGAGGCAGCTGTAAGGGGACCCCTATATGATGCCGCATGGGAGCTGGATTTGGATGGAAGCCAGTGGGTTGTCCAGGCATCGCTACATCCCCCTCCATAGACTCAGCCCTGGGTCTGTTTCTCTGGTGTAAGGAATAGAGCAAGGACTGGGGTGGGTGAGATATGAATATAGGGTCTCAGCTACAAAAGTAGAAAATATTTTATTCCATTTTATTCCATGGCTGGACATCTCTCATGCCCTCTGCTTACTTTTTGCTGCTCTGAGGCCAGGAGAATTTGGGAACCCTGAGGAATGATGCTGCTATCCCTAACAGGGTGAGGTAGTTGAGGGGCTGGTGTCAGCTTCCAGGCATCCAGACATTGAGGAGGGTGAGGTCACCAGTCTGAACAAGCACTAAGGCCACACTTAGCAGGACCTGCAGACCCATCGCCTTCCCCAAACTTCAGTCCTCTACCTCTCCCTCCATCCAGATGTAGGGACCTGCAACTCACTTTTTCATCTACCTGTCCATCCAAATGTGCACTTATTAAACAAATTTTTGAAGGTGCCAGGTACTTTAGGAAGCTCTGAGGATCTAGCTGAGTGTAAGACAGAGAGATCCCCCAGTTCTCATTCATTCAACAAATATTTATTGCACATCTACTATGTGCCTGGCATTATGCTAGGCACTGAGGATACACCAGGAAGTAAGATCCAGTCCCTCCTTTTCTCCCTCCCTCTCTCTTGTTCATTCATTCATTCATTCACTCACTCACATACATCTGTTTGTGTAGACCTGGTTGCAGATCCTGGTGCATTTTGCTGACCCCTGCATCTTTGGCAGAACCTGGTGCATGTTTCAGGGCTCAGTGCTGTTTATAGAGCCCAGCAGCAGACTTCGCCACACCCCATGCTATTTGCAGAGTGCCTCACTGTTGCCAGGCCCTGGCCTGTGACCCCAAAGCTCTGTCTCCTGCAGATAGGCAGACAGACAGACAACTGAGCTTCACTTTTCAGCTTGCTCTCTCCCACCCTGCTTCTCCCCAGAGGCTCCTTCGCACCACAGACTTCACTTTCAACTCCCCACCCCTCACTCCTGTGTGGGAGGTGTGGGAAGGGTGCATTTGTGCATCCTTTCCACAGGTCCAGTCCTGACTAAAGGAAGTAAGGGGCATGGCCTGGCCATCTACCCCAGTTCCTCTCCATGTCCCTATGGCTCTCAGGTGTCTCCCATCCTAGCTGTCCCAGCTGCCTTGGGCAAGAGGAGGTGTGGTTGGTGAGGCTGCTGGGTTACCCATTAACTCAGCCATGAGTTCAGGGCCAATGGCCAGCAGGTGGACTTGAGTCTCCTTTCTGTCCATGGCTTGGGTTGCTGCTTCGGGCCCACCCACAGCTCCAGGATGAACTCCACTGTGGCGGTAACGAGGGTGCATGAAGCACTGAGGAAGCAGCCGATACGGGAGTTCCTGGCCGAGTTCCTGAGCACGTATGTCATGATGGTGAGTGGGTGGGTGGCACTGGGTGGGTGGAGCACAGCAAGGGCAGCCCGTGACCCCCTTCCCACTGCCGACCTCATGGGTCACACCATCCGTTCCCCTGCCTTTGAGCTGGGAGCTTGGGGAAGAACCAGAGAAAAGTAAAGAAAGGGGCCTTTCTCACCAAGTCTTTTTGGGACAGAAAGGTCTCATAATATGTGGGAGCAGAGTGAAACCATGGGCTGGGGTATCCAGGGGCATGGCTAGAAGTGTGGACAAGGGAAACCAAGGGTAAAGAGAGTGAAGAGAACCTTTCAACGTCAGGCTTTGAGAATTAATCCTAAAGGTAATGGGGTGACATTGATGGTTATTGAGCAGGGGAGTGAGATGATCAGATTTAGATTTTTGAAGGTAACTTTGGATGCTGTGTGAGGCCTAAGCAGGACATGCAAGGCTGGCAGGAGGGAAGTCTGCTAGAGGCTGCTGTAATGACCTAGGATGGAGAGATGGCGGTGACTGGTCTGGGGATGGACAAGAAAGCATGTGCTCGAGAGAGCTGTGAAAGTGGGATCGAGGGGACTTTGCAAGCAGCAGATGTGGGGGAAGTACTGATGTGACATTTTGGAGCCAGCCCAGCACAGGGTGAGAGGTGAGGTTGGTTTGGATGCAACCAGGTGAGATGCCCTTGGAGAAATCCAGGAGATACTTAAATATAGAGGTCTCAAGCTCAAGAGAGAGTCTTGGGCTGGAAGGAAAGGTTTGAAGTTCATCATAATATGAGTGGTGTTTATGAAAATTGTCCAGAGAGGGTATATAGATAGAGAAAAAAAGAGGTTGAGGACAGAGCCCTGAGGAATGAAGAAGTACACACAAAGGAGCCTGGGAGGGAATGATCAGAGAGGTAGGAGAAGCAGAAGGGACCATGACACAGAAGGGAGGCAGCAGCTCCACCAGGAAAGAGCAGTCAGCAGTGTGGGAAGCTGCAGACGGGACAAACAAGGTGAGCACTGACAAGTACCCTGGGTTTGACAACACGGAGGTCATTGGTAACCCTGACAAGCGTTCTTCTTTCTTTCTTTGAGATGGAGTCTCGCTCTGTCACCTGAGATAGAGTGCTATGGTGTCAGCCTAGCTCACAGAAGCCTCAAACTCCTGGGCTGAAGCAATTCTCCTGTCTCAGCCTCCTGAATAGCTGGGACTACAGGCACATGCCACCAAACCCAGCTAACTTTTTTTCTATTTTTAGTAGAGACGGGGTCTCGCGCTTGCTCAGGCTGGTCTTGAACTCCTGACCTCAAGTGATCCTCCCTCCTCGGCTTCCCAGAGTGCTAGGATTACAGGCGTGAGCCACCGCGCCGGCCAAGGGCTCTTCTTTAATGTGTGATCAGGACAGAAACCAGACTTTAAGTGGGATGTGAAGTTTCTTGGAATTTCCCACTCTTCTCTCCTGCTTCAGCTCTGTCACTTACCTCAGTGAGTCTCTGCCCTTCACAGGACCTGTAGCCATGCTCGTTGCATCTTATGGAGGGTCCGGGTCCAGGAAAAGAAGGGGCAGCCTCTGGGAAGGGAAGCAAAAGTGGTCAGGTGCATGCCAGACAAAGTAGGGGTAAGAGAGCTGTGTGTGTGTGGGGGGGGGGGCGGGCGTGCATGCCTGTGTGCGTGTGTGGCTGTGTATGTCTGAGTGAGCATGTGTAACTGTGCCACAGTGCAGGAGAGGGTGGGGCCCAGGGAGACCAAGGGCTGGAGGGACTGTGGATTCTTATCCTAACTCTGCTACTGAGTTAGTTACCAGCTGGCCTTGGGCAGGTCTCTTCCTGGCTTAGAGCCTGTCTTCTCACTTACTAAGTGTGTAGAATCAGGCCTTCACGGGCTTTGGAGCTGCGTTTAAATTCTGGTCCTGCCATCTTCTTTCTGTGTCACCTTCCATAAGTATCGTAACTATTCAAAACTTTAGCTTTGGCTGGGTGTGGTGGCTCATGCCTGTGTAATCCTAGCACTCTGGGAAGCCAAGGCGAGAGGATCACTTGAAGCCAGGAGTTCAAGACTGGCCTGAGCAAGAATGAGACCCTATCTCTAAAAAAAATTGAAAAATTAGCCGGGTGTGATGGTGTGCACCTGTAGTCCCAGCTAACTGGGGGGCTGAGGCAGGAGGATCACTTGAGCCCAGGGCCCAGGAGTTTGAGGTTTCAGTGAGCTATCATAATGCCACTGCATTCCGGCCTGGGTGACACAGCGAGACTCTGTCTCAAAAAAAAAAAAAAAAAGAACTTTAGCTTCCTTGTTGGTAGACATGAACACAAATCAAGCTGGCAGACTGTGTGAAGAAGGCCAAGTGCTAGCACCCAGCATACGTGTGGTACCCACGTGTTGGTCCCTTGTTACTATGACAAGTGCTCTAGCTTCTCTCTCCTCCCTGCATCTGGCCCTCTCCCCCTCCTCCCTTACCTGCACTCCTGCTACCATTCCTGAGCTGTGAGGACAGCAGCTGGGTTCTGTCCCTCCATAATCCAGGGCAAAGTAATTTATTTATGACAAGACATTCCAGCCGCATGAGGGCTGTTAAACCTTGGAACCTCGGAGGAAGGAGGGTGCCTCCTCAGAGAGCTCTTAGGGAAAGCAGGGATCCCCCCCACACATTAATACCTGCCTATACCTGTGTTTCTCTTCACTTTACTGGGATTCTTATTGAGCACTTACTGCATACTAGGCACTATGATGCTACACCCCTTACATGCAGCATCTTCCCAAATCCTCACAATGGCCCTGTGAGATAGGTACTATTATCATCTCAGTTTCACAGATGGGGAAACTGTGACTAAGAGTTTAGTCATGGGGAAACATAAGACTAAGTCACTTGCCCAAGGTCACACTTTAAGGCACAGTCTTGATCCGTAACCTCTATGCTCTGTCCCTTAGCTTAACTGTGGCAGGCTTTCTAAGACTCCGGCCTATTAACTCTCCCCTAGGTGGGGTAAGGCCCTCACTTTCATGCTTTGGGTAGTTCAAGACGCCTCTCTGGGCTTCAGTTTCCCTGTCTGGAGAGTGGGGGCAAAAATACTTGCTATGAAGGTTTGCTGTGAGCAAAGGGCAGTAATGCTTATAAAAGATTTGTGAGGTTTAAGCTCATATAGGACATTATGTTGTTATTTTTATTTCTTTTTCTTTTCACAGGTGTTGATATTGTTATTTTTAGTTGCCAGGCTGTGCCAAGAAGCGGGGGCTTTTTCAGTTGATAGGAGGCTCAGTGAGTCACCAGGGTGAAGGTTTTGCCAAAAAAGCTAATGTGACCTTGGGCCCCATTTATTGTAGCCAGGATGAAGGAAGCGGACAGTTCCACTCTACAACCTCCAGGGGTGTTGTCCTTGGAGCTGGCCTCGTGGGTATTGGGGAGACCTTTATGGGCTAGGCCACATTCACTGACCAGGGAGGGGTGGGGCTGGAGCCATCTGGGCCCTGGAAAACCAGCCGTACACGTGAGCCACAGGGCAAGGGTTGCCAACGCACAAGCTACAGAGGTCCAGAGAGTCAGCTCAGGGTGGTAGGGACTTTGGCTAACTGCAGAGTGCTGATCTGTGTGAGGGTGTAGCTGCCACTACTTCAGCTGACCGTTGCCAGGAAGAGTGCAATGCAGACCAGTGCTGCCTGAACTTCTCTTTTTTCAACAGAGGCTGAAATTTCTGGTCTTCAAGACCAAGTTATCAAAACAAAACAGCCTGCCAGGCCCAACTCCCCACCCCCACCCCCATCTGTGCTTATCCTGCTGTGTTCTATCCTGGACCCTAAGCCAGCTCATCTCTGGGCTCCCCTGCACCTGTCTTGGGGCTCCTGAGGAACCCAGTGGGCCTTGCTCAACTGCCTCTCCCCTACCCTATCTGGGCTATTTGACATTTTCTCAGACTTCCCCCAAGCTACTCTGTACTCCACCTGTCCTTTTTATTAGCAAATGGCTTGATCTCCTGCTTGACAGAGAAAATCATCATGTGTCAAGCTCCTCAACCTCCTGGCCCTCTCACCACCAGACCCATTATCTACCTGTGTATCAACACCTCTCCCCTTGGCTACAGCAGGGGTCCCCTCCTTCCTGGAGGACCTCTCCACTTCTGTACCAGGCCACCTCTCCAGCCTATTCAGGTAATTTGATCTGTCCTTTTCTCTCTCCTTTTTTTTTTTGGCCTGTCCTTCTCCCAACCTATAAACATACTGAAGTTTCTCCACTTAAAAGAACACAGCACGAAATGAAACATCGCTCCCTTCACCCTGTGAGCTCCTTCATTTATCACGTGCTCGCTCCCTCCTAGCTCAGGCAAGTTCTCAAAGAGGTGTCTACTCTGGTACCTTTCAACTCTTCCTTGCCACCTACTCACCTCTCAAGCTCTGGGACCTAGCTTCTGCCCCCATGGTCTGATGAGACAGTGTTCACCATGTTACTAATGGGTGTTGGATTGTCACATCCACAAGGACACTTTCTAGGCTTTCACACACTTGACCTGGCGGCTGCACATGGCAGTGTGGACCACACTCTCCTTGAGAAACTGTTTCTACCTGGTGTCCATGACACATTCTCTCTTTGTTCCTCTCCGATTTCAACACCTGTTTCAGCTGAGGTTTCTAATGCCTACCCTTGAGTGCCGATGTGTGGCTCTAGGTTCAGCAGCCAGCTGCCTTCTCACCTTGTACCTCTCCCAGGGCCTTCATCCACTGATGGCTTTGGCTTTAGCCTTCATGTCCACTATTCTCTAGGTTTTCTCCAGCCTACTTGGGTAGTTTGCTCTCCAAGGAAAATATAATTTGAGCCACATATGTAATTTAAAATTTTCTAGTAGCTACATTAAAAAGCTAAAAAGCAACAGGTGAAATTAATTTTAGTAATTATATTTAACCTGTACATCGAAAATATTATTTCATGTAGTCAATATAAAATTACTAAGATAGTCTACATTCTCCTATCCCTACTACTCTTTGAAAGCTGGTATATATTTTACACTTACAGCAGATCTCAATTTGGACTAGCCACATTTTAAGTGCATAATAGCCGCATGTGGTTAGTGGCTGCCATATTGGATGACACAGATCTAGACCCCAATTTCCAGCAGCTCAAGTCCTTCAAAAACTACATGTGCAAAACACATGGACTTATCAAAGGAGGTGCCATCTGAGATTGGCCTTATAGAGTATCAATTTTTCAGGATTTAGGATCAAGTGTTCCAGGCAGAGGGAACAGCATATGCAAAAACACTAAGACATAAAAAGCAAGGCATGTACAGAGCAGTGTGGTTGTTCGGTCTGAAGCCATCTGGCTTAGGTGACTGCCTGGATTCAATCCTAGCTGACCATGTATAGGCTGTGTGACCTCGGACAAGTCACTCAATTTCTCTAAGCTTCAAGTTGCCCATCTATCAAATGGGGAGAATAATAGTACCTAACTCATAAGATTAGTGCAAGGGTTAAGGGAGGTGATAGATAAAACTTGCTTACTAGTACCTGGCACATAAGTACTCAATAAATGGTTATTTTTATTTAATAGTGATACCATTGTTGAACATAGAGAACATTAGTGTATATATGAAACTGAGAGGCGCAGAAGGAATGAAATTATGAGTTTGGACCTTATCCTAGAAATGGAGGGGAGCCAGTGAATGTTTGAGCAAGGGGCAGACATGATCAGATTTTTGTTAGAAAGGTCACTCTGGCTGCAAGCAGGAGGCTGGGTAAGAGCTGGGAGAATGTTGACCAAACAGAGTTGATTGGGTGTTGGGGAGGAGAAGGAGGAAACTCTCACTTGTGACACCTGGGTTTCTAGCTTGGCTAACTGGGATGGGAAACATAGGGTGAGGAGAAGGTTTTCTGAGCGATGGTGAGATTTTAACGTAGAGCCTGAGATGCTCATGGAACACCCAGGAGAGTCCCAGTGGGTATTTGGAAACAGGGATCTGGCTTCCAGGTGGAGATTGTGGAAATTTTAGTGCACCATGGCCTATCTGAAGCCATAGACCTGGTAGGAAGACCAGGAAGAGTGACTGGGCTGAGAAGCGAAAGGGGCCAGGGATGGAGCCTGTGATCATTTGTGTTCATGAGGCAGATGAAGGAAGAAGAATGTGAGAAGGAACTGTAGAGAGGGAGGGCTAGCAGGGTAAAAGGAAAACCAGGAGAGAGAGATGTCATGAAGGCCAAAGAAGAGGCACTTTCCAGAAGCACAGAGTGGTCAAGAGCACCAGAGTCAGCAAAGTCAAGTAAGACAGTGTCTGAAGAGACCTTTGGGAAATGAGGAGGTTGCTGGAGCCCTTGGGGAGAACTTGGGTGTCTGTAACATGTGGAAGCAGAAGCCAGATGGAGGAGGGAATGCAAGGTGAGGGGTAAAGGAGCTGGCCAGGGGGTTCTTCCCTGGAGCCTGATTGAAACAGGGAGGGGCATACAGGAGCCCATGGCTGGAGAGGGAGGCGGGAAGGTTTGTCAGACTCACGTCTGTGGGTGCCAGTCAAGGGGGAGGAGACAGGTACAGGCAAGAGGGAGGCCTCTCTAGAGGAAGAGGGTGGGCACAGGCAGTAGAGCTGAAGGGGAAGGTGGACACAGACTGAGGTTGGGGGAGGACCTCTATTCTCCCTGTGAAGGTGGGGGGTCATCTGAGGAGCGGCTAGGGGTGGGCAAGATTAAGAAGTTCGGGAATGAGGGCAAGAGATTTAGAACCCCACTGGCTTCTAAGGTTGGTGGGTGTGGGGTGCAGAGTCCAGGCACGGAATGTGAAGATCCCTGGAAGAACTTCCTTCAGGCTAGCCTCTAGTGTGAGATGCTCTGAGGGGCACCACCCACACCACTAACCCCTTCCTCACAGGCCTGCCTCATCCTGAACTTCAGGTGGGCTTGGGGTTTAGGTGCCCGGATGTGTATCATAAGAGCCCCTAACTCTGCCACCCCACCCAGCTCCCCCAGCTCAGGTCTGAGAAGCCTTGACAGGGGCAAGGGAGGAGAGGTCACACGGAGGGGAAGGCTCGTGAGGAAGAGGGCACGGCAGAGGGTCTTTAAGGGCAATGCTGGGGAGGCCTATGGCCTGGGGGTGAGGAGCTAGAACTGAGCTCTGAGCCCTCCTCTGAGGTTGGGGCTTCTGGGCAGGCGGCCCCCTTAGAGCCCTTCCCTTGTAGGTGTTTGGCCTTGGTTCTGTGGCCCATATGGTTCTAGGAGATAAAAAACTTGGGAGCTACCTCGGTGTCAACTTGGGTTTTGGCTTCGGAGTCACGATGGGAGTGTATGTAGCAGGCAACATCTCTGGTGAGTGAGCCCCAGCCCTGCCTGACCGGGCAAGGCCAGGTGTTCCCTGCAGGCTCTTTTTTGCCCACCTCCAGCCATCCCTTCTCTGACACAGCCCGTGCCCACCCCCTTGCTGGCCACTTCAGGGGAGGAGAACACCTCTAACCCCTTGCCTATGAGTGTGTCTGCCCCAGACTCTTCATGGGCCCCCTTGACCCACCATTTTTACTAGCTGGGTCATTTTGGGCAAGTTATTTACCTTATCTGTCCCTCACTTTCCTTAATGGTGAAGTGGAGATGGTGGTCCCTGCCTTGTGGGGTTGTTGTGAGGGTTAAATGAGAGAGGTCTTGCCACAGAGAACACGCTCCATAAACACCAGCCATTATTATTATTATTGTTGTTGTTGCTCTCAATATTATCTATATTGTTGTTTGATTCTGCTCTCACTCCCCAACACACTTGACCTCTTCCTACAGGGGCCCACATGAATGCAGCAGTGACCTTCACTAGCTGTGCACTAGGTCGCATGTCCTGGAAGAAGTTTCCTATATACGTGCTGGGTCAGTTCCTGGGCTCCTTCACGGCTGCTGCCACCATCTACGGCCTCTTCTACTGTGAGTACAGTTGTGCCCTGGGTTGTCCGCCTCTGGCCTCAGCCTCCTCCTCTGAAATATGGGCAGATGGGACCTCAATGTCCTGGTCTGTAAAAATGTCCAGGAGAGAAAAGCCTTGTAGCTCCCCAACCTTCTATTCTACAACCTCATTTCTGGGACCCAGTGGGGTTTAGCAGGGTGGGGCAACAGGTTCACATTCAGTCTGTGTCTCCACAGCAGCCATTATCCGCTTCTCGGGTGGAGACCTGATGGTGACCGGGCCCAGAGCCACTGCTGGCATTTTTGCCACCTACCTTCCAGATCACATGACACTGTGGCGGGGCTTCCTGGATGAGGTCAGTGGTCCAGGATGGGTACCCCTCCCCAAGCCTTCCACCCCTCAGGAAGGAGCCAGCAGGGAGCCCCTCACGTTAGAGAGGACAAGAACTCTGGAAGGGGGTTGTACTAAGACATGTCTCTGCTGGTGGGTTTGGATTTGGGGCACCGCTGAGGCCCTGTGGATTGTCTAGGGGCCCCAGGTGGGCTGCCACAGCGTCTGCTCCCCAGGTGTTACTGACGGGGATGCTCCAGCTGTGTCTCTTCGCCATCACGGACAAGAAGAACCCAGAATTTCAAGGGTCCCAGGCCCTGGTGATTGGCATCCTTGTTGTCATCATTGGGGTGTCCCTAGGCATGAACTCAGGATATGCTATCAACCCCTCCCGGGACCTGCCCCCCCGCTTCTTCACCTACCTTGCTGGCTGGGGCAAGCAAGTCTTCAGGTACTGCCCTGACCAAGCCCATTCCTGTGGTTTTCTGGGGGTCCCCTGCATGTAGAGGGGTGGGGGTGATGTGAGGAACAGCACAGGAGAGTCCTATAGAGCTCCCAGGTGGCCAGGGGAGGAGTGGGTCCCCAAGTTCCCCCAGAGCAGCACAGATGCAGATCCTGATCCTGGACTGAATGTCAACCCTGTCCCTGAATTGGGCTGAGGGTATCTCCTGGGGTAGGATGGGGATGACTCCCCTACAACTCCCAGCTTGGCCTGAGGTGGATGCGGGTGCTGTCCAGAGCATCAGCTCCCTCAGTAAGCCTCTGCCTCTTGCCTGCAGGGCTGGGGATAACTGGTGGTGGGTGCCAGTGGTGGCACCAATTCTGGGAGCCTACCTAGGTGGCATCATCTACCTGGTCTTCATTGGCTCCAACACCCCACAGAAGCCCGAGAAATTGGAGGACTCTGAGGCACTTGAAGACCACAGGATATCTGTATTGCCCAAGACCAGCCATGATCCATCCGTCATCTCTCCCCTCACCCCTATCTCTGTGGCCCCTACCAATAGATCTTCAGTCTCCTCTCCCCTCACCTCTGCCTCTATGGTCCACACCAACAGATCTTCAATCTCTCCTTCCTTAGCCCCTGTCTCTGGGGCCCCGAACAAAAAATCTTCAGTCTAGCCTGCCCCACCTGTACGTGACTCCATGCATGTAGAGCACTTCTAAGTAGAGATTCTTTGTGACTCCATCTCTATCCCAATAAAGAAAGCCTGTCCCACAGCAGCAGCCCCCTAACACTTCCTGGGGGCCTCCTGTGGTTGGGCTTACCTCCTGGGTTCTTCCAGAAGCTCTAGGGTTATGCCTTAGCCCAACGCTGGAGCATAGAGCTGAGAGGCCTCAACTTGTTCAAGCTCTGGGAGCTGGGGTGCCCCTTGGGGGAGAATGGGGAAGAGCTGACCTGTGAGCTCAGTAGGAACAGGGTGAGAAGAAAGGATGCCAGACACAGAATGGGGACTTTTAGGCATAGGGGAGGGAGGGATGGTTTGGTGGAAAGGATCACAGCTAGCTGGTGGGAGGCTGGCTTTGGGGACACTTTGAGGGTGCCCTGGAATGACTCTAGACTCTCTCCTGGTTCTTTCCTTCCCATAGTCATGGCCAGTTCTTGGACCAGACAAGGCAAGACCCAAGAATGCAGAGAGAATTTTTCAGCCTTTTCTTTCATTAGTGCCCTCCTCAGCAGCCTTTTAGAAACTTATTTTCTTAATCACATGAAATTTTGAAACCACAGATATACAATATATCTGTTTATGTACTGTATGTATATCTGTGCTTCATACATAAAAAAAGTTAGATTTTTTTTCACCCTTCCCTTCCCAAAAATCAATTTTCATTCCCTTGAGAATGCCTGATAGAGGCTGAAATCAGGTAAGGGTTTGGGCTCCTTTTCCTTCCTCCTGGTGCCAGAGCATTCCCACACGAAGGAATTCCAGAGTTGGAAAGGAAGATGCAAAGAGGGAAATCCTTCAAAAAGGTGAAGAGGCAGGAAAAGGCCTCAAGGGGCTCAGGCACAGAGGTGGGGTGGGGGTGGGGGTGGGGGAGCCAGGACCTGCTGGCCCTGGGGCAGGGCAGGAATCCTGTTTTCTGGGACTCAGAAGGCAGCATCACCCATGGTTCCTGTCATCGCTCACTCATACATTTAGCCTTTCAACAATTATTGAGCACCTACCGTGTGCAGACCCTGCACGGACACTGGGGATGTGCAGTGGATGAGGCTGGGTCTCTGCCTTGGAGGAGTGCAGTCTAATGGGGGTAAGTAATTATGAGGAAGGAGCTAAGTGGTGGAGGGTGGGATGCCTGGAGGCTGTGGGGCTCAGGCTGGTGGGGGGCTCACAGCCAGCCTCTGGGCAGAGGCCAGAGATACCTTCCCAGGAGAGGAGACAGAGCAGAGTGGGAGTGGGGGGTGTCCTTTCTGGGACGGGAACCATACTTTACAGTTTGAGGGGACAGGAGGCAGAGGAGGCTGGGCTTCCTTCTGGAGGTGGGAGACATGGTGAGATGAGATTTAGAAAGCCCACCTGAGCTGCAGTGTGTAGATGCTGGCAACGGTGGAGACAGGCCTACAGAGACTGTGGTGAGAGGCAATAATCCAGGAGGAGCAGCAAGGCACCCGACGGGTCAGTGCTGTGGGCATGGAGAGGAGAGATGAGATTTGGTCAATGCCTAAGAGGTCCAACTGGCAGGACCTGGGCTTGGTTTGGATGGAGGGTGGGTGAGGGAGAGGGAGGAGTCAGGGAAGACTTCCAGTCTCTGGCTTGGGCCTGGGGAGCTGGGGAAGTCCCCGCTGAGAGTGGAGCACCAGTGAGGAACTAGCTTGGAGAGGAAAATGATAAGTGATATCGTGGACATGTTGAGTTTGAGTTGCCTGTGAGGTCTTGGAGTGTGAGCGGTGTGTGACCTTGGGCAAGTTACTCAACCTCTCTGGGCCTTGGTCTTCTCATTTGCAAAATAGGGGATAAGAATATTATCTACCATTTGTATTGCTGTGATTTTTTTTTTTTTTCTGAGACAGAGTCTCGCTCTGTTGCCCGGGCTAGATAGAGTGCCGTGGCGTCAGCCAAGCTCACAGCAACCTCAAACTCCTGGGCTCAAGCAATCCTTCTGCCTCAGCCTCCCTAGTAGCTGGGACTACAGGCATGTGCCACCATGCCCAGCTAATTTTTTCTACATATTTTTAGTTGTCTGGATCATTTCTTTCTATTTTTAGTAGAGACGGGGTCTCGCTCTTGCTCAGGCTGGTCTCGAACTCCTGACCTCGAGCGATCCTCCCGCCTTGGTCTCCCAGAGTACTGTGATTATTGAATGTACTAAAACATGTAAAATGCTTAGAATAGTTTCTGGCACAGAGTAAGTGCTCAATAAACACTCACAGTTATGCCTTTTATATGGTCTGGAGCTCTGAACAGAGCTGGAGACAGCTTCGGGAAGTCATGGCTTTGTGGATGTAGCCAGGATGTGGAATAAGGAAAGGAGGAGGGTCAGGGAGCAGAGCAACAGGTGGCCAGGAGACATTGGAACAACCCACATGTCCCTCATCAGGCGACAACTGCCCATAACAGAATATTGTGCAACAGTGGAAATTAAGGCATGACAGGTTCCTGCAACAACATGAAAACATTTTGAAGGCACAAAAAACAATATAGTAGACTATATACAGTATGACACCAGTTTTATAGCTGAAGAACAAGCAAAAAGTAATATATTCTTTGGGTATATATGTGTATGTAATAAAACTATTTTAAAAAATGATTCCTCCAGCGAGATAGGGCTGGAGAGGAACACAAGGGTAGTACAAGCTGTTAATAATTTTCTAGTTGTGGCTGGGTGTGGTGGCTCATGCCTGTAATCCTAGCACTCGGAAGCTGAGACGGGAGGATTGGTTGAGCTCAGGAGTTCAAGACTAGCCTGAGCAAGAGTGAGACCCGGTCTCTACCAAAAAGAAATTAAAAAAAAAAAAAAAAACCCAGCCGGGCATTGCAGCGCATGCCTGTAGTCCCAGCTACCCGGGAGGCTGAGGCAGAAGGATTGCTTGAGCCTAGGAGTTGGAGGTTACAGTGTGCTACAATGATGCCACTGCACTCTACCCAGGGCGACAGAGTGAGACTCTGTCTCAGCAAAAACAAGGCAACTGAACACCCCTCCTCACACTCCCCATTCCTTCATATTAAAAAAAAAAATTCTAGTTCTGGGCCAGGTGCAATGGCTCATGCCTGTAATCCTAGCACTTTGGGAGGCCAAGATGGAAAGATCACTTGAGGTCAGAAGTTCAAGACCAGCCTGAGCAAGAGTGAGACCTCTGTCTTAACAAAAAATAGAAAAACTAGCTGGGAGTGGTGGTGTGCACCTGTAGTCCTAGCTACTTGGGAGGCTGAGGCAGGAGGATCACTTGAGTCCAGGAGTTTGAGGTTGCAGTGAGCTAAGATGATGCTACCGCATTCTAGCTGGTGCAATAGAGCAAGACTCTGTTCTCCCCAGAAAATTTTTTTTCTAGTTCTGGGATTGGGGGTACATTTATGGGTTTGTTATATGACTGTGCTTGATAACTTACATAAAAGTGGTATATATTCGTTTGTATGTATCATATATTTAAAAAGATAAAAAGATAAAGAAATAGCTATAGCATGAGAATGGGGCAAAGGGGAGAGGGTGATAGGTAGGGAGCCTGGTAAGATGATAGAAAGTCCACAAAGGGGAGGGGCTGAGTATGTCTTATGTCCCATAGTGAGAGGAGCCAAGCCAGGGGAACCAGGACTGGGAGCGACCAGGGAAGCACCCGCAGCTGGAAGTCCCCACCTATACAGTGGCTTCCCTCTGTGACCCTGGGCAAGCCCCTTCCCCTCTCTCAGCCTCAGTGGCCCTGGAAGCATGAGGAGGTAGCCTTTCTCATTCCTGCCTTCCAGAGCAACATGGCCCCATGGCTTCAGTCACATCAGAGAGAGATACATATGGGGCCCTGGGTTCTGGTTCCCACTTTCCTCTGCCTCTCACTGAACACTTCAGCCTTCTGGAGCTGTCTGTGCATCCTCATGTTTCTGAGAGGTGGCCCTGGAGGCAGAGCAGCCAGTGGGTCCGTCTAGAACCCCCACCTGCTATCTCCTGATCTGCCATAGACTTGCCCACTGTCAGTAACACCTTTCAGGTTCTGGTCCCAATGTCAGGCCCAGATGAGCCCTGACTCCAGTCACAGAGTAAGCCTTTTCATTCTCTTGGCTGAGAGCCTACATTGTGCCAGACACCATGTGAGTGTTGGGGAAGACAAAAGTCCTTGTTTTCATGGAGCTAATTTTTTATGTATAATATATGGTGTGTTAGTGATAGATGCTAAGGAGAAAAGGCAGGAAAGAGGAATAAAAAGTGTGGGGAGGTGTGAAGAGCAGGAAGCCTCACCGAGAAGGTGACTTTGAGTAAAGATCTGAAGCCAGGCTGGGCACAGTGGCTCATGCCCGTATTCCTAGCACTTTGGGAGGCCAAGGTGGGAGGATTGCTTGAGGCCAGCTTCGGCAACATAGTGAGATCCTTTCTCTACAAAAAGCAAAAAAAAAAAAAACCTGAGGTGGGTGTGGAAGTGAGCCATGTGGATACCTGGGGGAACAGCATGCCAGGCTGAAGGAGCAGCCAGTGCCCTGAGGGGCCATGCATGGTGCTGGGATGGAAAGAGGGAAGGAAGAGTAGAAGACGAGGTCAGAGAAGTAGGGGTGGTGGGGAACTGAGACCAGTCCCAGGGGAGAGGTGAGGCCAACAGGTGGGGCAGGGGTGAGCGAGGTCTCTGGAGGAGAGAGGTAGGTCCCCCTCCAGGAAGGAAGGAAGCAACCAGGATAGGGTGGGTCTCTGCTTTTGGCTTTGTGTCCCTCCTGTAGACGCATCTATGCAGCTCCAGGAGCCAGGGCTGGGACATGAGCCACAGAAGCACTAGGTCCTCCCCCATTTTCCCAGTCCCAGGCCCAGCACGGACTGGCAGTGTGACCTGCACAGGACTTCCTCTCTTCTCTGGGACTCAGTCTCCCCATCTGTACGATGAAGCTTGGCTCTGTTGGTATCTGGGGAGCTCCCTGGCTCTGACTTCTCCCGGCACTTTGAAGCCTCATGTCATGACCCCACTCCCCGGGCCAGGACCCTTCAGGGATTTGCAGATAAATGTTTGGTTCTCAGCCTGGTGGTCCCAGCTTTGGGAAGAGCCCCTTACTTCCTATATGGCCTCCTCTTCCATTCACTCTCAGGGCTTCAAAGGGACACCAGCAGCAGCCTGGTCTGGCTGGTCTTACTGCCTCCTCCCTCACATGGGGTCCTGCAGCCTAGGAAGAGGTGGGAGTAATCGCCTCAGGCCCAGCCCTTGTGCCGACACCTCAGGATGAGGAGGCTATGGTCACTCTGAGCAGTGCAGCCTGACCTTAGCTCCACACTTACCTCTGCACTGATTTTATAGTAGGAACAGTGGATCTTAGAATGATCCCAGCCCTCCTTCTTGTGGCAGGGACTCATGCTGTGGCATGTAAGAGCACAATGAAGCCAGCCATCCCTGGACCCAAACACCTGCTCTGCCGCTCACCAGCCATATAACCTTAGGTAAGATGGGATAATAACAGCTCCTACCTCACAGGGCTGCTGTGACGATGAATGAGTTATGACCGGCACATGGGGAGTGTATAAGTTTGCTGTTATCACTACACACCCTCTGATGTGATCCTCATGTTGTCATGCCCATCTTACATACAGGGAAACAGGGGCTCTTGGCTCAGTAAGGGAGATTGGCTCAACAAGGGGTAGAGAGTACAGATTACAGCCTTTGTCAATGTGCCTCTGAAGCCTGTGCACTAACCTGGTACCCAAGGATGTGACTTTGGCTAGTTTTTGTTAGGTTTTTAAATTGTAAAATATATTCCATAAACATCAGTGTATATGACAAGATCAGCCTGAGCAAGAGCGAGACCCTGTCTCTACTAAAAATAGAAAAATTAGCTGGGTGTCTGGTGCATGCCTGTAGTCCCAGCTACTTGGGAGGTTGAGGCAGGAGGATCCCTTGAGCCCAGGAGTTTGAGGTTGCTGTGAGCTAGGCTGATGCCACGGCACTCTAGCCCGGGCAGCAGAGTGAGACTCTGTCTCAAAAAAAAAAAAAAAAAGTGTATATAACATATAGGTACAGTTAAGATAACAATAAAACAAAATAAAACCCCAAATAAAAAAAAATACTCAAGTGTCCACCACTGAACTTTGGGCAAGTTATTTAACCCCTCTGGGCCTCTGTTCCCTCACCTGTAAAATAGAATAAAGAGGCTCTGAGGAACTAAGGTACTTTTGCCAGTAGCATTCCCCTGTATGGAGCAAGGCTGGGTGAAGTTTGTAAGAGCTCATGGTCTCTCCCTGTCTCTGTGCTCAGGAGTCAAGGTGGGGGTGCTGAGGGGTACGTACAAGGGATTCTGGAGAAGATGCTCTGGGCCCAGGGGGAGGGTCTGGATGAGTGGAGGATGCAGGCTGGGTTGAGGCTGAGGGAGAAGACACACAGCTCAGAGCCAGCTAGACCTGGGCACATACACGAGGCTATAAATTTTGGACTCAGCCTCTGAGTTCTCCAGGGACCCAACAAAACCCTTATTGGCCAATGAGGAGGATTCCTCAGATGGGGGTTGTGAGAGGCTCCTGCCAGGGCCCTCAAGAATGTGTTCCTGCCTTCCCCAATTCTCACTGTTCCCCCAACCCTGCTTTGGTCTCTGGTCTCTGGCCCCAGGTCAGGGGAAATTAGAGAGAAGATGAATTTTTAAAGCTTAAAGGAGGCCCAGTTCGGAGGGGCAGGGAGACAGGTCAAAGATGTCCTCCCAGGCCCACCCAGCCCTTTTGCCCTGCAGTGGTCTCTGACCTGGGAAGGGGATGCCTCATCTGGGAGGCCCTCCAGAGCCCTACTAGAACAACTCTCTCCTTAACAGCCATCCCTTGAACCCCCAATCAGTGCCTACCCGAGCTTTCAGGGCACCTCTCACAGGTACCAGGCCAGTTGTGCTCACCAGGGGCAAGGGGTCGGGGTGCTCCAGCCAGAGGGACAGCGGGAGCAAAGCCACAGGCTGCTGTGTGGCTACAGTGGAGGAGGCAAGGTGTGGAGTGGCTGGGGGTGCTTAGGGGGCAGGGTAGGCAGCTGGGACTTTCGTCTCTGAGAAATTCAATTAAGCCAAGTAATGGCTGAGCCATATTTACACCTAAGAGCCCTTTGGCTTCTGTGTGGAGGCTGGATTGGAAGGAGAGGGACTGGAGGCAGAAGAGCAGTGAGAGGCAGCTGAATTGATGCAGCTAGTAAGGCAGGGGACAGAGAAGAGGGGATAATCTGAAAAAAAAAAAAAAAGATTTGGAAACTGGAAGCTATGAAGCTTGAGTTGACCGTGGGAAGGGTTGAGGGAGTTGCTCAGGGCTCTGCCAAGGGACTGAGTAGGTGGTGGAAACATCAGAAGACAGTTTTGGGCAGGGAGGGATGATGGATTTGGTGTTGAACATGCTGAATTGGAGGTGCTTGTGGGACATCTAGAGAAAGACAGGGACCTGGACTGGAGATAGAATGTTTAAGCCCAGGAATGGCAGCTGAAAGTTTGCATGTGGATAAGGTGGCCCAGGGAGACATTATGGGGCCCTGGAGAACACTCATGGTTAAGGGATAGGAACAGGAGAGAAGGTAGCCAAGGCCCATGATCTCCCCTGGCCTTGGGAGCTAGAACATGCTAGGGCCTTAACTGACCATGTGCCTTTGGGCAAGGCCCTTCTCTCAAGGGGTTCAGATAGCTCAGGACAAGTGAGAGAAGCCCACACTCTCCGAGGCAACCTGGAAGAACACCGCAGAGACCCTCATCCCATAGGACTTCCCTGTAGCACCCAGTCCTGAAGCTTTAGCCCTCATCTCTTGCTTTGGAAATCTCTAACTCCTGCCCTGTCCTCAGCTCCCTGCCCTCTGGATGATGGTGTGCCAAGGGCATGGTAGTCTTTGGATATCTCCCCTCTCACCCTCCCTTCTGACATGATCTTTAAATGCCTTTATATGCTAACAGCTCCCCAAATTAGATTTCCAGCCCAGTCCTCTCTCCAGACTTCAGACTCCCATGTACAACCGCCTACTGGACAGATTTTCATCTCTAAGTCTGCTCCTCCCACACTCTTTCCTATTTCAGTAAACAGCAAATTCAATCTTCCAACTGCTCAGGCCAAAAACTTTGAAGTCATCCCTGACTCCTCTTTCTCTCTCATACCCCATATCCCAGCTGTCAGCAAATCCTAGAGGTGTTATCTGCAAGATGTATCCAGAATAAAACCACCTCTCACCATCACACCACCGTCTCCCTGGCTCCAGCCACTGTTGTCTGTTTTGCATTACAACAATGGTCTTCTGACTGGTCTCCCGGCCTCCTTCCTTGCTCCCACTCAGCCCCATGGTCTAGTCTCAATATAGCAGCTGGGGTGATCCTTTACATAAATGAATTAGATTTTATCATTCACTCCTCAGCCCTAAACCTTCATGGCCTATAAAAGGCCCCACACCATCAAGTTTCGTTTGTTACCTTTCTTTTTGTTTTTTTTTAGACCACTGCATCGGGCCTTGCAGTGGGGGAGACAGGGCTTGCCCCCTCCTTTACCTTTCTGATCTCTGCTATTCTTGCCATCATTCACGCCCCCTACAGCCTGATGGCCCTGCTGTTCTTTCAAGGTGCATGGCATGCTTCCACTGTAGAGCCTTTGCAGTGGCTGTTCCTTCTGCCTTGAATATCCTTCCTCCAGATAGCTGCATGTTTTATGCTTTCCCTGGTGCTTATACTATGTGTATTTTTTTTTTTTTTTGAGACAGAGTCTCGCTCTGTTGCCTGAGCTAGAGTGCACTGGCGTCAGCCTAGCTCACAGCAACCTCAAACTCCTGGGCTCAAGCGATCCTCCTGCCTCAGCCTCCCGAGTACCTGGGACTACAGGCATGCACCACCATGCCCGGCCAATTTTTTCTATATATTTTTAGTTGTCTAGCTAATTTCTTTCTATTTTTAGTAGAGACAGGGTCTTGCTGTTGCTCAGGCTGGTCTCGAACTCCTGAGCTCAAACGATCTGCCCGCCTCGGCCTCCCAGAGTGCTGGGATTACAGGTGTGAGCCACCGCGCCCGGCCCGTACTATGTGTATTAACAAACAGAGAACAAACAGTATTACAAGAAGAAATGAAAAATGTGACAAATTTAAAAAACATTGGTTGTAAACTCTACTAAAAAGTTTTAAAGAGAGCCTTCCTGAGGCAAAGTGTAAGCACTCTCCCAGTCCACACTCAGGCTCCTGGTTTGGGGAGACCTACTACCCCCAGTGACCACTGTGGAAAAAGCCTGGTCTCCTGGGGAGTGGTTACTGGTGTTTTCTGTTTTGGACACAGTATAAGCTTCCCTCCCGCTTTTCCTGACCTGATGGGCCACCCTGCCCCACGGACTCCAAGATGAGCTGTATGAGTTGCCCCTGCTTTGTAGTGAAGAGGACACAGTCAGACTTAGCAGGAATTTCAGATCTCCAGTTGTTTACTGAGTGATCTTCGGCAAATGACCTAACTTCTCTAACCTTCAATTTCCTCATTGGTAAAATGACGATAATAATACATACTTCCTGAAGCTTTTTGTGTGTTTTAACTTTTTGATTTTTAAATTAAAAAAGAATTATTTTTTAGAGATGGGGGTCTCACTATGTTGCCCAGGCTGGCCTCAAACTCCTGAGTTCAAGCAACCCTCCTACCTCTGCCTCCTGAGTAGTTGGAACTACAGGCACGAGCCACCATGCCCAGCTTCATGGGGCTTTGAAGAGTAAGAGATGAGCACATCTGACTCTCTCACTTGTCAGGCTTGAGGCTGGTGAGAGGAGTGTATGTGTATGTGGGGGCGACTGAAAACCCCAGCCGTTGTCTGAGCAGCTCGACCACTGCTCAGTTCCTTCCCTAAAAGCTACGCCCTGAGAACAGGTCCTGGTATGGGCTCCAAAGGCTTGTGCTGAGATGCCACGTGGCACTGGGATTCTCTCCTGACCTCTCTGATGCTGTCTACCTACTACCCTCACAATGGCTCTGGGAAGCACACGAGCAGGAACTGTTACCCCACCTGACAGATGCAGAAGCAAACTGCCCAGGGACCGAGCGAGTTGAGGCAGCAAAACAGATACCCTAGCTGTTCAGCTGGGTTCTCTGAGCCCAGGTCTCCCAGGCCACTGTGCATTATGAAGAGCGACCTCGTGAAGCCTGGGGCTGAGGGCAGCCTGGGCCGCTGGGAAAGACTTCCCCGTGAGTTGTGTTTGGGAAAGCTGGAGAGGAAAACAGCTCACCTTTTCCTGAGGCCTCAGTCTCTTCCTGGTATAGGGTGTTTCTAGGGTAGGGAATCCAAGGCCTAGATTCTAGTCCTAATGTGGTGCACACACACTGTGACTCCCGCGAGCCTGTTCCTTCTAGGCTCAGCCTTTGTAGGCTGAGGGGCCGGACTGGCCTAGAGAATCCCCTGGGGACCCTCGAGCCATGGGAAATGGTGTGAGACATCTGTGCTGAGGCCGCGTGGGGAGTTTGGGAGGCAGAACTTTCCCAGTGGGTGTTAGCGTGAGGAAGACTAATGAGGAAGGCAGGTCTGTGATGGTGAAAGAGCTGGCCTGCTGTCCTCCCCATCTTCAGGGCAGTATGCTGGCACGTTCTCCTTAGGGAACAAGGTCTCCAGGCTGGCTTTCAGGCATGAAGCATGAAGACTAGCACCACACAGGAGAGACCCCCCCGCAAACCTAAATCTTTTTTTTTTTTTTTTTTTTTTGAGATAGGGTCTTACTCTGTCACCCACGCTAGGGTACAGTGCTATGATGACTGCTCAATGTAATCCTGAACTCCTGAGCAGAAGCGATCTTCTCGCCTCAGCCTCCTGAGTAGCTGGGACTACAGGCATGTGCCACCACACCTGGCTAATTGAAAAAAAAAATTTTCTGGTAGAGATGAGAGATGGGGTATCGCTAGGTTAGCCAGGCTTGTCTTTAACTCCTGGCCTCAAGCAATCCTCCCACCTCAGTCTCCTGAGTCACTATAAACCTAAACCTATAGACCTGATCGAGACTTGCACCTCCCCATCAACACTGACATTCCTTCTTCCCCTCCCCTGGTCTGTTCTCTGGCCTGTCCAGGACAGGATTCTGGTTCAAATCAAAATCCTGATTGCTGTTTCAAACAGACTCTGCAACCAGGAGGGCCTGCTTTCATCTTCACAGTCCTGCACACAACCCCCACTGCATGCCAGGCTGGCACCACTGCTGAGAGGAGCCAGCCCTGCCAGATAAGCCAGAGGGAATTCCAGAGATAAGAATCTGGTCTCTGG
The DNA here is from genome assembly GCA_028533085.1 of Varecia variegata. NCBI lineage: Eukaryota > Metazoa > Chordata > Mammalia > Primates > Lemuridae > Varecia > Varecia variegata. Next base: position 97,821,244 of record CM052443.1, on the reverse strand, counting down.
AAAGCTCTGGCTCGTAAAGAAACTCCTGCTGAAAGAATGTGGGGGGAGAGGAGGTACTGATTCTCAGGGAGCAACTGGGTGGGCTCCTGGTGCCCACAGACTCCTTCCATGTTTGGTATAGGATGGAGGCGGCAGAGGCGTCTTTTCCTCTCCACACTCATGTAAAATCTTGTCCAACGCTGCTGCTCAGTGAAGAATCCACCAAACCCATAAGAAACAGCGTCCCCTTGCTGAGGGGTCCTAGGCTTCCCTTGGTGACCGAGGAGCTAGTTCCCCTGCCAACCTCTGGTATCTGAATCCCTTCCCTCTAGGCAGTGCCAACTCCTATCACCCTCACTTTCTCTCACCTGGAGCACTTCTGCAGACTCTTGGTTGGGCTTCTTGCCTCAAAGGAAGAATATTTTATGACATGTAAAAATTACATGAAATTCTTACTTCAGTGTCCATAAAGTGTTGTGAGAACAGAGCCATGCTCATTCATTTGTGTATTGTCTAAAGCTGCTTTCATACTACGATGTAGAGTTGAGTAGTTGCAACAGAAACTGTAAGTCTTACAAAATCTAAAATATTTACCATCTGGTCTGTTACAGAAAACATTTGCTGACTCCTAATCTAGATCATAAATCCAGCCATGCCACTCTGCTTAGGATTCTTTAGCAGCTCCTCGAGTCTTTTCATGAGCTGATCCCTGTACACCTCTCCAGTCTAATCACTTGTCCCTCCAGTTGTCAGCTCACTCTGGACAACTAAGCCTTCTTCAAACCCATCACAAATCATACCCTCAGCCTTGTCTCATGCTGTTTACCTTCACTTGGCATGCCTCTTTCCTCCTGCAAATGGCAATCTGCCATCTCAAGCCTCAAACACCCCGCCATGTGTCCCTCCCCAACCATGAGAGCTAACCCATTCCTACCATGACTTCACAAAATACTCCCTCCTTAGAAGGGATCTTCAGCTTCTAATAACAGATTAATGACCTATTTGTGACAGACCAACCAATTCCATTAAAAACATTTGTTCAGGTATGTCTTCACTGGATTACTGTATGTAAGAAAACAGGCCACATCTGCTTCCCAGAGGCCTAGCACAAGGATGGCACAGGATAGGCAGGCAAACATTCACCAGAAGAGGCCTGTTTAGCATTCCATACCTTTTACTTGGCTAGTATTATAGAGAAAAAAGATGTTTACATATTTTCCGGATACCAAATATCATTATTTTTTTTTGAGACAGAGTCTTGCTCTGTTGCCCAGGCTAGAGTGCTGTGGCATAATCCTAGCTCACAGCAACCTCAAACTCCTGGGCTTAACCAATCCCCCTGCCTCAGCCTCCCGAGTAGCTGGGACTACAGGCATGTGCCACCATGCCCAGCTAATTTTTTCTGTATATTTTTAGTTGTCCAGATAATTTCTTTCTAGTTTTAGTAGAGACGGGGTCTCACTCTTGTTCAGGCTGGTCTCGAACTTCTGACCTTGAGCAATCCGCCTCAGCCTCCCAGAGTGCTAGGATTACAGGTGTGAGATACCGCGCCCGGCCCCAAGTATCATTTATATGAACTTTGAGCACCTATGGTGGATCAGGTACCTCTACGTATGTTATTCTTTTGATCCTCACAACCCTGGTGAGGTCGGTTAAACTTTCATCCCATCAAATGGCAAGCTGTTATGTCGCAGAGCTAGAATCTGAAATCAGGGCTCCTGCCTCCTGCTGCTTCTGATACACTCTCACAGGTACAGTTCACCCACTGAATCCACTGGTTGAAAGATATAATGGATGTTTATGGGCTGCCTCTTGTGTGCCCTAAATGGGCCCAGATAGAGGTGGTTTTGTTGTTTTCTATTACTTTCCACTAGTCCCATTTCTACTCTTATATCTGATGCCTTTCAAAGTAGGTTGTCTGGGTGAGGACCAAAGGGCTGCTTTTCCTACAAAAATTAAGTGCCTGGCCTTGTGACTCCATTAACAAATCTCCTGCTGCTCTAGGGCTCATGGCTTGTGCTGGAGCAGAAGGAAATTGCTGGAAGTCTAGGCTCCATGCTGGAGAAGTGCCAATGCAGAAGGTTAAACTAAGGTAACTATCAACGCACCTGCCTTAAAGGAGTTTGAAGAATGCCTCCAGTGGGCGGCTGGACATAAGCCCTGGGCTGTCCACATACTTCTTTGAATATTCAAACAGAAGTGCAGAGCTCAGACAGGGAGAGCCAATATGGCTGTTGAAGGCCTAGAAAAAAGCAACACAGGACAGTTGTCCATGTGAGACTCTTTCTAACATAGCAGTTAGGGCTATACTGGTCAGCTCACACAGGCCACAGTGTGAACCCAGCAGAACGAAGAGCTTACTCTATGTCCTTTACCACGGTGGATGGCTAAATTGACTGTCACTGAACAGGCTCGGTGATGTGGTAAGAGAAGTGCCAGGGACTTAAGGAAATAGAATTCTGTAAAGCAACCAAACCCTTCTCTCTAGGTCTAGAACTGACAGTATTGAGAACCACCACTAAAATAAGTTCAGCTAGACAGACCTATGAGAGTTTTTGGCAAAAGACTTAGATAAGATAGCTGCGTTTAAGACAACATGTGTGATTCCAGATATGGTATACCAATTCAATGTTTGGTATTTTAGACTAAGAAATTAACTGTGTCTCTCCAAAGAGTTCAATCAGTTTGCATAAAGAAAGCGAGGTCTGTTTGATATTTCAGACATTTTCAGGAGAATGAAAGACTGGGACAACTGAGGCTATGACTAAGTACCCTAAAGCTGGTTTGGGGCTAAAAGTCTGGTTTGTCTAAATAAAGCCTAATATTCCCCCAACCCTCAGAGCAATCACAGTGATGGCGTGAGGAGCCTCTTCAAATATATGACTGAATACCTTGGAACCATACAATCAGAGATCTGGCCATACTGAAATGCTTTATACAGACAAGAATAGACAAGGGGATTTCTGACACACTCATGCTTTGGATATATCAGTATAAGACAGTATGTGAGAGGCTGTGATTCTGCCAGGCAGTGGGGAACAAGCATGATTTATCTGCTGGCAGATCCGCCTCCACTACACCTAATCATTCTTTTATCTAAGTGCATCTTGATCTTCTCAGTCCTGGACATCAAAGTAGTCAATTATTGGCTCCTTGGTTATTTTCTGAAAATTAGAGCTCCCAGGATTCCTGAAAAGCAAACAAAGAATGATCAATCTTTTCTTCTTTGGAGGAAACAGATACAGGTCTTCAGAAAGTTAAGGATTAGCTGATTTACCATTTGTAAAGCTTTGGTAAGACAGGGGGGCAAACATGAGCTGGTAATTGTTGAAATTTGGTGATGGGCACACAGGTGTTCATTATATGAGAACTAGTCTCTCTAAGAATAAGTCAAGCAAGGGGGAGAGGGGAGACAGCATGGCATAAACAGGCCAAAGACTCCACGTGGTTAAGTCTAAGCGGATGACACAGTTGTGGCAGTATCTGGGAACACCTCTCACATTTCCAAAGCCTCTGCCCATGTGGGTATTCTGATTGTGCTGACTAGAACCCAGGTCAGCTGGTTTCTAGGGGTGGAGAGGGGCTGGTCCTGGGGAGCTACACAGCTCCAGATGCTCCTGGCTGAGGCTGTGTCCAACGGGCAACACCTAGCTGTCCTGTCCAGTCCCACGGAACACCAATTTGCTATAACCCTCGTGGTGACCTTGTAAACTGCCCTAACCACCCGTCCAGAGATTTTGTGCACGAAGCACAGTGTAGGCACTGCTAGGACTTTCGTGTGAAAGGTCAGAACAGGAGTAGGAATTCCTTTGGGCTTCAGAGTAACTTTCAGTCTTGGTCACATGAGGGCATCTGGACCCCCCTCCCAACAAGCGAGAGGAAGAGAAGGTGGGATAGTGCTCCCTCCCTGCTCCTGTCTGAGAAAATATCAGGCAGGCTTGCTCCTTGCAAATTTGGTTTTCTTTTCTCTTTAAATCATGAATATGTTTTTGTTGTAAAAATTATTCAAACTATATAGATGTAGACAGAGCAAAACATGGAAGTTCTCCCTGCCCCCTTCACTGCTGTCACCCCCAAACCCACTTCCATCTTCAGAGTAACTATTGTTAACCATGTGGTGTTCTAGTGCTAAACCATCTGGTGTGACAGACTGAATCTACTGCCCAGTGTCACCATCTATATTGTGGAAATTACGTCCAGAGACTGCTCTCCCTGGAGTGGAATCTGGTATTACAAACATCAAACTTAGGACCCCTCTGGCACAAACAAATGTGCCTGACACCCCAACCAAACCTTATATATTTGAACATGGCATCCCAAGGCCAGGCCTGAGGAGGCCACCAATGGCTGGTCCAGCCCAGGACAGTTTAGCCCCTGCTGGCTTCTCTAAACAGACAGGCCCTTTTGGAAAGCAGCTGAAGAATCCTTACTTGTCTGTCTGATGTCTGTGATGAGGAATTGGTGGTGGAGGCCGTATCTGCATTTCCCTTTCAAGCACAACTGTCAGCGTGGTAGGAGGACAAATGGACTTCCCTCTGAAAAAGGTCAAAACACCAAAGATTGAAAAATGAGAATCATTTGTGCAGATAGGCAGACAGCTAGTAACTCAGTCTGTGACTTTGGTACTGTGACACTAATGAGCACTCTCCGATATGACCTGTCTCCTCTCAGGTGTGATCACCTGCATTTAACCCTCGTCCCTTCCACCCACCTCTGCTGGGCCTGTTGTCTGCTTCCTCCGATGTCACACTGAGTTTTCTTCACTGGGAAGTTCTTCCTATTCCCTCAGGTTCTGACAGTGATCCTAGGTCCTGTCTGTCCCCTCCTGGCTCCCATTACTGCCTCAGTTTCCTCTGATGGCAAAACACTGTTCACAGGGAATGCCTTGAATCAGAGTCCAGCATTCTTTGTTTCCCTCATGCCAGGAGGACAGAGCCAGGGAGAGGTCAGAGGGAGGATCAGGGGACAAAAGGGGAAGGGACAGATGTGATGGGCAGGTACCCTGCCCAGGCCTCCAGGGTCTGTTCCTTCTGCCTGAAGAAATGCTGCCTTCAGTGTCCGCTGTGGATCTGGGCAGATGTGAGGCTTGTGCACTTTGCGTGTGTCTGCCCTATGGACTGAGGCATTGGCTTGGCTCTCTGGCTCAGGCCTTTAGATCATCTTACAAGTCCCAGGCAAGCAGATTTTCCTTCTATTCTTCCAAGAGGGAGAGTGGAAGTAAGAAAAACAAATATTGATAGACCCTACTTCTTGGGTCCAGTTTGCCCTGCTGAAGAGTTCCTCCTGTAACAGCAAGATCAACCTACCTGATGGCAGTGACCACGACATTGCGCTTCGGTTCACTGTCATAGCTCACGCTCTCCAGGCCATAAGCTTGGGCCAGGTCATGGATAATCCGGCGGTGGTCTCTGTTCATGGGAGGGAAGCAGTGGCTTTTCTTACTATTCTTTCCCTGTATTGAGGGAAAAGATGACTGATTGAGATCATCCTGAAACAGAAAATGCTTACAACTAACCTTACCACCACAAGAATCATGTGTGTCAGTAAGAGGTGACTGAATTTTAGAGGCCCACCGCACACAGGATTTCACTAACTGCCAAGCAAACTTGGAGAAGTTTGGGAAGATGGGAGCTGATGCACTTCTTTCATCTACTCTGTGAGCCACCACAGGAGTAGGTGGACACTGAAACTCAGATTGACACTGTAAACTGTTCCTTCTGACAGGTCCCAGAGCTGGGGAGTGAGTGATATTCCCAAGACATGACTAAATAAATTGAAGACTTATGAAATAAGAACATTTCTTTTTTTTTTTATTATTTTTATTTTTATTATTATTTTTTTTTTACCTGCCACTTCAGGGAAGATGAAATAAGAACATTTCATTTCCTATAAAAGTATGTTCTATTCTAAAAATCATGCAGACACAGACACATAAACAGAGAAATCAATTTGCTCAGGTTTCTTAATTAGGAGAGGAACAACGCATTCCATATTTTCCTTCATGTTAGTATTCTGTTGGGAAGTGATAAAAGAAGGCAGGAAAGGAAGGGAATGGGAAGGGGGGAAGGAAAACCATCATCCTTAGATACGCAGCTCAAGCGGCCATCTCGTCCTCACTCCCAGTCCCCACTGACTGAAGAGGGAGCTGATGCAGCACTGGCAGCTTCTTACTAAATTAAAGATTTTTTCACTTAAAGCTATCTCCCTGACAACCCTGGCTGCCTCCGGGACAGGGGCCTTGCTCTGTTGAAGGAGTCCACCCCACTCTCTTCAGTTCAAGTCACACTACTTTTATCCTTCCCCAAGGGTTTCTTTCCTGCCTTTGGGATAACAAAGAGCCCGTGTGCTCTCCTATCATATCACAGCCGTTCAAACGTGAGGGTTTCGTGTGTCTTCCTAAGTGTCCCATGTAGTCACTCAACCATCACTAGTGAGCCCCCTTGCCCAGTTTCTCCACCCATTCTTGGGCACTTAGCCAGGATTTTCATTCACATTTGATTGCATATCTCTTCTGCAATAATTGAACTAGGAGAGGCTTCCATGGATGGACCCTTGGGAAAGAGAAGGATCCTCAAGGAAGTGAGTTTTTCCTACAACTACTCTAGGCTGACAGTTTTTGCAACTTGATTTTTTTTATCAAGGTAGCCTTAGAGAAATGTCGAGTGGGATGTTTTGACTTCAACCTTATTCACAGCCTCCACAAGGGTTTCCATTTCCTTCTCGATGTCACTGACAAACTTTAAGTCCTTCCTGAAATGAAAGATCACCACAGTTAATTTCATCTGTTCCTGCCCTTCTGGGAACCTCTTTCATCCACCCTCTGCCTGTAAAGTGCAAACAATGGACAACGCTGGCAGAAAAACTGCAGAGGTCATGAATTGTCCGATAACAGAAAGTCAACTGTGATGAAACAAAGGAAGAACAAAAGAGAAAAAAAATACGAGAAAAGAGAAGACAAAAGGAGAAATAGCCATCAGAGGGCCAGGAGACAGGAGAAAGATAAGAGCTGTTACTGCTCCAAGTGAGAACCCATGGAAATGTGAGACCTGGGTAGACAGAGGTGGAATGAAGCCCAGAGATACTTCAGTTCAGTCTAGTTCAGCCTGAAGACTTATAAAATAAGAAGGCTCAAATTCTTATCATATCCCCATCCCCATCCCCACCTCAACTTTAGTTCTTTAAGGGGACAGTTTTGAGAAACCAAGAGAAGGGTATCTTACAATAGATAAACAAACGAACTGGCTTATTCACAGAAGGAATACATATTAGTTACGACATCTTCAAAGACCAAATACTTCAAGTAAGAAAGTAGGTAACAAGTTACATACCTGGCATCTTCTTTCAAACTATCACTGAATTTTGACCCTGAAGAACGTATATTGAAAGGATCAGAATCATCACTGATATGAAATGCCTCTGCTAACCTCCTGCAAGTGAGAGAGAAGTATGTAAATAAAAGGAAAGGAGTGGCAGGGAAACTATCTTATAGTTACATACATAGAGTTATTACCACATCCTAAATTCTTTATACATTATTTATCTCATTTCAGTAAAACAGATTATTAAGGAAAGAATAACAACAATTTGGGTCAAGATGTGGTGTTGCCTTCATTGAGATCTACGTGGGTCTGAGCAAGCCATGGGCTGAACACTGGGGACTCGGATTATTTGGGAAGAGAAGGCTGGGGGTGTGAGATCACTGGGAATGGTTGGTCAATGAGGAATGACTTTCTCTGAGGCTTAATGTAAACATAAGGTACATAAAACAGACATATAAACATTAAATTAATATCACATTATAGAAAATATGGAAAATAAAGGAACAAATTCCATTAACATAAGCACTGTATTTTAATGTATTTCTTTATTTTATTTTTTATGTTTTTATGGCACATAATTGTAAATGTTTATAAGGTACGATTTGATGTTTTGATACATATATATGTTGTATAATGACCAAATCAGTGTATTAGGTATATCCATTACCTCATACATTTATCATTTCTTTTCAGTGAGAACATTCCAAATCCTCTCTCCTAGCAATTTTGTAATATACTATACTAAACATCTTAGTGTTAACCATCATCACCCTACTGTGCAATAGAACACCAGAACTTATTTCTCCTATCTAATTTTAACTTTGTACCCACTGACCAACGTCTCCTCATCTTCCGCTCCCTGCTCCTCCATCTCTGATCATACAGTATTTGTCTTTCTGCATCTGGCTTATTTCATTTAACATGATTGGATGGTTCTCCAGGTCTATACATGTTGTTGCAAATGACAGAACTTCACTCTTTTTTTGTGGGTAAATAGCATTTATTCCATTGTGAGTTTATGTGTATACCCTATTTTCTTTAAAAAAATTTTTTTATTGATAATAATATTTTACATATCTATGTGGTACACTTGATATTTTGTTACATGCAAAGAATGCATAATGATTACATCAGGGTATTTGAGGTGTCCATTACTTTGAATATATATCATTTCTCTATGTTGGCAACAATTCAAGTCCTCTCTTCTAGCTACTCTGAAATATAAAATACATTGTTGTTAACTATAGTCACTCTAGTCTGCTACTGAACAACAGAATTTATGCCTTTTATCTAACTGTATGTTTGTACCTGTTAACCTACCTCTCTTCACCACCCCTCCCCCCATGCTTCCCAGCCTCTAGTATCTATCATTCTACTCTCTACCTTCATGAGATTAACTTTTTTAGCTCCCACATATGAGTGAGAACATGTGATATTTGTCTTTCTGTGCCTGGGTTATTTCACTGAAAACAGTGACCTCCAGTTCTATCCATGTTGCTGCAAATGATTTCATTCTTTTTTGTGGCCAAACAGTATTCTGCTATATACCCCATTTTCTTTACCCATTCATCTGTATTGACACCTGAGTTCATTCCATATCTTGGCTATTGTAAACAGTGCTGCAATAAACATGGGAATGCAGATATCTTTTTGACATACTATTTTTTTTTTTTGAGACAGTATCTTGCTTTGTTGCCCAGGCTAGAGTGAGTGCTGTGGTGTCAGCCTAGCTCACAGCAACCTCAAACTCCTAGGCTCAAGGGATCCTTCTACCTCAGCCTCCTGAGTAGCTGGGACTACTGGCATGAGCCACCATGCCCAGCTAATATTTTCTATATATTTTTAGTTATCCAGCTGATTTCTTTCTAGTTTTAGTAGAGACGGGGTCTCGCTCTTGCTCAGGCTGGTCTTGAACTCCTGACCTTGAGCATTCCTCCCGCCTCGGCCTCCCAGAGTGCTAGATTACAGGCGTGAGCCACAGCGCCCAGCCAACACACTGTTTTCATTTCCTTATATACCCAGTAGTAGGATTGCTGGATCATATGGTATTTCTATTTTTAATTTTTTGAGGACTTTCCATACTGTTTTCCATAGTGGCTATAATAATTTAAAATCCCCCAAACAGTTTCCCTATAATTTTTAAAATTTATTTTAATTTTAAATTTCTTTTTAAAGACAAGGTCTCACAATGTTGCCCAGGCTGGACTCAAATTCCTAGGCTCAAGGGATCCTCCTCACTCATTCTCCTGAGTAGCTAGGACTACAGCCACGTGCCACCACATGCCTGGCTTGCCTATGATTTTAAATGGCTGCAATTAGTACATATAAAACTCTGTTGTTTCACGGCACAAAAATAAGAACGTAAGGTAATACATGTTAATTAGCTTGACTTAGCCATTGTATACATCTTTCAAAACATCATGCTATACACCATATACACAATTTTTATATGTCAGTAAAAAATAAACTTTTAAAATTAAATTTAAAAAATCTGTATGTGGCCAGGTGCCACAGGTATAATTATGCCCGTAATCCTAGCACTCTGGGAGGCCGAGGCGGGAGGATCGCTAGAGGTCTGAAGTTCGAGACCAGCCTGAGCAAGAGCAAGACCCCCATCTCTACTAAAAATGGAAAGAAATTAGCCAGACAACTAAAAATATATAGAAAAAATTAGCCGGGCATGGTGGCGCATGCCTGTAGTCCCAGCTACTTGGGAGGCTGAGGCAGAAGGATCACTTGAGCCCAGGAGTTTGAGGTTGCTGTGAGCTAGGCTGACGCCATGGCACTCTAGCCTGGGCAACAAAGCGAGACTCTGCCTCAACAACAACAACAAAAAACCTGTATGTTTCCCCCCTTCTTTATATGATTAGCATTTCTCATATTACTATTTGGTTTTCACACTTACTGGTTTTTTTTTTGAGACAGGGTCTTGCTCTGTTACCCAGGCTGGAGTACAATGGCGTGATCATAGTAGCTCACTACAACCTTGAACTCCTGGGCTCAAGTGATCCTTCTGCCTCAGCCTCCCAAGCAGCTAGGACTATAGGCATGTGCTGCCACACTCAGCTAATTTTTAAAAAAATTTTTTGTAGAGATGAGCCCTCGCTATGTTGCCCAGCCTGGTCTTAAGCTCCCGGCCTTACGCAATCCTCCTGCCTTGGCCTCCTGAAGGGCTGGGATTATGGGCATGAGCCACCATGCCTGGTCCATCTCTTTTTTTTCTTACATCAGTATGTATTAAGAAAAAATCTTTAAATAGTGAGGATCATTATGTCATCACTAAAATTGAAGAGAAATTAAAAAGACTTTAGAAAATAGAAGCCAGTTCTAAGCACTAACATTTACTGAGTACCTACTATGTATACCAGTTGTAACGTATGGACCCTCACAACAACTCTGGAAAGTAAATACTATTATTGTTACCACTTCTAGATTTTTTAGAAACCTAAGGCTAAGAAGGAATATGTGACTTGCCCAAGGTCTCACAGCTAAGTGATTTGTGAAGTTAGGATTCAAACCCAGGCAATCTGACTCTAGAGCTCTGGCTCTAGCTGATAGACAATACTGTTTCTCAACTACACAAACTGCATTTCCATGTTTTAGAGGCCTTCAGTGTATTCACTACAGAGTTTCTGAATACCCAGGACACCTAACTCACATTTTGGAGCTGAGAACACTAACACTGTGACTGATGGTTCCTAAAGGGCAGGGGTTTTGCTCAGTACTTACAAGAAAGTTATCATAAGGGTTAAGCCAAGGGAAGTATGGCAGCACTAACAGTCATCATATTATCTTCTACATATTTAGATAATTAAAGAGATACTGTTAAAATTGTTCAATGTCAAGCTTCAAGGTAAAATAGGGCTGGGCCGGGCGCGGTGGCTCACGCCTGTAATCCTAGCACTCTGGGAGGCCGAGGCGGGTGGATCGTTCAAGGTCAGGAGTTCGAGACCAGCCTGAGCAAGAGCGAGACCCCGTCTCTACTAAAAATAGAAAGAAATTATCTGGCCAACTAAAATATATATAGAAAAAATTAGCCAGGCATGGTGGCGCATGCCTGTAGTCCCAGCTACTCGGGAGGCTGAGGCAGTAGGATCGCTTAAGCCCAGGAGTTTGAGGTTGCTGTGAGC
>CM052443.1:97792876-97809316 GCA_028533085.1 Varecia variegata | reverse complement strand
GTAATACTAGCACTTGGGAGGCCCAGGCGGGTGGATTGTTCGAGCTCAGGAGTTCGAGACCAGCCTGAGCAAGAGCGAGACCCCGTCTCTACTAAAAATAGAAAGAAATTATCTGGCCAACTAAAAATATATATAGAAAAAATTAGCCGGGCATGGTGGCGCATGCCTGTAGTCCCAGCTACTAGGGAGGCTGAGGCAGTAGGATCGCTTAAGCCCAGGAGTTTGAGGTTGCTGTGAGCTAGGCTGACGCCACGGCACTCACTCTAGCCCGGGCAACAAAGCGAGACTTTGTCTCAAAAAAAAAAAAAAAAATTTGAGAAATGTTGAGACTAACAACTCTTAAGTAATTAAATTATAAATCTCCTTGGTCCTGTGGCCGCAAAGACGAACACTTGAGAGAGAAAACTTACCTCATGTTTGCCCATGCACCACTTCTGAGTTAGGAAAGTGCAAGGGGGACACTTCTCCTCACTGTGACAAGAATGATATACTGCAGAGAAAGAAAGGCAACATCAGGAATAATTTCTAAATAAAGCAATATTATACATGTTATAAATGGCATATGACATGAAACTTTTTTTTTTTTTGAGACAGAGTCTCGCTTTGTTGCCCAGGCTAGAGTGAGTGCCGTGGCATCAGCCTAGCTCACAGCAACCTTAAACTCCTGGGCTTAAGCAATCCTACTGCCTCAGCCTCCCGAGTAGCTGGGACTACAGGCATGCGCCACCATGCCTGGCTAATTTTTTTCTATATATTTTTAGCTGGCCAGATAATTTCTTTCTATTTTTAGTAGAGACGGGGTCTTGCTCTTGCTCAGGCTGGTCTCGAACTCCTGACCTTGAGCGATCCACCCGCCTCGGCCTCCCAGAGTGCTAGGATTATAGGCGTGAGCCACTGCGCCCGGCCGGCATGAAACTTTTGAATTCAGGAGCTGGGAGTACTTTTTTAAATGGTCACAGGAAAGTAAAAAGTACTTGGCTTTACATTAAAGTGTTGAAGGATTAGTGTGAGTGAGAAAAAGAAACCCAACTGAGGAGGAAGAGATGTGCCAAAATACAGAAGCAGAGGAGGCAGCTTTCCCACCTCATCTCTTGCAGCACAGCCACATGGTCTGTTCATTCTCCTCTATCATTTTTTTGGCCCTACCTTACACAGCAGCTGCTCACTTTTGCTCATATATCTTTGCTATCGATTCTGTCTGAAATGCTTCTGCTGAGTCTTTCCAATTTCTTTATTGCTTATATGGGGCAGTTCATCAAAACTCATCTACAACAAAGCCTTCCTTGGCTGACCACACTCTAGCCTGAGCTCCCTCACACTCCCTGATGGTTTCAGTGCTTATGTAGATGGGTTGCTGCCATTTTCATAAGAAGGCTGGTTCTGTCATGTATCATGTGTCATGTGTATTTAACTACCATCCCTCTTCCTCTCAGAGAGAACGTAAGAACCTCAGATCATGTGATATTTTTTTTGTTCTTCTGATGCTCCCTGTGTCTGACACCATGCTGTATATACAACAAACACTTAAGAAAATGGAAATGTGGGCCGAGGGTGGTGGCTAATGCCTGTAATCCTAGCACTGTGGGAGGCCAACCAGGGAATATCTCTTGAGCTACGGAGTTCAAGACCAGCCTGAGCAAGAGCAGGACCCTGTGTATCTACGAAAAATAGAAAAAATTAGCCAGGCATGGTGGCATGTGCCTGTAGTCCCAGCTACTCAGGAGGCTGAGGCAGGAGGATTGCTTGAGCCCAGGAGTTTGAGGTTGCCATGAGCTAGGCTGATGCCATGGTGCTCTAGCCTGCGTGACAGAGCAAGACTCTCTCAAAAAATTAAAAAAAAATACAAAAAAAGAAAATGGAAATGAATGCTGAACAAAAAGCAGGGTAAAATAACACAATTCACACAAATGGTTAACTTATTACTATGGATATTGCCCAGCAGGATTTGGACTTCATCTGTAACATCTGCAAGTGAGTGTAAAGGAAGGAATGGGTGGGTATTTGCCTGGTATTTACTTCATGCTGGCATGAATGCCGCAGCAGGGCCTTGCAAACTCTGTGGGGAGGGCCATCCTAAGATCCCCAGGGGAGGAATGAACTTTTTCACTTCATGAGGAATTTACTTAATTCTGTTTTACTCTATTAACTTAAAAAATTGAGAGCTAATTGTCTATTTATAAGTCTGAATCATACGGTCAGACTTACTGTGAGTATCAAATCTGGTACCTTGAGTTATTACCGGTTTGCCTCTGGGACTTGGTAAAATAAAATAATGGGCCCAATATGGTCTAGAGGAAAGCCAGCAACTAGACTTGACAGACATGAAAAACGGGTGACATCAAGGAGCTGTTGTCCTGGTAGCTGAGCAGTTTATCAGAGAAAAACTGGAAACAACTTAACTGTCCAGCAACACAAGTCTGATTGAATAAATTATGGCCCATCCAGGTAACAGGACACTTAACTGCCATTAAAAATCTATATTGTAGAAAAATACTCATTGACAAGGAGAGAGATTAAAAATATAACAAGAGGAAAAAAGCTGCTTCAAATTATTAAGTACAATAGGATCCCACTTTTATTTTAGGAAAAAAATGCAAATATATATATTTGAACATGGAAAATGACCCTGAAAAATACGCACTAAAGTGTAACTCTTCAAAGGTGACATAATAGATGATTTAATTTCAATCTTTTGACTTTATCTCTATTTTCTTTATTTTTATATAATAAATACATTGCTTCTGTGACAACAACAAAAAACAAGTCACTTTTAATTTTGTAAAATGCTCAACTTTAAAACATGCACCAAAGTGGAGCCCACGAAAGAAACTCCTGAGAGACAAGAACTTTTCAGGTGTGTTTGACATCCTTAGAGTAAAGCAATGGAGGGCACTCTGATTCCCAGCTGTGGCCCAGATCACACATCCACCTTCACAGAAGCAGCTCCTGAGCATGGGGAGCAGGGGGAAGCCATCACAGCATGACTTTAGAGCAGTGAAGACACAGCAACATCCTAAATGACACGGTGTAAGCAGGTTGGGAAGTGTGGATGTAAGATGAAACTCACCCGGATGGTCACATTCATGGACTCTGGCGCAGGTCTGGGTACATTCAGGGGGCCTAGTACCACAGGGAACCGGAGGGTAGATCACCGATGCGCCACAGTGGCAGGTTAATTCATCAAAACCTGGTGGGGCAGCAGGTGAAACAAAACAATCATTCATGAGTTTGAGATGTGCACATACATATTTACACATACATATTTTTATGTTCGTATTTTTAGAGGAGAATTTTGTGAGTTTTTTTTTTAATTAAAGCTGAGCAGGTAAAAAAGGCACACACACATATGAATTGTTCCATTTACTACTATGAACGTGACAACTTCTCAGTACTTTTCCCAACACATTTCTAATTAGATTGGAGGTTGTATTAATGATTATTTAATATTACAAATCAAAACTTGTCAACATTTCAGAGATCTGCACAACCCAGTGAACAATTATTTTCCAAATGATCAATGTATGCCATTACAAAATCATGCATGGGTAAAAGATTCATTCAAAGTACAAGATCCCATTCCAGCAGCTGTAGCTAGTAAAATACAAACAAACAAAACACAAAAACCACAAAGTATAAAAAAGACCAGTGAATTTTAACATGACAGAGAACAAAAAAAAAAACATTGACTCAAGTCCTTTCTGAAGTGAGGTTGAGTTTTGGTATAACTTCAAAGAAAAATATCCATAATTATTTGAAAAAAAAAATTTTTTTTTTTGAGACAGGGTCTCACTCTGTTGCCCTGGGCTAGAGGGCCATGGCGTTAGCCTGGCTGACAGCAACGTCAGACTCCTGGGCTCAATTCTCCTGCCTCAGCATCCCGAATAGCTGGGACTTCCAGTAGGCACCACCATGCCCAGCTAAGCAGATTGAATGCAGAAGTAGACAAGAGAATTCAGCTATCTTCTATTAAACCAGGCATCAGCTATTCTATTTTGTTAAATATATAGTTATTTTTCTAAAAATATTATGGTACTTACATACATATAGTGAGTATATATTATTTTAAAATGAACTAATGAATCAATTATATTTTTAAATTTCTCAGTTTTGGGCTGGGCTGTGATCGTGCCATTGCATTCCAGCCTAGGTGACAGAGATAGACCCTTCTCAAAAGAAAAAAAATTCTCACTCTTTTTTATGTGAGTTATATTTATCTATATCCACCATATTAAAAATTAAAACTGGCTGGGTGTGATGGCTCACACCTGTAATCCCAGAACTTTCAGAAGCCAAGGCAGTGATTGCTTGAGCCCAGGAGTTTGAGACCAGCCTGGCCAACACAGCAAGATCCTGTGCATATAAAAAATACAAAACTCTGATGTGGTGGCATGTGCCTGTAGTCCCAGCTACTGGGGAGATTAAGGCAGGAGGATCGCTTGAGCTCAGGAGTTGGAGGTTGCAGTGAGCTATGATGATGCCACTGCACTTTAGCCTGGGCAAAAAAGTGTGACCCTGTCTCAAAAAAAAAAAAAAAAAAAATCCACATCAATTTAAGCAAATCAATCTTTGAAAATATATTATGCCTGAATTTCTAGAAAACTCTTATATTGAGGACACTCACTGGCTTGCCAGCATATCTGGCAGTTCCCACGATGACAAGGTTCTTCACACCTATGAAGGCCACAACAGAGTTTCCTCCCACAAATCAAAGGACACTTATGCTCCTTATCCTGGGAAGAGAGATTTATAGTTGTTCACAAAATGGTCTCCATTTTATATTTTCCATAACAAGCAGATTAATAAAAATAAAGCTCTATACATTTATGGATGAAATGAAGTCTGGGAATAGCTTCAAAATAATCAAGAGAAGGGGGAATAGGTGGGGATATGGATGAAACAAGATTAGTTATGAGTTCGTCACTACTAAAGCTGGATGTTGTATATATGGGACTCACTATACAGTTCTCTCTGCTTTTGTATATGTTTGAAATTTTTGATAATATGAGGAAGTCATCAAGCCTTAAAACTGGGTTATAGGCCGGGCGTGGGGGCTCATGCCTGTAATCCTAGCACTCTGGGAGGCCGAGGCGGGCGGATCGTTTGAGCTCAGGAGTTCGAGACCAGCATGAACAAGAGTGAGACCCCATCTCTACTAAAAAAATAGAAAGAAATTATATGGACAACTAAAAATATGTATAGAAAAAATTAGCCGGCATGGTGACACATGCCTGTAGTCCCAGCTACTCGGGAGGCTGAGGCAGGAGGATCGTTTGAGCCCAGGAGTCTGAGGTTGCTGTGAGCTAGGCTGACGCCACGGCACTCTAGCCCGGGTGACAGAGTGAGACTCTTGTCTCAAAAAAAAAAAAAACAAAAAACTGGTTTGTAAGTCTTGGTTACAGCACAACTTTATCACTCTTTACCTTGTCAATATATACATTTTAAAAATAATTATGTATTTTATATATATACATATATATGTATATGTACTACCTTGCTGGTTATCTTGTTTATATATGTGTGTATGTACATATATGCACATAATACACACATATACATATACCCATATATATACATATAATATATATGACAAGATAACACATTACCAATAACCAGGTAGTATATCCTTTAATTAGTTCCATAGAAGTAAATATTTCAAATAAAGAAACTTGTTCCTTTAAAAAATGTCATACTCATTTTATCTACTGACATGACCTAAGGAGTATATGAAACCTGAAGCCTGAGTTGCTAAGTCTAGGCCAGCCTGTGTTGGGACAATACACAGTGTCCTGCAGAAGACTGTGTGCTCATCTAGTGGCCTTGAGCTCTGGGGCCTGAGGCCTTCTGTGTTTCCTTTCTTTTCCTCTGTGTTGCCACTAGATGCCACTGGCTGAGTTCTTGAGCTGGCTGAGGCCTTAAAAGGCCCAGTCTGTCTCCCTGCTGAGTGGGTACAGGGACTCTGAGAACTTTCTGACTGCTGCCTATGGGTCCCTCCCAGTGATTTCTCAATCTGGGCTGCATTCCAGATGGCTGAGGCTTCCAGAAGCCCAGCACCTGGATGAAAGGAATCTGAATATGTCTAACAATAAGTCCACTTACCACACAGCATATCTCATTACATTTATGCCGTCCACACAACCGTTTCTTGTTACACCGCTTGTCACACATAAATGTAGCATCTGCTGTAGACAATTAAAAAGAAAAAAACAGGCAAAGGATATGAAGATTCATTCAACAAATATTTGAGTGACTATAGGCTGAAAAATTAACAATGTAACAAAGTAAACAGTGATAATTAAAATATATATTAAAACATTTTCACTTGTCAAATTGTCAAAAATTAGAAAAGAAAATAGCAAGACTGATTAATACATAGTATGGGTTAAGGTGTGCACTCATCTTAGTAGTGTATAAACTTTTAGAGTACAGTTCCACCTTGATATGTGTGAGGGATTGGTTCCAGGATCTCCCTTAGATAGCAAAATCCACAGATGCTCATTAGCATATAATTGTCCTCCCTTATACTTTAAATCATCTCTAGATTATTTATAATACCTAATATAATGTAAATGATATGTAAATACTTGTTATATTGTATTGTTTAGGGAATAATGACAAGAAAAAAACTTTGTACATGTTCAGTACAGACACAATTTTGTTTTTTTGAATATTTTCATTCTGTGGTTGGTTGAATTCATGGATATGGAACCCATGGATAAGGAGGGCAGACTCTATATATGTATCTATAAAAAATTTAAGTGGTAATCCCATTTTAAGAAATCCTTTCTACAAATACACTTCCAGAAGTGGTTAGGACACCAAAGGCATAAGCAACAAAAGAAAAAACATATAAATTGACTTCATCAAAATCAAAAGCTTTTGTGCATCAAAGGACACCATAAGAAAGTAAAAAAACAACCCACATAATGGGAGAAAATATTTGCAAATATATCTCAGAAGGGTCCAAGATTTAAAATATAAAGAACTCTTTCAACAACAAAAAGACAAGCAACCCAATTAAAAATGGGCAAAGGACTTCAACAGGCCCTTTCTCAAAGAAGATATATTAATGGCCAGCAACTACCTGAAAAAATGTTCAAAATCATGAGTCATTAGGGAAATGCAAATCTAAACCACAATGAGGTATCACTTCATACCCACTTAGGATGGCTATAATTTCAAAAACCTAGAAAGTAAGTGTTGGCAAGATGTGGAGAAATTGGAACTCTCAAACATTGCTGGTGGGAATGTAAAATGGTACAGTTAATATGGAAAATAGTATGGCAGTTCTTCAAAAAATTAAACACAATTACTGTAGGATCCAGCGATTCTTCTCCTAGGTATAGACACCAAAGAAGTAAAAAGAGGTATTCAAACAAAAGTTTGTGTACAAATGTTCACAGCAGCATTATTCACAATAGTCAAAAAGTGGAAACAATTCAAATATCCAACAACTAATGAATGAATGTGGAATATTCATAAAATAGAATATTATTCAGCTATAGAAAGGAATGAAGTGCTGATATGTGCTACAACATGATAAAGCTTGGAAACATGCTAAGTGAAAGAAGCTAGGCACAAAAGGTTATATATTATATGATTCCATTTATATAAAATATTCAAAAATGGTAAATCCACAGAAACAGAAAGCAGATAAGTGGCTGCTTGGGGGGAGGCTGAGTGGAGAGTGACTGCTTAATAAATATAGGGTTTCCTTTTGGGGTGATGAAAATGTTTTAGAATTAGATTATGAATATATTAAATGTCACTGAACTGTACATTTGAAATGGTTAATTCCATGTTATGTGAATTTTAACTACAAAAAAAAAAAGTGGCCTAGATGCTGAAGTATTTATGGATGAAAGGATATTTGAGACTTGTTTTCAAAGTTCTTGAGCAAAAATAAAATGTAGGGAGAGATGGATGGATGAAATGAGAGAGAAAATGTTCACAACTGATGATGACAGGTGATAGACATGTGGGAGATCGTTATAATAGTTTCTCTACTTTCATATATGATTGAAATTTTTCATCATAAAGTTATAAAAAGTGGGTCAGGATAGATACTGCATTATTAGTAATGGGGAAAAACTGGAGACAGCCTAAATGACCATCAAAAGGGCCAACATGAACTATAATATGGTAGACCAACATGTGCAATACTCTGGAAGAGGGAGCACTATACACACTGATATGGAAAAATGTCTCTGATATATTAGTGAGGGAAAATACCAAGGTACAGATTAGTATGTTTAGTATGAATCAAAATTTAGGGGAAAAAACCAAAACTATATTGACATATTTATACACTTACACGAATAGAGTAAAACATCTGAAACCATACCTAACAAACTACTGAGAGTAGTTTCATTAGGGGAGTGGAAAGAGGAGGCAAAAATGGGGCAAGGGCATATTTTCATTTTTCACTTTATATATATAATTTTTTTACTTCAAAGGTGTATTAATTTTTTGGCTGGGCGCGGTGGCTCACGCCTCTAATCGTAGCACTCTGGAAGGCAGAGGCAGGAGGATCGCTCGAGGTCAGGAGTTTGAGACCAGCCTGAGCAAGAGCGAGACCCTGTCTCTACTAAAAAAATAGACAGAAATTAACCGGACAACTAAAAATATATATAGAAAAAATTAGCCAGGCATGGTGGCGCATGCCTGTAGTCCCAGCTACTTGGGAGGCTGAGGCAGTAGGATTGCTTGAACCCAAGAGTTTGAGGTTGCTGTAAGCTAGGTTGACTCCACGGCACTCTAGCCTGGGCAACTGAGTGAGACTCTGTCTCAAAAAAAACCAAAAAAACAAAAAAAACAAAGGTGTATTAATTTTTCAAATTATGTCTTTAATAACCAAAAATTTTAATATGGTTTTCAGGCAGATATTGCTGGTTACCTCCCAAATAGCCACTGCCTGCCTCCTTCAGGCTAAGAGAACCTTAATTTTCTTCAGAAGTTGAGTGTCCACGTGCTCCTTAGTTGCAGGGGTGAATCTGAATAGTCTTTCCCACCACAGTAATTCCATTCACTTTGCTAGTGACAGGTTTACACTGAAGCATGTGATACAAAGTATACTGAGGACCTTTCAGGACTACTTTCCTTGCTCTAAAAAAGGAAGAGAAGAAGCTGGGCACTGTGGCTCACACTTATAATCCCAGCACTTTGAGAGGCTGAGGCAAAAGGACTGCCTGAGGCCAGGAGTTCAAGACCAGCCTCGGGAACATAATGAAACCCTGTCTCTACAAAAAATAAAAAAAATTAGCCAGATGTGGTGGCACGTGCATGTAGTCCCAGCTTTTCAGGAGGCTGAGACAGGAGGATTGCTTGAGCCCAGGAGTTTGAGGTTGCAGTGAGCTATAATGAGGCCACAGCACCCTAGTCCAGCCCAGGCAACAGAGTGAGACCCTGTCTCACAGGAAAAAAAAAGAAAAAAAAAAAAGGAAGATAGAGGAGGTGGAGCAAGATGGCCAAACATTAAATAGAACTCTCCAGAGATCAGAGATCATCCCCACCGTGGGAACACCGAATTTATTATTCATGTAAGAAAGCACCTTCATGAGAACCAAAAATCAGTCCACCAAGGCAGTAGGTACCACCAAGGAGGCTGTAAAAGTTGCAGCATTACTGTGCTTGGGGTGCCCTCTAGTGCTATTATGGCCACAGTGATCAAAGACGGATCACAACTCTCAATTCCTTTTGAATGAATATCTGGAAAGCCTTCTCAAGGACGAGTTCAAACAAGGTCAGACTGTGAAGACTAGAATAAATATCAAACTCTTCAATACCCAGATATCAACAAACATCCAAACATCAAGAACATACAGATTGAACCCCTTGTTCTACCACTTTCCCCCTTCTCACTACTGCACTTGACTAGTCTTAAAAAAAAAAAAAAAGAAACACTAAGAACATCTAGGAAAACATGACTTCACCAAATAAACCAAATAAGGTAGCAGAGATCAAATCCTGGAGAGATGGAGATATATGACTTTTTAGACAAAGAATTCAAATAGCTGTTCTGAAAAAGCTCAGTGAACTTCAAGACAATGCAGAGAAGGAATTCAGAAGCCTATCAGAGATATTAAACGACGAAACTTAAATAATAATTTAAAAAAAGCAGAAATTCTGGAGCTGAAAAACTGAATCGACAAACTGAGAAAGCATCAGAATCTCTCAACAGCAGAACAGATTGAGCAGAAGAAAGAACTAGTGAGCTTGAAGACAAGCTATCTGAAAATACGCAGTCAGAAGAGAAAAAACAAAAGATAATTAAAAAGAACAAAGCATACCTACAAGATTTAGAAGATAGCCTCAAAAGGGCAAATCTAAGAGTTATTGGCCTTAAAGAGGAGGTAGAGAGAAAGACTGGGGTAATTATTCAAAGAAATAGATAATAGCAGAGGACTTTCCAAACCTAGAGAAAGATCTCAATATTCAGGTACAAGAAGGTCACAGAACACCAAGCAAATTTAACCCAAACAAGACTTAAGGTATTTAATAATCAAGCTCCTAAAGGTCATGGACAAAGGAAAGGTCCTAAGAGAGACATGAAAAAGGAAAAAAAAAATAACATATATAGGAGCTCCGATACATCTGGCAGCACACTTCTCAGTGATAACCTTACAGGCCAGGAGAGAATGGCATGACATATTCAAAGTGCTGAAGGAAAAAAACTTTAATCCTAGAATATTACATCCTGCTTTTGCAGGAGAAATAATGACTTTCCAAGACAAACAAAAGCTGAAGGATTTCATCAACATCAGACCTGCCCCACAGGAAGTGCTAAAGGGAGCTCTTCAATCTGAAAGAAAAGGATGTTAAAGAACAATAAAAAAATCATCTGAAGGTATAAAACTCACTGATAACAGTAAGTACACAAATATAGAATGTTGCTATAATAGCAGCATACAAACCACTTATATCTTCAATAGGAAAACTAAAAGATAAACTTATAAAAAATAGTAACTACAACAATTTTAACAGATAAGAGTATATAAAAAGATATAAATGGATCCTTTTGTAGTTCATAAGCATGATGATTGGGTGTTCACATGAATGTGTGAGACGTGCCTCCCTCAAACCTTGTTATGATGTCGGCACACATTATCCGTCTGACATGAGAAAAAAAGATATAAATGGAAACAATGGAAACAACAAAGAGTCAAAAAGTGTTGGGGGGGATGGAGTTAAAGAGTAGTTTCTTTTAGCTTTCCCTTTGCTTGTTTGTTTCTTTGTTGTAAGCAGAGTTAAGTTGTCATCTGTTTAAAATAATTGGTTATAGGATTTTTTTAAAAGCCTCATGGTAACCTCAAATTAAAACACCTCCAACAGATACACAAAAAAATGAAAGCAAGAAATTAAAACACACTATCAGATATTTCCAAGGGCTCCAAAAAGAGGAAATGATACAGAAATAAAATATAAAAAATAAAAAAAAAACACCAAAAAAACACACTATCAGAGAAAATAACTTTTATACAAAGAAAGACAGGAAGGAAGGATGAAAGGAAGGAAGGAACAAATGAACAGAGGACCACAAAACAAACAGAAATCAAATGACAATATGGTAGTAATAAGTCTTTACCTACGAATAACACTGAATGTAAATGGACTAAATTCTCTAATCAAAAAACAGAGTGGCTGAATGGATAAAAAAACAAGCCTCAACTATATGTTGTCTACAAGAAACCTATTTCATCTCTAAAGACACATAAAGACTGAAAATAAAGGGATGGAAAAAGATATTCCATGCAAACAGAAACCAAAAAGAGTAGGAGTAGCTATATACTTCTATTAAATAAAATTGATTTCAAGACAGAAACTGTAAAAAGAGACAAAGAAGGTCATTATATAATGATAAAAGGGTCAATTCAGCAAAAGGATATAACAATTCTAAATATTAATATATAGGCACCCAATACTGGCACCCAGATATATAAAGCAAATATTATCAGAACTAAAGAGAAATTAATCCCAACACAATAATAGCTGGAAACCTCAACACCCCACTTTTAGCACTGGACAGATTATTCAGACAGAAAATCAACAAAGAAACATTGGACTTAATCTGTGCTATAGACAAAATGGAACAGACATTTATAGATTGTTTCATTCAACAGTTGCAGAACACACACTCTTCTCCTTGGTCATGGATCATTCTCAAGCACAGACCATATGTTAGGCCAAAAACCAAGTCTTATAAAATTCAAAAAAAGTGAAATCATATCAAGTATTTTCTTTGACCAGAATGGAATAAAACTAGAAATCAATAACAAGAAGAACATTAGAAACTATTCAAGCACATGGAAATTAAACTTTATACCCATGAATGACCAGTGGGTCAATGAAGAATTTAAGAAGAAAATTTAAAACTTTCTTCAAACAAATGAAAAAGAAAACAGAACACACCAAAACATATGGGATATGGCAAAAGAAGTACTAAGAGGAAAATTTATAGTAATAGATGTCTACAACAAAAAAACAGAAAAACTTCAAATAAACAACCTAAGGCATCTGAAAGAACTAGAAAAGGAACGGCAAACCAACCCCAAAATTAGTAGAAGAAAAGAAATAATAAAGATTAGAGCAGAAATAAATGAAATTAAAACCAAAAAACAACACAAAAGATCAATGAAATGAAAACTTGTTTTTTTTTAAATGATAAACAAAACTGACAAACCTTTAACCAGACTAAAAAAAGAGAAGACCCAAATAAATAAAATCAAACGTGAAAAAGGAGACATTAAACTGATACTATAGAAATTCAAAGGACCATTAGAGACTACTATAAGTAACTATATGTCAATAAATCGGAAAACCTAGGAAAAAATGGATAAATTCCTAGATATACAACCTACCAAGATTGAACCAGGAAGAAACAAGAAATCTGAATAGATTGTTAACAACTAATGAGACAGAAGCAGTAATAAAAAGTCTCCTATCAAAGAAAAGCTCAGGACGTGATGGCTTTACAGCTGAATTCTGCCAAACATTCAAAGAACTAATACCAATCCTACTCAAACTATTCCAAAAAATCAAGGAGTAGGGAATACTCTCAAACCCATTCTGCAAGGCTAGTATCACCCTGATACCAAAACCAGACAAAGAGATAACACAAAAAAAGAAGCTATAGGCCAACATCTCTGGTAAACAAAGATGTAAAAATCCTCAACAAAATACTAGCAACCCAAATTCTACAATACATTAAAAAGATCAGCTGGGCGCGGTGGCTCACACCTGTAATCCTAGCACTCTGGGAGGCCAAGGCGGGTGGATCGCTCGAGGTCAGGAGTTCGAGACCAGCCTGAGCAAGAGCGAGATCCTGTCTCTACTAAAAATAGAGAAATTATCTGGACAACTGAAAATATATATATAAAAAAAAAAATTAGCTGGGCATGGTGGTGCATGCCTGTAGTCCCAGCTACACGGGAGGCTGAGGCAGTAGGATCGCTTAAGCCCAGGAGTTTGAGGTTGCTGTGAGCTAGGCACTCACTCTAGCCCGGGCAACAGAGCGAGACTCTGTCTCAAAAATAAATAAATAAATAAATAAATAAATAAATAAAGTGGCTTAAACATAACCATCCTTTTCTTGGGGTAGCGCTACTGTCCAATGAATGGGCAGTGAGGGCAGTACTGGTAATGCCTACACAACACACCCGCATCAACTAGAGCTTTGCTTTACTTTGGTGCAATTTTTGGAAAAAAGAAAAAGAAAATAAAGTGGCTTAAACAAGACTGTGTGATGGTTATCAAAACAAGGATAGAACCAGAAGTGTGTGAGAAATCAGGATCCAGGACTAAGAAAGAGATAATATCCTAGGCCTCAAAGCTGCTGCTATGTCCCTGCTCCAGGTATCCAGCAGTCCTATCATACCTTAAGGGGATCAAGCATCAGAGCCAGTGTGTCAAAAGTTTGCTTCATTAGGTATCATTTACCTTCACTCCCCACTCTCTCAACAATTTATAAAAATTTCAAACATATACAAAATTGAAATAATTTTACAGAGAACACCCATGTACCCACTACCTAGATTCTACTATTAACATACTTTTTCCATATATATGTATATTTCCATTCTTTTATCCATCTATCAATTTATCTTATTTTTCAATGTATTTCAAAGAAAGCTGTAGAAATGGGTACACTTAAGTTTTTCAGCATTTCATTATCTAGAATTCAATTTATGGTTCTGTTCTTTGGAGGTAAAAGTTATACAATGAAATGCACAACTTTTAAGTATACCTTTGCTGAATTTTGACAAATACATAACCCAACGCCCTATCAAAATACAGAACATTACCTTCATCCCAGAAAATTCCCTCACGTCCCTTCCCAGTCATACCTTCACTTTTGAGACTGGTACATGGAAGCTCCTATGGAAAGAGAAAAAGAAACTGTAACTACTTTAGGAATAATTAAAACAACACAACTATAGTATCATACTACATTTAACCCATGTATCTCAAATATCCTATACTTCTCTGACAGTGACTTATTCACCAACCTCACAGGCCTGGAAATAGCCCAAACCCTATATTAGTGTGAGGACCCCAGGTTTACAGACTTTTCACACAAATACAATGCTAACAATCTTTGTGGTCTGGTTTCCAAATTCACAGTAGATTAGGAATTATAAACTCTGAATGGAAACACAGGCGGCTAAAACTATGCAAAGCAAAGAGTGGGAACCACCTGATAGGGGTACAGACAGAAAAAGTCATAAAAAACAGATGTAAGAATTGAAAAGAGGTTAAAAATCTGGTGCCACTTAATGCAGGGGCAAACGGCTCTATACATTCAAGAGCACCCCCGACAATACCACCAAATCATAACAAAGTGAAATATAGCAGACCTTTGTTTTGGCTTCTGAAGTTTCATTACCGTGATTTCGATTATGTGTGAGTAGCCCCAAAGGTCTATCATGTATAATTTTGCTGAGACATGATCCTAAATAACATGTGTGGTGAGGCTGGTGTATGGGGAGTGGGTCAGCCACCTGGGTTAGAATGAGAATGAATGAGCCTGGCTGGCTGCTCAGAATTTATATCTGATTTCGGCTTTGATGTCACTTACAGGTTGCCATGTACTCAGAAACTAGAAAAATGATAAAAGCATTCCTTCTTAGTAAATATGACCTGAAAAAAAAAAAAAAAAAAAAAAGCAGCTACTAGAGTTGATAACAGATGCAAAAAGGTCTAAGAAATAGAAGGTTCTTGGCCAGAAAATATATGTTTTAGATAAAAAATGAGTTGCCTAGGATTATTGATATGAAATAATGACCCCGACATGCTCTCTACAGATACAAAGCAAAAGTGACTCATGCAACTAAGTGAATGTTCCTGCCAATGCAAACATCCTTCCTCAAGGATTTCCACCAAAGTGATGAAAAGAAAACAACCTCTGAAAGTTTAAGAAGTAAATTTAATATATCTAGAAAACTCATTTCTGTGGAAAGCCCATCCCATTACAAAAACCATTTCTTTTAAAATCCATATTCACAAAAAATCTGGTTAAACAATGTGGTGATGAGTATCAGCTTTTTGAAGAGTTTTTGACTTTGTCAAAAGGATTTAAGAGAATTTGTATGACAGTGAGCTCCTCCATCAATTACAGAAATGAATTTTATCTGTAAACATTCAACTTATAGCTTTTCAAGAATGTACTCATTGCCATGGGGTCCACTATTATTATAGAAGAAGGACAAGGAGGGAAAGAGAAGCATGAAAGCACAGGGATAGGAAAAGGGATTTCTGGGGAGAAAGAAGCGAGCTGACAGCAGCCATTTCTATCTTATATGTCCCAACACTGCTTGTAATTCTTAATCACAAAAACATCTGTGGGCATTGCTAAATCACAGTATCTCAGTCTTTAATCTAGTATTTATGGGGTAAAAAGTGGTCCTAATAGCTGACATTCAAAATAACCTCTACTGTCCCATGTATACTGCAATTTCTTTTCAGGAAAAAACCCACATATGCTTACATAACTTTTGTCACATGTAAACTACACTACTTTTATACTTCTCTCCCTTTGATTCAGAAGGTTACCTATTAAACTAGCTTCCAATTTATGGCCTATATCCTCAGAATCATTTGCAAGTTGTTTGCTGCCCAGACCCTGGGTTGTATTTAACAGAACCAACTGTTCAGAACTGTCTCCACCCAGGTCTATGCTCTGTTGGGACAGGTGCTGATATACACTGAAATGACCAGAAGTAGGCTGAAGAGCAGGATAAAGCAACACTCAGGCCGGGCGCGGTGGCTCACGCCTGTAATCCTAGCACTTGGGAGGCCGAGGCGGGCGGATTGTTTGAGCTCAGGAGTTCGAGACCAGCCTGAGCAAGAGCGAGACCCCGTCTCTACTAAAAATAGAAAGAAATTATCTGGCCAGCTAAAAATATATATAGAAAAAATTAGCCGGGCATGGTGGCACATGCCTGTAGT
>CM052443.1:97708365-97792376 GCA_028533085.1 Varecia variegata | reverse complement strand
CGCCACCATGCCCGGCTAATTTTTTCTATATATATTTTAGTTGGCCAGATAATTTCTTTCTATTTTTAGTAGAGACGGGGTCTCGCTCTTGCTCAGGCTGGTCTCGAACTCCTGACCTCGAGCGATCCACCCACCTCGGCCTCCCAGAGGGCTAGGATTACAGGCGTGAGCTACCTCGCCCGGCCCTATTCACTTTCTTAAAGTGTCTTTTGATGAGTTGAAATTTTAAATTTTGATAAAGTCCAATTTATCAATTTTTTCTTTTATAGTTAGTGCTTTTGTCCACAAAATCTTTGCCTAAACCCAAAGTCATTAAAATATACATATAGTTTCTTCTAGAAGCTTTAAGTTTCTGGGTTTTAGATTTATATCTATGATTCATGTAGAATAAATTTTTGCATAAAGACTGAGATAGGGGTTGAGATTCATTTTTTTTTTTTTCCATACATATATCCACTTGTTCTAGTAACATTAGTAAGACTTTGCGCCCATTGGATTAACATCTTGGTTGAAAGTCAATTGATTGTATATATGTGGATCTATTTCTGGACATTGATATATTTTTCTTCCATTGATCTATTAGTCTTTTTTTTTTTTTTTTTTTTAAGAGACAAGGTCTTGCTATGTTGCCCAGGCTGGTCTTAAACTCCCGGCCTCAAATCCTCCTGCCTCAGCCTTCCAAGTAGCTGGGAATATAGCACCCAGCTTATTAGTTTATCTTTATACTAATAACTGCAGTGTCACAAATAGTGTAGCTTTCTGGTCTTGAAATCAGGTAGTTTAAGTCTTTCAAGTTCTTTTGCAAGATTACTTTGGCCCTTCTAGGTCCTTTTAAAGCAGTTACTTTAAAATAGCATTTTAAAATCTATAGTCCAAATTATATAGGACTTTGACCTATACTGGTATTATGTAAGTAAAATGGTAAAAACCATCTAAGCATTCTATCTCTAGTTCTCTTTACTCAAGGTACCAGAGCTGAACAGAATCTCTGTGACTACAGGTTTGAGACCAATTGATGTGTATCACGACAACCATATATAAGGTTTTAGAAAAGTACGCAAGCATTGCTAGCTGGTGTGCTCCCCACTTACCCTGGTTCAGTATGATCCGGCAAGGCTGGCACTGATCCCCATGGCACAGCTCAGCACAGCGGTGCTGACCACAGTTCAAAACATTCTCACATGGATTAGAACAGTGGACTGAGACAGCCTGACCACAGCGAACTGTGTGCCTGTAAAGACAGGAGATGTAAAGATGCATCAGTCTAAAAGTTCTTGTTGGACTGTTAAACTAACAGCGAAGCCCAAACCCTCCCCTCAAACCCTACTAAACCTTTCTCTTAACCTCGTTTCCTCCATTTTTTCTATATGTCTCCCACCTCCAATTCTTATTTCCTCAATGACTTTCCCTTTCTCCACTTTCTTCTTCTCCTTATTTTCCATCCTGCCTTTGTCTCTCCCCTATTTTCTGACTAGTGAGGAACTGAAGACTATTCCTAAGTATTTTTTTATGTGATATCTTCTCTTGAGTTCCGTAGAGCAGCATGCTCTACGGGGAAAAAGCCCTGGAGGAAGGTTTAGAAGATCTGGGTTCTATGTCCTAGCTCTGCCTGGAGGAGCTCCCACAGTACCTTTTAGACAGTGAGAGAAGGGCAGCTATAATGTACCCAGATTTGACATACCCACACTGAAAGCACAATGGCATTTTCCTGACATCAGCATTTTGGCTTTTTATGCAGCTACAATACTTAGAACATACTGTATGTGACTTTGATTCAGGGTGGGGAAATCATTCTAGCTTTGTTCTACTAAATATCCTGATTTTGCCAACTTCCTGGCTAGAGAAGGATATGAGGCCAGTATTTTTAGACAATTATCTTCAGGTCTGTTTCTAGGGTAATGGTTGAGCACTTGGAGTCTACTGTCCTATAAGAAGAGTTTTATTCTGTCCCCTACTCTCATTTTAACTATATACTTATGTTAAATACATAGATGATCAGTTTGCAGTACCCCACATAATGGCTAACACTGACCTATCATGCTACCATTTTGCCTAGCACCATGGCTAACATCAACTCCTTGAGGTGGAAACTATTATTTTTCTACTGTATGATAACAAAAATGAGGTTCATCGAGAAGAAGCAACTTGCCCAGGATCAACAACCAGTCAGTGGCAGAGCCAGTATCTGACCTCTGTGACCCAGAACCCTAGCATGTGAATCTCAGGCCACACTAAGTTCAGTAAATGCTAAACAAACACACGCCACTGAAGATCTATATGATCCATCTCATCTCGTGGTTCAGAAATCATTTTCATATCTTACTGGGCCTCAGAGGCACTCCACAGCTATCAGTGATCCTTGCACTGATGATGCCAGAGAACTTGTATTATAATGAAAAGAGGGTGCATTCCGGGGTCACTTAATCTTTCATTCAACGACATTCACTGAAAACCACTTAGATGCCAGTTACTGTGCTAGGCACAGGAAAATGATCCCTGCCTCTTGGACCTTAACAGACCTGGGTTCAACTCCTGGTTCTGTCACCCAATAGAGGCTAAAAAAATTGCTGTGGCTCTGGCATTTCACCTGAAATGGGTAAGCTCACAATCTCACTGTGTACACAATTTCTTAATCACTTATAACTGCAGACCCCAACCCCTAAGCTGCAGAGCTCCGCATGCCCCCCCAACCCCACCTCCACCCCAGTCCATGGAAAAACTGTCTTTCAGGAAACCGGTCCCTAGTGCCAAAAAGGCTGGGGACCGCTGACTTACAAGATTGTAAAACAGGATTGGGGCAGCACAGGAAACTACTATTTATAGAAAATTACTATTTACATCTATCATTTATTTATATCTACCTGTGAATCTTTTACTTTAGAAATTCACAGCTGGATGCAGTGGCTCACGCCTGTAATCCCAACACTTTGGGAGGCCAAGGTGGGAGGATCACTTGAGACCAGCTTGGGCAACATAGCAAGACCCTGTCTCTCCAAAAATTTGTTTAAAAATTAGGTGATCTAGATTGAATGGATCTTCTAAAAAAAAAAAATTAAAAATTAGGTGGGCATGGTGACACATGTCTGTAGTCCCAGCTACTCAGGAAGTTGAGGTGGGAGGATTGCTTGAGCCCAGGAGTTTGAGTTTACAGTGAGCTACAATCATGCCACTGGACTCCAGTCTGGGCAACAGAGCAAGACCTTGTCTCAAAATATAAAAAAAAAAAGAAAAAAAAGAAAAAGAAAAAGAAATTCACAAGAAAATCATCCATGTGGAAACTGAGGTGCTCTTTAGAGTGCAATTCTAATGTTACCTGGTCCGTCCACATTCACATGTTTTAGTCATAAAGGCAGGGCAGGGTGGGCAAGGTCCAGGATGACAGAGACTGAAAAAGAAAGGCTTCGATGAATAGACCATACACATGTATCTAAACTTGAACAAAGCTGCTCCAACTGGGTCCTATTATGAATGAGCAACAAATAAACCTACTATAAAATGTCTTTGTATTTGTCTAAAGTTGATAAAACTATTTTTTAAAAGATATCAACTATATTTCTATGAAGAAAAAAGTGACAGCATTATCACTTCAGAATATTTAACTAGAAAAACAGAGCCAGCCCAACCAGAATACTGTTTTTATTTGGGTCTGACAGTCAAAGATGACATTTTCAAATATGGTCTTGGCTCACTTACAGCATTGTGTGGGGATAAAAATACTTGCTACTCAGGTGAACAGCAGGATGGCCAATACGGTCCTATAGAACATCAGAATCTAAGCAAACTAACAGAGCTCAAATATACTAGGTCCATGAGAAGTACATACATTTTCTCATCAGCTAGTGAAGTAATAATTAGGCGCTGAGTTAATAATGGGAACAGTGAAAAGAAGGCTGACATGAGGGGAGGCATGCTGGTAAGTAACATAGGGACAGAACACAGGGCCACGGAAAGAACTGAACTGAATGATGCACTATAGGTCAGAATTAGATCCCTGAATAGAATGCTTTTTATAGGAGCTATGTTATAGAGACCAATAGGAAAATAATTACAAAATGGAATTTCAATATTCAAATAAATACTGTCCTTTTCAAAGCAGACACCCTGGTAAATTATACACTGGTACAGAAATACCACTACTTAAAACATTTTTGGAACTTCTACAACTTTTTTTTTGGAAGGGGGCATTCTAAGTGATGGCAAATCACAATCCTTTAGGAATTAAAAGTCAATCAGGCCGGGCGCGGTGGCTCACGCCTGTAATCCTAGCACTTGGGAGGCCGAGGTGGGCGGATTGTTTGAGCGCAGGAGTTCGAGAGCAGCCTGAGCAAGAGCAAGACCCCGTCTCTACTAAAAATAGAAAGAAATTATCTGGCCAACTAAAAAAAATATATACAGAAAAATTAGCTGGGCCTGGTGGCGCATGCCTGTAGTCCCAGCTACTCGGGAGGATGAGGCAGTAGGATCGCTTAAGCCCAGGAGTTTGAGGTTGCTGTGAGCTAGGCTGTCGCCACGGCACTCACTCTAGCCCAGGCAACAGAGCGAGATTCTGTCTCAAAAAAAAAAAAAAAAAAAAAAAAAAAAAAAAAAAAGTCAATCAGAGCCAAGTCTAATTAATCAGGTCAATAATAGAATTTGGCATAAATGCAAGTGTGCCTATAAAGTGGTCTGCCTGAGTTTTTTAGTTGTTTTTAATGGGACTCCTAAACCAGCTCTAATAATCTTTAAATAAGATTTCAACACTGAAAACAACCCAGGAACAAGTGCCTAGTCTTTTAAGGTGACCCATTTTGACAGACAGTAGACATAAGGTTAGGCATGTTTCTTTAAAGATGAGTATGATTACTCAGTAGCTGTATTTCACATATGTCCCAACCCTTTCACCTTTCAGGTGAAACAATTTTGATGGTTGCACATTTAAATAACTTCAGACTGAAAAACTGCTGGTCAATGTGGGTGACTCCAGGTTGTTTCAAATATCCCAGAAGCCTGGACTCAATCTCAGGTTTTCTTAATTTTTAGAGCAGTGGTTGTAACACTGGCTAACATATTGGAATCACCTGGAGAGATTTTAAAACTATAGCTGTTCAGAACCCACTTTCACAGATCTGATTCAATTGCTCTGAGGCAAAGACTCAGTATTGGTTTTTAAAAAATGTTCCTTAAATGATTCTAATATGCAGCCAGGGTCAAGAACCACTGCTCTAGAGAATTTTATAACTTAGAAGAACAAACCAAAACAGAGAAAGGGGCCAAGTGTGGCTTCTGAGTCCTGATAAATGTCAATAACAGAAACGCAAAGCTTTCTTTGAGACCAGGAAAGTGGTGTTGGGGAATGGGTTTCAGCAACTTTTATGGTCCTGATAGGAGTAAAAGGACAGTTCCAAGTATGAGACACAAGAGTGGTTTTAAGGTGTCCTTTCCCTTCAGACATGGTGTTGACCACCTGATTTATGTCACTTTTGGTGTTTTCTGGTAGTTACAATAAGAGCATATTTCTGCTGAAGGCTTCAGAAGGAGTCCATGAAGAGGGTTAATTTCTTATTACTGAATTTACTTAAAATGCCAGCTAAAGGAAAGAATGGTTTAAGTAAATGAGTCCCTGAGGAAGAACCTATGCAAGCAGTCAAAGAGAAGGAGGCAGACGACTGCCTAGCAGATTGTAGGCCATGCTGTTTAGCTCAATCTGAAACAGCTCTACACCCATTGACATTTCCCAAGCACCACCACCACCATACCTTGATCACAAGGCCCCTGGTCCAATATTTACCCCTGCTCCATGCAGCAGAAGCACCAAGATAACACTCTGCTGTTTTACTCTTAACATTTGGGTAATAAAAAGCAAGAATTACCATTTTTTGACCACTTGCCAGACTCTGTACCAAGCCTGTTAGGTTCATTAATTCATTTAATTTTCACAGAACCCTGTATTATTATTTGTATCACTATTATTTTACAGATGCAGAAATCCAGGCTTAGAGAAGTTAAAGCAATTTGTCCAAGGTACCGTAACTATTTAAGTGACTTGAACCCAGGATTCAAACCTTGGTTTGTAGGAATGTATTTGTAACTGATCAATTGCTTCTCTATTAGTGTGCATTTCTCTTATTATTTAAAAGCTGACTGGATACATTCTAAAGCTTGCCATTTACTGTAGGGAAAAGATTCACATTCTCAAAACACTGTCTGACAGGACCTTAAACAATTATCTTTCTCCAGGCAGAAGGCTGTTCTATACATTCTCTTTGGACCTGCATATCACTGGGGGATACAATATATGAGTCTCATTTCTTCTTAGAAGCCAGCAGTGTAATACAGGGGAAGAAGCACTGGCTTTGGAAACCGCCGCTTCACCATGTCCTAGCACTGTGACATTGGGCAAGATGCTTGGCCTTTCGAAGCCTCATCTGTAAATAGAAATGATAAATACCTATTCATCACTGGATTGTGGTAATGACTTAACAAATTAACTTATGTAGAGTGCCTGGCACAGAGTAAGTGCTCAGTAAATGGTCCCATATCACCCTTCACCCTGGTAAGTTACATGCTAACCAGATACGTGTACTTAAAGCCACCAGCAAAGCATATCCACCAGGAATTCCAATGGGTCTAGTGTTCCAACTTACAGGTTACAGGAATGTGGGCAGTCTTGGCCAGGCTGTTTCTTCCTACAAACCTCACCACAACTATGCGGAATTTCATTTCTGCTCCATTCAGGATTCTTTATCTTGCCTAAAACATATCAGATCAGAGAGTCAATGGTACATACTTCAACCACATCCTCAACTTTAAAGAAACAGTACAGTATAGCTAGACAGCATGAAATGTTAGTATGGTTTTCATTAGTTCAACACATGTATTATCTCACATTCTAAAATAAAAAGATGAATGTAATGCTATTCATCAACAACTTCACTGAGTATGATAAATCTTAAATTCTGGATTACCCAGGAAAGATAAATAAAAAGTCACTTTTACTTATGAAAATGCCATTTTGACTAATGGACACATTTAATCCGAGACAAATACCTACAAGATAAGCTTTTTGTAAATGGCCTCAAGACGGATATGGAAAAAGCTGCTGTAAAGATCAGAGGAGGGAATAAGGGAAGAATATTAGGGGAAGGGGAGCAGACAGTAAGAGATGCAAGAGACATAAATGCCCTCTGTAGAAGGAACTCGCCTATTCAGAAGCTGTAAAGTAGGCATAAAAGGGCTATAATTTTATAATCAATGTCACTCTGCAAATCTTTTTTTTTTTTTTTTTTTTTTGAGACAGAGTCTCACTCTGTTGCCCAGGCTAGAGTGCCATGGCATCAGCCCAGCTCACAGCAACCTCAAACTCCTGGGCTCAAGCAATCCTCCTGCCTCAGCCTCCCAAGTAGCTGGGACTACAGGCATGCGCCACCATGCCTGGCTAATTTTTTATCTATATGTATTTTTAGTTGTCCAGCTAATTTCTTTCTATTTTTTTTGTAGAGACAGGGTCTCGCTCTTGCTCAGGCTGGTCTCGAACTCCTGAGCTCAAACAATCCGCCCGCCTCGGCCTCCCAGAGAACTAGGATTATAGGCGTGAGCCACCACGCCCGGCCTGCAAATCTTGACTGAGTA
Source organism: Varecia variegata (assembly GCA_028533085.1). Taxonomy (NCBI): domain Eukaryota; kingdom Metazoa; phylum Chordata; class Mammalia; order Primates; family Lemuridae; genus Varecia; species Varecia variegata. Next base: position 97,784,768 of record CM052443.1, on the reverse strand, counting down.
TCTTCCGTGCACTTAGTGCAGAGGAGGGAAGAGTAAAACAGCGACACAGATTCCTCTTTGCCCTTGAGGAATTCATCCTCACTTGGGCAATTTGCACACTAAAAGACAGTCATCCCCACTCCAAGGCCTCTGCTTTTCTCTCTATACTGTCTCTTTCAGAAATTTTATTCATGCTGAGATGTTCAATGTGCCTAAAGGTCATTGGTTCCCGAATCTACACTTTCTGCATTGTCCTGAATCCTCAGTTTCAATCCCGCTTGTCCAAATGTCTGCTGAACATCTCTGCCTGGGGTTTCACAATCATCTCAAACTGATTTTATCCACAGCCAAAGTTCACATCTTCCATCTACAGCCCAACCCCTCCTTCAGTGTTCCCTACTTCTGTCAGCATCATTGCCAGAGTCACACTGAAAAAACTAATCATCGCTGACTCCTCTTCTTTCAACATTCTACTTAATCACCAAATCTTGTCAATTTTTCCTACACAGTATCTCTCACCTCATCTCCTCTCCCACTCCTGGCTCTTTTCTCTTTACAGGCAAAACTGCATCTCCAGACTACTATAAAAGCTTCCCTGCCTCTGTGCTTTCTTGCTCCAACACAGTGCCCTGGTTTTCCCCTAACATCTTCCAGTGGCTCCACTTCTTTTCCCTGACTCTACATGACAGGTTTTTTCCTTTTCCCTTCCAGGGTTCTGTATCACATCCCTTCTTCACTTCACTTCTTACCCTTTTTACCCACTAGGTTCTCATCCACTCCCCTCACCTGTGGCTATCATCCCTACATCCTGATCTTCAAATATTCCTATGTGCCTGTTGGACATCTATCACTGAATGTCCTGCCCACTCCTCCAACTCAACATTTCTAAACTGAATTCACTGGTCCCACCAAATCTTGCTCTTTTGACCTGCTCTTTTCCTTGGTATCACCAGTTCCAAAAGCATGAAACTTTGGAGTCACATTTGGGTTCCTCCCTTTCACTTTGTTATTAATTCCTGTTTACCTTTTCCTTTCTAGCCTACTCATTATAGATCTTTATTATTCTCCATCCGTATTATTTTAAGTCCCCAAACTGTTTAAGCACCAAAATACACTACACATAGCCATCAAACTAATTTCCATAAAGAATCACAGCCTGGCCGGGCGCAGTGGCTCACGCCTCTAATCCCAGCACTCTGGGAGGCAGGTGGGAGGACTGCCTGAGGACAGGAGTTCTGAGATCAGCCTGAGCAAGAGAGAGACCCCCAAAATAGAAAAAATTAGCCGGGCATGGTGGCAGGTGCCTGTAGTCCCAACTACTTGGGAGGCTGAGGCAGGAGGATTGCTTAAGCCCAGGAGTTTGAGGTTGCAGTGAGCTATGATGATGCCACTGCACTCTAGCCTGGGCAACACAGTGAGACCCGTCTCAAAAAAACAAAACAAAACAAAACAAACCAACAAAGAAAAAAGCCTCAGAATTTGATAGTAAAATATGTAAGACCAGCAGATTCCACGTAAAAGAGTGGTCAAAGTGAGAGAGGGGATAACAAAGGGAAGCTTCCTCTGGAACAGGGCATTTGGGGTCAGATCTTAAATGATACAATGGATGAGAATTTAAAGAAAAGACAGGGAAAATATTCTGACAGTCAATGAGTTCACCAAAGTACTGAATCTAGAAGAGTTTACTGTATTGAGTAACTCTTGATGAAAGCTGCTAATGGGAAAGGAGAAATATGAGCTGATTGGTTAGAAAAATGTGGAGAGCATGCAAAAAGAGCTAATCATTTCAAGAAGGGGGGTCAAAGGTGTCAAGGGCTGTCACGCTGCCAAAAAGGTTATGAACCTATATAAATCAGCCCTAGATATGGTTAGGAAGAGGTCACTGATGACTTCTGAATACAGTTTCAGTCTGGCAACAAGGACAGAAGCAAAAATGCAGTGGTTCAAGGAGGGAAACAAATGGTTAAGGAACAAAATCTGAAAAATCAACAACTAGATGGAGAAGGTTAGTCATTAAAAGACTGGCAGGAAATAAAAAAAAAAAAAGACATGCAAAAAACAGGCTAGCAGTAGGAATAAGCATCTGGATCACGGCAAGGTTTTCCTGATATATAGGGGAACTGAGCTATTCAAAAACAGGAAGAAATATTCCATAAAGAGGGAGGATGCAAGGATACAGTTTGTAAGGCTGGTTTATAGAAAATCTCTCTGTTTATTATAAATGCCAATGACTTAGATTTAAAAAAAAACACTACTTTTTACTCATGCTGCTCAAATCTGGAATATCAAGGCTATTACAGGTAGGGGTGAGGGAAGCTCATGTCCATACCTGTCTCAGCCACCTGGTTGGCTCTGGTCTCAAGCTAAGACCAGGGAGACCAGCACCACAGCTCAGAAGCTATATGAGCCTCGTTGGCATGATGAGAAGGCCCATCTCCAGAACAGCCTGTGAAGGGCACAAAGGCTGTGACTCTAGCTATGTGACGTATCACATGAGTATGGTCTTGTAGGCTCTTACAGCTTTGAAGTCTTAGTAACTTCTAAAACATGCCCAGCAGACCACCTCTCCTGGACTGGGAACTGAGGTTCAATGCATGAAGTGAAAGAGACTCCAGTGTATAGAAACAAACTTACCACAGAAACAAGTGTAGGTATTAGGAACATGTGCAGAGACATTCTGACAGGCAGGGCACCTCCAACCACTCTGGCCATCTGTCAAGAAAAATGGGAACAAGCCAAATGAATTTTCTTTCAAAAAGCACATGTAGGCCGGGGAGGTGGCTCACGCCTGTAATCCTAGCACTCTGGGAGGCCGAGGCGGGCAGATTATTTGAGCTCAGGAGTTCGAGACCAGCCTGAGCAAGAGCGAGACCCTGTCTCTACTAAAAATAGAAAGAAATTATATGGACAGCTAAAATATATATAGAAAAATTAACCGGGCATGGTGGCGCATGCCTGTAGTCCCAGCTACTTGGGAGGCTGAGGCAGTAGGATTGCTTGAGCCCAGGAGTTTGAGGTTTCTGTGAGCTAGGCTGACGCCACGGCACTCACTCTAGCCCAGGCAACAGAGTGAGACTCTGTCTCAAAAAAAAAAAAAAAAAAAAAAAAAGCACATGTAATCTTTAAAAATTTAAATCTATAAGAAGCTACAATATTGAAGCAGGGGTAGTAATTTCAATGTTAAATATAATAGACATTTAAGAAACAAATTCACAACACTGAATGCTTTGCTTAAATACTGAATTTGGGATTATATTTATAAGGACTTTCAGATACAGTGAATTGAGTGGGTATCCATTTTGTTTTATTTCTAATGTCAACATTATCTGAATCTTGGCTCAAAAAATAGGGTAAAATTTTGTTTTAGTTTTAGTTTTTAGAAACAGGGTCATGCTGTGTTGCCCAGGCTGGAGTGCAGTGGTATGATCGTAGCTCACTGCAACTTTGAACTCCCAGGCTTAAGCAATCCTCCCACCCCAGGCTCCTGAGTAGCTGGGACTACAGGCATGTGCCAGCATACCCAGCTAATTTTTAAATTTTTTTGTAAAGATAGGGTCTCGCTATTTTGCCCAGGCGGGTCTCAAACTCCTGGCCTCAAGCAATCTTTCCACCTCAGCCTCCCAAAGTACTGGGATTACAGGCATCAGCCACTGTGCCCGGCCAAAATATGTGAGTATATCCAGAAAAACCTATACATTTTGAATTAGAGATCCATAGTTTAGAAAGCATACTATTAATAACATTTGCATTATCCATAAGAATAGAATACTAGTATACTTTGGGAAAAGCCTACAATATACTATAGAGATTTATAAAAGGCAGAAGCAACTTCAATATCCTAAAGGTAAATTAAATAATTGCTTTCTATAAATTTCAAAAGCAAACTATATAAGAAATGCTTTCTATAGTTGCTACTTAGATAACAGCTATTGTAACATGGATAGAATTGGAGGACATTATATTAAATGAAAGAAGCACACAAACACAATTACTGCATGTTCTCACCTATATGTGAGAGCTAAAAAAGTTAATCTCATGGAGATAGAGAGTAGAATGATGGTTACCAGAGGGTGGGAGGGGTAGTGGGAAGTGGAGTGGAGGACAATAAAGAGTGGTTAGTGGACAGGTGTGGTAGCTCAGGCCTATAATCTTAGTACTTTGGGAGGACCACTTGAGGCCAGGAGTTTGAGACCAACCTGAGCAACATAGTGAGACTCGGGCTCTACCAAAAAGCAAAAGAAAACAACGACGACAAAAAAACACCAGAAAAATTAACTGGGCATAGTGCACTACTCAGGAAGCTAAGGCAGGAGGACTCTTGAACCCAGGAGTTTGAGGTTGCAGTGAGCTATGAGGAGGCCACTGTACTCTAGCCCAGGCAACAGAGTGAGACCCTATCTCAAAAACAAAAAAAGAAAAAAAGAGGGATTAGTTGATGGGTACAAAAATATAGTTAGGTAAAAGGAATAAGATCTAGTGTTTGGTAGGACAATAAGGCAACTACAGTTAACAATAATTTTTTGTATATTTCAAAATAACTAGAAAAGTAAAATTGGAATGTTCCTAACAGAAAGAAATGATAAATGTTTGAGATGACAGATATCCCAATTACCCTGATTTGATCATTACATAGTGTATATCTGTATCAAAATATCCCATGTATCCCATAAATATGCAGAACTATTATGTACACATAATAATAAAAATTTAAAAATGGAAAAAGGGCCAGGCATGGTGGATCATGCCTGTAATCCCAGCACTTTGGGAGGCTGAGGCAGGAAGATTGCTTGAGCCCAAGAGTTTGAGACCAGCCTGGGCAACAGAGTAAGACCCTGTCTCTAAAAAAATTAAAAAAAAAAAAAGAGAGAAGAAAAAAATAATTAAAAATAGAATTACCATATGATATAGTAATCACACTACCGTGTATATATCCAAAGGAAATAAAATCAGTATGTTGGAGAAAAATAAATAAATGCTAACATTTTCAATAAAAGTAACTGATTTTATCACAACCTAAATATAATTTGATATGTTTAGCTAGTTTATTTAAGATCTATAGCTGAATTCTGGCCATCTGAACATGTGATTAAGGTAACACACTCTCTTTGCAGACAAAAACATTTAAGTGGAATTAAACAGTATTTTTAAAGGTAGGTTTAAAACCTGAACATATCAAATGAATAACTACTCAGAAGAGAAAAATAATTCACCTGCTTGAGATGCTGGAGACCTTGCCCATTTCTTTATGCAGTTCAGATGAAACACATGATAACAGCTCTGACAACTCCACACTGGGGCTGTGACGCGAACCAATTCACAGCATACCATGCACTCATATTTTTCTGTAGTTAGCTGTTCAATTAGAGAACCTGTTTAACAAAAGAAAACAAAATGATAAACACACAAAAGCATTCCTTACTTTAGTCAACCAAGGATCAGCAAGTCATTTGAGAGAAGAATCAAGACATAGAGATTTGAAGGGATATCCGATTCTGAGTAAGGTGGCTGGCTGTTCAGAAGGAGCTGGAATACGCTGAGGTAGAGGATTTAGGAAGGAGACAGTCAGATGGGGATTCCCACAATTGAGGAACATTCCTAAGAAACTGCCCAGGAAAATGCCAGAGTAGCCAAACGCTCCTTGTAACACAGTTTGAGCATGCACTGGGCAGTGCACTACAGGATCTTGCCTTACATTCTCTGATTCTAGGAGGCCCTGAATCTAACAGACCCATGGATTTAGGCTAGGGAGGGGCTTGTGAAGCTACAGGGGTCAGCTGTAAGAAGCCTAAGCCTGGGCAGGTTCCAACAACCCATGGATGGTGAGATGGTTCCAGCAATTGCCCTGAAAGTCTTTAGATATTCACTCAACAAAGATATGTTGGTGTCTACCACCAGCCCCTTGGTAGGGTTACCAGACTGAAGGAGACACAGTCTGGCTGTGAGAACTCACCATTTAGTGAGAGAGACCAGTATATAGTATCATAAGAATCCTCCCAGGTTTATTCCTGAATACCTTCACCCACTTCCAGATTTTTTCCTCAAACATGATTGTGACAAAGTCTTTCTAGATCCCCCAACATAGCCAGGCAATCTCAAAGCTGAGTGTATATGTGTATGTACATGTGTATATTTAGTATTATTGTTGTTTTCAGGTCCAAATAGGTTAAAAGAATGAAATAACTGATCTCAAATACAACATTCCAAGCGTTATGCTAACGCACTTTACACATATTATTTAATCCTCTCAACAAGGCTGTAATATAGGTTCCATTTTAAACATGAAGAGAAACTAAGGCTCTGAGTCATTATATTACTCACCCAAGGTCACAGAATTAGAAATTTAAAACTCAAAATTCAAACTCACCATTATTTGACTCAACCATTCTATGATATTGGCTCTCCTACGATTACTTTCTGATTGTTCAATTTAATGTCAAAAGAAATACAGAATACCTGAGACTGTAAGCTCTGTGAGCAAGGACAGGGCCTAGTCTGCTTTCCTCAATTAGTACTAATATTTCCAATGGCTGGCATATACCAGGTGCTCAATAAATGTTTGTTGAATGAATGAATAAATGAGTGATACCTAGTCTGTTCTATTGTCTCTTGCCGTGAAAGTTGCAGGCATCACCAAAGTTTTCGAACAGCTCTCTCCCTTTATTCTCTCCCTGGAATAAAATACTTTGTGTGGCTGATTAAAGGGAAACCTACCTTATTTAGATTATACATGAATACATTATAAAACTGAATTCTATTATAAAACCAAAGAACAAGACTTAGATTCTTTATTAAAAGTAGGGCTACCCTACCCTGTATAGGTTAACATCTATGAATAACAAACTTAATTATATTTTCTACAAGTTAGTATGTTACATGTAGAAGATTCTGGTGGGGTTAAGTAAGAGAGCTCATGAGAGATTAAGTTTGAGGCTTTTATATACAAAAAAGGCTGATTGGGACAGAGGAATAATCTGTGAGAATTATTTTTGGGGTAAATTTTATAGAAAATGCCTACTGGCCACTCCAGAATAGAACGGACTTAGAAGTAAAGGACACAGAAAAGTAAGTGAAATATAGACCATACTTAAAAATGCTATCGTCTGTTGTTTTGATTTTTACCCTAAAGATTATCTTTTTTATTGTTTCTGCTATTCATCAAGTTTAAGCTTGTTAATAAATAAGTATTGTTTTATAATTGTTGTTTTAACATCCAGTTGCAGTAAAATTTGACGACTAGGATGCACATACATAGGGATGTGGTGATGGCTACCACCTTTGAATATCCCACAAATTACTGCTAAGCCCCTTCCAAAGGCTTTCTCCCTCATATCCCACATTCAATATGTCAGCAAATCCTGTTGGCTCTACCTTCAAAATGTATCTAGAATCCAATCTCTACTGCTATCCCTCTGGTCCAAGCCACATTTAGCTCAGCTGGATTACTACAATGCCCTCCTAACTAGTGTTCCCACCTCTGCCCTTGCTCTACTATAGTCTATTCTCAACACAGCAGTCAGAAGACTACTAAAATGCAAATTAGGCTGGGATTGGTGGCTCATGCCTGTAATCCCACCACTTTGGGAGGCCAAGGCAGGAGGACTGCTTGAGTCCAGGAGTTTGAAACCAGCCTGGGCAATATAATGAGACCCCTGTCTCTACAAAAAATTTAAAAACTAGCTTGGCTTGATGGTGCGCACCTGTAGTCCCAGCTACTTGGGAGGCGGAGGCAGGATTGCCTGAGCCCAGGAGTTTGAGGTTGCAGTGAGCTATGACGATGTCACTGCACTCTAGCCTGGGCTACAGAGTGAGACTCTGTCTCAAAAAAAAAAAAAAAAAAAAGGCCAGGCACAGTGGCTCATGCCTGTAATCCTAGCACTCTGGGAGGCCAAGTCGGGCGGATCGTTTGAGCTCAGGAGTTTGAGACCAGCCTGAGCAAGAGCGAGACCCCGTCTCTACTAATAGAAAGAAATGATCTGGCCAACTAAAAATATATATAGAAAAAAATTAGCCAGGCATGGTGGCACATGCTTGTAGTCCCACCTACTCGGGAGGCTGAGGCAGGAGGATTGTTTGAGCCCAGGAGTTTGAGGTTGCTGTGAGCTAGGCTGATGCCACGGCATTCTAGCCTGGGCAACAGAGCGAGACTCTGCCTCAAAAAAAAAAAAAAAAAAAAAAAGGCAAATTAGATTATGCCATTCTTCTACTCAGAACTTGCCAATGGCTCCTACTTCATATGCCTGTAAAAGCCAAAATCCTTACAATGACCCCCATCACCTCCCAGTCCTCACCTGCTATTCCTCTTTCCCTAGGTCACTAATCTGAGACACTGGCCTCCTTCCTATTTCTCAAATTAACAGGCAGATTCCTGCCTGAGGGCCTTTACACTTGACATTCCCTCTGCCTAGAGACTTTCCTAGATATCTGCTCAGTTCAGTGCCTCATCTCCTTCAGGTGTTTACTGAAAATATGACCTTCTCATAAGGCATTCCCTGGCCACACTTTAAAAAATTGCAACCCACCCCCTCAACATTTCCTATCCCTCATCCATACTGTATTTTCCTCCACAGCATTTAAAACTCTCCGATATACCATATATTTTACTTATTTTATCTTGCTTATTATCTAACTTTACACATAGAATGCGCATTCCCTGAGGGCAGAGACTTTTACTAGAATGGTACCTGGGACGTAGCACCCAATAATATTTGTTGTAAAAATTAAATAAAAATATCACAAAAGGTTCCAGAAAGGTCCTAGAAAGAGAAACAGTATAATTGTTTCACTGATAATATTAACCTTCCCTCCAGTTTTATCAAAATATGCCTAACATGTGAAATATGGCATTGCCCTAGAATAGCCCTGTGCTGATAAACTATCATGTTTCAGGTCCAAGACTCTTGCCCTTGCAGGGTGGCTGATCACTGGCTCTTCTTCAATCCTAGTAGGTCTTCTCCCACTAGGGCTTCCCTATCATTTCTCAGTCACAGCTGTGTCTACTCTGTACTTCCAGTTGGACAGCATGCCAGTTGAGAGGGTGATGATCCATTGAAATAATCAGAAGAGCAGAGACCTAACTGAAGTGCTGACTGCAAACTTTTCAGATACACCAGTAACTGTTTAAAAAAAAAAAAGATAAAACAATACTGATTTGAAAAATCCAAGAGTAAAAAGACACTTTTGAGACAATCAGGGCAATTTGTGGACTGCGTGTTAGATGATTTCAAGAAAGTGCTGCTAACTTTGTTAAGTAATGAAAGCACTGTGATTATGAAAGAAAATAGCCATTTTTTAAAACAGATATATGCTGGGAGCAAATGGGGGTAAAATAACCTGATATCTGGAAATTACTTTAAAATATATCAGTGAAGTAGGAGGCAAGAAGGTTCACTGAGATTGAAGAAGATGAATGTGAGAAAAAAAAAAAAATCCTAAGTCCCCCAATTGCCTGATGGACCGACACTCTTTTGGCCAAGGGAACCCCAGAGAAACCTTAAAACTGAAATCCTCCTGCCCCTGACAGGCCAAAGCACATTATATACCCTCTCTTGTTAACTGCCATTAGGCTTTCTTCCCTAAGGGCTAAACAGAAACCAGTCCTTTCGAAAGACCTGCTCCACCACTGATTTCAATCAACTGCCTAATGGTGCTTCTCCTTTTGTGGTTTCAGCACTGTACCTGACTAGCATTCCTTCTGAGTAAGGGGTCAAGACCAGGGAGTGGTTCTGGCCAGTCTATGGAGGCTGCTCTCAAAGGGTTTTCGTGTCCTGTGTTACTTTTTGATGTAAGAGGGCCAAAAAAACTCCACCCTTGGATCATGCTAACACTGTCATTTTTTGTACATGCAATCTATGAAGGGGCATGAAACTCAAGTGCACATGTGCACAATTCTCCTTTCATCACTATTCATGACTCCTCTTATAGTTTGGTAAGTATGTATATTTGGCCACCCCACTCAGCATAAATTCCTGTTCCTGTTGAAGTATGAGCTCTTGAAGTATGGGCTTTCAGCTTCTGCCTGAGGCTATGCTTCCCAACCTGTCAGAATGGCCACTCTGCAGGCTACTACTCTTAATGAGAAATAAAACTTTCCTTTCCAAATTTTTGAAACTCATTATTCTTCAGCTGACACATGTTAGGAAAGCTTGAATAACAGTAGAAGAGGTTTGGAGTAGTCTTAGTGAAAATGAGAAGGAAAGCTGACCAATGTCATGTAAGGAAATGGGCAGTACTGAAAGGTAACTGAGGTTGGAGACCGCTATTCAAAAATATTTACTGAAACTATACTAGGTACCGGGCACTCTTTCAACACTAAGGATATATAGTCAGCAAAACAGGCAAAAATCTTCTGTCCTTACAAAGCTTATTATCTAGTGTGGGAAGGCAGACAATAAATAACAAATAATAAAAATATGTACCATCATCAGATAGTGATAAGTGCTATGGGGAAAAAAAAAAAAAGGAGGATAGGGAACATTGGCAGTGGGGTTTAAGTCTTATAGTTTTAAACAAGGTGATCAGGAAGGCTTCTCTAAGAAGGTGAACGAACATGCAGCTGCACCAAATCTGCAGGGTTACATGATTTCCCAGAACAGCATTCAGTTACCGTGATGCTGGAATGGAAAAGGTAGATTTTCCAGGGATGGGATTCTGTCAAATGGCTTGGCAGAGGGGTAATACTTCAAATGACTTATGATAAGGCCCAGCCTGAAGAGACAATGAAGGGCTGGGGGCTGACAAAACCAATAGTAGGTGCAAGAGACTGAGAGAGCCAGGACAGGTGGTTATGGTCAGAGAGTGGAACATAAGACTTTAAGATTTCAGAGAGGCCGGGCGCGGTGGCTCACGCCTGTAATCCTAGCACTCTGGGAGGCCAAGGCGGGTAGATCACTCGAGGTCAGGAGTTCAAGACCAGCCTGAGCAAGAGCGAGACCCCATCTCTACTAAAAATAGAAAGAAATTATCTGGCCAACTAAAATATATATAGAAACAATTAGCCGGGCATGGTGGTGCATGCCTGTAGTCCCAGCTACTTGGGAGGCTGAGGCAGGAGGATTGCTTAAGCCCAAGAGTTTGAGTTTGCTGTGAGCTAGGCTGACGCCACGGCACTCACTCTAACCCGAGCAACAAAGCGAGACTCTGTCTCAAAAAAAAAAAAAAAGATTTCAGAGATAGGCACCCCCAGGGTTTGGGTGTTGTTGAAGAGAAGAAATGAAGATGAAGGTCACCGCGTTGAAAAGATAAAAAATCTTGAGGATGGCACAATCCATATGATCACTAAAATCACCCAGAAAAACAGCAGGTTTTATGGTGTATCATTCTCAAACTTGAGCATACATTAGAATCAACTGGAGGCTTGTTAAATAATTAAGATTGCAGGGCCTCACTTTTAAAATTTGTTTGGTAAGTCTGAGGTGAGGCCTAACAACCTGTTTTTTGAACAAGTTCCCAGGTGTTACTGATGGCTGCTGGTCCAGGACTACACTTTGAGAATCACTGGGGTAGAGAAGAGATATAGGCAAGATGCACCAGTGAATAAAGGCTGGGGCTGGGAGATTTGGAGAATGATAAATGACAAAGATAAGGAGACATGGAAGGTGATGTAGCTAAAAGCTGCTGTAGCAACTAGCTTCACAGGAGCAGAGATTTTGATACAAAGGTGGAAGAATAATGGCTCAGAAATGACACTGAGGGCCGGGTGCGGTGGTTCATGTCTATAATCCTAGTACTCTGGGAGGCCACCACAGCACTCTAGCCCAAGTGACAGAGCAAGACTCCATCTCAAAAAAAGAAAAAAAAAGAAAAAGAAATGACACTGAGGAAGATGGAGCGTGCTCTTTCCATCTTCCAGAAACTAAAAATAAGTGGGATAAAGGAAAACAGCAGACTCTGAGAGACTGTTAGGAAAGTAGTGAACTGAGAGAAGGGCATAGGTCAACTAAGAGCAGGAGCATGGCAGAAACAGGGCATTTTGTTGCCACTCACTGAATGATGGATCCAGACAGTCTGAGAGAACAAACTGGAGCAGTGCTAGGTTCTTTCAGTACAGAATGAGAGACTGCTCTTAAACAACCATGGAAACTTGTATTTGGGGTGATCCTCTCCCTTCCAATCAAGCTTGCATCTCCACCAGTCTATTCAAACTATTCTTATCAAGGCCAATAACCTTGACATTGTCAAATCAAATAGTCAATATGCAGTTGTCATCTTTTTGGACCTATCAGTAGCATTGGGCACAACTGGTCACCCCCTCCTCCCTGAATGTTTTTATTTGGCATTTAGAACATGATTCACTTCCTAGCTCCATTACTACTCATTCCTCATCTCCTCTGTTGGATCCCCATCTTTTAACCTTGAAACTCTGGAGTATGGCAAGGCTCAGTCCTCAAACTTTTCTTCTCTAACTACACTCACACCTTAGGTGATGTCCCCTTGTCCGTTAAATATGATCTCTACACTGACAATTCCCAAATTTAAATCTCTAGTCCAGATCTCTTCCCTGAATGCCATTATGTCATATTCAACTCCCTACTTAACATGTTCATTTGGAAGTCAAATTTGAGGCAACTCAAATTTAACCAAATTTTTTATCTTCCGTGAATAAGAGGTAAATAAAACAAAAGGAAAAACACCATTTTCTATAAGAAAAGACTAAACTGTCCCAGATGGGAGATTAAAGAGACACGACTAAATGCAATATAGTTCCCTGAATTTGATCCTAGAACAGAAAAAGGACATAAATGGAAAAGCTCGTGAAATCCAAAGTCTGTAGTTTAGTTAATACTATTGTACCAGTATGGCTTTCTTAGTTTTTGAAATTAAATTGAATTTTATTATTACTATTTTTTATTTTTTTGAGACAGACTCTCGCTCTGTTGCCGTGGCCAGAGTGCAGTGGTGTCATCATAGCTTACTGCAACCGCAACCCTCCTGCCTCAGCCTCCTGAATTGCTGTGACTATAGGCACATGCCACTGTGCCCAGCTAATTTTTTCTATTTTTGGTACAGACGGTCTTGCTCTTGCTCAATCTGGTCTTGAACTCCTGACCTCAAGTGATCCTCCCGCCTTGGCCTCCCAGAGTGCTAGGATTACAGGCATGAGCCACCGTGCCCAGCCTGCTTTCTTTGTTTTGACAAAGGTACTCTGGTTATATAAGATGTTAACATTAGAGGAAGATGGGTGAAGGATATAGGGGAATTCTTTGTACTGTCTTTGCAACTTTCCTATAAATCTCAAATTATTCCAAACTAACAAGTTTTTTAAGAAAACACCTTTTCCTCTCTCAGGCTTTACCACTAAATGCCAATTCTATTCTTCTAAATTGCTGAGGCACAAAATCTTTGGCTTCATTCTTGTTTCTGTCATTCTCTTGTATCCAACATCCAATCTGTCAACCTGGTCAACACAGTGAGACCCTGTCTCAACAAAAAAATTTTTAAAAATTAGCTGGGTGTGATGGCGTGTGCCTGTAATCCAGCTATTCTGGAAACTGAGGCAGGAGGATTGCTTGAGCCCAGGAGTTCAAGGTTGGAGTGAGCTATGGTCACACCACTGCACTCCAGCCTGGGTAACAGAGTGAGACCCTGTCTCTAAAAAATATATATATATACATTTATATATTTTTTTATAATATATATATGATCATACCACCCCTCTTCACAAAACCTTCCAGAAGCTTCTCATCTTCTTAGTCAGAATCAAATAAATCTAAACACATCACATTATCCAGCCCCTGCTATTTCTCAGCCTCTGCTAACCCCCCTTCATTGCCCACGATGGCCCACCCCCATCTCAATTTGTTCCTCCCTCTGCCTGGAAGGCTGTTCTCCAGAGAGCCAAATAGTGCACCTCTGTACTTCATTCTGGTCTCTGTTGAAATGTCTCCTTATCAAAGACATCAACATATCTAAAATAGTACCCCTAGGCCCGGCATGGTGGCTCACGCCTGTAATCCTAGCACTCTGGGAGGCCGAGGTGGGAGGATAGGTTGAGCTCAGGAGTTTGAGTCCCGCCTGAGCAAGAGCGAGACCCCGTCTCTACTACAAAAAGAGAAAAATTAGGCGGGCATGGTGGCGCATGCCTGTAGTCCCAGCTACTTGAGAAGCTGAGGCAGGAGGATCACTTGAGCCCAGGAGTTTGAGGTTGCTGTGAGGTAGGCTGATGCCACGGCACTTGCCCAGGTAACAGAGTGAGACTCTGTCTCAAAAAGAAGAAACAAATATAGCACCCCTGTCACTCTGTTCTCTTAACCTGCATTATATTTCTTTTTAGCCCTTATCACCACCTGACATATTAAATATTTAATTGCTTTCTGTCTGTCTTCCCTACCAGAATGTAAACTCCATCAGTATTCCCTGTACCTAGAACAGTGTTTGGCACATAGTGATTTATGCAATAAATATAAATGAAGCATTCTCAGGACTGAATAATGTGAGGATGTAAGGCCCGGAGAGATTTGTTAGGCAGAATTCTAAGATGGTCTCACAGACTTCTACCCCCTGGTGTGCACATGCTGCATAATCTCTTCCCCTTGAGTATGGGTGGGCGTGAATTAATTACAAGAGCTTTTAAAAGCATCTCAAGCTTAGTGAAAGAAGTCAGACAGATTTTAAGCTTCAGCAGATGCTTTCCGGTGGCCTCAAAGGAGCAAACTACCATGTTGTGGACAGGGCCACGTGGCAGGGAGCTGTGGGTACTCTCTAGGAATCAAGAGTGATTCCTCTGGCTAACAGCTAGCAAGGAAACAGGAACCTTAGTCCTATACCTGTAAAGAACTGAATCCTGCCAACAACCAGTGAGCATTAAAGAGGACCCTGAGCCTCAGATGAGATCACATCCTGACCAAATTTCAGCCCTGTGAGACCCTGAGCAGAGAACCCAGCTAATCCGTACCTAGACTCCTGACCAACAGAAACTGTGAAAGAATAAACTTGTGTTATCTTAAACCACTACATTTGTGGTAAATCATTATAAAGCAATAGGAAATTATTAACCAGCCCTAAGGATTCAAAAACAACCGTAGCATAACAACATTGCTTTGCTTCACATACAAGTTGAGTTTCCAAGGACTGCCTGGTGAAGCAAGCAACTAGAACTATTGGCCAGTGTCAAAACAGGCCCTGCGCAGGTGATGGCTTCATAGGTTAAGCTCTATCTCACATGACACTGGAGGGATACCAAGATGTCGAAGGTCTATGAGGAAGAGCTAGTGGAATGACGCTAATTAGCCTTAATGAAATATATACTCATCAGGGCAAAATGATGGATGTATTCAAATATTGCAAAAGGCTGATTTGCAATGATGGGGAGGAGAACTGCAAGAAGAGAGACTAGTTGCTATGCTGCTCCACAGGATAAAACTTGAACCAAAGGATGGAAAGTATTTATAGGAAAGAAGCCTTGAGTTCAATGTAAGGATGAACTTTCTTTCTTTTTTTTTTTTTTTTTTGAGACAGAGTCTCGCTCTGTTACCCGGGCTAGAGTGAGTGCCGTGGCATCAGCCTAGCTCACAGCAACCTCAAACTCCTGGGCTTAAGCGATCCTACTGCCTCAGCCTCCCGAGTAGATGGAACTACAGGCATGCGCCACCATGCCCGGCTAATTTTTTCTATATATATATTTTTAGTTGTCCATATAATTTCTTCCTATTTTTAGTAGAGACGGGGTCTCGCTCTTGTTCAGGCTGGTCTCAAACTCCTGAGCTCAAACAATCTGCCCGCCTCAGCCTCCCAGAGTGCTAAGGATTACAGGCATGAGCCACCGCGCCGGGCCAGTCTCTGCTTTTAAGGAGCTTACAGAATAGTGGAGGGCACTGACACATAAACAAAGAATGGTTTCCAGGAGTAAACTCTGTAATAGAGGCCGGGCGCGGTGGCTCACGCCTGTAATCCTAGCACTTGGGAGGCCGAGGCGGGCGGATTGTTTGAGCTCAGGAGTTCGAGACCAGCCTGAGCAAGAGCAAGACCCCGTCTCTACTAAAAAAAATAGAAAGAAATTATCTGGCCAACTAAAATATATATAGAAAAAATTAGCCGGGCATGGTGGTGCATGCCTGTAGTCCCAGCTACCCGGGAGGCCGAGGCAGTAGGATCGCTTAAGCCCAGGAGTTTGAGGTTGCTGTGAGCTAGGCTGACGCCACGGCACTCACTCTAGCCCGGGCAACAAAGCGAGACTCTGTCTCAAAACAAACAAACAAACAAAAAAACTCTGTAATAGAGACATGTATATGTAAGAGAAAGACATATATGTAAGGGCTGGGATTAATGCTATCTATAGAGGTGAGAAAGGTTTCCTGAGCATGTGACTAAAGCAGCTTTTGAAAAATGAGTAAGAATTCACCAGCAAGTTGAGTGATAGAAATTCTAGACAGAAGGAACTGCATGCAACAGCATGAAAAAAAAAAAACAAAAAAAAACCAGCATAGAATCCAGAGAATAAAATGTGGTGAATACTGAGGCAGCAGAAGATGGGATTGTTGAGAAACGCAGAAGCCAGAATCTGTAGGTGATGAGGACCAAACAGAATTAAGCAGGACAGTGACACAGTTCAATGTTTTGGAAAAATTGCTCTCTGATGCTAGTGTAAGAGATAAACTGAAAGAGAGAAATTTAGAGATGGTGAGACCAGCTAGGTCTCTGTAACTAAGCAGACAAGATGAGGCACATGAGATGATGCAGGATGAAATCAACAGAGGAGGTAGATATGTTACAGTCCCCTACTTGTGCTTTCACAACTCAAAAAACTCTTGTAACTAGATAAACCACCCATATTTGCATTTTTAAAACACCCTCACAAAATTCCTTATTTGTAAAAAAAAAAAATAATCCTTATTTGCATTTGCTTATGATATATACAAAACTAAGTGGTTACCTACTAGAGAGAGGGGAACAGCAGGTGGTAGTAGAACCCAGGCAGATGGTGAATAAAAGGTAGAAAGAGACTTTTCACTGTATACCTTTTTATACTTTTTGGTTTCTAAATTGTATGAATATATGACTTATTTAAAAATTAAAATAAAAAAAGACCCAAATATTTACACCCATCTAGGTAGGTTTACCTGTGTGTGTTTCCACATTCTTTAGCACATGGTTCTGTTTGCCTCGGGGGAAAGGAGATACTATTGGTGGATCCTGCCTCCGTATAGTGCATTTCTCTTGGTCAACCCTTCTGGAAGACTTGATGACTGCCAAGTTCCCACTGTCAGAGGCAGATTTTGTTGGTCTTTCATTGAGATTATCCTTTGGAATGGGGGCCATGTTTCTGGGTCCTGCATTTGTATGCCGTGGGCCCTCCTGTTTTGGTGGATTCCTCCCTGGTCGTGGCCTGGCCCCTTCCACTTCCCAGGGAGGCCTCTTCTGTGGGTATCTTCTCTGCTCATTTCGTCTGGCTCCATATCCATCCAATACTCCTTTTCTAACAGATGCATCTGAAGCGTCAGGGTAGAAAACCCCCATAGGTTTGGTATTTTCAAATCCAGCATCCTCAGGTTTTGGAGTCATTCTGTTGCCCCATTCACATTTGAGTTTCCCCTTGACTTTTGGTCCTTTAACATAGCTGTATGCAAACTGCGTTGCTTTTTTGGGTTTTGCCCCCCTGGGATCTGCACTGACAGCTTCCTTCTCACTGTCAGAAGGGCTGTGCTCTCTGGGGTTTGTCCCACTCTCCGATCTGGTCACACTTTCTAAGCCAGCTGTATCTGAGGTCTGGTCAGTGAGACCTTGTGCTTTCTTGACTCTGATATGGTGCTTCTCACTCCTCAATTTCTGCCAAGGCTGACTCTGAAGGCCATGGCTCTTGGGTGATTTATTAGAAACAGAGGGTTGGAAAGAAGTCTGTTGATTCTTAGGTTTGCTTCCTGAAGAATGATAGCTGTGCTGATGAATAGCAGAGATGTCATCATAAGGCACCTGCCTGGAAAGGTGACAGGGAGATGGTGAACTGTAATTTCTTCTACCAATCCTGTTAGAGTCTAGTCTCCTTTGAGTCTCACAGTTTAGACCAGAATTTTTTCTCTCCCGAGGAATGAACTCAGCAGCATCCGTATTGAACTTGAAAGTACCTGGGACACAAGAAATAGATATTCCAGTAAAAAGATGAATCTTCACCCATAAAGCCACATTTAAAAATTATTTTCCTAAGGACTTTGTTCAAAACAGGCTCTTAGTGAGACCTGTTTCCTGTGAAGGTGCCTGTGGACCAGCCACATACTACTAGCCACTGACAGCTAAGTGTGTTGCTGAGTGAAAATACTCACCTGGGCTATAAGGCACTATGTAGACATGTATTTATTTTATTACAAAACTTAAGGTCAGCTAACAGTTCAAGGATATCAACCATCAGGTTCCAAGTGGTCTTTCAAAACTCTAAAGTAGCATTGTGTAATATCAAGTAAACAGGCTTTGGAATAAACCAAATGGGTTTAAAGTCTGGCCCTCCAACTTACAGAACGAGCATGGGGATATCACTTGACCACTTTTAGCCTTAGTTTCCCCATCCATGATAAAGGATAGTAATACTTATTTCAAAGGGTTATTAAGAAATTTAAGTAAGATTTCATAGATAGTACCTAGTGATTATATTAATTTTCATCTCTTCCCCCTAGGAATATATTACAGGTATTCTATATACAACCTCCATAAATGGTCTAGAATCCCAAAGTCAAAAAAATTAAACCTACTCCCCTTTAACTCACTCATCCCTACTCCCAAGATGCTTCTTGGTATAGTCAACTCAGTCCCTGAAGCCCAAAGATGAAATGATTTGTCTAAGGACACAAAATTAGTAGCAAAGTCAGAACTATGTGCAGCATATAGAATATGAATTGACAGGGCCCAGAAGACATGGGTTTAAGTCCCTGCCCACCACTTACTATGACTTTATGCAAGTTACTTAGCCCTCATTTTCCTACACTTAATGGAATAGTAACAATCCCTACATCAAAGAGTTGCTATGAAGAGTAAAGCAAGTTAATAACAAGCAAAAAGTGATTAAAATAGTACTTTATTATTGCAGTTAGGACTACAGACTACCTGAAACATGCAGGCTTGAACACAGATGGGTGCAGTACAGAGCCTGAGAGTTTTAGGTTTAATAATAAGGCCTAACATGTATTAGGTATTTAATATGTGCCAGGCACTATTCTAAGCACTTTATATGTGTTATTCATTTAATTTGTACAGTCCTGATGAGAAAACTGAGGCACTGGCCAAGCATGGTGGTGGCTGACGCCTATAAGCCCAGCACTTTGGGAGGATAAAACGGGAGGACTGCTTAAGGCCGGGAGTTCGAGACCAGTCTGGGCAACATATCAAAACTTCCATCTCCATTCAAAAAAAAAAAGAAGAAGAAGAAGAGGAAAGAAAACTGAGGCACAGATAGAGTAAGTAACTTGCCCAAGGCTACAGAGGTATTCCAAGGTAGACTCAGGATTCCAACTCAAGATGTGTGGCATTAGAGACCCTGCTTTTACACCACGTTACACTGACAGAGGTGGGCAGGGGGTACTATAGAAACATATAGTAAAGAACTGAATGAGATCATAAAGGTCATTAGGTAACTTCTCACTCAATCCAGGATTTGTCCTGAAAGCTTTTACATAGGCAGAAATCTGGGGACGGGGTGGAGGATCTCACAAAACGGCAAGAGGATTAGACAAATTCAGAAGGTGGCAGAGGTGCTCTGGAAACATAAAAGATAACTTAAAGGTGGGAATGGGTAGACTTGACCAAGACGTATTGTGTAGTTTTCTCCTGCTTGAAGAAGCAAGACTGGAGGGAGGGGCAGAAATAAGGTCAGTAAAGATGTCCAAAGTAGCCTGGTAAAGGAAGGGAAAAGGGTGTTTCATGCTGAGCAGTAATGATTTGATGCAACTAAGAGTCTAGACCATGTTGCACCTAATTCATATGGAGTATATGTTCCACCAGACATGAGGTAGTACACAAAACCATCAGAAGAAAACCCTTAAGGGACATGAGGAAGGGGAAAAGAATACGCCAATCAGGAAACCAGACCACAGCAAAGATTGGAGACACTCTTGCCTTTCACTATTTAAGTAACTGGAAGTTACTCAGTAAATAGGAAGTCTCATCACCGAGGCATGACTGTAATACAAGTAAGTGGTACTCTCGATCCAAGATAACACAGCAGCCTAGTAGGTATCCAACAGGTGGGTGGAACAGCATCAGGGTAAATCCAACCAGTAGATTACAAAGTCCAGAGACAAAGCCTGGCTTGGTGAGTCTGCCCATGGGCAGAAAGATATCCCCTGGACTGGGCTGCTGTTTAAGGACCTTGAATGGGGACGAGAGGTGTGAGTTAGAGATGATGCTAAAATAAGAACACAGAACAGGAACTAAAGCAAAAGCTAAGACACATGAAAGGGAATGGGGAGGTCCTTGGACTAGGGATTTTGCCTCAGTAGATGCATTATGGGTTGGAAGCAGCAACCTGTGGCACAATTCCAGAAGCCAACACTATGACTCACAACTAGCCCCCACCCAATTTTGCTTCAGGCACTGAAGGGTATAGAAATGGGTCAGAAGGGAGCCTGTGGATGGGAAGATCAATGGATCCAGTTTAGAGGATCTGGTGAAGGACTAGATGGGGAGAATAACAAAACACCAGCCCAAAAAGTTTTCTAGCCCTTAAGATGACTTAATACTCAAATCAGGACTAGGGTACACCAATGCAGTGTGTTTCTAACTTTTTAAACTGAGAACCACAGTAATAAATACATTTTACTTGTCACTTGGTACACAAATACACATCTAGTCTTCTTGGTGCCCAACAGCCGGTTGGCAGCAAAGTTTAAGATTCAAACCAATGAGCTTCCAAACCCCATGCTGCAAACTAGCTATTCTGCGTTTCAGAAAGAGTAGATCACAAAATTGAATCAATGTAGTGGGTTGTGACAAGCATTTTAAAAAATGAAACAGAAAATAGAATATATTGTAGACAGTAAAGGAAACCATTGCCTCCTGAAACTTTTGGTTTACTTTTATATTTTTGTAAGTATGCACTAAAGTCGTGATGCAAAATGTTTCCCTTTGGTCGCTGTCCACACACACACTGAAGGGAACGGAAATGAATGTTATATTAACACCCAAATGAGGCTGCCCCTACACACAGAGGCAACTCCGGGTGGGGAAGTAAGGTAACAATTATGGAACAGAGTACAGGGTGGGAGCCTTCACAGCAATTAACTTATTTACTCCTAACTGACAGATCACACAGAGTTCGTGGCAGGCTGAGGTTTTAAGCCATTGGTGTTCGGCTCGCGCCCGCGCCGCCCCCCCCCCCCCAGGAGGTATGAACACACCCTAAGAACAGCGCGCAAACCCGCTACACGTCAGAACCCGCCACCCTCACGGGCGGTGACGCGGCCGACGCCCGCCTGTGGAAGGTCAGTGCGCTGCTGCCCCAGGAAGAGCCCTGTGGGCGAGCAGGACATCCATATCGACTCCCTCGGCGACAGGACAAGCCCACTCTCCTCTGAGACCTAGTTACTGGGCTTCACCACCCGGTAACAGAGATCTCTCGTACGCAGCACGCGCGTGGCTTGGCCCTTCCGAGCCACTATCCCCAACCGTAACATGTGCCATTCTCGTGATATGAATGGCCGGAGCCCTAAGAGTTTGTCACTGACCCAATTTCCGCTCCCTGAGAGGGGCCCAGTGCCTCGCGGGCCGGGACATTACCTGGGACAGGAGGCGCCTCCGCCATCCCGTGCTGCAGCCTAAAGCGAGCCTCGCAGCCAAGCAAGTACTGTCACCCGGTCACGTGCCCCGGACTTCCGGCGCCACGAGAAAGTTCACATCGGCGAGCCGATAGACCGCCAAGGATGTTGCGCGGCCGGAATATACCGCGCGGCGCGTCCCTGACGTCAGACAGATGCGCCGGGCATCGGGCGGAAGAAGGGCGCAAGTAGGTGGAGGTGGCGCGGATTGCGGGAGGGAGGGAGGCCGGGCGGGCTGGGATTTGCGTAATCATTGTGTTTTTCTTTTTCAGATTCGCTGCGCTCTCACGCTGCTGTGCCCTTCATGCAACCAGGCCTTCCCTTGTCCCATCCAGGAAAGATTAAAAGGCTGACACCTTTAAAGATCAGATAAGAGCCATCTCTGAGAGCTGCTACCCGGGAGGCTTCAGCCACATAACAAGGCCACCTTTCCTAGCCAAGCTTCTTTTCCCGTAACCTATCTTGCCACTAAAATCTGTTTGTGGCCATGCTCGGAGCCCGCATTCTGTGACCTCAAAATGCTATCTATATAAGTTCCTGTATCCCACTGCGGCTTGGGTATTTATTTTGAAGGCTCCCGTGTATACACATTAAATAAATTTGTATGCCTTTTTTCCTGTTAGTCAACCTCATGTCAGGTTTTTTCAGCGAACCGCGGGGGCATGGGGAGGTGGGCTGTCAAGGGTCTTGGCCCCCACACCCTTTTGTCCTGCCACCCACACAGCTTCAAGTGGTCTTCAGGAGACGACAGCTCAGACATCACCTTATTCTTAGAGTAGAGTAGGCTTGGGTTTTTAAAACAAAACAAAACATGGACATCAGAATTCCAGACTAAAAAAACAACAAAAAACACTAAGGCAATCTGGGGAAAGAAGTCTGCAAAACAATAAAGGGCTAATACACAAAACAGCTCTTACAAATCAGTTATTTAATAGAAAATGATAAAACTACATTTAAGAAATGATGACGGCAAAACAAATGGACACTAAACATGAGGGGAAAAGTTTGGAGTCACATTTTTAAGGAACAAAATTTTAAATGAATGTGGAATTGTTTTGTTGTTTTATCAATCAGGTTGGATAAAGGACGTCTAAAGGCAATTAATGGGAAAATAAATGGGCAGTAATTATGAAAAGGCCTTACTAATATTAAATGCAGAATTTAAAAATAAGGTTTTAGTTCAATTTTTGTTTTGTTTTGGTTTTGCCTGTCATTTCCATAGCCAAGATATCTCTGGCACCTTTAATCTTGGGGATAGCACTTCCTTTCAATGCCTAAACCCACAGACTACAGAAAGTCCATTCTACTGGGTATCTTAACCTGACCCTAACCAAACATCTCTGGAAATTCTTTAGGAATACTTCATTATGTTTGAAAAATTGACCAAGAGCTTGATTGTTCCCGAAGCCAGCTCTTGTGCGTAACACCACTGCTACTGCTGTGGAATTTTGCAGGACCACTTTACAGACTCTTAACTAGCTTCCCGGGAATGCAAAATGCTTCATGCTACTTGGGTCTCAAACAGATTCAGGAACATCCCTTAATTCCCCAAAGCACAGCCAAGACCAAGGTGTAACATTTAACAAGATTTTAATGAAGACTTGAGGATTACAAAGGTCAATGCAGATAGCGGTTTACAATTGACATTAAAATTAACCAATCCTAGGAGCCCAAACTCTTGACCACAGGTCTCTGCCTAGACCCAGAAATCCTACATGTGGCAGAGCACTGGCTTAATTCTCATCGATGGAAACCTCCAGAATCTTCTTACTGACTCTGTACTATGAACCCAGAGACTAAAAAAAAATTCCTCCCTACCTCCCCATCCAGCCAAGGATTTCCTTAAGTGACTGACAGTGGGAACATTCATTTCCTTCAGGGAGAATTCATACGTTCAGTCCCCCAAGTGTAGCCTCTATGGCCTAAACAAAGCAATCACAATAATTGACAGGATATTTCCCAGAGTCTCACTTATTTAATCTTAACCATTCACACAAGTGGGGAACTAAAAGTTCAGGAAGTATTGCACCAAGCTCTGTCCAATTCTTTCATACAGTTTCTCCTACACTGAGAAGTAAATCTCTCAGATCAGGCTTATGTATGGCCCTTGTTGTCATTTCTTTGAGAAAATACTCATAGTAAAACACAATTCTTCAGGAATAAATGATAACTTTCAGTTATAGGATAGTTTAAAGGGCAAATTTAAGAAAATTATCTAATTCTGTAGAACATAGATCTGCCTGAACTATACCATGACATTTGCATTTGTAAAGTAATTCACTGATCCAGGCTTCCCTAAGAACACAAAATAGATTCATTAATTCACATATGTTTTAATGTATCTTCTGTGTTGGGATTGCTTTAAATGCTTGAGGTAAATGCTGAAACAGACAGACATGGTCCCTTCCTCATGAAGTGCATTATCTAATAGGGGAGATGAAAACTAGGTATACAAACAAAACAATTACAAAATATGTTAGTGTTATAAAATAAGCAGGGTAACAGTGACAGAGACTATCAGAATCTGCTTCAGAAAAGGTGGCTGAACTTTTTTGAAAATGAAAAGAAGCAAGTCATGTGAAGGTTTAGGCAGAGGGAACAGCATATGCAAAGGCCATGAGGCAGGAAAGAGCTTCATGTGTTCAAGGTATTGAAACTTCTTTAGTTAGTGGCTGGGGAAATTGGAGAGGTAGGTAGGGAGAATATCATGCCTCGATAGTGGATTTTATCCCAAGAACAATGGGAGGTTCCTGAAAGGTTCTAAGCACAGAAGTGGTGGTATCTGATGTACACTTAAAAGATTTTTCTTGCTCCCCTGGGAAGAATGATTAGGAGTGGACAGACCAGTTACATTTTTGTATTATGCTAACGCAGAAGATGATGGTGGCCTCGGACTAAAGTGATATAAAATGTGATAGAGAGAAGGGGATAGACCTGAAGTATAATTGAGATATAACCATTCTCCAGCTTTCAAACTTTTTCTAAACCAACAAGTATGATATCTTGTTGATTTAATTTGCTTTTCTCTGATTACTAATGAGTTTGAACATTTCTTGGTGGCCTTTTGGGTTTCCTCTTTTTAAATTGCTTATCTACTAGTTGAGTGTAGTAGTGCATGCCTGTAGTCCTAGCTACTCAGGAGGCTGAGGCAGGAGGATCGCTTGAGCCCAGGAGGTGGAAGCTGCAGTGAGCTATGATCATGCCACTGCACCCCAGCCTGGGCAATGGAGCAAGAACCCGTCTCTTGGCTGGGTGTGGTGGCTCATGCTTGTAATCCTAGCACTCTGGGAGGCCGAGGTGGGCGGATTGTTTGAGCTCAGGAGTTCGAGACCAGCCTGAGCAAGAGTGAGACCAAGTATCTACTAAAAATAGAAGGAAATTATATGGACAGCTAAAAATATATATAGAAAAAATTAGCCAGGCATGGTGGCGCACGGCTGTAGTCCCAGCTACTCGGGAGGCTGAGGCAGGAGGATCGCTTGAGCCCAGGAGTTTGAGGTTGCTGTGAGCTAGGCTGACGCCATGGCACTCACTCTAGCCCGGGCAACAGAGTGAGACTCTGTCTCAAAAAAAAAAAAAAAAAAAAAAAAAAGAACCCGTCTCTTAAGAAAAAGAAAAGAAAAAAAATTGGTTATCTATATTCATTGCCCATTTTTCTGTTGGGGCTGCTCTATTTTTCTTACTGATTTTTTTTTTGTATATTGTAGATATCAACCCCCTGTCAGTTGCAGACATTTAAATTGTCCTCTCTTCCATTAAGTCTATTAATTTTGTTGTTGAACATAAATCCTTAATTTTGACAGGTCAGCTTACCAAACAAACCTTATTGTCATCTTTAGAAATTACCAGGTGTATCACTCTGGGTCCTATCAGGAGAGAAGAACCCCGTTTGTTGAACAGGAACCACACTTTCTGAACAGGGACGGTTTTATTTAAAGACTTATTAAGTATAACAGGGGACTGGAGTAATAAGGGATTGGCTAGTAAAGACATACAAAGAGAACTCTAAAAGAATACAGGATTAGTACATAAGAGGAGCAGCCACTACCTGTAGGGCTGAGATAAGAGTGTCCAAGGAAGAGCCCAGACCAGAGCTGAAGTGCAGACTTTGTTAGAGGTGACTGTGTCACCTGTGTGTCTGTGACACCTAGGCTGACCTAGGTGTCAGCCTGTGACTGACTAGGTGGCAAGGAAGTTGCCAGATATTCTTCTTCTGGGGTGCTGGTGAAAGCCATTCATGGGAACGTGTCTCACCAGAGGCACCCTACTACAAACTACCTGTGGAGAGTACCAGAAGTTTCTGGCTACTGGCCACTATCCACTGCAATAGTCAGGCAGTGAAGAAGCCATGTGCATTGCAGGCACCAGATACTGGAGAAGTTACCCGCACCACAGAGGCCTGCTCCACTGAAACATCAGAAACAAGAAGCAAAACCCTTTCCTCCTGCAACATCTTTCCAGTGCCCTCTACTGACAAAGCTTAATACCTGCTAGCTGGCAAAGGATAAATATTTAAAGGGCCCAAATCCATTTCAGAGAGCAGGCGAAAAGGATAAATTTAGAACTGAAAAGCAAACTCAAAACTGGCACATTAGAGAACCTATTTATTATTTTTAAAACTTGTAAATAAATGGAAGCAAGCAAGCATTTATCTTCCCTTTCCTATAGAAGCAGTACCTTCACACAACATTTGAAAACCTATAGCAGGTAGTGAAAGCAGTGCTCAGACAAATTTATAGCTATAAATACTTACTAAAAAAAGAAGTCCAGATCATGGAATATTATTCATCAATAAAAACAAATGAAGCTAGTGCAGTGGGGCACACCTATAAGCCCCACTATGGGAGGCTGAGGCAGGAAGGTTACTTGAGTCCAGTAGTTTGAGTCCAGCCTGGGTAACATAGTGAGACCCCATCCCTAAAAACAAACAAACAAAAACCCCAAAACAAATGAGCTACCAAGCAATGAAAAAAACGTGGAGAAAACTCAAAAGCATATTGATATGTTAAAGAAGGCAATCTGAAAAGGCTATAAACTATATGATTCCAACTATATGATGTTCTGGAAAAGGCAAAGCTATGGAAATAGTAAAGAGATCAGGGGTTGACAGAAGTTAGGAAGGAAAGAGATATGAACAGACAAAGCACAGAGAATTTTTAGGGCAGTGAAACTATATGATACTACAATGGTGGATGCAAGTCATCATACATTTGTTAAAATCCATAGGATGTACAACATCAAGAGTGACCCCTAATGTAAACTATGGACTTTGAGTGATAATGATAGGTCCATGTAGGTTCATTGATTGTAACGAATGCACCACTGTGGTGTAGGAAGTTGACAGTGGGGGAGGTTATGCATGACATGATAACTCTGTACTTCCCACTCAATTTTGCTGTTAAAACTTGAAAAAAAAACTTTATTAGTAAAAAAGAAGAAAAATCTCAAATCAATCGCTTAACTGTCCACCTTAAAAAACTACAAAAAGAAGAGCAAACTAAACCAAAGCACATAGAAGGAAAGAAATAATAAAATTTAGACCAAAAATCAATGGAATAGAAACCAGAAAAAACAATAGAGAAAAATCAACAAAACAGTTCATTGAACAAAAGCGACAAAATTAACAAACTTTTTGATAGAATTACCACCAAAAAAAGAGAGAAGACTCAAATTACTAACATTGGGGATGAAAGAGGAGGCATTACTACTGACCTTACACAAATAAAAAGGTCAGTATGACCTATGAACAACTAACTGTATGCCAACAAATTAGATTACTTAGATGCAGTGGACAAATTCCTAGATGACACAAACTTCCAAAACTGACTCAAGAATGAATAGAAAATCTGAATAGATCTATAACAAGTAGAGATTGAATTAGTAATCAAAAACCTTTCCATAAAGAAAAGCCTAGGCCCAGCCCAGATGGCTTCACTGGTGAATTCTACCAAATGTTCAAAGAAGAATGAACACTAATCTTTTACAAACTCTTCCAAAAAATAGAGGAGGAGGGAGTACTTCCTAACTCATTCCACAGATAAGAATCTTTACTTTAGGGCAATCACTGCCTACCCCTTCACTGCAGAAATTGATGGGAACAGCCCAGAGTGCCTATCCATGAAAACAGGTTCAGACTGATCAGAGGCACCCTAGAGCAGCAGTTCTTAATCTTTGCTACACCTAAGAACTACCTGGCGAGATTTTAAGAATCCAAATGTCCACATTGTATCTAGATCTATTATATCAGAATCTATGGGGGTAGGACCCAGGCAACAATATTTTTAAAAAACTCTCTAGGTGATATAAAAAAAAATAAAAGGATACAGATGACAGAATCGCCAAACTTATACTCTCTATTGTATCATTCCAAATCCTTCTCCACCCCTGCCAAACTCTCAGGACTGACAGATTAAGACCTAAGACCATCTGTACTCAATGGTTAACAGATTAAATAGTGACCAGCAAGGTTGTCTGCTGATAGCTATAGGAGTGATGATCAGAAGCTTTGTGGTGCCGGGGGTACTTGACTACAGGACTCAACCATTCCACTTTCCTTAAATTCACTGACATTAACGCAGACCATGGCATGCCCTTTGGCTCTTACTCAAAACAGGAAGAATTAGAGTGACAAAGGAATTAAGGAAACTTCCAGTAGGGAAAACTGTATGAGCAGAGGCAAGGAAGCAGGACTGTGTGGTAGATATGGGGGAACTAGAAACAGAGCAATTAGTAGAGCATAAAATTGAAAAGTGGGACATCTCATGGAGAGAGGATGCAGAGGAATTATTCAGGACCTTTTTTTTTTTTTTTTTTAAGAGACGGGGTCTCACTTTGTTGCCCAGGCTGGAGTGCTGTGGCATGATCATAGCTCACTGTAGCCTTGAACTCCTGGGCTCAAGTGATCCTCCCATCTTAGTTTCCTAAGTGAACAGGGCTATAAGTGCATGCCACCACATCTGGCCAATTTTTTAAAAAATTTTTTGTAGAGACAAAGTCTCACTACGTTGCCTAGGCTGGTCTTGAACTCCTGGCCTCAACCCATTCTCCTGCCTTGGCCTCCCAAAGTGTTAGGATTGCAGATGTGAGGCATTACGTCCAGCCTATTCAGGCAAGTGACAGGAACTCAACTCCAACTAGTTTAAGCAGAAAAGGGGATTTACTGGCAGAATCCTCAGACAGCCCACAGAATCAAAGGAAGGGTTGTATAGATCTGAAACACTCTGGAAATTTCAAGGATCAGAATTCAGAGCTTAGTGCCATGATGATTCTTTCATTCTGCCTCTCATCTTGGCTCCTCTCTGGCCTCACTCAAAAGCTTCTCATGCTGTCAAAGAGTTAAAAAAAAAAAAAAAGTGTGGCCTCTGATAGGCACAGCCTACTCACATGGACACTCCTATAGCTTGGAAGAGTAAGGATAATGCTACTCTAAAATTGGCATTTTCCCAATAATCACCTGGTTGGAATGGGGGAAGTAGTTTCCTAAAAGAAAGAGAATGCTGTTCTGAAAAGACTAAGCAATGAACCATTACAGATAGGCAGAGGCCAGGTCATAGGAAGCTTTTTAAGCCCCACTGGAGATATTAGGGAACCATTAAAGAATTTAAATCAGATTTGCATTTTAGAAGGGTAAGTGTAGCTGTATGTGATGAATGGACTAAAGGAAGTGAAACTATGCAAGAGAAGCAAGCCATTTATCCTAAAAGACTTTGTGAGAGATGTCTAGGCCAAGGAGAGTTGATAGAGGAAGGAGAGGAGGAGTTGGATCTGAGAAACACATAGGGGTTAAAAGCAGGGCTTAATGATAATTGTGTAGGGTGAAGCAAAATGTAGGCATCAAGGACAACCCAAGAGCTTGCTGTTCTGAAAGATGGGAGGATAATGGTCCCATTAGCTGTGACAGGGAAAACGGGGAGATTCGGGTCTGGGGAAAGGTGACAGGTTGTCTTGGCCACTTGAATGTGAGGTGCTTGTCAGCTTCTGGAACATTGAAATAATTGTTAGGCAAACAGCTGGATATAAATAGTATTTTGAAACTCAGGGGCAAGATCAAGGATAGAAGTATAGATTTGGAAGTCAGCAGTTAAAGCCATAAGAATAGCTGAGATAACTAAATATAAGTGAGCAGAGAAAGAAGTATGGATGGATTAAAAACCAGAATCCTGAAGAACACTAACATTATAGGGCTGGAGACGAGGATTTCAGAAAGAAGTCTCGGAGGCAATAGTCAGAAGAACAGGAGAACCAAAGAGTATTATTGCAAAAGCCAAGAGAGTCGAGATCTAGGTAGAATGATTGCTTACTGGTATCCAATGCATTAATGCAATCTAGCTTGAGGGCTAAATATCACCCATTAAAACTGGCAATATATGCATCACTGACAACATTAGCAAGACAAGAAATCAAAGAGAAATGTTTGCTGAAAGTGAACACCAAGATAATGAGCTTAATTTGGATATGTTAAATTTTAGGTGACAGCATTTAAATGGCAATGCTCAGAATTGAAAATATGGATAAGAGGTCCAGGCTAGTGACAGTTATCTTGAGTCATTAGTACACAGGTAATAGTTGAAACCATGGGTGAGATTTCTCAAGGAGAGTATAGATTGAAACTATAATGGAAGAAATATTTAAGGGGCTGAGTGAAAAAGAGGGGTCCATGGAAGAGAATAAGTGGCCAGATTAGAAGAAAAACCAGGAGAACTCAGAGAAGCCAAGAATGGTTTCAGGAAGGCAATGATGAATATTGAAATGTTTGTTCTCACTGGAAGGCTTCTTGAGAGGGTGAAGTTAGTGGGATGGGAGAGGGTTAGATATGTGTCTCATCCTCACCGATAATTAAACAGTGAACTCTTAAAGAGAGGAACTGTGATTGCTCTTCGTATCCCCTCCGCTGGTAGAGAGACTTCTACAAAGTTGGTGTTCATAAATGTTTATTGGTTGGATCTGCAGACACATGAAAGTCTGGTGCACATGGCACTGTGAGGCACCCAGCCAGTCTAGAGGGGAAACGCTGTTGGCAAGAGGTTGAGGATGGGGGGAAAGGATCATTAAACACCCTGAAATCAGGCAGGAGTTTGAACTTGCTGTAGCATTCCAGGCATCTACCAAGAAAAGAATGAAGCCCCTGCTTTTTTATTACAAGTAACCCCTTAATGAAAACAGCACATTGCAGTTAACAAAGTACTTATGACCATTACCTCAATTATTCCTCACAATACCTCTGTGAGTTAAGCACAATTTTACTAATAAGGACACAGAAGTTTATCGAAGTTGAGTAGACCAGTCAGTGTTTAGTAGATGGTAGACCCAGGGCCCAAGCCCAGATTGTTCCTTGCTCTTTTCTCTAGGCTACTGGTTAATCTGGTTTCTGTAGAAGAAGTCTTAAGCTGGAGTGATTATTATTAAAATGATATCCTTTTGAAAAATATTTATTGAGTATAAATAAATGTCCTATACATTAAATATCAAGAAATATTCATTATTGATTACAAGTCAGGCTGTAATACTGAGGGAACCATAGAATCAAAATGTCTACTCATGATACAGCAGTGATAATTCCATTCCAATATTGGACACAGTAATGATTTCCTCACAAGACACAACAAAACTCATCAGAAAAAGGCTATCACTTTAACCGACCTATAATACCACAATAGAAAATGGTTTTGAATCAGAATATGAACAGCCCCAATAATTTCATTTTCCTCTTATGAATTTATCAGGTCATTTTGATACTGTAGCATTACACTGTCATAGATTTTAAAGATTCCCATTTCCTTGGTTTTATTTCAAGTGATTATTAATGAATGAAAATAAAGTCATACAAAGCCCAAGATACTTTTAAGTAGTTATTCTTTTGTAAGAGAAAAAGGAATCAAAGTTTAG
The DNA here is from genome assembly GCA_028533085.1 of Varecia variegata. NCBI lineage: Eukaryota > Metazoa > Chordata > Mammalia > Primates > Lemuridae > Varecia > Varecia variegata. Next base: position 97,753,173 of record CM052443.1, on the reverse strand, counting down.
TACAAAGAAAGCAGCTCCCAAGTGATGAGTCTTCTAATGAGGGGGAAAAAAAAAGAGCAATGTAATTAACCTTTTCTTCAAAGAAAAGAAAGAAACCTAAATCTGTTATGGCAAATTTGGAAAGATAAAATATTTCCCAGTCCCATCATGTATGTTTGTTTTATACGATGTACTTGAATGATGCAAGTCTATGAAGCAGGGATCTGTGGCAATCCAAATTCATCCACCAGAACTCCATCCTGTGAAAAGGAAGCAATGTTTAGTACCACTATTTTTCGCTTGATAAAAAATGACTACAAACATTTCATAGTTAAAACTCATTTCCAAGTATTTAATCAATCGAAACTAAAACCCCATTCATAATATGAGAATGAGCTTTTTCATGAAAGGTGAAGGAGGAGATGATGAATCAAAAAAAGAACTAGAAAGGATCAAAAGGGCTGTGGTCTTTTGGAGGGTAAGGGAAGAGTGAAAGAGGGAGAAAGAGACATGTAGGAGTAAACCTGGAGAGGGGAAAAGGTAGCTGGGAGTGTCAAGGAAGAAAGGCTGAGGAGTTAGGCCTTGCCTCCAGATTCTCACTTTCACTCTGATCCCTAATGTAGACCAATACCTTTTTTTTGCCTCCCAAAACCTAGAACGAACAGGGCTCTCGAACAGGCACTCAATTCCATATCATGCTTTACTACAAAATCATAGGCAGTGATACCACTATCAATCAAAAAACCTTATCTCCACAGCACATTTAACTCAGGAATCTGTGACTTTCTTAGATGCTTCAGGGACTTGTTACCAGGGAATTGAAAAGATGGGCTACGGTAGTGCTAATAAAAATTATTTCAGATGTGCTAAGAAAAAGCAACTTATGCACCTGGAACCATGAAGTGGCCAGAGAGGTGGGAATAGAATGTGGTGGGCAGTAAAGAAAGGTAAGACTACCCCAGGCTCAAGGGAGAAGGGAGGGGTACAATAGAAGATGCACATTCACAGGCCTCAGCTATAAGGGACCTGAGAAATTACTTGCTTCCTGCCCTTTGCTCTCTACATTTTACAGGTGGGAAAAACTGATGAGGTTCAGAAAGAAGACATGAATTTCTACTTTGCTCAAAGTCACATAGTAAATAAAGGCAGGGCTGGAACTGGCTTCCACTCAAATATTCTGTTTACTATATTGTACACATTCAATGTGTATGTTGGGAGAAAAGGCAAACTATCAATGTCCAGTGGCAATAGAAAAAAATGACACATTATACCAGGAACTAAGATGGAATGACTGAGATTTTATAAGCAGTAAAATAATCTACAATAATGACAACCATGTAAATTTGGACAGGGCTTTAAGTCTGCAAAGTCTTTTACATACGAGATCTAATTTGTTTGACATAACAATTAGCTGAGATACTTGTAATTATGTGCATTTTACATATGCAAGGAATAGAAAATCTGAAAACAGCTAAAGGTTTGTCATAGCGCCAAGCGTCCTGATTCTTTTTTTGTTTTGCTGTGTTTTATTACCATCTTTACCATTTTTAAGTGTACAGTTCAGTGGTATAAATACACTTATATCCTTTCCCCTAACTTCATCTCCGCCTCCCCTCCCCTTCCTGGCCTCTGGTAACTACCAATCTACTCTGTTATTATCACGACATCCACTTCTTTAGCTCCCACAAATGAGTGAGAACATGCAATATTTGCCTTTCGTGTCTGGCTTAACGACCTCCAGTTGCATCTATGTTGCTGCTAATGCCACGATTTCACTCTTTATATGGCTGAATAATATTCCATTGTGTATACATACATTTCTGTTATCTGTTCATCCATTAATGGGCACTTAGTTTGAGTCCATATTTTGGCTATTGTGTCCTGACTCTTTTACCTTGTCAAATTAGAATCTTTCTTCATTAAGTTTTATACTTAAATTAGTAATCCCTAGGTTAAAAAAATCCACCCAATAATTAGTGTGTCTGGAGAGTGAGACTTTCTTTTACACTGCTGCCTGGCAAGTCTCATGCATGTGTTGCATGATGCTTTCTCACGATATGTCTAAAACCTGTCAACGGTACCCAGTGCTAGCTCACAACAGGGTCATTGTGTATATTATACAAATTGTTATTATATAAAAACATTCCTGAGCTTCAGTGATGCTATTTAATGTGGCCAGTTAATCATCCAATGCAGGAAGACTGGGCTTTTAAGGGTTCCCAAAATAATGACCAGGACTGTCTTTCCTTGTTCTAACTTAAGGCTACCTTTTAGATTCCCAGACCGATGGTCAAGCATAAAACCTTTACCATTTTGCATAGATATATAAACACAAAAAACTTTCACCTTGTTTTTTGTGTCAGTGGGAACACCTTCTGGAATTGCAGGTGCAGATGCTGCTTCATCCAAGTAGGAACTGTCTTCATCAGCCAGAAGCTCATCACCCAATGCATCCAACTCTGAGATTGAAATGTTAACATTTCAAAAAACCGTAAACAAGAAAATTGGCAGCTAATGTTAAGAAAGTTAGCCAAATTATTGGGAACAAAAATTTAAATACAAAGGGAAAGGGATTATTAATTTCTATTTTCAAAATAAAAGATGACCACTATAAGAAATTTTCAAGGAGGGCCAGGTATACTGGCTCATGCCTATAATCCCAGTGTTTTGGGAGGCTGAGGTTGGAGGATCGCTTGAGGCCAGGAGTTCAAGACCAGCCTAGGTGACATAGTGAGACACCCCCAGAGCCCCCCATCTCTACAAAATAATTTAAAAATTAGTTGGGCATGGTGTCACATGCCTGTAGTCTTAGCTACTTGGAAGGCTGAGGGAGGAGGATTGCTTGAGCCCAGGAGTTCCAGCCTGGGCGACAGAGCAAGACCGCGTTTCTAAAAAAAATTTAAAAATAAAAAGTAAGAAAGAAGAAATGTTCAAGGAAACGTTATAAAATCCATGAAATACAAAAAGCAAAAATAAAAGTAAAATGAAACAACCATTTCCTCACAGGTTATAAGACCCCAGGTATTCCTAAGAAGACTTTAGGGTTATCAGTAGGCCAATTCAAACTAGAAAATTCTCACAGTAACAAATGTTAAAAATTCTCTCGTATTTATTGATGGACTTGAAAGAAGGCAGTGAAAGAGGGCATGCGAGTGTTGTACATTATGTGACTATTACGTGAAATCAGACTCTAAAAATAAGTCTATGGTAAAGTGAGTTGGAAGTAGCCAAGAGGAATGACAACAGCGGGTAGAGACTCATCAGGGGAAACTCAAGATGGGAAATAAAATAATAAAGAAATGAATGGAAAAAAAAATAAAAGGTTCTAGGCAAAAACAGACCATGGAGAGAAAGCAGCAGCAGTAACATCACAGAGGAATCATGTGCTAGAAATCCAGTATGGGGTGGTTCTGCCATCTACCCAGTTACTCATACTAGAAACTGACAGCCATCCTTGACACTTCCCACTTCCTCCACATCCAATCATTAAGTGCTATCCTTTCGACCTCCTAAAATTTCTTCAATCTGTCTACTCTCTGCTTCTGCTACCACCACCCTAGTCTCAGCTGCCGCCATCTCTTACATGACTACAGCAATAGCTTCTAGACTCCTCCCCCTGAGGCCACTCACCAACCCCTCCCATTTTTTCATGCTAACCCCTACTCATCCTTCAGGTCCCATACCTGTCCCACACTACTAACTAGGTTAGGTTCCCCTACTATGTGCTCCCATTGTACCCTATACTTCTTCCCTATAGTTTGTATTCTAGTAATTAATTTCTTAAAGCAAGCAGTTTATATTTCTCCCACTGCTAGGGGAGAAGCTTCATGAATGCAGGGATCATATTTGTTTTCTTCAGTGTTGAATCCCCAGCACCCAGTAGAGTGCCTGGCATATAGTAGATGCACACTAAGTATTTGCTAACTACTGTTTTTAATTTGCTTTGCTGTTCTGCGGGAGAGGACTCCAAGTAGGAAAATAGGGAGAACAAAATCAAAAGGAAAATAGCAGGGAAAGGCCGTGTTGACAACATTTACAGATACAAGCACCAGGTCAGCCTTTGCCTGGACCTTCTTTCAGAGTTTATCCATCCTACTGTTGTTGGTGGAGTATGCAATTCGATGTAGCTGCCTCACAAGCTCTCTGCCCAGAGATTGTACCCTAAACTAATTTTCAGGGAATCCAGATGGGAATTTTTACTAGCATTTGGGAAAAGGTCCCAGGCAGTTGTTCCTTTCAGACTCTAAAACTAAATATACATTGCTTTTCTCATAACTTACCTGCTTCCAGGTCATCTTCATCTAATTCTGGGGTGCCATAACTGCGACTCAGTGCTTCTTGGATTTCATTTGCATCTTCCATCATATCCTCTAGCTGGTCTTGTAAATCCTACAGAAATATATATGACAAGGTTTTCATTGATTTTTCTTACCAGCCTCCTATAACTACCCTCTTCCTCTACATTCTCCTTTGAATCTAAGAAATCAGCAATTTTAAAAAAGATAATGTATATAAAATGCCAAGCAGATAAGCAGTTCTCAACAACTGCTAGTTCACTTCCCTTAACTAGTCCTTGGCTAGCGATTGCTTTTAGTCAGCAACTGAGCAGAGACTTCTCTAAAGGACAAGTTCAAGTAAACCCTAAATGCCCTTCCTAATTAAAAGTATGAGAAAGAGTGCTTAAAGAATTATTTAAAAATCAGAAGCTCAAAGATTCCCCCTAACAATAACTATGAATGTGGGTCACTGACCCACATAATCTCCCTCCTATTTTTGGTGAGAAAATGTTAACTTAAAAACAAAGAAGGGTAGAATTGGTGATCTTGCCTTTGATTTTCAGGTGGCTCACGGAAATCAAAAGTCCTACTGTGAGAATAGATGCCCATCAGCTCTCTACCATTACAGAAAGTTTTACTTGAAATATTAAATCAAGCAACACCTAAACTTATAACATTTTTCTAGTTAACAGAGAAAAGAAGGTAATTCAGATAAGCAAAGACTCTTCTCAAGTCTGCCAACAGTGTGTAGGGAAAGGCGGCAATAGCAGATACAACTGGGTGGGACAAAAAGTTGTACTGGGCCCGCCCTGAAAGGGGAAATAGAAAGAGAATCATAACAGGCTTCATATCTGAGAGTAGGCTGCTAAAAAAAAAATTGACTGAGGGCATAAATCATCTGTGAATGATTTACCAGTGCTTAACTGGGAGACTACTACAAGGCAAGAAAAAAATATGAAACCAATCTGAGAAGTAGCATAGCGTAACAAAGGGCTGCTGGTGTAATGGTGCAGACTCTGAAGTCAGTTCAAGTTTTGCCATTCCTCAATGAGAAGTAATGTCTCTAAGCCTTAATTCCTTCATTGGTAAAACAGGATTATTAATAGCCATATCTCATAGGACTACTGTAAGGACTTATTGCAATAATATATGTAAAACACGAAGCATCTAATACTATACATATTCTGCTATGTTAAAGATATACAGAACAACAATATGCTCTTTATATACTAATATTGCACACAGAGGGGAACAGAACTAGTGTCAGTAAAGCAGAAGGTCTAAATCAGCACCACTTTTCCTTCAGAATTTCTAAAGCAATGCAAGGCATTTTAAAATTTCTTCCTGGCCCCCAAATTAGAATAGGTTTGTTTTTCCATATAATAGTGAAAAGGGTAGAAAGTAAAATGGACGAAAAAAATTTTTTAAAAGAAAAAGCTTTGCTTTTCTGCATTTGTAAGTGCCAAACTACCACACTGCATACATGTAACACTCTGCTATACAGAGAGGCACTGGCTGAAGCAATAATTATTAATAAAAGAGAGAGAAGATAATATAGAGTAAGCAGATCTTATCGAGCTTATACTGTACATATCAAGACAAGCCTCCCAAAATCATCTATGAATGGTATTCCTAGCAATAGACTCTAGAATAGACACAGAAAAAAACCTCATCACACAAAGAATTAGTTGGTTCAGTGTTGTATAAACAAACAAAAGCAAGATAAACAAATACAAGCACTATGTTAAAAAGAATGCGATGCACTGATGGGCAGAAACTGAAAAGTAAAAAGGATAAAAACAGAACTACACACACAGCCCCACATACAAAGGCAAAATAAAAAATGAGAGCTATAAAACAATGAAAATGTTTACAAGTATTTCAGGAAAATAAATCTAACCAAAATGCAAAATATATAGCCCAACCAAAAGACATATATACACCGCAGGAGTTAAAGAGGCTCTCCACTGGTCACAGTGGCAATCCATTGGAGGACCGGAAAAGAATAATCAGGCACGGAGACAGACAACCACAGGCAAAAGATGGAGAGACACACAAAACTCACAAAGACCAGCTTCTCTTTTGTTCATATTAAAAAGCTCTAATTAAAACACAAAGTACCCTAAAAACAGAAAACGAAGTTGCATTTCATTTTATTACCAAATAAAATGAATTACACAAAAAAAGATAAGCATACAGAGAACATTTTTCTCAGTGAATCTCCTGGAAGATATCATGAAGCTTAACTCCATGTAAGCAGACACTTGTAGAGGATTACAGACGGCCAAGGACAGTCTAAGGAGAGGTGTTTGAAAAAAGTAAGAGGGCAGGAATAACTTCACTCTTACTAAAGATCAGCACTGCCAGACAATACCATTGCAGAGGCACTAAAATGCTTGGTATAAAGTAATTGCTCACCCAACAAAAACTGCTTGAATTGGACAGTACTGCTTTGTCTTCTTTAATACCCTCTCATTCATCAACCATCAAATACTTTCAGAGCACCAACTATGGCCAGGCATTGTTCTGGACATTGGGAATACAACAGTTTACAAAATCAAGTCCCTGCCCTCCAGGAAACATACATTCTAATCAGGGGGTTAAAAGCACCATTATATATGCAGAAAGGAAGGCTCTTTCCTCTGATCAGTCACCACTCACTCCATCTGTTATCTCTGCTCGCCACCTGAGCTGTTCACCTGATAGTTGAGAGCACCCAAATTCTTAGGGCTCACCTCCCTGGCCAAAACCCAATCCCAAGAAGAAATGCTAATTTTAAGGAGCTAATGACGTTATTAAAAATCTAAAGAGAATTACTAGAAAAGGCAACCAACTCTATGCCAGGAATTGTGTTAAGCACTTTACATATATATCCTCATTTAATACTTGTGACTATCCCAGGAGACAGGTAGCAACATCACTATTTTACAACTGAAGAAACAAACTAAAACTCATTAAGCGAGTTACAAGTAACTACTGGATGCATTGTGTGTTAGATACACTAGCTCATTTATTTCATCCTCATAATACAGATGGTCCTTTACTTATGATGGAGTTACATCCCAATAAACTCATCATAAACTGAAAATATCGTAAGTAGAAAATGCATTTAATATACCTAACCTACCTAACATTATAGCTTAGCCTAGCCTACCTAAAACATGCTCAGAACACTTACATTACAAACCCTATTTTATAATAAAGTGTTGGGTATCTCATGCAATTTATTATTTTTTTTTTATTATTTCAGCATATTGTGAGGGGTACAAAAGTTTAGGTTACGTATATTGCCCTTGCCCGAGTCAGAGCTTCAAACGTGTCCATCCCCTAGACAGTGCGCACTGCACTCATTATGTATGTATACACCCATCCCCTGCCCCCCCATCTGCCCGACACCCGATTAATGTTATTCCTGAATGTGCTCTTAGGTGATGATCAGGGAAACCAATTTGATGGTGAGTACATGTGGTGCTTATTTTTCCATTCTTGGGATACTTCACTTAGTAGAATGGGCTCCAGCTCCATCCTATTTATTGAATACTATACTGAAAGTGAAAAACAGAGTGGTTGTATAGGTACTCAAAGTATGATTTCTACTAAATGCATATTGCTTTCACATCATCGTAAAGTTGAAAAATCCTAAGTTGAACCATCATAAGTTGGAGATCATCTGTACCTGTTTGTGGTATTAGGATCCTTGCAACAACAATAAGGACACTGAGACCTTTGATACCCTCCCAAATTTATTCTACTAATACATGGCAGGCCCGAGATTCAATCCCTCGTCTATGCTCTTCCCATCACACACACATTCATTTGGATTCTTTCAAAAACTAGTGCATGTTCTTGTAGAAACTGGCATATATCTCACCTCAATCTGATCAATTTTCACTTGCTTGTATGCCTTTTTCATTTCTTTTACTCCCAGTTTCATAGCATCAACCTAAAAAAAGGTAGAAGAAAACAGAATATCCTAAGAAGTCATGTTGGTTAAGCTGTGTTTTAAAAATCATGGGAAAAGAACACAAGAGTAAAAAAATAAAATGATAGGAAAAGGTGCTTTGGGAGTACCGTGGTCTTGGTGTCCTTCAATGACTGGATGGTGTAATTGGCTTGTTCCATGTTGAAAGATTGCTGGGCGAGATTGTCCCGCTGCTGCTCATACCTTTTTAGAGTCAATTGAGAATGGTAAATGTGAGCCACATAGAAATCTTCAGGAAGAAATGCTAGTTTTAAGGAAGTAATAACATTATTAAAAATGTATCCCTCATGAAATAAAAGAATTTTCTTTAAAAAACCTTAAAAATTAAAGTAATAATATACAGAAAAATTGGCAAAAGCAATTTAATCACTCTAACACGAATATCATTTGATGTGTCCCTCCTGTCTTTTTCCTTTGCATGTACAGTCACAGGTTGCTTAATAACAGGGGTATGTTTTGAGAAACGCATTGTTAGGCAATTTTGTCATTGTGTGAACATCACAGAGTGCACTTTACAAACCTAGATGGTATAGCCTATTCCACACATAGGCTGTATGGTACATAATCAGTTAATCCTAGGCTACAAATATGTACAGTATATTACTGTAATGAATACTGTAGGTAACTGTAACACAATGGCAAGTTTTTGTGTATCTAAACGTAGAAATGGTACAGTAAAAATATGGTATTACAATCTTATGGGACCATCATTGTATATGCCATCTGTCATTGACTGAACTATCACTATGCTGCACATGACTATATTTTAGTCATAACATTCTTTTCCACTTAATATTATAGCATTTGCTTTTTTTCTATGTTATTACATATCTTAATATATGTCTTTATAATTATTTACTATGATAAATTCCCAGAAGTGGAATTCTTGGGGCAAGGGGTAAGACCATTATTAAGGCTCTTCACATGTATAACTAAATATTTTTCCAGTAGACTTAACCCCTGGAGGATGAGGACAGGTATTATATTTTATTAATCTTATACCCATAATTAGGTAATCCATCTGACCTAATATAGTGTCTGCTGTTCAAAATATGTTTTTTAAAATAAACTTTTAATCAAATTATAAAACTACTTCAAAGACTTAAGTCACTATGGTCTTTATATATACAATATTTGGAATACTTAAATATCTATCCAACCAGAAGTAAAATGGTCAATTCACGGTATAGGCAAATGGTAGATTATTATGATTCCATTAAAAAGTATAAAGTTTCCAAAGAATATTTTTTTTTCTTTTATTTTGCAAAGAGAATCATTTACAAATATTTTGTTTTGTTTTTGAGACAGGGTCTAGTTCTATCACCCAGGGTGGAGTGCAATGGCATCATCATAGCTCACTGTAACCTCAAACTCCTGGGCTCAAGCAATCCTCATGCCTCAGCCTCCCAAGTAGCTGGGACTATATAGGTGCATGCACCCATGCTCAGACAATTTTTAAATTTTTTTGTAGAGATGGGATCTCACTATGTTGCTTGGGCTGGTCTTGAACTCCTGGCCTCAAGCAATCCTCCCGCTTTAGCCTCCCAAAGTGCTAGGATTACAGATGTGGGCCACCATGCCTGGCCCTAAAGAATATTTTAAAGAACAAGGAAATGCTCATAATATAACATTAAGTAGAAAAGGATAACCTATATACACACTATAACTTCAGTTTCTTCTGAAAAATTATATGCACACATGCCATATATGCACAAGCAGAGAAAAAGAAGAAATAAGCATTCAAAAGGTGGTTATTTCTAGTACTGGGAATCTAGGTAAATTTTCTTTTCTTCTGTCCATGTTTATGTATTTTCCAAGTTTCTACAATGAACCTATATTCTTTTCATAACAATACGTTATTTAAAAATTGCAATGCTACCATTTAAGAAGGTAATCATTTTACTACACTCTCACGAGTCTAGGCATTATAACTTCTTTTTCCAATTTGATCTAATCTAGAAGGAGGAAGATGGTATCTTATAAAAATTCATTTTAAATTAGGAAGAGAGGCAGGAGTGGTGGTTCATGCCTGTAATCCCAGTACTTTGGGAGGTGGAAGGATCACTTGAGGCTGAGAGTTCAAGACAAGCCTGGGCAACATAGTGAAACCCCATCTCAAAAAAAAATTAAAAAATTAGCTGGGGCTGGGTGCGGTGGCTCACGCCTATAATCCTAGCACTCTGGGTGGCTGAGGTGGGAGGATCACTTGAGGTCAGGAGTTTGAGACTAGCCTAGGCCAGAGGGAGACCCCTGTCTCTAGAAAAAATAGAAAAATTAGCTGGGCATGGTGGCATGTGCCTGTAGTCCCAGTTACTCGGGAGGGGAGGCTGACACAGGAGGATCAAAGCTATGATGATGCCACTGTACTCCAGCCAGGGCAACAGAGCAAGACTGTGTCTCCAAAAAAAAAAAAAAAAAAAAAAAAAAAAATTAGCTGGGCGTGGTGGCACACACCTATAATCCTAGCTAGCAGGAAGCTGAAACAGGAGGATTGAACCCAGGAGTGTTACAGTGAGCTATGACTGTATCACTGCACTCCACCCTGTGTGATAGAGTGAGACTTTGTCTCTTAGGAAAAAAAAAAAAATGAAAAGCGATATCAACAATCTTTCTTGTTCTCCATTAGCTGATTATGCCTGACCTCTACAACCCTGCAGAAGATCTCATCAGCAGAATAATCCACACGGGTAAGCACCAAAGATACCATATGGCTTCTGCTCAAAATTGGGACATAAACCTAAAAAAAAATTAAGGACCCTTAAATTTATTCTGGTGAAAGTGAACAAATATTCAGGATTCCTAACTTTACAAGCAAACAAAAACAAAAAAGGACACCCTAACTAAATAAATAATGGTCGAACCAAACCCTACAGACCTGGCCAGTCCAAAAGAGCAGTCATTAGCCTCATATAGCTACTTAAATTATTAAAATTAAATGAAATTTAAACTTCAGTTCCTTAGTCACACTAAACACATTTCAAGTGCTCAATTAGCCACGTGTGGCTGCTGCCTATTGTACTGGACACATAGATATAAAACATCATCATGGCAAAAAATTCTATTTAGATCACAACAGATGTTGCTGAACATGTGTGGGGGGGAACCTAGCTAACTATATTTAATTATATGTCATTGAAAATTTGTAATTAAATCAAGAATGCTTAGAGAGTGGTATAAAAACCTGAAGGAATGAAAGACCATTTCCCTTTTGGTTAAACCTGCTAGAGGCAAAGAGCTTATGTGTAAAACTTACATCCGCTTTTGCTTTAAAACCCGCAAGGCTTTCTGCTTGACCATATTCTGGGAAGAAAAACAGATTTAATAAAAAGAAAGTGTAAAACATGCATATGGTAAAAGAAATCTCTCAGATCCTCAAACACACATACCTACTACTTACTCTCTTCTTCAAAGTAGTAAACATAGTGGTTCCTGGATTCTGTGCTTTCCGTTCCTAGCACAGATTATCTCTATGGTCCAGTCTTTCAGCCTTAGCTCCTATCTGTCTGCATCCACATCTCAGTGTCCTGAACTACTTTCTCCTTCCCCAGTGCATATTATCTCCATCACCAGTCCCAACAGTGCTGATTTTGTATATCCAGTTGCCTCAGGGAGGTTCCTGACTTGGATATCCTATCAACCCAAATTTAACACGCCCAAACTCCTCAACCTTATCTTACCTTGGAAATAACTAATAATGGCCCCACCAATCTTTCACTTCTCTAGGTTGAAAACCTTTACATCAACCTTACGGTTCCTCTCTCTAGTCTCTTCATGCACAGTCATCCTGTTAACTGATTTTCAGAACTCACTTTCAAACTGAATTCTTTTCTTGTCACTCTCTCATGACCATTACCATGTTTGGGCTTCATTCCACACCATCAACTAAAATGGTAGGGAAAAGCCTTCCCTTTCTATAATGTTCCATATGTCATTTTACTTGCCTCCTCCAAGGAGGAAGGAAAAGCAGATATTACTTTACAGATGATAATAACTAACATTTACTGAGTGCTACTATGTACCTGATCTTGTTTAATTCTCATACTGTAAAGTAGGTATTATCCCCATTTTACAGATGAGAAAATTGAGGTCAAGTGATGCCCTGTCTCACATGATTAATAAGTTGTGGACCTGGAAGAAACAAGATAGTTCTATATCCACAGTCCATATGCTTAAACACAGTACTCTATGTTCCTACCTAACAGAAACAGAAAATAATTCAGGTGACTTTATCAAGATCACAACTAATAGGTAGTGATAGTGTTAGTATTCAAACACTGGTCCCAGATGTCTAGTTCAGTAATTTCTCCCAGCAGGCCTAGGCTAGTCTCTCCTTAACCAGTCTGTGATACTGACCTAACCTGACCAGCCTGGCAACTCACTGATCCTGAGCACAGCGAGCCCACCTCTCCAGATTGCCACCTTCTCAGTAGAATATGCTAATTTCCACGTACATGCTTCCGGACAAGTCGTCAGCATCTTTTCTCCACCAGACCAAACCCCTGCCTCCCTGATATATCTGGCAGCAAACTCAACTCCCTCCTCCCCCTGAAGGATACACCCTCACTATATTTTCTCCTTACCAAACTGTGAGCATCTCTTCTGTATCTTTCACCAGCCTCTACCACCAGGCTCTATTTCTACAGGTGCTCAACTAAGGCTGTCACTTGCTCCAAATCAGTGTTCAGTATTTAAAAAAAAAAAAAAAAAATTAGGTTGTCGCAGCACCTTCTGCAGCAGTCGCCGCCTACCTTACCTTTGCTGGACCCTCTCTCATCTTCTTGATCTGATCCTTATACTTCACTAGCTCAGCATCCAATCGAGAAATCTTCTTGTCAATGGATTCTGCCCGGCTGTCCACCTAAGGGGAAAATATTAAATGCAATGGTAGTTACTGCAATACACTTACACCAGAAGGTGCAGGAAGAGAGGAGGGAATATGGAGGAAGAAAAGAAAAAAATAAGGAAACACATATGGTGAAGGGTGAAAAACAGTTGAGATTCCCGGTCAGAAATACTGGGGGACTTTTATAAACTCTACTTCAACCCCCAGATTCTGATATGCCAGGCCCCTCAAGTGTATTGAAACAGAAAAATGTTTGAGAATCACTGGGCTGAGTTAGAATGTCTCCGGAATCAGAGACTAACCAGACTGAGAGCTCAACCAGGAAGCATGTTAAATGGGCCAATGCCCAGTGGACACTGGCTAAGACTGTAGCTCTATTGCCATTCCCTAGATTGGGGCAGCGGCTTAATCTGAGGGGCCAGGGTTCTGAATTTTGTGTTACTGAGATCCAGGATTGAGGTACAGGTATGTTGATCTCGGATACGAAGCTGAGAGTCCTGATGTGGGCGAAGGAGGAAGGAAGAGGGGTAAGGGGTTAGACAGGACGAGGTGGGAAGGGTGTATGGGCCTAGGGCTAGCTGGGGTAAGGGGATCAAAGCGAGAGAGAGTGGACAGGCAATGGGCATCAGAACAGGTTGGGTGCAGGTAGGGCGTGGTAGTGATGAGGTTATGGGGTCCCTTGTTTGTGGCGTCAGTAATGGCTTGGGTAACAGGGATGAAGGGACAAAGGTGGGATGGAGAGGGACGAAGTGTGATGGGCCCGGGACCAGGAATGCAGTGGAGGGGTGAAAGAAAGGGGTCGGGGGTGGGCGGGGTCGGGGGTGTCAGAGGCATCCATGGTCAAGTTATGCATGGTCAAGTGCCCACCGTGCCAATGCAGTCAGTCAGGCTGGGCGGCGGAGCCTTGGGTTTCGCTTTCCCGAAGAATCGGTTCATCTTGGGCGGCCGCGAAGAAACCCAAACACTGGAGCAAAACCAGAAACGGAAGTAGAGTCACTTCTGCCTCAACTTCCGGCCCCCCCATGCGCAGGCGCAATGTGCCTGCTGAAGTTTCCCCGATCCTTTTCAGCAAGGCTTTCCGGGGAAAGTGCGCTGGAGGATTGGGGAGACCGGGAGGGAAACTGCAGGGGGCGGGGCCCCAGGTGAGCGAGGCGGGGCCTTAGCGGAAGGGGCGGGGCAAGCGTGGGGCCGGCTCCGAGAGGCGTGGCCGGGAGGGCGAGGCGTGACCGAGAGGGCGTGGCGTGGCCGGGAAGACGCCGGGCAGGGTTGCAAGGCGCCGCGCTCAGCTACCATCGCTGGGTGGTCAACAAGCGCGGGCCTGGCGGAGCGTGGCGGCGCGCGGAGACCGCGAGGCAACCGGGAGCGGCTGGGCCCCCGGCGGCGCGCCCCTCGGCTAGGCCGGGAGCCGCGCCAGTCGGAGCCCCCGGCCGACCGCCGCCCGCCTGCCTCTCAGCGTCCATCGGTCCGTAGTAGAGCCAGCGGGCATGACCGACCCACCAGGGGCGCCGCCGCCGGCGCTCGCAGGCCGCGGGTGAAGAAGAAAGTCCAGCCCCGCTCGGCCCGCAGCGAGGAGGTGGTCCGGAGCGAGGAGGTGTCCCAGAGCGAGGAGGTGGCCCAGAGCGAGGAGGTGGCCCAGAGCGAGGAGATGACTCGGAGCGAGGAGGTGACCGGGGAGGAAATGGCGGCAGCCGGGCTCACCGTGACAGTCACCCACAGTGAGTGCCAGGCGGCCGGGTGGGCTCTCTGCTAGGTCCGAAGATCCGACAGGGTCTGTGGGTTTGCCCACGTGTCCTCCGGAAGCGTGTGTCCTTGTGTTTGTCCTGTCTTCCAGAGGTGTGGGTTCTTGGCTGTGTCCGTGGGGCCAGCCTTGTCCTGGGCTTGTGTCAGCACACCTTTCCCTGTGGCCTGCGTATTTTGTCTCTGGACATTTGTTTGATCCTGGGTGTTCGAGCGTGTCTGTACTTCACGTCGTGAGCCGAGTTGTTTGTGTTTGTGTGCCCGCACAGTTATTGTGGGTCTTTTTGTCAGGCTTGTATTTGACCATGTTGGGATGAGTCTGAACTTCGTACTTGGAAGGGTGTTCCTTACTCATTGAGTGCTTTCTTGGTGTCGAACGCCTTATGTCCGCTGTTTGAGTGGCCTGTGGGTCCAAGAATTACACTCTGGGCAGCCTTTGGGTCTGCCTGTTGTTGGAGTTGACACAGAAACAAACAACATCAGTACACTGGAGAGCTGAGTCTATGAGGTTTTCTCAGAACCAAGTAGGGAGACCAGAAGGGCCTTGGAATCTGGAGATCAGGATTCTAGATCCTGCAGTTTTGAGTGGCTTGGGATGAATGTCTCCTTTCTGGGTATGTGGTATCTTATCTGTGGAATTGGTAACCCTTGCCCCCACTGACCTCATGGGGCTGTTGGGGGAGCTCAAAGCTTGGTGTAATGCACTGGGCACAGGCTACCTCCTTACTGTCCACATCCCTGGAAAAGAATTGGCATCTCTGCTTCAAAAAAAATTGTCTGCTGACTGTATTCATTTGTCTATTTACTGAGCACCAACTATGGGTGTACTCTAAGTGTGCCCAGAGGGGGAGACTTGGAGGAGAACAGTCCCTTGCCTTATAGCAAGGGAGACAAGACCAGTACAATACAGGCTACAGAGCAGTCAGGCCACAGGAGGCAGATGACTTGTGATTAAAAGCATGGGCTTTGGAATCAGCTAGATCTGAGGTCAAGTTCTGACTCTACCAGTTGGGTCTTAATAGGCAGGACTTAACTGGACTTAACAGTTTGCTCATCTGTGAAATAGGGAATAATAGGTACCTACTTCATGGAGTTGTTCTCAAGATTGAATAAGATAACCCTTGTGCATGACAAGTGCTTAAAATGTTAGCAGATATCATTCATATTGTTAATTATTATAGTAGAGGAAACAAATCCTTGAGCAGGGCCGGGCGTGGTGGCTCACGCCTGTAATCCTAGCACTCTGGGAGGCCGAGGCGGGTAGATGGCTCGAGGTCAGGAGTTCGAGACCAGCCTGAGCAAGAGCGAGACCCCGTCTCTACTAAAAATAGAAAGAAATTATCTGGCCAACTAAAATACATATAGAAAAAATTAGCCGGGCATGGTGGTGCATGCCTGTAGTCCCAGCTACTCGGGAGGCTGAGGCAGTAGGATCGCTTAAGCCCAGGAGTTTGAGGTTGCTGTGAGCTAGGCTGACGCCATGGCACTCACTCTAGCCCGGGCAACAAAGCGACACTCTGTCTCAAAAAAAAAAAAAAAATCCTTGAGCAGGTTACCAGAGGAAACCAGGGCAGATGGGGGTAGGCTCTTTGGAGTAAGTGGCATATAAGTTGGGCCTTAAAGACTGGTACTGGTAAGTAAGTTTAATGAAAAGTCAGCCTATACTGGTTTATGTGAAAGAGTCATTTTCATCAAATGCTTTTCTTTCTCCCCAGGCAATGAGAAGCACGACCTTCATGTTACCCCCCAGCAGGGCAGCAGTGAACCAGTTGTCCAAGACCTGGCCCAGGTTGTTGAAGAGGCCACAGGGGTTCCACTCCCTTTTCAGAAACTCATATTTAAAGGTACGCATTTCTCTTCCAGCTTTGAGCCCTTATGGCTAAAGGAAAGATTTGAAACTGCTTAGCCTTTCCTAATGGTAACTCTTTCAGTTTTCAAACTGGGACAATTTTTACTTATTTGATTATTCATTCATTTCTTCAACAAGTAATATATATAACCCTGCTGTGTGCTGGACGCTTTCAAACATCTAGACAAGTATCAGATTTGAAGTCACATGATGATGGGAGAAATCTTACCATTTTTGATGAAGTATATGGGCAATCTTCCTCGGCTAGGTTAGATCTTCTCCCCATTATTTGTTCACGTGGTACCCTCACTACTTCTGTATACCTTGTATTGAAACCATTTAATACTATTAAATAATTTCTTAGTTACTTAACATCTGATTTATCTATTAGAATAACAAACTCTATGAGAGCAGAAATACTGCTGTGTTTTCAGTGCTTGGCACTGTGTTGACTCAAAGGTTTTTTTTTTAGAGAGACATTTATTTAATTTTTTTTTTTTTTTTTTTTTTTTTAAATAGAGATGGGTTCTCACTATGTGACCCATGCTGGTTTTGAATTCCTGGCCTCAAGCAGTCCTCCCACCTCAGCCTCCCAAAGTGCTGAGATTATAGGCATGAGCCACCATGCCCGGCCCTAAAGAAGGTTTTGAACAAACTTACCTGGGCCCTGGATGTGGCAGGCCCAGCAGATGATGCTGATTTCTGTCAGGACTCACCTCTGTCTTCTGCCTTCACACTCCCATGGGAACTTGTTATTCTGGTATCTGATGGGGGCACATTTTTCCCATTGGGTGTCAGCCATTATAAAGAATTTAGTAATAGGAAGCATTTTTATTTATATTTCATAGTGTCACTTCTTTTGTAAAATATTTTATTTCTTAATTATATAGACAGTAGAAATTCATGTTTCAAAATAGAGGAAAGCACAAAGAAGAAAATGTTCCCCTTGGTGAAACCCCTCATAATAACACTAAGTGATGAGCATTCATTGTGGCATTGAAGTTTCCTGAAAAAGTAAGCTTTAATGCCTACAAAGTCTTCTGTTGTATGGATATATAATCAGTCCCCTCTTCCTAAATACTTGGCTTTTTCCAGTTTCTCACAATGATGAATAAGGTTGCACTGAATATTATTATATAATAGTTACTGTGCAGTTATTTATTTAGGATAAATATCTAGAAGTGAAATTACTTGGTTTAGACGCCCTTTAAAAAGGTTATACCAATTTATCTTTTACTTATTAGTGAACACATTTGTCTATTACCTGTACCCTTGCTGAAATCTATTTTCAGTGTTATATATTTGTTACAACTTGGCATGCCTTTCTTCTCTTTTCAGGAAAATCTCTGAAGGAAATGGAAACACCATTGTCAGCACTTGGAATACAAAATGGTTGCCGGGTTATGTTAATTGGGAAAAAGGTAAATTGCTTTTTCCACCAGAAATCCTCAGAATCAAATGACTAGTCTTTTATACATGTTTCTGTTTAGAAGGACAAATTGGGGTCCCAGATTCTGCTTTGGTGAAACATCTCTCTAAACAAATGTAGTCTTTATTTGTTTGGTGGGATTAACCAGTTTTATTGTTCTTATCTCATGCTCCTATTGGTTAGGACTTTTCCCTCCAGGAATTAGGAGTGATTGTGCTGCTTCAATAACATGGCTTTTGACTTGGTGGTGGAATCTCAGTCTAGTTAAAATTGTGCCTGGGACAGGCCTTATCCATTTGGGGTGGAATTTGCAAGATAGCTTTTTGTTAAAATAAACCTGTAGATATTAAAAATAAATTCTCTGTTTGGTTTCAGGAGCCTCTCTTCCTTTAACCACCCTTTTAACTAAAATCTTCCACAAGGGGAAAGTGCTCTTAGACTGGAAGGACAGGTTCAGACTAAAGAGCCAAGCAGGGGAGAGAACGAGTCAGTGGGTGACAGGTGAGGGCAGCAGCCCCTTGGGTGATGAGAGAGGGCTGTGGTCAGCCCTGAATTGTGACACAGTGGAATTGTTGAGCATATGAAGTTCCCGTACTTACAGTGAAGTAGCTGAGTAGAGAGAGCAGAGATTAGCAAAGTGGAGGCAAAGAAACCTAATTTGGAACTTGGAACTGGCAGGAGATTGGAACTAAGGATTTGACCACAAAGAGGAATGAACAATTTGGGATGATATAACAAAGCAGGAAGCTGCTGGACCTGGCTACCAATTGTTTAGGTGAGAGAAGGGAAAATATTCTAAATTTTTTCCTTAAGGGTCAGAGAGAACTGTGATGTGCAACAGGCAGGGCTCAAGAGTTGAGTTTGAAGAAGCTATGAGACCTCTAGTAAGAGCTGACCTGTAGTGTGTAGAGCCCAGTCTAAACTTAAATCTGCTCTACCTCTTTTGGGCTGTGTGACCTTAGGTTACTTGACTACATTAAGTCTCCTTTTCATCATGTGTAAAACAGTACCTCCTTCATAGGGTTGTGAGAAGACTTAAAAATATAATACAGGTAATGTGCTTAGGATAGTGTCTGGCATGTTGGGAGTGTTCAGTAAAAGTATTCATCATTGTCATCATTATCATGTTAAATAGGAGAGCTCAGTTGGAGGCTGACATTTATTAATAGGAATTCCATTTAAACGAATAGAATTCTGCCTGTCTTGCCATTCTGGATTCCTCACAGGTGTTCACTGTAATTTGTTTACCCTGCAGGCTTCAGTCTGGCTGTTGATCAGTCCAGGGCTGAGGCTGAATCTGGCCCTTGAATTGGCTCCATTCTCTCAACCCAAGCTGTCAGGGCCCTCACCAGAATGTTTACCTAATACATTCTCTGTAGTCCGGAGTCTTTGTATATAGAAAACCTTAATGTATAACCCTTTGACTTGCTTTCCAAGAAGCAGCATAGTTAATTTAAGACCATTCTTTTTAGGTGAGTGATTTAGCCCAATTTTGGTCAGCTTTTTTCTGGACGAGGCTACTGTTCTTGGTGATTATTGACTTTATTTTATTCTTAACCATTTTAGAACAGTCCAGAGGAAGAGGTTGAACTAAAGAAATTGAAAGATTTGGAGAAGTCTGTGGAGAAGATAGCTGACCAACTAGAAGAGTTGAATAAAGAGTTTGCTGGAATCCAGCAGGTAACTCTCTTCACAGACTTTGACTTTCTGCCTTCTGTAAGAACCCTGTGGATATAATGTGTGGTTACAAGGGCATGCTTTTCAGTCAGACTCCCTGGATTCAGATCCTGCCTCTACCCTTTCTCCTACTGTGGGCAAGTTTGTTTCTCAAGTTTCTCATCTGTAAAAGGAGAATAATGGTGATATTTCCTTCTTAGGGTTGTTGTGAGGATTAAATAATATAGGTTGAGCCTAACACATACTAAGTGCTTTTTAACTATTATTGGCGTTGTTATTGTCAGATCCCAGCCAGCATCCATTTATGCTCACAGGAGAGCACCTTCCATGCTAGGATCGTGTATTGTCTGAAATAGAACAGGGAGCTTCCCCCAGTGCAGGCTGGTGTAGTGTGTTTGCAAGGCAAGAATATTTTGTTGATTTATAGAAGGTCTGTCTAGGTTTAACATGATTTTGGTGGGGAGGGGGGTTGGTGTGTATGGGTGGTTATCCTATTGAATTCCTTCTATTAGAGGTGGAATATAGAAACCCGGTAAGGATTAGGAATAGCCTAAGACCACCTATTTCTTTCCCCCCCCTCACTTAATAATATTAGTGGGTGTTACTTGTGTTTTAATTATAAAATTAATATGTGCTGATTGTACAAACGTTCTGAATACATGTATAGGCACTAATGTGGAAAATAAAAATTATGTATAAGGCTCTGACTCAGAGATAACCACTAATATAGCCTGAAATATAGTTTTCATCTTAAAAGAAAAAAATTTGACATATTGTTAGCACATTTTGTAAATCATTCTTTTTTTTTTCTTTTTTTTTTTTCTTTTCCTTTTTTTTAGTATTATTTACATCATACTGAATAAATCATTCTTTTGTTGGATTAAAAAAATTGGAACATTTTCCTATGTTATTGAAAATGATCATACTTTTCAAAGCTTTCATAATATTTCATCATATATGAATGTATCATAGTTTACCTAATCAATTCTCTACGGTTCATCACTTAATATTATTTTTACCATTATGTGTAATGTTTCTTTGAACATACTTGGACATAAATCATTTTTGACCATATCTGAGTTTTTCTGATAGAATAAATTCTTTCAGTTGGAATTTCTGGGTGATGTTTAAAACTCTTGCTACATGTAGTTGAATCTGTATCTGTATCTCTTGGCTTTGATAATTGTTATAGTGTGTTTGGCAAGGCAAAGAGTATTTTGTTGATTCATAGAAGGTCCATGTTTGATAAATATCCTCAGAGATCCCTGCTGTCCAACTCTTGTCACCAGCTAACTCGTCATCAGGCTAAGCAATGTGAGTAAACCATAAGACAGTTTAATAAAAATAATATAAGTGCTGCTGCCATTTGTTAGCACATGTCTATGCCACAAGTTATATTAAGCATCTGCATATATTCTTCTTTATCTTCACTGTAACCTGGGGTGTGAGTATCATGATCTTCATTTTAGAAATGAGGATACTGGGACATGGATAGCCTAAGTAACTTGCTCAAGATGAGAAGCTAGTAAGTGGCAGTCAGGATTCAAGCTCAGGCCTTTAAGACTATAAAGCCTGTACTCTTTTTTTTTTTTTTTGAGACAAAGTCTCGCTTTGTTGCCCGGGCTAGAGTGAGTGCCGTGGCGTCAGCCTAGCTCACAGCAACCTCAAACTCCTGGGCTTAAGCGATCCTTCTGCCTCAGCCTCCCGGGTAGCTGGGACTACAGGCATTCGCCACCATGCCCAGCTAATTTTTTCTATATATATTTTTAGTTGGCCAGATAATTTCTTTCTATTTTTAGTAGAGACGGGGTCTCGCTCTTGCTCAGGCTGGTCTCGAACTCCTGAGCTCAAACAATCCGCCCACCTCGGCCTCCCAAGTGCTAGGATTACAGGCGTGAGCCACCGCGCCTGGCCAAGCCTGTACTCTTAATGTCTGCCTCTTGTGACAGGGGGCTTCACTGGAGGTAAGCCTCAGGGTGCATTTGCAGCCCCAGTGGGCCATGTGAGATAGAGTGGCCTGTAGCCTGGTCAAATTCTTGGACTGACCTAGGCCAGCCATTCTGTTTTTTCCAAGAGATGAAGTTGTAAGTCTAAGATGTGGCCTGGCCTATCAGGGCCGTGGTGGACTCAGGGTGTGGTTACTTCATCAGTGCTGTGGCTTGGGGTTTTCCATCCGTCTCACGGAACCCTTGCAATAATGCATTATTCCCTCACAGGGTTTTCTGGCCAAGGATTTGCAAGCTGAAGCTCTCTGCAAACTTGACAGGAGAGTAAAAGCCACAATAGAGCAGTTTATGAAGATCTTGGAGGAGATTGACACACTAGTAAGTAAATATTCAGCTGAGAAGAGCTAGTTTTCTTTGACTATATTTCAGACAATTTCACTCTTTCAGTAATGCACTCCTATTGCCTGAGCAAACCCATCACCTGAGGATACAAGCACTTACTGTGTGCTAGACACTGTGCTAGCTCCTGGGTGAATACACAGAATGGTAAGACAGTTCCTGATTTCTAGGCACTCACAGCTCGCCAGCATAGGACTTTTGTCATCTGTATTTATGTATGCTAATAGCATCTGTAATCATCATGAAGCTGGAACCCAAGTAGTCCATGATCTCTTTTTTTTTTTTTTTCATTTCTTTATTTTATTGTTCCCCTTGAAGCCATAATTTTTTTTTCTTTTTTTTTCTTTTTCATTTCTGTCCATGATCTCATGGTCAAAGAAACGCAGGATTTCGCTTTCCTTGATATTCATGTGACTGATAATCCCACTGAGCTCATTACCTATACAGAATTCAGCCAGACCCAGATCTTATGACACTGTAGAAAATCACTGGCCCTAGGTTCTCTTTTACAGATGACAATAATAATATCTCTAGCCTGATGCTTTATTCTTGAGGGTGAACTGCTCTGTGCTTGTGATTCTATTGCCGGGGGTAAGGGGAGGTGTTATAAAGAAGAAGCCGAAGACACTTTTCCTGGCACAGTGAGCTCACGTTCTGGCCAGGGCATGGGATCCACACCTAGGAAACAGTGAAAGAACAAAGTCTGTATTACAGATCAGTTTCTATGGCCCAGACACTGAGAACAAAGGGTACTTTTATAGGGATGAGAGCTATGGAAAGGGCCACGTTGGATACAGACCTAAGGAAAGGACTCCTAAAAATGCATGTCTTATTCACACCAGTGACCTGTGACCTGCTGGTGTACTGTGAGTGTTTCTGATGTGTCTTTATGTCATTTTCACTGAGGATTGTTTATGTGTCAACATATTCTTTCATAGATCCTGCCAGAAAATTTCAAAGACAGCAGACTGAAAAGGAAAGGTTTGGTGAAAAAGGTTCAGGTGAGTTGTGTGATAGTGCATGACAAAGCGTAATATGTTAATGTGTGGGTGCGTGTGTTTATCTGTTCAAAGTAGGGTAGAAGTGTGGTGTGTGGTATGGGTTTTTTTTGGTTCTTGTTTATTTTATTTTATTTTTGGAGACAGAGTCTCGCTCTGTTGCACAGGATAGAGTGCCGTGGCGTCAGCCTAGCTCACAGCAACCTCAAACTCCTGGGCTCAGGTGATCCTCCTGCCTCAGCCTCCCTAGTAGCTGGGACTACAGGCATGCGCCACCATGCCCGGCTAATTTTTTCTATATATTTTTAGTTGTTCAGATAATTTCTTTCTATTTTTAGTAGAGACAGGGGTCTCGCTCTTGCTCAGGCTGGTCTCGAACTCCTGACCTTGAGCGATTCTCCCGCCTCGGCCTCCCAGAGTGCTAGGATTACAGGCGTGAGCCACCGCGCCCGGCCTGGCCTGGTTCTTGTTTATTTATCAACGTGAACCCAGAACATCAGAGAAGAGCCCCCTTCATGTCCCTGTAGTTATATTTGGATTTAAACTATTCAGGGAGGAAACTCAGTGGAGAGCAGATAGGGCTGATACATTACACAATCCCAGAAGGCAATGTTCATGTGTACAGTGTTCCCTGCAATTGTGCAGTTGCAGTGCAGTGACTTAGAGGCAAGGCTTCCTTCCTGTCTTTACCACTTTTTGGGAGGTTGTTGGCCTAAAGCATGGTCAGAAACCCTGGTTCTATGCTTGCCTCTTCCTTTCCTACCCTTACTTTGGAGCCCAGGCCAGGTGCCCATCTTCATCTGTGCATAGCCTGTTTTGAGTCTCACCCATGGGTTTCCCAGAATGGCTAAGCAAAGAGCCTTGTGTGGGCAGTAGTCGGCTAGCTCTGGATGGGCCCTCACTGCCCTATGTCTATCTTTTAGGCATTCCTAGCTGAGTGTGACACAGTGGAGCAGAACATCTGCCAGGAGACCGAGCGGCTACAGTCTGCAAACTTGGCCTTGGCCAAGTGAGGTGCAGCAGAGAAAGGCTATGCTGCCCTAAAGAACAGTACCACCAGCTCTGCCCTCTCTGGAAGAGAACTTTCCTGATTTCTCCAGGGCTGCCAGGGGACTCCTACACCGGTTCTCAATGAAAAAGTATTGTCTTTGTGATCTTAAGTAGAGCACCTGTCTGTTTTCTCATTCTGTGTGTCACTGTGCTGTCCAGCAGCCCATCTTTTCTGGAGGGGGCCTCTCCTGCCCAAGTTTTCCCAGCTCTTTTGACTTTTGGGTGCTTTCTTTGGGCTGGAGAGAGCTCCTGGTTTGTCCTGGGCTAGTTCTGGGTTTATAGTCCACCCTGGTCTTCAGATACATGAGGGCTTTTTTGTCCTTGTGATCCCATCATCCCATAGATGTAAAACCAGAATCAACAGGAGTTTGTATCTAGTCAGGAATGGTGGAAATGGCTTAGAACAAGTGTTTGGCACCCAAGTAGTCTAGATATCCCTCATAGTGACCTAATTCCAGAACATCTGGCTGGGTTGTTTATAAATCTTATCCTCACCTCCCAGTGACCTTGCCTAGCCACAGGCCTGAGATATCAGGGGGCCATTCTTAGGATGGGGCTTGTGGTTGATGCATGGACTTCCTTGTCCCCAAACAAATCTTTGGAAGGTTAGAACCCAGTGTTGAGTCTGCTTGAAACCAGGCCAGAACCATGGCTTAGGAAGGCAATGAGGGGGAGCCAGAGTGAGTGAAGCAGGCAGGTGGTGAAGCCAACCATAAACGTCTCAGGAGTGACACATGCCTCCTTCAAAGGCGTTTCTGTTAGTCATACCCTTCTGAGATCTATATTTCCTTCAAGGCTCTTCCTGTCCATTTTGTAAACTGTTCCCCCTCATTGTTATTATATGCCCATCATCGAGCAGAAGAGAGTTTGTTTTAATTTTTTTGATTGGTGAGGAAAAACCTTTTGTGGTTCTAGTAGTAATTTATGTTTAATAAAGTTAAGAGTGGACCTGCATGCTAGAACTCTTCTTAAACTGGTCAGCTGCTGTCACCTCATTTTTCAACACAGTGCTCAGGCGACAGATTCCTAACAGGCCACTAATTTGGCAGAGCAGGAGTCATTGAAGTGCCAGGAATTTAGGACTGGGTGGGTAAGACCTTAGACACGGTGATGGTAGAGATGGACACATGGACGAGGTTCAGGGCCTAGCCCACCCACCCTCAACTTTAATCAGAGTGGTTCACTGTTGATCTGTTTTTATATAGTAGCTAGGTGGCCTTGGGCCACACAACACTTAATGAGAAGTTACTGTGTGCTGGACACTGTTTTAAGTTCTTTATATATACACTAGTCATTTAATTCTCACATAACCTAAAAGGTAAACAGGTATTATCCCCATTTAGAGATAAGGAAACTGAGAGAACTTAGGTAATTTGCTCAAGGTCATAGAATAAATGGCAAAGCCAGGACACAAAGCTGGGCAGTTTGATTTCAGAGCCAGAGCCAGTGCTTTTAATCTCTACTGTACTGCGTTGCAACCAACGTGGGGTTGCACATGCCTGTGCTCTTATTCTCGCTCTTCCTCTCTCCTTCTATGTTAGTGTCTCCACTTCTTCTCTGGCCCTCTCCAGTTCATTCTCCACAGAGTAGCCTGAGTGATCATAAAGTGTAAATCTTAATCATGGTAGTCCCTTTTTTGGAAACCTCCAATGGCTCCCCATTCTCTTAGAATAAAGGCCAAAGTCCTTACCCCATGCCTTCTGGTATCTTATTTCAAGCCTTTCTCTTATTTACTCTCTGCTGTCCACCACTCTGGTCTTCTTTCAGGTCCTCAGATGCATAGTGCCCTCTCAAGCATGGTGCTCTCTCCTGCCTGGGGGGTCTTTGCCCATGCTGCTTCCTCTGCTTGGGCAGCTCCTCACCATCCTTCCTCCACCCCCACCACTTCTGTAGGTAGCTCCTAGTCATCCTTCAGAATTTAACTCAAATGTCTCTTCCATGGAGAAACCTCACCTACTGTCCAAAACTATATCCGCCCCCATGTGGTATCCTCTCATGGCTTCCTATAACTTTTCTTTCACAGCATTTATCATAGTGCATGATGGCTTATTTGTGGGATTATTTGATTAGTATTTGCCTTTAATACTAGACTGTAAGTTCCTTGGGTGAAGGAGCTTCTTTGTCTTGTTAACAAGCACATTGTCTTGTATATAGTGGGATCTCAATAAATATTTGGAGAATGAATGATTATTGAAAGCACACATCAATAGTGAAGTTTCCATAGGTGCACTTGACTTCTAAAGTGCTGTCAGCACTGCAATTTACAGTGTTAATAAGCCACTGTCTTTTTTAAGGGTTGAGAAAAGAGGCCTTAAGGCATGGATTGCTGGGCAGATATGCAGGTTGGCGACTGGGGCCTGGGCACGCAGGGCCCACTCACACAGATCGGCTCATCCAAGAGGTACTTCTGCCTGTGAATGGGGAAAGAATTCACCCTTGTCAGTTACCCACTTTCCTGGGACATGATAAGTCCTACCATGAGGGGAACAGATGGGGATATGTGATCCCACAAATTGATCCTGCAGCCTCAGAGCTGGAAGAATTCTTCCGCACATTCTCTGTTTAGTCAGCAATTTCTTCGTATCCTTCAAGGCACAACTTAAAGGTAACCTCTTGTGAGATGCCTTTCTTCACATAATAGTCAGGACTCTTGTAGTTGAAAGTACCAGAAACCCAATTCCAAAGAGATTAGGCAAAATAGAAAATTTATGGGCAGGATATCACATTAACCCATGTAACTCTGAGAAGATCAAGGGCAGCTGGTCTTAAGAAACTCAAACCCTTGGCATCATTTAATGTCCAGAGCCAACAAAAAACATTAAATAAAACAAATAAAAATAGACAATAGAAATATTTTAAAATTAAAAGAAAGAAATTCAAACACTGCCCAGAATCACTCTCCCTACCTCTTCTCTTTGCATGTCCACATCATCCTTAGTCCTGCTTCTTCCAGAAAGTAGGAAGCTCGGCCGCAAGGAGCTCCCATGTTGCATATCCTGCAGCTTCACTACCAGAGGGGAACTACCTCTGTTTTCTTATTTCCAATTTGAAAAATCTTGGGGAAGAATCTTTTGGCCAATTAGTAATGGCCAGGGCAGAAGGGTCACATGCCATAGATATGGTATTTAGGGGCCAACACTTAGTTTTGGCATGGTTCCCAAAGATGGGGCCAGATTCTAAATCTGTAAGTGGGGAATTAGGTATTTCTTCCAGAGTGGGGCCCAGCACGTTGTTTGGGCTTAATCTTCGTGATTCCTCAGATTATGAGTGGAAGGAAGGGTCACTGAAGAGATGCTTGGCTGGGCTGCACCACTTGGTTGTAAGAGGGGCTTTCCACTTAGGGCAGAGATTTTAGATGTCATCAGTATCCACTTTGTCCTCCTCCTACAAAAAGTGAACCCCTAATTCTTAGCTTAATACATGGCCAACCAGATAGAGACTATTTCTCAGTCTCCTTGTTCCAGCATGGCCAAGAGACATTTTTGCCAATGGGATATGAACAAAGTACGTACATCTTCTGGGAAATATCTTCAGAGGCAGATGGTATGCCCTTCTTTCTTCCTCTGTGTGGCCTGGAATGTAGACATGATGGCTGGATTTGGAACAGCTGTCTCAGACCTTGAGGTGGAAACTGTGATGAGGATGGCAGAGTAACAATATATAGAAGGAGCATGGTGCTGTCATAATGCATAGGTCTATGTGTGAGAGAAATTAATTTTTGTCTGTTTATGCTACCGTCATTTTGGGTTTTCTGTCTGTTACAGCCAAACTTAATCCTGCATCATTCATATGCAGGTGGGAAACAAGCTGATCAATAACAGTAGAAAGCCCTACAGATGACCTCCCAGTCCCTGCCACCTGTGAATCTATCAGCAACAGTTCCTGCCTAGTGTTCCCATTTCAGTGGTCCAGGGAATGTAGGTTCCTGCCTTCCTTGCCCTAACTGTTCTTTCAGACGGGTGTTTTTCCACAGAGCATTTCCTGCCCTTTCTGCCAACCTTAGAGCAGGAATCCGTCTGTGAAACTGCTCCTGCCTGGCTAGCCTCTCTCCTTACGCCTTTCTCCTGCCACCATTATCCAGAGGCTCCTCCCATAGGCTTTGGCCAAAAGAGAGAGTATTTGACATATACCACACGCTGGGTTCTCTGGTGGGATTTCTGAATGCTGTGTGTCCCTGTGGGAAATTGTGTGAGTGCATGTGTGTGGTGTGTGCCTGGGGCTGCATCTAACGTCAAAATATTTAACAACCAGTCAAAGTGGGTGTTGACCAGAAGAGCAGAGCGGGGTCTGGAAGTCATCCTGCTGTGCCAGGAATTAACCCTAGACACGGGACACTGGGCCCCTCAGGGGTTTCTAGGGGACAATCTGGGTGGCCAGGGTGTACGGGGGCCTCTCAAGGCTTGGGGCAGCACCTGTTTTCAGTTGTTGAAAACCTAGTTCAGTTTTTATAACCAGCAGTTTAGTTATACTGTGTTCACTCCCTGAGTATCAACTCTCACTGTGTCACATGTGTGTGTATGTATGTGCGTGTATGCCTCTGAGTGCTGGTACAGCCCAGGAGAAAGCCATGAGGGGTACGGGATGACCCTTATGGGGGGTTCTGAGGCTGGGCCATGCACCCTGGCAGTGGCAGAGAATACAGATCTCACCGAGGTTCTTGGCCCAAGTGACAGTGTGGGCAGACAGGAGCACTGGGGTCAGGGGCTGGACTCTCAAATAGGTAGAAGGTAACTGGGACCTCTGAGGGGACATGTGACAGGGTTGAAGAGTACTAGAGGGATGGAGAGGAGCTGTACATCAGATTCAGGGAAGGATAGTAGGATAGTACAAGATTTGCCCTCCACGCCCCACCTCAAGCCACCTCCCCAAAGTCCCCAGAAATACTGGCCCACTTTACTGGGTTGGGCTGAATATTTTATTATTTTATTTTGTTTATTTATCTTTTGTAGAGATGGATTCTTGCCATGTTGTTCAGGCTGGTCTTGAACTCCTGGCCTCAAGCAATCCTCCCACCTTGGCCTCCCAAAGTGCTGGGATTACAGGCATGAGCCACCGTGCTTGGCCCTGGATGTTTAATTCAAGTCATATCTTCTCCATGCCCAGCACTGTTTTCCAGCCCAAAACTTCATAGCTTGAGGTGCTCCTGTGGGGTCAGCATTTGCCATCCTTCATGATCTGAATGTCCTGTTTGGTTTTTCTAGGATCACAGGAGACAGGGATGAGACAACCTCCTTATGAACTATAATGTACCCTTCAGGGACCTGGCCCAGCCCACCCAGACACCCTGCTGAGCCCTGCACACCCTCTCCCTGCCCCCCCCTCGCAGATTTCAGCTTCCTGAGGTTTCAGCCACCACTGCATGCTGATGGCTGCCAGATCTGTCTCTAGCTTAGATCTCTGTTTTGTCTTTTCACGTAGCTGCCCATTGCGTATCTCTGCTAGGACGTCTCAGAGTCTTAACTGTCCACAAAGTCATTGCCCCCTCCAAATAGCTACATACCCGCAAGCCCCCCATCTGAGCACATGGCACTACCAGTCACCCAAGCGTACAAGTCAGGAACCAGCATGTTGCCTCCTCCCCTCACCCTTCACAGCTAGTCACACACTAAACCTGTCAATCCTATTTCCAATGTATCTCCTAACCATGAGAGTCTGTAATTAGCATCATCCTTCTCTAAACTACAACAAATCGCGCCACTCCTTATATTTCTTCAGATACAAACTTTCTTTCGCATCTGTCTAGAGCTCTGCAGCTTCCAAGGACTCTCTCCTTTTCCAGGATCTCATTTAGCTCTCATGCCAACTCTGAAGGTTTCACTGGTGAAGAATCTGAGAGCAAATAGGTGATCTGACGTACCAAAGTCATGTTCAGCCCTGCTTACCTTAATGACTCATTTCACCTCTCCCCCATTCTCCCTTATTAAATTTTATACTCTAGAATGTCCAACTTCTTGTATTTCCTCAAATACAAACTTTCTTTCCCTTCTAGACCTTTCCAAATACTCCTTATATGTGGAATTATCTTCCCTCATTTCTTTTTCCTAGCTAATTTCTGCTTATTCCTCAGGGTTGAGCTCAGATGTCACCTCCTCCCGGCAGTGTCCCTGCCCTTGCCTCTCCCCTGCTCCCATGACACCCTGTGTGCTCATCGGAGCCATGAGCATTCTGTGCTGCAATTGGCTGACCAGCAGCCTGGCTTCCCCCATAGACTGTGTTCCAGGAGGCCCGTGGCATTGTCTAACTTAGTATATGCTCTGTTCTGTCCCAGGGCTTAGCATATAGTAAGTGCTCAATAAATAATTGTTGGCTGGAGAAATGAAAGAACAAATGAGGTCACCTAGTCAGTCAGGGGCAGAATAAGAAAAAGAACCCAGAGTTTCTATCGGCCTTCCCTACCTGCCACCAGCTTCTAGCTTTTCTCTGAATTATACTTGTGTTCATTCTGTGAGGGGTAAATGTCAGAGGACTCCTCAGGCCAAGCATGTGTGAAAGAAGAAGCAGGGCAAATCTTGTTCTTTTGGCCTGCACCAGAGACAAATTGGTGTTTGTGCAATCAGAGTGAAGGGATGAATGATAGAATGAGGTTGGGGGAGGCTGGCACACTCCACAGGTCCATTCAGTTTGCCAGAGGCCCCTCTTTGGCCTGAACCCTGTGGCCTGTCTGCCTGCACTACACAAAGCAGAGAGCACACCCTGTCCTGCTGAGCCTGGGCGGGGAGATCTCAGTGATGGAAGGGGCCTTGGAGACCAGGTGGGGGCAGACCTCCAGGGCTTTGAGGCCAGGATCCAGACTTTGGTGAGGGGGCTGGGCCTACTGGCGGGGCTAATCTGACAAACATGCAGGCTCAGGAGGCCACCCTGGCCACCTTGCAGCCATTGAAGGTGTCTGAGCAGGAGCATGGAGAAGAATAATTAACACTGGTTACTCAACATGGATGAGAAGACTCCCCTCTGCAGAGGGAAGGCCAGAACAGCAAGCAGCTACCTTACCGTTTTTGAGAAAGTGGGCTTTCCTACTGACACTGGCACTTCTGAAAGACAAAAAAAAAAAAAAAAAAAGCAAAAATTAGATGATATTGGCTCTAGGCTCCAGGTCCAGGGCGCTGAGGGCAGCTTCTCCTTCAGGGGGCTTGGCCCAGCCTCTACCCAATCTGGAACTCCTCAAGGAGAGGTAGTGAGCCACCGGACAATGGGGCTGTCAGAAAGCTGATGTGATCTTGGGTTACATGAACAGAGACAGAAAGTTTAGAATTAGGGAGATGATGGTCCAGTCTGTTCCTCACTAGTTATATCCCACTGGAATTATGTGCCATATCATAATAATAAAAATAACAATTCAGTAGTTTTATGTGCCAGGCATTAAGAATACATGATTTTAAGTAGTCTTCACACTTCTCTTACTACTGTGAAACAGAGGGAAGAAGGAGGCAGAGGTGGATGCTGTGTGGTCTGCTACCCAGAGCCCACCTGCAGGACTGAGGCACTCATTTCCCCAGCTGCCAGGAGCACTGGCTGCTCGCAGCGAGAACTTTCATAGGAATTACCCTCAGAGCACAGAGTTGCCTTGCCCGAGGTTGCATCCCCTGCTCAGGAACGGCCCACATCCATTGACAGGACGATGTCGGTACAAAGGCCCTGACCGCCTTGTCTCAGAGCAGTGCTGAAGGGCCAGCCCAGCACCAGAGCTCCCTGTAGGACCCTCTGAAGCCCCTGGCACTGCATCACAGTCCGCTTCCCTCACCCTCATGGCTGGGACTCCCGTGAACACTCCCCAGCAACCTGCATGCAGATCGCAGAGGCTATTTTCTGGGGCATTTGACTGGCCTATGAAAGAGACTCAAAGAGGCAAAGCAATGCCACTTGTTAAGGCAGGGCTAGAATTTTCACACGGGGCTGTCATTCTCCAGGGCCTGACTCTACACGCACGGTTGTGCCCCTCAAGTTCTGGCTGAACTGCTTGTAGGACGTGAGCAAACTGTGAAGTGACTGGTGAGTGTGAAGGGTGGATTAGGGAACTGGAGTCATACCTAATGGCACAGGTGGAAGGAAGAGTGTGTAAATATCGTAGAGAAGGGCAGGATGCTTCCTGAGGTCTCTGATGGGCTGTCGTGGGGCTGAGGGAGAGATGGCTTGTTCTCTGCCCGGCAGAGCAGAGACCATCTGTGTAAGAGGCTACATGAAGGCAGGTTTGGGTTCCATAGGAAGCAGAATTTTCTCTCGGAGCTGTGCCACAATGGGGGAGGCTGTCTCCAGAAGCAGAGTTCCCTGTCACTGGAGGTGTGCAAGGCAATGTGGTGTTACCTTCTGGAGATGCTGTCACAAGAGGTTTCCAAGGCAGAGACGGAGAAGGGAACTGAGAATGTCACCTCTGATGTGCTGGTTAAGCCTGGCATTGGGGCATCAAAATGCAAATCTGAACTTGTCACTGCACTACTTAAAACCCTTCCATGTCATAATTGCCAAAACTGAAAGGGACCCAAATGTCCTTCAACAGGAGAATGGATAAGTAAATACAGTGAGGTACTACTTAGCAACAAAAACAAACAAGCAGTGGATGTACACAACAATATGGCTGAATCTCAAAAACATTTTGCTGAGCAAAAGACCAGGCAGGAAAGACTACATACTGTATGATTCCATTTATGGGAAATTCTAGAACAGGCCAACTAATCTATGGTGAAAAAAACAGAACAGTGGTTGCCCCTGGCGGGTAGCATAGGGGTGGAGATTGACTGGCATGAGGGAAATTTCTGGGGCAATGGAGAGTTCTATGTCTTTATGGGGGTTTGGGTTCACAGGTATATATTAAATACATTGTCAGAGCTGGTTGATAAGATTCACTGAGTGATAAGATTTGTGAATTGCATGATATGTGACTGTTACAGGAAAGAAAAGCATTGAAAAAAAAATATATATATAAAGCCTTTCCATGTTTCTCCTGTTGTGATCACTAAGCCTCCCTATGGACCTGAGCTCCTTAGTCTTATGTTTAGGGCACTGCGTGAGCTGACCTTAAACTTGCTCCTTGGGCTCACTTTCTAGTACACTTGGTCTGTCCCGCAGGCCCAGCTACTCCTCTCTGCTCACCGTTCCTGGAACACTCTGCTTTGGCTCATGCGGGTCCCCTCTCCTGACATGACCTCACCCCTGTCCTCCTATTGAATCATACCCTCCTTTCCAGGCTCTGATGCTGCCTCCCAGTGGGCCCTTCCCTGATGTCCCCCACGGTTTCCTGAGCGGACTTGGATTTAAGCTTCTTTCACGCCATGGCTATCCTTCTCACAGGTCACACTGCCTCCCTGTGGACCTACACTGCTTGGGGTTCCTTTATCTCTGCCCCCAGTTTATTCTCAACATCTCAACCACAGCAATCCTTTAAAGACATAACTGACTGCTCAAAACCCTTCAGTGCCTCCCATTTCACTCAGAGGAAAGGCCAGGTTCTCACACTGGGCCGTAAGGCCTTACCCAGTATGGTTCATAGTTGCCTCTCATCTCTCCTGTCATTCTGCACCGGGTCCCCTCCAGCCACGTTGGCCTTGCAGTACTTCAGACGCTCCAGGCATGCTGCCACCTCAGGCCTTTCCACTGGCTGTTCCTCTCCCTGAAACTCTCTTCCAAATATCCACACAGCTCACTCCCTCATCTCCTTCAAGGTTTACTCAAATATCAGCCTCTCAGAGAGACGTCCTCTAATTTGAAATTGCAACCCGCTCCCAATCCCTATCATTCCTCAGCCTTTGTCACCCTCTAATATACTGTTTAACATACATCATGCCTGTCTTGTTTATTGTCTTTTCCCTTCTCCCCTACCCCACTGGATTTATGCTCCATCAGGATTGTTCTTTGTCTGTTTTGGTCACTGATGTGTCTTAAGGGCTCGGAAAAGTGCCCGGCACAGTAGCTGTGAGACTGCAGAGGTGCCCCAGGCCCTGAGGAAGCCCCACCCCGGGTATATGTGTTCACCCCCAGGCCCGGGCTCCCAGGCAAGGGTTCTCATGTGCTCACAGGGTGGCCCTCAGTCCCAAACCACAGCCTGTCAGGGCAGAACAGGAGCTCAGAGGACCAGGTCTCTGAGCACCCACTACCCTGCAGCTAGCATACTCGTCTGTTTCCCCTGAGGCCTGGGACCCACCTGCTCCCTTTTGCCTCCCCAACTTCCAGCCCACTGGTTGCTCGGTGCAACTTTGAACTGGAACAACTCCTGCTTTACAGCTGGAGAAACTCAGGCTCCAAGAGGAGGGGGGACTTCGGCAATTCTGGGCCGGGGTCAGGATTGGAGCTCAAGTTTCTTTTCTCACAGCCCAAGGCTTTCCCCACCACAGTGGAAGGTGCACGGGCAGAATCAAAGTATACACAGAGAGCCTTGGCCTCCCAGAGTGCTCCAGGCTCTGCTCTGCCCCCACCCCCAAGCTCAGCTACCAACACCAAACCACAAAGAATCCAGGTCTGCCCACTCACCCCTGTCCACCATGAGGAGGATAGCCAAGGCCATGCTGATCCTGGGATGGTGTAGCCTGAGCTAGCTGGAGCCTGGGCTGGGGGGAAGGGTGGGGCCTGTTTATAATGCTGATCCTCACCCTTACCTTATCTGGGGCTAGATGGAGAGGCCAGAGCTAATCTCTGCATCCTGGCATCCGGAAAGGGCTTGTTCCAGGAAGAGATGCTGAGGTCCTCGTGAGATGGGGCTGTGGCTGTGGCTGTGGGGCTGGCAGATGTCTAGGGTGAGAAAAATCTTGGAAAACTTGCAAAGCTGACTCTAGTCTGAGGGATGGGAGAGGAAAGTTGAAGTAGAAAGAAAAACAGAGAGAGACCAAGGCAGAGAGAGAGGGAAAGGGAAGGCGAGAGAGGCAGAACAGAAAGAGAAGAAAAAGCAGCAACTGGAGGGTGGCAGGAAGCAGAGAAAGGGGGTGGAGCCAGGGTTCCTTTGCCAGTGCCTCCACCCAAATGTCCCAGTGCCTTTGGGACCTCAGCAAAGCCACTCTTTTATTTTTTATTTCAGACTATTATGAGGGTAAAAACACTTTGGTTACATAAATTGGCTTTGCACTGTCAGGCAAGCATGCACTGCATCCTTTAGGTGTGGATTTACCTGTCCCCTCCTCCCCTCCTACCTACCCAACACCCTATGAATGTTACTTCCCATACGTGCATGTTAGTGTTAATCAATTAGTACCAGTTTAATGGTGAGTACATGTGGTGTTTGTTTTTCCATTCTTGTGATACTTCACTTAGAAGAATGAAGCTCTTCTCAACTGGACCTCAGATGACCCATGCATGAAGTAGAGATGATCATTCTGGCTCTGCCTTCCTCCCAGGGCTGATGTGAGGATGTGGGTGGTGATAGCAGATGGGAAAACATTTTGCAGAGTATGAAAATGAGGCATGAATATAAATAGAAATGACTCTTTTCACTTACTTTTATTTTATTCATTTTTTTTGTACCATAAAGTAGATGCAACTAACAGACAAAACAAAGGCAAAATAAAGCATATTAAAGGGAAGATGCGGGCCGGGTGCAGTGGCTCACGCCTGTAATCCTAGCACTCTGGGAAGCTGAGGCGGGTGGATCGTTTGAGCTCAGGAGTTCGAGACCAGCCTGAGCAAGAGCGAGACCCCGTCTCTACTAAAAAAATAGAAAGAAATTAGCCAGGCAACTAAAAATATATAGAAAAAATTAGCGGGGCATGGTGGCGCATGCCTGTAGTCCCAGCTACTCGGGAGGCTGAGGCAGGAGGATTGCTTGAGCCCAGGAGTTTGAGGTTGCTGTGAGCTAGGCTGACACCACGGCACTCTAGCCGGGGCAACAGAGTAAGACTCTGTCTCAAAAAAAAAAAAAAAAACAAAAGGAAGATGCGCTCGTGCTTTTCAAGTATTATGTGTTCATTTGCATTTCAGTATGTTAAATACAGATAAGATTCCTTTAATGAAAAATCAGTATCTAAAATTTCCTTATACAATATATATGAATGAATAATTTGGTTATCTGCTTTCAAAGAATTTCTGATTTATAAAAAAAATTTATGTATGCATTTCTCTAATTTATTTAGATAAGTGATTTTCAGCTCTATCTGCAGATCAGATTTCCCTGGGGAGAATTTAAAAATACAGATGCTGAACTTCACTCCGAAATATTTAGGCCACCTGTAATCCTAGCACTCTGGGAGGCCAAGGCAGGTGGATCGCTTGAGCTCAGGAGTTCAAGACCAGCCTGAGCAAGAGTGAGGCCCCAGTCTCTACTAAAAATAGAAAAATTAGCCAAGTGTCGTGGTGTGTGCCTGTAGTCCCAGCTGCTCTGGAGGCTGAGGCAGGAGGATCACTTGAGCCCAGGAGTTTGACGTTGCAGTGAGCTGTGATGATGTCACTGCATTCTACCCCGGGCGACAGAGTGAGATTCTGTCTCAAAAAATATATATATATTTAAATTAAAATCTCAATTTTTTTTAAACCTGTGTATTTGAAAAATTACAAGCCTATAGATAAATTGTAAGAATAGTACAATGAGTCAATGGGAAGGATTCTTGTCAAGAACAGCCCCTTTGGGAGCACTAGGCAGACAGACGATCACTTCTGCAGACCCATAGAAGCCCCAGATCTGTGGCCAAACCCTTCCTGAAGCCCCCAGTGGTCCTTAACTCAGCTTCAAGATCCTCCTGCCCCTTCTCAGGAACCTACACAGGCCTACAGGTGCCTCTGAGGCAGGTGGCAGATACTTTCCGTTGCTCAGCCAGGCGAGCAAATATTTAATGACTATTTCCTGTCCTAAAGCAAGAACATCATCTCACAAAGGGAGGGGAACTTAAAGGTCATCCATGTTGTCTCCCATCTTTCCCTTGGGCCTTCCTCCAACAACTCCACTAGGAGGTCATTCATCCTCCCGTGATGGGGAGCTCACTACCTGCCAGTTTCAGGCTGGGTGCAGTGGCTCATGCCTGTAATCCTAGCACTTTGGGAGGCTGAGGCAGGAGGATCGCTTGAGGCCAGGAGTTCAAGACTACCTGCCAGTTTCATTGTTGGATGGCTTTGAACAAAGAGAGTCCTTCTTCACATGAGAGGTTGACTTCCCTGAGACTCCTTGGGGGTCCCAGCTTTGTCCTGTACCTGCATGAAGCCTAGGTGAGCACCTCCAAGCTGAGCAGGTCCAGCCCTCTCCAGCTCTGTCTCTGGCCTCCCACCTTTGCACACGACGACGAAGCTCCGGGGCCTCTCTTCATTTCTGTCAGCGTGCCAGGTTACAGTGAGAAAGGGACAGGGAGGAGCAAAGGGGTTTTTCTCCTCCCTTGTTTTGGACCTTAGACCTCTATCAACGTAGCAGCGAATGGCTGTTGATGATTCTAGCTGCTGCAAGCTTGAATCTCATCAGAAAGCTTGAATCTCACATCCTTCAAAGTAGACAGCAAAGTCAAGGGCAGCCAGTGGAATGCAGAGCCCCACTACCATCCCACCCTGCCCAAGGTCTCTGTCCTCAGACAAAAACATCCTAGATTCACTCATGGTAACAAACTTTCTAATCTGTCATCCCATCACAGCATGAGCCTAACTCCTACATCCAACTGCTGTTGGACAGCATCACTGTGGATGTCAGGGCATCTAAGTTGTGAACTAAAATAAAATTTTAAGGCTCAGCCTCCCACTGGCTGACTAAATGGACCCCCTCGTGGCCAAAGGAATATCCTAAAACTAAATTGCCTGCCAGGAGGAAGGAGGTCAGACATACCTTATCATGCCCCGCCCCCCTCTTGACGACATCCTTTGTAACCCATTAACAGGCCTAAGGGTATTTGAGACAAACCTACAGGTCCTCAATTTACACAACAAACATATGTCCGGTGGCTTATCTCTGATAAACAGCAGCTATGTTAAAACATTCCAAGCCTTTAGACAAAGCTTCATGTCTTTAACCAATTAGAAGCCAAAGAATCTTTAAACCCACCTATAACCTGTAAGCCCCAGCTTCGAGATGGCCCACCTTTTCGGGCCAAACCAATGTGTGCCTCCCACATATTGATTTATGACTTTACCTGTATCCCCTGTCTCCCTGAAATGTATAAAACCAAACTGTAACCCAGCCACAGCGAATCCACTTGCTCAAGGCCTCTTGGGCGTGGCTCCGGGTCATGGTCCTCAAATTTGGCTCAGAATAAATCTCTTTAAAATTATTTTACAGAGTTTGGCTTTTTTTCCGTTGACAAAGTAAACCTCGTTTATTAATTCACATTCATTCATCCAATCAGTAAGAGTTTAATGAGCAGCTCAGTGCTGCACTCCATGCCGAGTGCTTGGCTGTGGCAGGGAGTAAGTCAGACACAGTTCTTTCCTCACAGAGCTTGTGGTTAAGTGGGGTGACAGGTACTAAATGAGCAGCAGAACTGTATCGTCACTGTTGGAGTGAGTCCCATGAAGGAGCCATGCTCAGTGCTGTCGGAGGATTCAAGACTGACCTATCCATCTGGGAGACCAGAGAAGGCCAGGGGGTGAGAGGGCAGGGCAGGCTGTAGCCAAGTGGAACAGTGCTGCAGGCAGAAGACACAGAAGGTGTGAGGGCCCTGAGGCAAGAACAAACTTGTCACATCTGAAGAACAGAGAAGCCATTCTGGGAGGGAGAGGTCAGGGAGGCAGGGAGGGGCACAAGAAGAGCCTGGAATGGTCAGTGGGGGCCAGATCAGCCTTGGAATCCCAGGACCTGGCCCTTTGCCTTCCCACTGAGTGCATAGGTTCTGCTTCCTATCCTAAATAGCTTTTTTTGTTTTCAGACAGGGTCTTGCTCTCTCGCCTGGGCTACAGTGCAGTGGTGTCATCATACCTCACTGCAACCTCAAACTCTTGGGCTCAAGTGATCCTGCTGCCTCAGTCTCCCTAGTAGCTGGGACTATAGGCATGTGCCACCATGCGGGCCAGTTTTTCTATTTTTTGTGGAGACAGGGTCTTGCTCTTGGTCAGGTTGGTCTTGAACTCCTGGCCTCAAGGAATACTCCCGCCTTGGCCTCCTGAAGTGCTAGGATTACAAGCATGAGCTACCGTGCCTGGTCCCTAAATAGCTCTTGAATCCATCTCCGCTCCTCCACACCCACCCCCATGCCCTTGCCCTGGCCAGTATTGTCTCCAATCTGGCCACCTTGATAATGTCCTGACTCATGTCCCTGGCTCTCCACCTGCCATTCTAAACCTACTCTGCACACAGCAGCCAGGGCAAGCTTCCTAAAGAGCAAAGCTGACCAAGTTGCCCCTGCCCAAAACACCATAAGGATGCCCACTGCCGACAGGACGAAGCCCAAGCTCCTTAGCCCAGTGTTCTAAGCCCTTCAACATCTGATTCCAACCTACATTGTCAGCTTCACCCCCACCCCACCCTGGACCTTCACTTTTTCCATTCTACTGAACCCTTTGCACAATTTATTCTCTCTGCTGGCAATGCCAGGTCTCTCTTCTCTATCCCTCCACTCCCATAGTATAAAAACCAGCTCAAACGTCCCCTCTTCTGAAACCTTCCCTAACTGCCCTTCATCAACATGGGCATGGCTCAAATGCCCCAGTCCCGTTGCCCCTTCTGCCTCCTCTGCCAGAGTCTTCCCCCTGCACTCTCTTGGTATTTGCTTATCCACCTTGCTGGCTAAGCTGTAAGCTCTCTGGGAATGAGGACAATGTTTCATTTATCTCTATCTCCCTGGTGCCCAGTCCTGAGCCTGGCACACAGCAGGTGCTAAAAAATGTTGAGTGACAGATCCCAGAGTGGGTGGAGGACAGTGGACCCAAGGAGAGAGATGGTACCTGCTTTGGGGAAAAAGATCTGAAGGGGAAGCAATTGCTGTCCCCACTGATCCCTTCATGTCCTTGGGACACTGTGAGAGCCCAAGAGAGCCCCCTGCCACATACCAGACCCCAGGTGGTATGGGCTGGGTCCGAGTGCCTGGTGTGTCTCTGGCAAAGGGGCAAGGCTGCCTCCCTCCAGCCTGAGCCAGCCCTTCCTTCACTCTCCCTCTTATCTGGGTTGCAGAGAGGTACCGGGGAGAGTTCTGAACAAGGAGTGAGGCAATCTGGGTTGTACATTCAGTCAACAAACATTTATTAAGTGCCTACCATATTCTATGCACTGTTCTAGTTGCCAGGGATTTAGCTATAAATAAGATGGAGAAAGTCCCTGTCCCAAGGGGCTTACATTCTACTGAGGTGACAGACAACAAAGAAATATGATAATAAATACATGTCATGTTATGTAGAAGAGAAATCAAGTGGTGTAAAAGGAGAGAGTGGCAAAGGGGAGGAGGCTGCTCTTTTAGACAGTAACACATGAACAGAGAAGGAACAAGTCCTGCAGAGATCTGGGGGAAGAGCCTGCCAAGCAGAAGAACTGCAAGTGCAAAGTGCCAAGGTGGGAACAAGCTTGGCGTGCTCAAGAAGTAAATGCCAAGGATTCCATTATGGTTAGAGTGGAGTGAACAAGGAAGTGAGTGGCAGGAGGTGAGGGCCAGGTCATACCAAGGTCCTACGCCAGCCACCAACGTGGATGAACTTGGGTGCATCTCTTCCCCCTTTTGGGCCTGGACATGTTCTCCCATCTGAGAAATGGGCTCACTGACACATACCACCACTGGCCTGAAGGCCCTGGAGAGGAGCGTGTGAGCCAGTGTAATTCCAAAGAAGGGACTTGGGTGGGGATTCCCTGGAAGCAGAGCAGAGGCTAAGGCCTAAACCCTGGGCACCTACACAGGTACTGGGATCAATACACTTAGGACAGAGATGCCCCCAAACTGGGCTCAGGCAAGGAAGCTGGAGGATCCCTCTATCTCCTGCCCCAGGTCAGAGCGAAGCCCTGAAACCTGCACCTTAGTGGGGCCAACACTCCCCAGGCTCACGCAGCAGCCTTCATGCCATCTGCTCAGACCTGGACTGGTGCCCAGCTCCTCCAGGAATACGGCCACTCCTTGATGACGGCAATGCTGGATTCATCAGGTCTGCGTCACTAGTCTTGCTGATGGGTGGAGGAGAAAGTAGCCTTGTTTGCCTTAAGGTGAATGAGCTGAGCTCAAGCAGGCCTTGGGCCTGCCAGATGGCATGGCCAACACAGCCAGCTTGCCCCTGGACCACCTTCCCCAGTCCCCAGCCCACATCCTGCTCTACCCTTCCTCCAGCCCCAGGTGCTCCCTCCTGCCAATATACCTGTGTAAGCAACCCAGGTGTGGACGTCCACTCCAGGGAGACCTGGTCTGGACCCAGTTAGATCCACAGCCTGTCCTGTCCTGGGCTTCTCAGCCACCTAACTCCACTTCCCAGGTCTAGAGCCCATCCTGCCCATTCCACCTGGTCCAGAGCTGCAGGGCCCCCACATGGGGGCAGTGAGAGGAGACTCCATTAAGGGGAGATTTCATCTACTTTTGGGATTCAACTCCAAGGAGGATTTGGTGATGAAATGGGCTGAAGTCATCCCTCCATGGGGGCACCCACCCTGACGTTCAATGGACACTTATGGAACACCTATTGTGGGGCACCAGTCACTGGACCAGCTCCTGGGACTGCAGAGATGAGTAAGACCTGGAGCCCTATGCTC
Organism: Varecia variegata; assembly: GCA_028533085.1. NCBI lineage: Eukaryota > Metazoa > Chordata > Mammalia > Primates > Lemuridae > Varecia > Varecia variegata. Next base: position 97,711,462 of record CM052443.1, on the reverse strand, counting down.
AAGGAGCTTGAAGTTCACAAGTGGTGGGGAGGTGGAATAGACACATGAGTAGGTATTTATAAAATGCTGTGGTCAGAGCAGTGATGGAAATAGTGGTAGAGATATTCCTTCCACCTCGGTATCCTATAAACCCCTTGCTCAATACGTCCAAAATTCAACCTACCATCTCTTCTCCGCCCAGAGCTGCCCTACCTCCCAGTTCCCCCACCTGGTGGACAGCACCACCATCATCCTTGTGCCCTAGGCAGAATCATCCTGAACTTCTTTCTTGCTTTTGCATTCAAGGAATCGGGTCTTACTGATTTCACCTCCTCACTACCTCTCATATCCATCACCTCCTCTATGTTTCCTCTAGTCCGGCCTCCATGACCTCTCACCTTCATTACTCATGTTGTCTCCCTGTGTCCAGTCTCACCTCTTCCAATTTTTTCTGCATTCTACTTCCACAGTAATCTTTCTAAAGTGCAAAAATGACCACATAATCGCTCTGTGTAATACTATTCAATTATGATTGGTCATTCAATTAAAATTATTCAATCACTATTGACCGGAGGATGAAACTCAAACTCCTTGGTATGACATACAAGTTCCTCTATGACTGGACCTTTGTTGGCCTCTCTAACTTCCACTCTGGCCATTTAAGCCTTCACTCCATCAGACAGAATCACCTGCAAGCTTTCATGCCTCTAAGCCTTTTCTCATGCTGCTCCCTCTGCCTGGCATGTCCCTCTATCCCCTCCCTTGGGCTCTGCGCCCAGGCCCTTGGCCCACCCCAGTCTGGGCCCCATGTCCGCACAGACATCTATTCTAGCAGCACCTGTAATGATCCATGACCTTATCTTGCTTATGTGACTATCTCCCATTCTTCCTTAGAGAGGAGCAGGGGACATTTGATTCACCTCATATATCCAATGGCCATTCCTGCACAGGGCCTGGCATATGTGTGTTGACTACGTGAATTCACCTGGCACTGAATGAAACCTCAGGACAGCAAGGAGTTCAGCACCAGATTCTTGGTTAGTTGGATCAAGGGCTTTAGGGAGCACTGAGGACCAGCTGGGTCTAGCCAGTGACATCCTATGCTGTGTCCATATAGGTGGGAACAGAGGTGGCACTGTATTCCAAGGACCACATTTTCTACTAGTTCTTGGTCAACTTAGCTGGGAACCCAAAAACCCAGCATCTCCCCTAAGACTTAAACATGGTGCTTTATCTACCCCCAGGACCATCTGCTAGACTCACAGGCAACAGCTTCAGTACCTATCCTCTCTCCTAGTGCATGGACTCCTGCCTTGATCACCGCCAACTAGGAGGAATCATCATACCGGTCCTCACCCCAGGAGTGGGACTGCACAAGAGACCTGTGTTCTGGGGTCATGTACCGTCCAAACATTTCCATTTATCAGCATAGCTAGTGGCCCAACTCCTCTGAGCATACACACAAAAGAGTTTAGAACAAAGGCTGTCATGAGACCCTCTTCCTTCTCTTCCAGAGCTCTGATGGTCTTTAGAAAGATCGGATGTTATCACAGCCAGGTGCAATGTGACACAACTCCAGACCGCTATTAATTCTGAGGGAGTCCTTGAGTTGCAAGAAACAGAAGCAGACTTTTGCCAACTTAAGCAGAATAAGAATTTTCCAGAAGGGCGTGGGGTTGTCTTAACTTGGACTCACCCAAGAGAAGACTCTGAGAAAAGGATATTAGATTCCAAGTAGTTTTTTGGGAGGTGATCCCAGGAAGCACTTGCAGGAGAGTGCAAATAAGCAAGGCAGGGAAGGGAAAGGGACCGATAAAGCTTGCATTACTGAGGGTACCATTGGGGGAAACTGGGCCTCAATCCCAGCACTATTGGCCTGCTCTTTTCATGTCTCTGGGCTTCCAGAGAAAGCCTCCAGGCAAAGGATTGCAAGGGTTGCAGATGGAAGCTGCAGGTATGCACAGGAATAGCGAATGGTAAGGGGTCATGGGTAGGACTCAGTGCCTGCTACCATCGCTGCACAAAAAATTAGAGGAAAATCTGAAGAACTAGGTCCCAAAAAGAATTGGGCTCAAAAAGCCTAGTGTCATGTGTCTACTTTCTGGCCAGGGAAGGTAAGACATTTTGATGGACAGTCCCACAAAGATTGTATCCGATGGGGGTGAGTAGGTCTCCAGAGCAGACTTGGGATCCTATTACCAAAAGGAGGAGTATTATTGGTGAAACAAAATCCACAGATGTCACTAAACCTTCCTCACATGCTGATCTCTCACCTGCAGGATGAATTCACTCACAGGAGCCCAGGGCTTCATAAGGCTGAACCAACAAGGGCCCCTGATGTCTCCTGGCCACAAGGGTGCTACACAGATAACAGCTCACAGTTGGAGTGCTGAGTGCTGCCTCCCCACTGGCCTTGCACTGTCTTAGGGGTGAGCCAGGACGCAGCTGTGCCATCAGGCGGCCGTGCCTTGCCTCTGGAGTCTGAAGACCTAGTCTGTGTGACCTTTCAAATCATTTCACTGCTGAGCCTCTGTTCTTCCTCTGTAATCAGGCCACCATATGTGGTTGTGTGGAATGTGTTCTGTTCATCTCCAAGGGGTGCCCTTCACATTATATTCCATGGGCACTGAAGGGTGCACTGAATTGGAATGGTGGCAGGTAAGCTACCTAGCAGCAACCTTCAGAGGCCATGCAACATGCCCAAAAGATCCTGGGGTGTGCTAGGGAGCACCAAAACTTTGTTTGCAATCTCCTACTCCCATACTTCTCTTTGGGTGCTGTAATCATGCTCTCCTGCTACGGACAGACTTACTCTTCACTATTAGGGGAGGGGAGGTATGGCTGCAGACTGCATATCCCAACTTCGTGAACTAAGAAAAAGGAGAATTTTCTCCTCTCTCTACAGCATCCTTCAGTGTATAAAAACCCAAGAGAAGACTCTGATTGGACTGGATAAGTCATGTGTTCATCTCTTAGACCAATCAATGTGGCCAGGGGATTGGACGTCTATGATTGACCATACTGAAGGCACCCTATTGTTGCCAAAGGAGAGGGACAACACAACTGGCAATTATGTGGGCTGGCAAAAGATATGACCTAAGAGCCCTAAAGGCTAAAG
>CM052443.1:97654474-97707865 GCA_028533085.1 Varecia variegata | reverse complement strand
GGCCAACTAAAATATATATAGAAAAAATTAGCCGGGCATGGTGGCACATGCCTGTAGTCCCAGCTACTTGGGAGGCTGAGGCAGTAGGATCGCTTAAGCCCAGGAGTTTGAGGTTGCTGTGAGCTAGGCTGACGCCATGGCACTCACTCTAGCCCGGGCAACAGAGTGAGACTCTGTCTCAAAAAAAAAAAAAAAAAAGAAACGAGCACATTTTCAAAATACTGTACTATTCTCATTACATATCTATTGGACTTTTCAGTTGTTTCTAATTTTTTAAATAAGTTTTCACTTAGCAATAATCGCGCCTTGGATAAACCTCATTGGCTACGATACTGCCCACTATGCAAAGCTCAGTTGTTTCTCACTTTTACTTTTATAAATAATATTGTCTCAGAAGGGGACATCTCTCAAACTCTCATGTTCTAATGAAATGAACACACAGTGAAAGGAGGTGCAGTGACTCCCAGGGTCAGATTGTACTAGTTAAGTCTCTTTGTTTGTAAATTACAGAAACATACTAGAGCTAGCTTAAACTGGAAAAAAAAAAAAAAAAAGGAGTGGGACATTAATTATTAGGATACTGGGGAGTCTTATAGGGCCCCATGGACTTGAGGGACACATGGGTATTCATGGGTTCAACTGCCATCAGGCCTCTGTGGCTTCATCACATGTTTCTTCTTGTGCACCTGTTTAATTCTTCTCTTTTGCTCTACAGACCAGCGTCTTCTACTTTTCAAGTCCACACAGCAGAAAGGGTGGCCACACAGTACTCCAAGTTTATCACTATCTAATCTAGTCACCCAGAGAAAAAGACTGAATCTTACATCTTAGTCCCTGTATCAGTCAGGGTCCAATCAGGAGAGAGAAACCACAGTAATTTGAATAGAGAAAGTTTAACACAAAGAATTATTAACTATAACAGGGATTGGAGTGTCAAGTTTAGCCTAAAGCTGCCTCCTTAAATATTTAAGTTCTGCTTAAAGGTTTCTCTCTGTGTAGTGAGCTATAAATAATCTAACTGGATGGGAACAAATCATAACCTATTCTTGCACCAATCACAGACTTTTGGCCAATGAGGAGGTCAACTGTTCAAACTGTGTTTAAATAAGGCAAATGCCAAGCTGTAACCAATCCGGCTGTTTCTGTAGCTTGCTTCTTTATTCCATACTTCTCTCTCTTTTTTCCATCCATAAATCCTCTCCGACCACGTGGCAGTGGCAGAATTGTTCTGAACCTATTCTGGTTCTGGGCGGGGTGGGGGGTGGGGTGGCAAGTTGCCCAACTCTCCAATCCTTCTTTGCTCAATTAAACTCTGTTAAATTTAATTTGCCTAATGTTTTTATTTTAGCAGGAGTAATTAGAGATTGGCCAGTAAGAAGTAAAGAGAATTCTAAAGAGTATGGGGATAGCAGCCATAGGGAGCATCTACTGCCTCTAGGGCTGAGATAGAGCATCTGAGGCAGAAACCACCCCCCACCCCCTACCCCCATGGCTGAGATCTGACCTTGTAGAGAGTGTGGCTGTAGTTCACAGAGAAGGCACTGTGGGGCTGCACTGGTGGAACTTGCTGGAAATCCACCTTCTAGGATACTTGGGAGGTGTCTGCCAGAGTCACTCCTTCTACAAAACCACCCTTAGGTGGGGTGCTAGGGGAAGCTGCTGGCCTTTGGCTGATGCTGGCCACCATGCACTGCAGAAGTTGCTTGCACGGCAGGAGCTGGACACTGGAGCAGCTGTCTATGCTACAGAACTCGGGTGCTGCATGCTACAGGGGCCTGCTGAACAGAGCGTACTAGCATAAGAGAAAAGAAGTTCCTTTCTCCTATGATGTATCTCTAGTGGCCTTTACTGATAAAGCTTAACATCTGTCAGTTGGCAAAGGAAAAATATTACAATTGCCCAGCTACATTTTTGCAGAGCAGTCAATGAAGGTTGAATTTGGAGCTGAGCGGCAATAGATTATCTAGCACAATCCCAAGTCCATATGCCTAAAGAAGGGACTACCATTGATCCAGCTGGTGCCACCCCCTGGATTGCTCAGTCACCTGTGCTAAGAATGGAACTGATTAATAAAAAGAGATGCAGTGAGCGTGGAAAAGCAGGTGCAGAAAAGCAAGATGGTCACCAAGCAGCCTTCGCTTTCCAGGGGAGAGAAACACTTGGTCAAAGAAATAAGCATCTCAGTCATTAGACAACTTTTCTCTCCTGTAGGTCAGGGACCTTTCACCAGCCCTCATCCTGGTTTGGAAAAGTACTCCTCAGGACTGTCCATTTCCTTTTATTCAAACATGCTGCTCACCAAGTAAACTTCCGATTTTTCTTCCTATCTGCCACAATACCAGCTAGGGGACAGACATTGGGCAGTGGATGGATACACATATAATATTATTTGGAAATGGATGTCACCACTGAGGACTAATAAATTGGCATTGGATGGCTACATCAGCCTTGGGCAGTATGAGTGAGAGTAAGTCTCTCCCCAAGGGACCATACTTCTGTGGTACTTTAAGAAAAGCTAGTTCTGACCCTGAGAAATTGAGAACCAGGTTTTGGACTCCAGGGACTCAGTCAAGGTGCTCTCCTGAGGGAGCTGGAGCCTGCACTCTAGACAACATCACTGCTAGCACATTCCCCAAGGGAGAACCCTGCAGCACACATAATTGGGCTTGGATAAAGAGTATTCTATAAGTGTCCAACCAATAACCATGAGCTGGTTGCTGGGATTTTAGGTTGTTTCCAGTTTTTCACTATTACATATAACACAAAGATGAATATCTTTGTGATTAGTGATCATTGTTAGTTGAGCTTTTTGCTGTTGTTTTGTTTTTGTGTTTCAAGTGATTCCCTTAGGATGGGTGATCAGAATTAGGAATAAATTGATGTCAAATCCCATCCTCTTCTGTTTTGAGGGGAAGAATATAAACATTTTACAGACACTTGAGAACTACAACCCAAGCATTTCAGAAGTATAGTACCAATTAAAGTCCCAATGGAGACTGTTTCAGGACATCCTGACACCGACAGAATATTATAGTGTAAAATGTGTGTGTGTGTGCACAGACAGATGAAATCTTTATTTGCATTTCTTTAGTTACTATTGGGGTTTAGACATTCATGCCTGTATCTGTTAATCTCTTGCCCTCTTTTGAGAATTATCTATTCAGGTCTTTTACAATTAAGAAGTATTTTATTTCAATCTCTGGGGAATTTCATGTCCCAGATTCTTTAACCTGTCCTCTTTTGGTTAGAGAGGGGCTCCGCTTCCACCTCCAAATCCTTGGGAAATTCCCTTCTGAATCCAAGTTCCTTCGGCACAGGAGGACTGTGCTTGGGTGGCTAAGAGCTCTATGGGACCGCAAACAAGAGTCTTGAAGCCCACAAAGCCAGTGAGCTTTCATCCCCGGCTGGAGATTCTTTAAAGGCAAGGGAGTGGTCTGTGTACAGTCTTATTTTCTCTCTCAATTTTTTTATACCCCAAAGGGACCCTGGATGTTTTTCTTCTCTTTAATGTGATTCAAATCCAATCTCTAAATAAACTCTGCTCCTCTTAGGAGGCCTAAGACATGTACCCAGAGAGACTGTGTCATTAAAGGGCTTTTTTGGCCACTCCCACTGCTTCACTTGATTAGCCTTTACAAAAAAAAGAAAGAAAGAAGAAAACGAAAGTGCTTTTTTGAAGTCATGTGATGAATTATCAGAGCAGGAATCTCCTTACCACCCACTGACTTCTGTGACTTCTTTGGCTCAGGGGTAGGAGAAAAACTTTCTTTTCTTCCTCCCCCACCACTTTTTCCTTCTAAGACTAACACAGAGAGCATGGCTTGCCCTGAGAAACTCGCATACAGGTGGTTCGCAGGTGGCGAGCATAATGTAAGTGTGGTGTGGCACGTGTGGGAGTGCAAGAGGTGACAGCAACTCATTCATGTGTGGAGTGGGGCTTGGTGATGGTAATCAAGGGACTTTGGGGAAGAGAGGCCATTAATGGTCACCTTAAATGATGAACAGGGTTTGGAAATATAGTAAAGGAGTCAGCTAAGTTTCTACCAGTTTCTGTTCTTGTCTCAAAGGTACCACCAGGAATCCTGGCTCTGTGTTACTGCTGAAGATAGTGGCCCATCCATCATCCACCCATCCATCCCCACACGTCATCATTTGTTCATTCTTCCCGCGATCCCTCCACTTTCCATCCGTTCTTTCACTAGCTACCAAGGCCCTACTCTGTGTAGTGTGCTGAAGGCACAAATATTAATAAAGATACGATTCTAGCTTTCAAGGAGCACACAGCTAGTGGTTAGCTGGTAACAACACAGGGCAGAAAGTACACCCTATATGTAGTACTCTGTGCTTATATCAATGTCCCTTCCCCCAAAAGACCTTACCTGACCACCCAATCTGAAATATGTTCTTATGTAGGTTCTTCTTCTTATTCTTTCTCATAATACTCTTTTCTTTCAGGGCATTTATCACAATTTGTTATTATATATTTAATGGCTTTTTTTTTTTTTGCTTAATACATCTCCCCTAGTTGACTGGAAGTCGGGGTAAGTTCTATGTCTTCTTCACTTATCATTGAATACTCAACACCTGGTCCATGTCTGGCACTGGCAGGCCCTCAGCAGATATTCACTGAATCAATTGATAAATAAGCACTGACCATACCCAGGATGATCACCACCAAATCAGTGGTTCTCAAAGTGCGATCCTTGGCCCAGCAGGATTAACAACACGTGGGAACAAGTTAGAGTGAAAATTCTAGGCCCCAACCCAGACCAGAATCAAAATCACTAACTCTGGGGAAGGATCCCAGCAATGTGTTTTGACAAGCCTTCTGGGTGATTCTGATGCACACTAAAGTTTGAGAAAACTGTACTAAATTAATAAAACATATCTAGTATACCTTAGATACCTGTGGATTTTAACACAGAGGCAAGAGTAATTCTGTCTGAATTGGGAAATACTTCATGGAGAAGGTGATATTTTCAAGGCAGGAAAGCTCGATAAACCATGGAAAGGCAATTCAGGCAGAGAACTGCAAACCCAAAGGCACATAGGCATGGTTTAGCGTGGCCTTTGGAGGGATTGCCAAAGTAATTCTGTGGGAGGGTCCTGACTGTGGCAGTAAATGGCCTGCAATGAGCTAGAGAGAGAGATGTAGGCAGCGGTCTTGAATGGCCAGGTGCTAAGCAGGGAGGTAAGATGCATCCTGTTCCTCCACCCTAGAGCTGTTCGGCCTGTCCTGAGTCAGACTTCCCTGGGCTCACTTCACTACTCCTGCCTTTCCTACTCCTCTCTTTTTCCCCCTCCTTCTTCTTCTCTTCACTGCTCCCTTCCCCTGGGGGTGAGATGGGGCAGCTCCTGGACCAACCCACTGGTGGCAGCTCTGCCTGGGCTGTCTGGTTTGCAGCTCTGGGGCCAGGTCTGGCCGGGCTGCTCAGACTTTAGGGGAACATTCAAGTGTGTTCAGAGGGAGCCAAGCAGGCGTACCTAGTAGAGGGGCTCATCTGGGCCTCCCAGGGCTCTAGAGAAAACAGTCCTTTGCCCTGGAGACTTTCTGCTTCAGGAAGGGGGTGGCAGAGTTAGAGCGAGGGTTTCTTGGGACCCAGGCTTGCATCTCTCAGCACCACCTTCCCTGGGGAACTGGCTCCAGGCTTTACTTTCTCCTCTTTGGTGACACAACAGAATTGGTCCCTATGATCTTTAACCTAATTATGCCTAGAAGTGAGGAAAGGTGATAACAGCCTTTATACCAGTAGATACTATTTATAGAGCACCTTCTGCACTGGCATTATTAGTCACCTATACCTGTAGTTCTCAACTTTATGCAACCCAATGCCCCTTTCTTATAATAAATATTTTGCAATGCCACCTTTCACACTACATATAATATAACCAAACTACATTATGGTTTCATAAAATTAGACCATAACATGTTTCAATTAACATAAGGGGAAAAAAGAAATTTACAACAGAAGAACATTTATTTAAATATGTATGTGCTTGGACAGATCCCTGCTAGAAGATATAACAGTCATAAGCTTGCACCTTACACAGAATCCCTGTGAATGTGCAACAGTTACAGATGCAGACTAGTAAGGTGTGTTACATTATTGACTTAAACACCACCAGAGCTAGTGCCATTCAATTCTGATTTTTCTGCAAGGGAGAACTTTCCTGCTGAAGTTCCAAATAAAACAGAGTCCAATCTTCCCTTGATTTACATGGTGTGCTGCTATTTTTGTTTGCCCCTCCAGGTGCATGCTCCTACCCTTTCTACTCTGCTCTCACTGCTCTCAGCCCTAGGAGCATAACCCACCGAACATTCTCATGGCCTCTTGTCTCCTGTTCGGTTTGTCCAATGGGACCCATGGCAGGAGATGGAATGAGGGAGGAAAGGTAGCTTGGGGCATTTATTTCTCTGGCTACCTCCTTGGCTATACCACTCAACCGAAGATCACTGCTGCTCTCGGTGGCTGTGGTGGGTTGAATGGAGGCCTCCAAAAGATATGTCCATGTTGTGACTCCTGCAACCTGTGAACATGACCTTATTTGAAGAAAGGATCTTTGCAGATTTAATTAATGATCTTGAGAGGAGACTCTACCAAGTGGGCCCCGAATCCAATGACAAATGTGTCTCTATAAGAGACAGAGGACACAGAGAAGAGTCAATGGCCACGTGAAGATAGAAGCAGAGACTGGAATTATGCAGCCACAAGGCAAGGAACACTGGGAGCCAGAAACTGGAAGAGGCAAAGAAGGATCCTTCTCTAGGGCCTCTGCACTGTGGCCTTGCTTTGTTTTGGACTTCTGGTCTCCAGAATTGTGAGAATAAATTTCTGGGTGTTTTTTTTTCTGAGACGGAGTCTTGCTCTGTCACCCAGGCTGGAGTGCAGTGGCCTCATTAGCTCACAGCAACCTCAAACTCCTGGGCTCAAGCGATCCTCCTGCCTCAGCCTCCTGAGTAGCTGGGACTACAGGTGTGTGCCACCATGCTCAGCTAATTTTTTCTATTTTTGGGATCTCACTCTTGCTCAGGCTGGTCTTGAACTCCTGAACTCAAGCGATCCTCCTGCCTCGGCCTCCCAGCGTGCTAGGATTATAGGCATGAGGCACTGTACCCAGCCAAATCTCTGTTCTTTTAAGCTACCAAATTTGTGGTAATTTGTTATGGCAGCCCCAGGAAACCAATACTCTCTGCAACCTCTGCAGCACTCTCTCCCCTTCCAGGTTTCAGTAATCTCCCTCCCCGTACTCCTTGGGTATAGTGGTGATAACAGTTCTGCTGCTGCCAGACCTGTGTTCCTGCTCTATCCCTTCTGGCTTCCCCACACCTGTCCACACTTATGTAATTAGTTCTTTTGTAAATTAACCCTCCTTGAATCATACTAACTTGAGTGTGCTGGTTCCTGTTGGGGCCCTGACAGATATACATGACAATTACATTCCTGAAAAATTCAATATATATTAAAAGTGTATAAAAAATACTTTGTGATTATTTGCAAAACAGAGTTAGGTTCTAGGCTCCCATAATTGTAATGTCAGATAGATGAACACCTGATGGACCAAATGAAAGCTGTGGGAATGAGGGACAACTTGTCCTTGTGTAGGAGTGTCCTAAGCATCACAGGATATCCAGCATCCCTTGACAAAGGGTTCCAAAATCATTGTTACAACTAAAAATGGCCCTACAAATTTCTAACCCCCTGTTCCCAAGGGGTAGCATCATCCTATTAAGAATCACTGACAGGCCGGGCACAGTGGCTCATGCCTGTAATCCTAGCACTCTGGGAGGCTGAGGAAGGATGATTGCTGGAGGTCAGGAGTTCGAGACCAGCCTGAGCAAGAGTGAGACTCCGTCTCTACCAAAATTAGAAAAATTATCCAGGCATCGTGGCAGGTGCCTGTAGTCCCAGCTACTCTGGAGGCTGAGGCAGGAGGATCACTTGAGCCCAGGAGTTTGAGGTTTCAGTGAGCTACGATGACGCCACTGCACTCTACCCAGGGCAAGAGAGCGAGACTGTCTCAGAAAAAAACAGAACAAAATTAGCCAGGCAACTAAAAATAGAAAAAAAATTAGCTGGGCATGGTGGCACATGCCTGTAGTCCCAGCTACTCGGGAGGCTGAGGCAGGAGGATTGCTTGAGCTCAGGAATTTGAGGTTGCTATGAGCTAGGCTGATGCCATGGCACTCTAACCCAGGCAACAGAGCCAGACTCTGTCCCCCTCCTACCCACCCCCAAAAGCCATTGATATATAACATTTCATTTAATCCCTACAATGACATTTTGACACAGGTACCATCTCTATTTTACAGATGTGAAAACAGGCTCAGAGAGGTCAAGAAACCTGCTTAGGTCTGTCTAAGGTAGAATTGGGGTTCAGCCTCTAATCTAGTGAGACTCAAGGTCTGTGCTCCTAATTGCAAAACTGTACTGCTCCTTTGCACTTTGGGTCTTTGTCAAGGGAGAAGGGAGGGGAGAGCTGGGGCAAAGAGATTGCTGGAGGAGGTCGAGTCTAACTCTTTGTAGAGAAGAGGGGCTCCATCAGCACTGCATTGATCTGGGTGTGCTAGGCTATGTGTAATAACTTATAACTTCAGAATCTCAGTGGCTTAATGGTAAAGGTTGATTTCTTGGTCCAGCAAAATCCAACGTAGGTCTTCTTAATAGTGACCCTCTCCTGGGTAGCTCTCCTCCAAGTGGTGAAATCACTTCCATTAGGAGTTTCCACCATTCTCAGGGCCTTTTGCTCCCAGCCTCACAGGTGGAGGAGAGAGGGTGTGGAAGATTACTTGGGGAATGTGATGGCCAGATGTGGACGTGGCATGCCTCTCTTGTACCCTCTTTCCACTGGCAGAACTCACTCACATGCCATACCTAGATTCAAAGGGAGCTGGGAAACACAATCTGTATCTGGTGAACACAGCATTGCCTCTGCAGAAGGGGTTTCAAGCTCATCCAGTCCCTATAGCTGGAGTATAAAGAAAGGAGACTTAAGTTCAGGTGTTTTCTTTGCTATTGATTTGTTTCTTTGGTTTGAATGTGTCCCCCAAAGTTCATATGCTGGAAACTCAATCTCCAATGCAACAGTGCTGGAAAGTGGGGCCGTATAAGAGGTGATTAATGTCATTATCTCAGGAGTGGGTTAGTTATTGAGAGAGTGGGCTTGTTATAAAAGCGAGTTTGGCACCCTCTTGCATTCTTGCTCTCTCTGTCCTGTCCTTCAGGCTTCCACCAGGGGATGATGCTGGCACCTTGATATGGGACTTCCCAGACTCCAGAACTGTGAGAAATACAGTTTCTTTTCTTTATATAATAAATTACTCAGCCTGTGGTATTCTGTTACAGCGACACAAAACGGACTAAGACATTGATTGAATGATCGTCCTCATGTCCTGTCTCCTTTTAGTTTCATCATTTGTTGGATGGCTATGGAAGCTCATCCCTGATACCTGCATAACGACCAGATGTGAGGGAGGAGCAGAGTGCTAGTTGGGGGAAATCATGATGAGAGCGGCCCCACATGAGGTCTGGCCTTGTCCAACAGCTCTCCTGACTCCACTTTCACCTGCAGCCAGGAAAGCCCAGTGGGATCTCCTAGGTGCTGAGGAGGCAAAGCTGCCTCCTCCTGTCTCTGAAGCTTCAAGCACCCATGGTTTCTCTGAACACTGGCATTGTTGAGGAAGAAGGGTTCAGAAAAATGAATAAAGAATTGGAAACCAGAGTCTATCCGAGGACACTGGCAAGGACCCTGGAGGAGACCCAGTGGAGGCTCTAGAAACCCAGGCATCAGTTTAATGAGCTGCTGGAGCTATGGCCAAGGAGCCAGGGCAGGGGTAGGGGTGGGTGATGCTCACTCCAATGAACACCCATTGCTTGGTCTTCCCAAAACCTCTTTCCAAGGTATTAACTCTCCCACACTCAAACCGCATGGTTGTACTGGGAGTTACTGTGTTTCTACAATATGATCTTGACACCTGCCTAGTCACTTGATTGGGGTCAGGTACCTGACCCATGCTGGCACAATAGTTTTTCTTTTTAGGAATGTTGAAAAGAGAGAACAGAGAGCTATATTAACTTTTCTGTGGCTGATTGGCCCAGTAACATAACATTTAGGAGCTCTTAGCCTCTGTGTTTTCCTCACTGTGTAGACATGTAAAGCAGAACCAGCTGGTCTGATGAGATAGAATGGAAGATGAAGAGACTCCCAGTGACATTTGAGTTTCTAGTTCTACTCCATTCCTGAGGCCAGGCTATAATCTAGTCCCATGTCTCTGTGCGATGTCCTAGTGTCATTAGAATTGTTTTGCTTCTTAGTTAAGCTAGTTTAGGTAGATTTTTGTTAATTACAATCTAAAGATTACTAAGGAATTGTATGAACTTTCTTATCAGAGGTATGTACTCATTCAGGAAATATTTGTGGAGTAACCACTGTGTTCTGGGTACTGTACAAGGTGCAAGAAATTCAACAATGAATAGGATAGACCTGGTATACCCTCATGGACCTTCTACTTGGAGGTGGAATACAAGGCAAGGGCAGGAACAGATCTCAAGCAAGTGCTATACTGATAAAGTACAGGTTTATGAGAACACAGAACAAGGTTATAAGAACATATGAGCTGAGAACTGAAGGACTGAGTGCGTGTTGGGTGGAAGGAGCCGGGAATTAGGATGTAGACGGGGAGAGCAGTCCAGGAAGGAAGAGCTTGCATGCTGCTAACTTCACTCTGTCACGAAGCCAGCATCCTTTGGAGAGAGAGCAACACTTAGCTGAGGTGGGCCAGCTGAGGGTCCTGATTTCTCCCCTCACGCCACCTTGGGCCCTCAGCGAATACATTGGTTAGAAGACTCTTTCCTTCTCCCTAGAAGCAGCCCAGCAGGGACCACTCCATCCTATTCAGATTCTTCCATTCCTTGTGAAGATATTACAGGGGAGAAATACAAAACATTTGGCACATTGATTTGTACATCAACCCCCTTTCATTCATGCCCCTTCTGGCAGAGTATCCTACCTTTCTTCCTAATACCCACTATCCTACTTTCCTTACTCCTAAATCGGGAGCAGCAATGTGCCCAGCTAATAAGACTACATTTTCCTTGCAGATGGGAATGGCTAATGAGAAGTCAGTGGAGGCGACTGGGTGGGGTCTTGAGAAAGCTGTATAAACGGGGCTCACTCAGCCAGCAAGCACCCCTTACCTTTTCCCTCCATTCTTCCTCCATCCTCCCTGGGACACAGACTTGAGATCTTTTATCCATGAGGTGATCTTAAGGAGTAAAATCACATGCTTTGGATACCAAATCAGAAAATAAATGGATTCCAATCTGGAGAGTCCCCATACCAGCCTGGCCTTTCCTAGGAGGAAATAAGTCTCTATCTTATTTAAGCTACTGTTGCCTTGTGTCTTTCTTAGAGCAGCTGAACAAAATCCCTCATTGATATAACCCCCAAACCCTCTTGTAATTCAATTTCTCTCCACCAAATAACCCAAAGTCATTCATTCATTCATTTGTTCACTCATTCAAATAAATACTCTCTGATTGACAACAACCATCCCATATTCTAGAATCAGATGAGATTATGTGGGTATAAACAGGTGCTGTAAATACCAAAACATTAAACACATATTAGATTATGGTATTATTTTTATTAATATTATGATTTATTGTTATTAAAGTGTCACAGTTAAGGAGATTTTAGTACGTACTATGCAATTTACTGGGGGGAAACTCCTGTTAGTGGTGTGAATTATTGAAACCCAGTATGACTTGATGTTGTAAATTAAAGAAGCATGGGGTGACTTAGTGCAAGTGCTTCTCAAACTTTAATATGTATAGAGAAAAAGTTGGGTATCTTATTAAAGTGCAGATTCAGATTCAAAGGGTCTAGGATATGGCCTGAGATTCTGCATTTCTAACAAGGTCCTAGGTGATGCTGCTTGCCCTGGGCCTTTGAATAGTAGGGACCTAGGAGACCTTCCAGATACTGGGGAAGGAAATGATAGGAGAGGAGAAAGGTAGCTGAGAGCAGAGAGGAGAGAATTTCTGAAAATGGGAAATGAGAAGTTATTTAGAAGCTGTATCTCCAGGCAGGTTAGTAATGTTAATAAATGTCAGGAACAGTGCATACATGATTTCATTTAGCTTTTTATACCCTATGTAAAAGAAATTATAATCCTTATTTTGCAATTGAGAAAGAAAGTGGAGGCTCAAAGAAATTAAGGATGTACTCAAAGTTAGTGGCAGGGATAGGATCAGGACCCAGGATTTTCAGTGGCCAGAACATGTATTTTTTCCTAAGCACCATGCTAAAATGCCAGGGGAAAGCTTGCTTCTTTTGCTGCATTCTTCCTCTTCACCCAGGACATATTGGTCAGGGGAAGAGGACGAGGCCATTCTAGGGAACGACATCCACCAATATTTGAATCTGCTTGGTTCAACTCATGTATCCTGAAGGCTTTCTATGGCTGCTAAGTTCTGTTTGCACACACTGGAAGCTGGGTTTGGGTGGGGTCCCCAGAGTGGGGAGCGAGAGAGGTTCTAGTGGGATGTTTAAAAGTGTCTTTGCGGCCAGGCGCGGTGGCTCACGCCTGTAATCCTAGCACTCTGGGAGGCCGAGGCGGGTGGATCACTCAAGGTCAGGAGTTCGAGACCAGCCTGAGCAAGAGCGAGACCCCCGTCTCTACTAAAAAAAATAGAAAGAAATTATCTGGCCAGCTAAAACATATATATAGAAAAAATTAGCCGGGCATGGTGGCACATGCCTGTAGTCCCAGCTACCCGGGAGGCTGAGGCAGTAGGATCGCTTAAGCCCAGGCGTTTGAGGTTGCTGTGAGCTAGGCTGATGCCACGGCACTCACTCTAGCCCAGGCAACAAAGCGAGACTCTGTCTCAAAAAAAAAAAATAAATAAATAAATAAAAAAATAAATAAATAAATAAAAGTGTCTTTGCACACTTTCCACTTTGTAAGCCCAGTCTCCTTTCTGGAGGCTGCCATATCCCAGAGTAGCAAGAACACGTCCTGACGAGTGGCAGCTGAGGAGGTAAGAGCAACCCCTGCTCAGGCTCTGACCCGGGACCCTCACTTCTCCCTGGATGCCTGAGAGCTTTGACAGTTTGGACCAGCAACTGGTGAACTGACAAATGCCAAGTCTCAATAAGGACTCTCATTTCCTCCCAAGATAGGAGCTAAATGGGCATTTTGTGTCACCACAAAGGGCCAGCCACTCAGGGAGGATCCTCTGCCACAGGCTGCTGGTTCAGCTCCTTGCAGCTCTGGTGTACATCTGAGCCACTTCCTTCTCCAGTTTCCCACATGTGACCAGCCTTTGTCTAAAGTCACCACCGTGGGGAGCTGGGGAGGGTTCCCAGCACAATAAATCTTTGATTGGGAAGGTGGTTTTATCATTTGAAGAGAAAGAAAGTTAAAGAAAGAGAAGACGTAAGTGGTGAATGTGTTCAGGGGGCGATGCAAGGAATGTGAAAAGGAAGGGTGGGTCCCCAGCTGAACCTAGGGTGATAAGAAAGGGATGAGCCTGGGACAGCAGAGCAGGGTTGAGGAGGTGGCAGTGGGGATCACATCAGGAAAGCTAGCCTGAGGCCTGAATGCAGAATAGGGCGAAAGAGCCTCCAGGTTAGAAGAGAGACCCAGACACATGGTGTAGTTCCCCTTCCTTTCCAGAGGACAAACTGTGGTCTGCTTTGACATTAGCTCCACAGATGTGCTGAGGCTGTTGGACACATTGGTTCCAAGGCAGGGATCCAGCTACAGCACAACCCCAGAGGCAGGGGTAGGGGGTGGTCGAGGCATCCTCTCACTGAAGGACGACCAGAGGCACCCTAGTGTGGAGCGAGCCCAGGGGAGGGACTTAACAGCATCTACTCTGGCCGAGCCTCACTCGTCCTCCAGCTTCCATTCCTTCAGAGATGTTTCCTATTCCCAGCCTGCTGCTCTTCCCTTGTTTCTGAGACAGCATCGGCATTTCCAGAGCAATGAAGGCCAAAGTCACCAGATGGGCTACAACAATGAACAATGTTGGATATCCCAGACCACTCTTGCTCTGACTGCCCTGGTCCTAGAAGCAGAGAACAGCCACACAGTGCAGCCCATGGCCTTCTCTGTCTCCCGGCCACCATTGTCTTCTTTGGGGTCATGCTCCTCAAAATGGTTGACAGTCTTTGCTACCACCACTTTCTCGATTCTTACTCTCCCAGCACTCTATAGTCTGGCTTCTGCCCTGTTCCACCCACAGAAACTGTCCCTGCTGATGTCATCAACAGTCTGGGGCCAAGTCCACTTCTCAGCTCCTACTTTCCTCTGAGCCATTGCCTATTGATTATACTTCTTTCTTTTTGAAAATCTCTATTCTAGGGTTTTTTAACCAGGGATCTTTCAGTCCCCTGGATGGTCTTTAGTAAGACACAACATGCAGTCCCCAAAATTGTTATTACACAAAATGTTGTACATATGTGCGTTTTTCTAAGGAGGATGGTTCAGGGCATTCACTGAATTCTCAAACGGATCAATGAGCTGCCACAATGTTAAGGATCAGTGTGCTCTTGAAATCTATATGGCCTAGGATTAGGTTTGGCTGGGAGAGATCCAAAATAACAATGGCTTCTTTGTCTTTCATGTATACAGAGGCAAACCATCAGGGCAGGAATGACAGCTTTGTCCTATGAAATCTTCAAGAACTCAGGCTCTTTCTAACTCACAGTTCTCTACCTCTTAGGGCATAAGCCTCAACCTTATAGACCAAGATGGTGTCATCTCATGCTGCAAGCAGCATGACGGACGGAGGAACAAAGAATAGTGTAAAGGACATGCTCCCACTGTCTCTCAAGGATTCATGGGAGCTACTATGTGACAGTTCCACTTTCATATTATTGGTCCAAATTCTGTTGCATGGTCATATCTATTTGGAGAAATGTAGTCTTTATGTAGCTAAAAATTCTATTACCATGAATGAATGGGAGAAGTGATATCAAAGGACAACTATTAATAGCAGCATGTGTCAGAGCTTCCGTGGCACCACCAATGGTGGATACTGTGGACTGGTTCACACAACATCCCCTCCCACCTCTTTCTAGTACACTAGAGCTGAGAAGTCACACTTTCTAGACTCCATTGCAGCTGGCATTCTAAATGCACTTTAGGAATTGCCATTAAATGAACCTGCATGAGACTTGAAAGGGAAACCAAATTAAGTGAGGAGAGAGGCAGCAGGTGGGGCATTAATTTTGCTGGTGTAAATCAAGGCAGACGGCTTTTGTGGTCCCCAGCTTCCTGGTCCAGTAGTTTCCCATGACAGGAGTAGTGGTGGCAGCTTCTTTCCTGATCACAGTGGCAGACACATGGTGATTCCAAGGGCTTGCAGTAATTTCTGGAAGCTCCGTTTAAAGTCTACTCCTGCAGCCCTTCCAGCAATGTTGTAAGCCAGAGTTTCTCAAATTTTAATGTCATATGAATGGCCCGAGGATCCAGCTAAAATGCAGATTTTGATTCAGTAGATTTCACATGAGATCTAAGATTCTACATTTCTAACCAGTTCTAGGGTAATGCCTGATGGGTAAGATGGGTTTTTGAGTAACTTGATCCTAGAGTGTCCTCTGCTCACCTATACCTGGTTATAAATTCCTTCCTGCTTTAACTACTGTATTAGTAAGTGTTCTCTACAGAGACAGAATCAATATGAGATACACACACACACACATGAGAGGAGGTGACTGGAGAACCTGGGATGCTGGCAGCATGGCTTAGTCCAAGTATGAAGGCCTCAGAACCAGGGAAGCTGATGGTATAAGTCTCAGTCTGAGGCCAAAGGCCTGAGAACTCACGGGCCGTTGGTGTGAGTCCTGGAGTACAAAGGCAGGGAAGCCTGCAGTTGTCCAAGGGCAGGAAAGGAAGAGTATATCCCACTTCCAGCAGATACACCAACACATTCACCTTTTCTTTGTTTTTATTCTCCCCACACCCCCAGCAGATTGAATGGTGCCCATCCACGACGAGGGTGGATCTTCCCCACCTAATCCACTCAGACTTGTTCTGAGTACTTTCTTTTTTTCTTTTAGAAACAGGGTCTTGCTTGTTGCCCCAGCTAGAGTGCAGGGGTGCAATCATAGCTCACTGCAGCCTGGAACTCCTGGGGTCAAGGTTTCCTCCTACCTCAGCCTCCCAGGGATGAGCCACCTGCACCTGGATGTTAGTGTTTATTAATTGTGATTCTTAGGTGTCAGTTTTTCTGATTGCGGTGTAAGGGAGGAAAATTAATTTTTTCCTCAGTCCTCATAAATTTTTAGTTGGTTCCCTTTTTAAAATTTAATTTAATTTTTTTTCTTTAGAGGCATGGTCTTACTCTGTCACCAAGGCTGGAGTGCAATGACCAGATCATAACTCACTGCAGCCTCCAAGTCCTGGGCTCAAGCAATCCTCCTGTCTCAGCCTCCTGAGTAGCTGGGACTATAGGCACGGGCCACCATGCTGGGATAGAAAGTTCTTAGATGTAACAAAAGACAGATTAACAAAAGAAAAACAAACAAATTTACTGGTATGTGTATTTCATGGGAAGTACCCATGGAATGAATAGTTAGTTCTCAAAGAGGTAGGTGACTTTGAATTCCAGCTCATACAGTTCTTCAACAAAGAACAGTAAATTTTTTTGAGAAGTGACAAAGCAAAGGAAAAGGACTTTAGAGTCTTTAGGGGCAGTAAACTGTGGGAAGGCAAATAAAATGGTAGATAAAGCCTAGATAGTAAAGCTCCTTATAGATTCCTCTGGTGCAATCTCCAGGCTGTTAAGCTCTGAAGTTGTCTTTAGTGGTTAACCTTTGTCTTTCCTGATAGAGAGGTGAGGAAGGCACTTTTGTTTTTTTAAATCTCCAGTGCCTGCAGGTCAAAATAATCATTATGCCAAAGTGGTATTTTTGGGGTGGCATAGTCTGGTCTCCCACAGTGGATTTTGATGGCCCTGTTTCAGTGTTGATTTTACTCAAATGTTGAGTAATTCTAGACATTTGTTCATCTTCTAATTGTGCGTTCTTGTCCTTGTCTGTTCTGTTCACTGAGCCTGCCTGTAGTAAGGTTGTGGAAGGAGTGGAATGTGTTGATTGGGTGCATACACGGGGGATATCAGGAAGCAGAGGACCTGCCTTATCTTTGGTTGTGGCAATTGTCTTCCCTAGTGGGGGGTCTTTGCCTGGGGCAAAATCCCCACTGCAGCTGGCTGATTCGTACAAGTGTCAGAAGGGGCTGGATGCCTCAGATACTCTAGATACAGTTGCCCAACTAACCACCCCAAGGAATAGCCCAGAGCCCTCTTTTACTTGTATTTATTAACTCTGACTTTAGGGTAGAGTTCTTTCTTAACCTGCTTTTGCAACAATTTTCTTGTGCATGAATTCTTTTTTACTAGTGTCAACCATTTCTTTCTTATCTGTCTCTGGTGATAAACTTAGAATGGTCTTGTGTACTCCTTCTTCCTTCCAAAATTATAAATATTCACTTGTTTTCTTCTTTTACTATTTTTATGATGTTTTACATTCAAATCTTTAAGCCATCTGGAATTTATTCTAGTGTTAGCTATGAGTTGGGACTCCGACTTAATTCTTTTTCCTAATGGTGAGTCGGTTGTACCCACCATGTTTTCCATGTGTGGGCTTTTAAAATGCAGCCCAACCCTAAGAGCTCCATAAAAGCCTAGGAGTTAAGAATAGAAAAGCTAGGAGTATACTAACTCAGTCAGCTCCTAATTTCTGCTCCATTACTGCTCACTCTGGGACTCTGGCAGATCCCAGTGCTCCTTAGGGAAAAGCTCTGACCAATGATTTAAGGCTGGGGGCGCTGAGGCAGAGAGGAGGATTTGCAGAGAACCCTCTAGAGGAGGTTAATAGTTGCTGTGTCCCAGCCACTGTGCATGGCCTCTTGAGAAACAGCCACTCAGCCTTACAAGAAGCTGCAGGGGCTCCGAGCTCTACTCTTTAACTCTATTTTCTTTCTTCAACCCCCACGTCCTTTTTCTACTCACTCAAAGTCCAGCTCCAAACCAGTGAGGCTTCGAAGCTCTTCCTTCTCCTGGGTCGCCACTGCATTTTGCACATATCTCTAGAGCAATTTTTGTAATTGTTGAATGTCTGTCACGGATGAATAATTAGTTGATAAAGTGATCAGACATGAAGGGTGCCATCTGCCAGGTGCAGGGGAAAAAATACACCAAAGGACATGGAGTAGCTGCTGCCCCTGTAGACACTTTCATCTGTGTCATTTGCTGAGGCCCCAAGGGGGTCATGGCATAGTGGTTGGCACCACACAGCAGCTGTGACTTTGATTAGGTTGCCTGAAGCTAAGGAGTCTTTATTCTTTTTGACTAAGTATTAGGTCCTGGAGATACCAGGGAGAGTCGACTTTGTCTCTTTCCTCAGGGAGCTCATACTCTGGTGTGTAAGTGTAGACAGAATCTTAGAAAAAACTCTAGGAAGGGGAGAATCAGGCACATCAAAATCTTCAGAGAGAGCAGGGAATGCAGTTGAGTTGGAGAATGCTCCCTCAACTGTAAAAAACAAGTGAGATCACGGCGTCAATGTAGAAATGACTACGAAAATAACTGTTGGCTTTGCAAAAGTCTCCTGGGAGACTTTAAATGAAAAGCGTGTTCAAAATTCAATTACACAGTGGATTGTAGACATGGAAGGTGCACCAGGTACCTTATATGAAGTGGAAAAATTTCAACTTCTATTTACGTAGTCGATATCCTTTTGACTCTCTTCAGGCCATGTTTACTGGTGAAAATATTCCTGCTCATCCTCATGTTTATAGCAATGGTCATATCTGTTTATCCATTCTAACAGAAGACTGGTCCCCAGTGCTCTCAGTCCAGTCAGTTTGTCTTAGTATTATTAGCATGCTTTCCAGCTGCAAAGAAAAGAGACAACCACCAGATAATTCTTTTTATGTGCGAACATGTAACAAGAATCCAAAGAAAACAAAATGGTGGTATAATGATGATACTTGTTGATGCCATTGTTATCATCCTTCTAGCAGAAGATAGTCCTACTGAGAAAATGAGCACTTTGATCATTCAGTCTTTGAACTTTAACCTTTGACTGGAAGTGACCTATAGGCAATGAAGACTCCTTTTTTACTGCATTTTTACTCGTGTGCATTCTGGGTGCATGTTGATCGCTGGTTCAGTCCAGGCAACTGACATGCTTTTATTAGTCATACAGTATTAATGCAGGTGTCAGGAAATGTCAAATATAATTCCATTTTTAATTTTTATTTTTTTAAGCTTTCGGAAAAGTTCCAGGTCCTCACATATTGTGCAATAACAATGACTTCCTTGGCAGTTTTGGATATTCATTGCCAGCGATGGACGTTGTAACAGGAAAAGTTTTCATTAGTTCCTGCCACTCAACGATTCATGCATGATAGGGCCTATGAAATGAATTTATCAGTTATAGTGGGATTATAAATAAAGTGAGGGATCCAACATTACTTTGAAAGTCACCCCAGCTGTTTATATTTGGATTCTATGCTCTGTGATCCTTCAGTTAACAGCATGAATTAACATGCATCTTTAAAGGACTGTAATGAAAGGTCATTGCATATTTATTTAATTGTTTATATTTGCTGTCAAATTGTTTTGACATGGAAGGTTTTCAAGTAACATTGGCAGAGAGGTACAATATGTTATCCCTCTGGTGAAAATAAATTCATTTGTTGTATATAGTTCCTCAATCTCTGAAGTAAAGGTATGAATAATATAGGGTATGAATGGTTTAATCAAGGCTGTATTTTGAAAGAAAAATGGCGGTGATGACTAAATTGCTGCAGTCCCTAATTTGGGCTTGTTATTTGTACATTAAAGATTTTTTTCCAAGTAGATTACACTCTGTTACTTCCTGCTAGCCATCAGCATAAGTCCTACTGCTTAAACACTATTCCATTTGTTTATGTTTGGAAAATCCATAAACATTTTTGTTTGCAATCTTGTTTCTTTTGTTATGTTTTAAGTCAAATTTGAATGTTACTTATGCTACTTTTATTGAAAAACTTTGTCAAGTTTTTTCTTGTAAATTTTCTTTACTTGTAAGTATCATCTTGTCCTTTAATTCTGTACCCTAAAATAAGAAATACATTTTTGACAGAGGCTTAGTGTTTAAAAAAAAACAAACAAGTGCAACAGCACTGAACCAGCACTTCCTGTGTGCTGAGTATGTCTGAGGCTCTAAACTCTTTGTACGCTTTATCTCATTTGATTCTCACAGAAACCAGGTGGCATTATTGGTTCCATTTTGTAGATGAGAAAACTGAGTCTCAGAGAATGGAATGATTTACCTAAGGTCATAAAGAGGCAGCCACAAGCAGAAGCCCAGGTAAAGGAAGGGGTTAACTTTGGAGAGGAGAATGACCTAATCTTTGGCCAGTCTGTACTCCCTCCCCTTGTCCTTCTACTTGGAACTAGTTGTTGGAGTTGAACAGAGTTTGCAGTTTTAGTCCTCTGGGCCTTTGCTCTTGCAGTTTCCTTTGTCTGCAATGCCCTTCACAGCTCTTCTCTTCTAGTGAAATCTTAGCTTTCCATTAAAGGCTGGCTCCAATGTCTTGTACCTGGTAGGGCCTCTTCCCCATCCCCCATCCCTCCCATGGCTCCTGTAGCCCCTCAGACAAGGGTCTAGCCTAGCCCCTGAGATCAAATTCATATCACTCCAGGGCCCTACCATCCCCAAGGCTGTTGCTCACAAACTTGATCCGTTTTGGTATCTCCAAGGCCTAATACAGGGTCTGGCACACATGCTTCTTAAATAAGTGTAAGAACACCAACATCTTTTGAGTACAGTCAATGTGTCAGTCTCAGAACTTGCATTGTTCAGAATCCATCCCTCCGAATCTTCACCCAGAGATTATGTGATACAGAGCTGAGAACCATAAAAATGCCCGTTCCTTTGACTTGTCTTTTGCGTCACATCCTTGGGAATCATCAATTTTTTCAAAAGATATTTTACACTTTGAGAATTAATCAAAAGAGAATTTCTTTTTTTTTTTTTTTTTTTTTGAGACAGAGTCTCACTCTGTTAACTGGGCTGGAGTGCCGTGGTGTCAGCCTAGCTCACAGCAACCTCAAACTCCTGGGCTCAAGCGATCCTCCTGCCTCAGCCTCCCGAGTAGCTGGGACTACAGGCATGTGCCACCATGCCTGGCTAATTTTTTTCTATATATTTTTAGTCGTCCAGCTAATTTCTTTCTATGTTTAGTAGAGAAGGGGTCTCACTCTTGCTCAGGCTGGTCTTGAACTCCTGACCTTGAGCAATCCTCCCGCCTCAGCCTCCCAGAGTGCTAGGATTACAGGCGTGAGCCACCACGCCAAGCCAAAGAGAATTTCTTAATTTCCAGGTGTAGTATTAAAAAAAACTTGTGGTAAAATAACACAAAATTTACCAACTCAATAATTTTCACGTGTACAGTTCAGTAGTGTTTACTATATTCACATTGTTGTGCAACCAATATCCAGAATTTTTTTACCTTGCAAAACTAAAACTCTGTACCCATTAAACAATAACTTCCCATTTCTCCCTACCCCCAGCCCCTGGCAACCACCATTCCACTCTCTGTCTTATGAATTTGACTTTAAGTGCCTCATATAAGTAGAATCACCCCGCATTTGTCTTTTTTGTAACTGGCTTATTTCACTTAGCATAGTGTCTTTAAGATTCATCCATGTTGTAGCATGTATCAGAATTTCCTTCCTTTTTAAGGTTAAGTAATATTCCATCCAAATATGTTTTTTTGCTTGTTTAATTTTCAACTTTTCTATTACCTTTCAGTTTCTATTTTTGCTATTACTTTCTAGTTTTAGTGCGTTGTGAGCAGAGAATGTTATCTGTACTCTTTCTACTTTTTGAAATGTATTGAGGTTTTTGTTTGCTTTGTTTTGTTTTTTGTTTTTTGTGGCCTTACACGTGGTCATTTGTAAATGATTCATGGGTACTTACAAAGAGAGTATATTCTAACTTCTCAAGGTATGGAGTTTCGTATCTTTTAATCCAATCTACCTCAATAATTAACAAAGCAAGTCCTCTACAGCTATACTTATTGTATGGTTTATTGATATGTCGTGGGCTAAGAGAGGTGAATTAAAATTTCCTTCAATTATTATATTTCTATTTCTCCACATATTTCCCATAATTTTTTTTTGCTTTATGAATTCTGATGCCATATTATTTTATACATTTACAACAGATCTTCACTATAGCTCTCAGCCTTTATCATTATAAAGTGTTCTCATGTGTCTTGTTTTCTGATTTTTTTGTGAATTCAACCATGTCTGATATCAATATTGTAACCCCTGTTTTCTTGTTGTTTGTATCGATGGCATTTGTTTTTGTTTTCTATTTTTTCCTATCCTTTTACTTTCGGTCTTTCTGAGTAACACTGTTTTAGATGTATCTCTTGCACATGACACCAGTTGCATTTCATTTTGTGATTCCATGAGCTGTTTCTAAAGAGCGAGATCACTGGGTCAGAGGTAACAAAAGCTTTTGTAGCTCTTGACCTGAACCTCGCATCCAAATACATTGTTTTTCAGAGGTTGGACCACTTTACCCTGTGACCAGCCATTTAGAAGCAAACCATTTCCCCACCCCTGCCAGCACAGCTATTATACTACCACTTAAATTTTTAATAGGTGAAAATGGGACCTCATTGTTCTTCCATTTGCTATTCTTGGCTTCATCAAATTCTACTTTAGGTAAGTTAAGATGGAAGAAAGATGAAATCTAAATGAAACATCCCTTTCAGATATCTTCAATGAGACTGATGGGTGGTGGGGTTTCTTATTCCTGATTCCCATTGTGACAGTGGATCAATCCCTTCCCACAGATTCTTCAGTCCAGCCCAGGAGAAATAATCTGTGTCCCTTCCTCACGGCCCTTCACCTTGCTTTCTCTCCTTCTGTAGAGAATAGGTAATATACCATGATAGGAAGATATAGAGTCTGGAGCTAGAATGAATGGATTCAAACCCTAGCTCCATCTCTGCCTAGCCACTTATTGGCTGGGTGATGTATGGCAGTTACTTAACCCTCTCTGTGCCTTGGTTTCCTGAGGTGGTTAATTCCCAAGGATAATAAAGATTACAATAGTAATGCCTATTAAAGTTGCACAAAATAATTAACATAGGCAAAGGACTCAGACAGGGCTATTACTGTTGGTTCTGCCTCTGGAAGATGCTCCTTTCCCCACTCCAACTATGAGGTTTTGACAGAAGATATTTACTTCTTACATGACCCACTTCCCTAGCCACTGCACTTAGTCCTAGGCCGGGGCAGGCCCCTGACACAAGCAGAGCCAATCAGAGTCCTTTCCTGGGATCTCTGACATCGGGACATGAGAAAGGAAGCCTCTGCTGCCCCTCTGGTGGGGAAGCTCTCAGGTGTGAGACACAGGCTATTGGCAGCCAGGTTTCCAGCCTTCGGAGGAAGCCAGGCTGCAAGGAGAAAGCTGATGGGTGGAAATAGAGGCAGGTGTTAGAGGCTGACATTGTTGGAATCACTGGGTCTTGCCGGCTCCAAGTGCATCCTACGAGCCAATAAATACCCCATTTTCCCTAAGCTTGCTCGTGTTGAGTTTCTGTCACTTGCAACCAAGAAACAGCTTTAATATACCTTCTAAGGCACCTTAGGACAGTACAGATTGTGAGGTTTCCCATCTGTCTGTCCATGTCTCTCTGAAAAGCCAAAAGCTCTAGCAAGCCCCTAAGACAGACAGACAGACAGACACACACACACACACACACACACGCAGAGTGACGGCAGTTCCCACTCCAACCAGTGTGAGCTGTGTTCCCTTCCCTGCCTGCGCTGCCTGCACATGCCTCTACTTCTCTACACACACCAAAAGACAGCTGTGTCAATGCCCAGGCCTCAGGAACTGCACTTGCTAAACAGGATGTTATCCCGGAAATCTGTGCCCTTTTCTGTACGCCTCTTGTCCTTTTTCACTGCCCTATTCAGTAACTTCACAAATATATAATGAGCACCTGCCAAGAACCATGTCAGGCCTGGGGCCCCAGAGAGGCAGCAAACAGTTCCTGCTGTCAAGGAACCCGCAGGCTGGTGGGGCCATCAGGCTATGAAAAGACAGCTCCCAGAGAGACAGTGGGATGAGTGTTGAACAGATGTTTTTGCCAAGTGCTGCAGGAGCTCAGAGAAGGCCTTGTCATTTGTTGCCTGGGACAGTCGTCTGGCTGGCCGGCCCGCCTCCAGCTTCTCCCACCCCAGCCCACCCCGCACACTGCTGCCAGGGTGTCTTCCTGAACACAGCTGTGCAAATTCCTTTCCCCTGCAGGCCTGAGCCCACGTTCCTTAGCCTGGCAAAATCCTAATCCTGGTATTGCCTCAACCCACTTTGTCAGCCACATCCTTCACTGTTCCCCATTCAAAACCTCACCCACAAGTCTAACCAGCCACTTACCTTCATCATTTTCCCACCACACGCCTCTCTTCGCCCTGTTCCTTCTGCCTCCCATCTCTGCATGTCTCGACTGTACACACCTTCCAAGGTGGAGGGTGCCAGGTGGATTTCATTCTCATGTGATGTTCTGATCATCCAGCTGGAGTGTTGTGCTGAGAAGAATTTCATGGGCAAACCTGGGCTCAGTGAAACTGTAAAGGGATTTGTTTGCAAAATCTGCCACAGACACCAGTTTGGTGTGTGTAGGGGGAAGAGCACACTTGGGAGGTATTTGCAGGCCTTGTTCCAGGTCCAGGAAATCTTCCTTGCTCCTCCAAGTGAAATTAACCTCCTCCTTTTCCGCACTTTCATAACCCACTCTCTATGCCTCTGTTAGAGCACAGATTGCTCCTGCCTTTTTAGGGGTGCTTATGTTTTTATCTGTCTGAGAAGACAGATGGTATCCTATGGCGTATGGTACAAGGTAGGGATTTGTACTGTGTACGAGATCTTTGGAACCATGTGAAACACCATCTGCCATTCAAAAGGATGGGTGCACAGCTGCTATGCCTCAAGGTTCCTGTCATGATGAGCTGGCTTTAACTATTGGCCCTTGCCCAGCGCAGACTCTGAGGATAGTGTTACTGTGGCCATGTTTTCAGTCCTGAACTCACCTCTGTCTCACCTGTCATTTGCTATCTTCTTGTGACCCAATGCCTCCTGGGTGGCCAGTTCCATGCTCACCCTTAGGGATACAAGGATGGTGTCCTGCCTTCAAGCTGATCCCTGAGTTAGGAAGAGTGGAGAAGAGGTGAAGGAAAGACAGAGTCATGAGTAACAGAATACAAGGAGAAGTGATGTGGCCCCAAGAGAAGAGCAGGTAGAGGGCAGTGTAGCAAGGTTATTGACACATCCACACCCTCACCCACTGAATTCCCTCTGCCTCTACCCTCCTCAGCACCTTATAACTGGGCCCTTTGATTGCTGCAGCTGCAAGCTCTGACCCCCACCCCCGAGTTCCAGGACCTGTGCAGATGGAGTCAGGAAACATTTAAATAGCCTCAGTACATCTCACCACCCCCTGCCTGTTCTCCATCCCACACAAACACACAAACATCAAGAGCTCAGCACTGATTACCTTCCCAGACCTGGGATCCAGATGCTACCAACTGGACTCCCTTGAATCTTCTCTGCTGCAATTCATACCTGGGATTCTAGGGCCAGGTAACCACCTGGGCTCCTAAGCTGCATGAGGGCCCTGGTTCTCTTGTCCCTAGGTCTGGGTGACCACCATGGGCATCTGTGATGTCCCTAAATTATTACAGGGGCTCTAGAACTATAGGCCAATTTGCTAAGACTTCTCTGCTTTCTGTCCCTCTGGGTTCCTGGTCCCACCCTAGGTACCTCTTCTACCCCCCTCCACACTTCCCACTCCCCCTGGCCAACATGTTTAGACTGCCAGACCCAGCTGCAGAGCTGTATAGCCCTGCTGGCAGGAGACAGGCAAGCTCCAAGAGAGTTGGCTGGAGGGGAATGCAGCAGATCACATTTCTTCAGCTCAGGCCAGATATTATTCAGACATAACTTTTTCAGACAGACACAAATTGCTCATCCAATAAACACAGAAGGGCTAATCCCAAGACATTTATCAAAGTGGGGAAAGATTAGAGAAAGGACAAGTCACAATAGGCCTTTGAAAGTGGCTGGGTATGGCTGGCCCGAGGGGAGGTGGCGAGATTTCCATGCACTCTTGAGGTTTTCTCCTTAAAGAGCCTGAAACCCAGCACCAGGGCTTTGGGATTTGCTGTCATCACGACATACAAAGCCTTCGTTGGTGTATACACTTCGCTGTGGCGAACAGCGATGAAGAAATCGACATGGGCCAGGCAGCCTTTGTGAGCAGATGGACCTCACTCCCTTGTGACAATGGTCAGGTGGGAGAGCTGGCTGCAAGGCAAAACCCCTACCATGCATGCAGAGAATGTGCTCATGCCTCTTCTGTATTTTCAGGGCTCTCAGGGGACAGTCCCTCCTTGCCTGGAACCTCCGACTTCTGGCTTACAGGTGTGAGAGTATGGTGACCAGAGGCACAGTGTCCTCTGTCCATACCAGCAGCTGGCCAAGCCATTAAAGTTGTTTGCCAGCCCATCTTGCTAGGCCCTTCTAACTGGCCCCATGAGCTTTCTTGTCCAGGGACTCAGTCCAGAGATGAGAGAAACCAGACCCTGGTCTGAGGCCCAACCTCTGGAGCCCAGAGAGAGGGAGGACTAGATGAGGCCTCTGGAGATGGCCTAGGTTCTCCCGCTGCCTGTGCCAGGGTCTGTGCCTTGCCATTGGCTCTCTGAAGTGTACCCAGTGGAGAAGGTCCCCTTTGGGAGAAGGAGGCAATGACTAGATCAGGATA
Source organism: Varecia variegata (assembly GCA_028533085.1). Classification (NCBI taxonomy): domain Eukaryota; kingdom Metazoa; phylum Chordata; class Mammalia; order Primates; family Lemuridae; genus Varecia; species Varecia variegata. The sequence goes on along the minus strand of CM052443.1, from coordinate 97,681,023 downwards.
AAGGTAAGAAAATAATCGCCAACTTTTATATACTCAGAATATCTTGAAAATTAAAGCAGAGCAAATAAAACTCTCTATAGGGCCAGACTATAACCTCAGGTGGCAGTAAAGTGGGGACATTATGGCCCCCACACCTTCACAGGAACAAGGTCCTTTCTGGCACAGGGGGTCCTCCATCAGGAAGGCTGAGGGAGTGTTCTCACAGCCCCACAAGGTAGGTGTGCTATTTGTGGTATTACTTTTTAGATAAGGTACTGAGAAGTTAGCTAACTGCCCAAGTCACACGATCAATGACCCGAAGGCTTCAGAATCTGTGTTTTTAATCTGACCCTGCTATACTGCCCACAGGCCTCTGGAGAGATATGGCAGTTTCAGAAATATCCAGTTGTGTGGAAATCCTTAGGAGGGTAAGGTTTGGAGGTCTGGTGTCCCTAGGCTTGGGATGATATCTTCAGGGCACAATGCTCAGGCAGGTTTCCAGTGAGAACTTGGGGTCTCTATAACTAGGGTGATCAACCCTCCCAGGGTTTCCAGAACTGAGAGTTCTTGGTATGTGGGGCTTTCAGTTTTAAAACTGGGATCGTCCTGGGCAAACCAGGACAAGCTGGTCATCTATCTGTAACAAAAGGACTAGGCACGGATCATTGCCATGGACATCAGGACCCACCTGCAGATCAGCCAAGCCTCACACCCACAGGCTGGTGGCCACAGAATGTCATGCTGATTAGCAAGATGGGCAGAGCAACAACCAGCTGGGAATAGCTCTTCCCAGACACTCAGGAGACCCAGACTATAACCTCAGGCGACAGTAAAGCAGGGACACTGAGGCCCCCAGACCTTGATAAGAACAAGGTGCCTTCTGGCATGGCTGGGACTCACACAATCAGGAAGGCGGAGGGGAATTCCCAGGTGAGAGCTGTCAGGCAGGCAGTCAGCACGAACCTGGTGTCCTTAAAGGAACCAGAAGTAGGGAGGGCCCTGCCCACTCTGCCTGCAGAAAGGAAGTTTTTTTCTGTCAGGAATGGCTTCTCTTCTACCTACCCATCTGGCTTTTACCCTTCTCCCTCTCTTTGTCCCCATTTATTGTATAACCATCTGTTCATCAGTCTCTTTGGTTTTGAAGACCTGAAATTCACTGGTGCAACACCTGGAAGATTTTAATATAAGGAGATGGGGTTTTGAGGCACAGAATCCATGGGCAGAAATGCTAATAGGCCTCAGGAAGGACCAGAATGTAGCCTCAGGAATGTAGCAGTGCCCTCTCTTCATTTCTATGTCCATTTCTCTTCCCTCTGTGGTCTGTTTCATTCTCTCAGATTTCTTTGCTTCTCGGTGAATTGGCAGAAGGTGGAATGTTTACATCATCTCAATTCCAACCACACCCAGGGACCCACTGGCAGTCCTGAATCTCAAATCTAAATTCTCAGGAGAGATCATCTGATTGGTCCAATTTGGGTCAGATGGTCACCCCTGGCCCAATCAGCTGTGGCTGGTGGGTGGGGTCAAGCAATACAAACATGGCTACCAAGCACCCTTCCCAAGGAGGGACAAGTTTTTAGAGAAAGGAGTCAACCTGAGCTGGCTAGACACGTTCACTCTCTATCGTATATGTTTTCTGGACCTGCACCTTCTCTCCCAAGAGCTTATAAAATTTCCTTGGTGCTTGGTTCAACGTTAGTCTCGCTCTGGAATATTTTAAAAATTAATTTGGATAATTGTGATAAGCTATTCAACAAGCCAGTTCTTAAGCCCTGTGGCCCATCACCTCTACCACATACAGCACCCTATCATTTTCCCCTTGCTACTCAAAGTATGATCTACAGATCAGCAGCATTGGTATTGCTTGAGAGCTTGTCAGAATGCAAAATCCATCCCTTACCTACTCAAGCAGTAGCTGCATTTTAATAGCTCCCAGGTGATTTACAATAAAGTTTGGTAAGCACTTGGAGGGGGATCCTTGTCTTATCTGAGGGCAGGGAATCTATTTAGCACATTTCAATTGTACACTTTCTATGTGCAAAGTAATTTGCTTTCAGGAGACACAACTCATCAAATACAGTTACAAGGGAATCTGAAGCTCAGAATAGTGGTTTAAGAGGGTAAATTAATTACAGTAGTCCCCCCTTATCCTGGGGGATCTGTTCCCAGACCCCCAATGGATGCCTGAAATTATGGATAGTACCAAACCCTATACTATATATATGTATATATACACAGATATGTATACATATTGTATACACATATGTGTACACACATATATATACCTACATATATGTGTATATATACACACTGTATTTTTTTAATCTCATTATCAAGACAGCTACCAAGTGTCTAACAAGTGGATGGCATAGATCGTGTGGATAAGCTGGACAAAGGGATGATTCATGTCCCAGGTAGGATGGTGCAGGGAGACAACAGATTTTATCACACTAGTCAGAATGGTGTGCAATTTAAAACTTATGAATTGCTTATTTCTGGAATTTTTCATTGAATATTTTTGGACCATGGTTGACCTTGGGTAACTGAGACCCCAGAAAGTGAAACCATGGATAAGGGGTGTCTATTGTATATGGTCTCTGAGCTTTGCTTTAAAATAATCCTGCAGGAGGTGGAGTGAAGTTGGAGGTATGGATGAAACAAACATGGCTATATGTTGATATTTTTTAAAGTGGGGTGATGGAAACTTGGGAAGCTATACCATTCTCTCTACTTTTGTGTACTTTTGAAATTTTATTTTTGAAAAATTATATGAAAGGGATAATGGTTGAAGACATTGTAAGACATCACCTAGCTGCTCAAAAGGTTTGTTTCCTAGCCAAATGAAGTAAATCTAAGGCATTATGAGAATTTCCAAATGAAATTTCTCAACCTCTGTCAGAGACTTTTGGAGAATGAGTGCAGCAGGGAGAAGTTTGGAACACTGGTCATGTGCAAATGATTTTTTAATTTTGCAAAAGGAAGGGTGGTAGTCAGTTTCTTTCTGTTACTTCCAACCAGCTTAAGGGGGAAAAAAGGAGAGGGAATTTGCCAGTTCTCATAACTGGCCCGTTCAGGGGGAGTCAGATATGGCATATCAGGACACATCCCTCTTGCTTACTTGTTGGCTTAATTCTCAGACTCTTTCTACACAGTGCATGCAGTGGGTTGAATAGTATACTTCCAAAATTCAGATGTATCCAAAACCTCAGAATTGACCTTATTTGGAAACAAAGTCTTTGTAGATGCCATTAGTTAAGTCAAGATTAGGTCATACTGGATTGGGGTGGGCCCTAAATCTAGTGATTGGTGTCCTTATGGGAAGAGGAAAGGACATCAACAGAAGGGAATCTCACACGGAGAGAAGGCCATGTGAAGGTGGAGGCAGAGATTAGATGATGCAGCTATAAGCTGAGGAATGCCAAGAGCTTCCAAAGCCAGGAAGAGGCAAGGAAGGATTCTTCCCTAAAGCCATAATAGAGAGCATGGACCTGCTCATATCTTGATCTCGGACTTTTAGCCTCCAGAACTGTGAGAGAATAAATTTCTGTCGTTTTACACCACCAGGTCTGTGGCAACTTGTTACAGGAGTCCTAGAAAACTAATACAATACTCTCACTAACTCCAGGCTGGCAATTCCAGAGGAAAGGAAGGGTCTTTTTCTCAACACTTGCAGCAGAGGCCCTGGAGGACTAGGGGACACTGGTCATTAGCTCTCCTTGGGCCATGTGTTGATCCCTGAACCAATCATTGTGGCCAGAGGGATATAGTGCTCTGATTAGCCAGATATGTCACCTGGCCCCCAGAGAGGCCCATGGTTAGACTGTCCCAACCACATGGGGAACAGTGGGAGTCTCCTACCAGAAGGAGTAATGAATATGAGGCAGACAAAATCAATATCCATCCAGTACAGGGAAGAAAAGTTGATTCTACAAACTACGCTCTTATCCAAGAATAGATTTTTAAACATATAAAGGAAATAAGGATTTCTTAGAACAAGTCATAGCAAGGACAATCAAATTTCCTTTTTTGATAGTCCCTAAACTGACAGATTAGAGAGCTGCTCTTGATAGTCTGTTTGTTGGCAAATTGGGTCTTTAGCAAGGCCTTTAATAATCATTGACATGATATTCTTGTGGATAAAAACATAGTTTGGATGATAGTAAAATTAAGATGAAAAGCAACCTTCTAAATGACTCGAGTGAACCTTTGCTATTATATTTGTCCACTTAACATGCACCCCCATCTTATTTTGGGAGAATTTTCCAGTGTATATAGTATTAGAGGGCTACAGTGCCATGGTTCCCAACATAGAAGCAGAAAGGGGAAGATTCTTTTCTCCTCTACCTGGCAGCTAGGGCTCAGGCATGTATATTGGGCTCAGCCACTCCCACTGAAGACTGAATTCTTCAGGGGTGATGCTAAGAGGCAGGGGTGGCTAGAAATTATTCATGGTAGCAGCAGCAGCAGCAGCATGGACAGTCATGAAGTGGTGGTGTTAAGTAATCACTGGAAGTGACGGTCATGGCAGAGAAGTGTTGTAATCGACTGTTTTTGAAGTCAAAAACCCAGATTGGTACAATGAATTTATTTAAAGGATTCAAATCAATTTATAGAGGTGTTTCCACTGTTCCAGGACTTTGTGTTCAGCCCTGTCTTTAGTTTAACATGAACATAAAAACGTGAATGTTGTTCTAGAAGGCATTGACGAAAGTATGATATTTTGAACTATAGAGGTGATAGTCCTGCTCTATTCTGTTGCTCAAACCCCAACTGGAATGCCGCATTCAGTCCTGGGCCCTACTGAATGCCCAGGTAGTCTAAACCTGATCAAAGAAGAATGATTAGGACAGGGAAGGCATTTAATCATGAAGCATGAAGAACAGTAGAAATGATAGGTATTTGTCAGCCTAGAGAGGAGTCATCTTCAGGTTGGGAGAAGGCACATGGCTGATCTCTTTAAATAACTGAAAGACCCTCAGGTGATAGAGGAGGATTCAGTTTATTCTCTGTCTCCAAGGAGAAGACATGGTATCAGTGATGGAAGCTATAGACATGGATTTTAGCCTAACACAGATGCTTCCTTACTTACGATGGGGTTTTGTGCTGATAAATCCAATTGTAAGTTGAAAATGCATTTAATACATCTAACTTACCAAAGATCATAGCTTAGCCTATCCTACCTTATATAGGCTCAGAACATTTACATTAGCCTACAGTTGGGTAAAATCTTCTAACTCAAAGCCTATTTTATAATAAAGTGTTGACCTTTGCATATCACTAGCATGGGAAAAGATCAGAGCTCAAAATTTGAAGTATGGTTTTTACTGAATGAATATCACTTTCACCCTATTGTAAAGTTGAAAAATCATAAGTCAAATCATGACAATTTCAGGACTGTCTAAGAAAGCTTAATAATTGGGTCAGTGATATGCACAATGGAGCAGGCTGCCTCATGATACAGTGAGCTCCTTGTCACTGGAGGTGTGCATACAAAGCTGGATGAACTCTGAGAGAGTACATTGTATGTGAAAATCCCTCATTGGATAAAGGTAGGGTTGGTGACCTTCCATATTCCCTATGATCCCGAAATTTGACCAACTCCATAGGGCAGGTTGGAAAGAGCAGGAAAGGAGGTGAAGAGACCAGAGGTATTGCAAATTGTAAGCTGTTTTGGAGCACAATTCCTAGCTGGCATCCTAGCTCCAGGAAAAAAAAAGTTAGGAAGGATTGCATTATTTTCAATTCTTCACCACTCCCTATATTCATTTCCTTTGCCATGTGACTTTGAAGTTCCTCCCACCAGAGGCAGAATGCAGTTTCCAGGCCCACTAATGCTGGGTTGGCCAATCAACTTGTTTTGGCTGACACGATGTGGGTGAAAGTAACCATTTCAGTCATAGGCCTTATGAGGCACTGGGGGTTTTTGATCACCCATCTTGTGCTTCTGCCATTACCATGTGAAAAACATGCCCTTGGCAGGCATCACAGAATACAGACACATGGAGTAGACTCACCTAGCTACCTATAAATCTACAGCCTTAAGCAGAGCTGTCCAAGCCAACCCATGGATATACATGAGAGAAAAATAAGTGATTTATTATTGTATGGTACTTAGATTTGGTGGTTATTTGCTATAAATAGCATTATTATGGCAATAACTAAGAGAGATGGGATATCCCAACAGACTTTCAGATACAGCATAGAAGGCAGTTCCCAGGCTTCTTTTTTCTAGAATTAGAGGAAGTAGTACTTGAGGCAGAGAACTCATTCCAACAGATTGTGGGCATATCCTGTCCTGAGGATAGATGTTGCTGGGAACAGATAGCCAAAGTCATTGAGTGGGGCCTGGACCCGGTGCTAGAGGCACCTTTATCCAATGAAGGATTTTCACATACCATATGTGATTGTGGCGATTGGGGTAAACAGTGAGAGGAGGAAGCTGACCCCACGTCAGGTCACGGGAAGATGTACAACTGGGCACTCAGAACAAAGTATGGATGGAAGTTTATTCGTGTTGTGATGGATTAAAGATGGCCACATTTTTTTTGCCCCATCTCTTATCAATATGTGGAGTCTATTTCCTCTCCCCTTGAATCTGGGTTGGTCCTATGGCCTATGCTGACCAGAATAGACCAGAACAGAATGGGGTAGATGTATCATTGTGTAACTTCCAAGATTTGGCTTTAAGAAATCTTCTGTTCCCTCCTATGCATTTAGAATGCTCCTTCTTAGAAGACAGCTGCCATGCTATGAGGAAGCCCAAGCAGCCATGTGGAGGCCCACATGGAGGAGAACTGAGACACCTGACTAACAGTTCCAGCTGAGCTCCCAGCTGGCAACCAGCACAACTTTCAGCCATGTGAGGCCATTTATACCTCCACACATTCCATCACCCCAACCAACACTGTATGGAAGCAGAAAACCACCTGGTTAATGCACAGAATTGTAATAAATTGTTGTTGTTTTAAGAAACTCATTTTTGGGTAGACTTTTTTTTTTTTTTTGCAAAATAATAAATCAGGAGTTGGCAAACTTTTTTCTGTAAAAGATCAGATAGTAAATATTTTAGGCTTTGCAGGCCAGAGGGTCTCTGTCGCAACTACTTAACTTTGCTATTGTAGCATGAAAGCAAGCATAGACAATACATAAACAGAAGAACATACCTGAGATTTAAAAATTTTTTCATTTACAAAAACAGGTGGTGAGCCAGATTTGGCTGATGGGCCCTGCTTTGCCAATCCCTGCAATAGGTAATTGAAACAGAAATTGGTACCTGGAAGTGGGGTGCTTCTATAACAAAAACCTAAAACATATTAATAGCATTGACTTTGGGACCAGGAAGCTTGCAAAATTCTGAAGGGTAGTGAGGAGAATGAAAGGACAGTAAGGAAATTGCTACTGGGACCTAAGTTACTTACTGGTAACATACAGTAACATGGATAAGAGAAAATGTATCAACTGAACCTGTAAACTTGGTATGGAGATTTCCAGACCAAATATTCAAAGTTCCAACTAACTCCCTTTAGCTGCCCATGAAAAAGTACAGGAAGAAGAAACTATTTTGTTTCCAGCAAAATTTAGAGGAAATGCAGAGGGCACAGAACATTGTCTACAGCCAGCAAAAGATGTTTAAAGTAAATTAAAACTAGAGGGAAAAATTAATTCCAAGACTCTCCCAATAAAACATGGCTTCAAGGTCAAGATGTGGCCATAAGCCTCTGTTGAGATCTCTGAAAGATTTAAAGCAGTGCTTCCTTGACCACTGAATCTTGTGGTAGGAAAAAAAAAAAAAAAAAAAAAGCAGTGCTTCTTAAACCTCTCACCTAGATGAAAGTGCTTCCAAGAACCTTAAGTGTTTGTCCTACAGCGCCCTGATTCACAGCCTAAAGGAGGGAAGGGCTTATCTTGAGATTTGGGGGTATAGTTTTTATCTAATGGAGTAAAACTCAATAAAATTCACTGAAAATCCACAGTTTTTTTTCCCCCTAAGATAATTGTACCAGCATAAGCACCAGTGGCTTTAACTAAAATAGACAAAGGCAGTTCAAAATGAAAAGAGGACACCGGGCACCCAGTGAAGCATCTTGAACAAGTTACTGAGCTAGAAACAAAGGCTGTTTCTTTTGGAAAAGAGGAATGACTCAAAGGATGGAGCCAAGAGCCCAAAAGGTAGAGATAAGAGCCACAGAGAATCATATTCCCTGCCCCCAGAGCAGGGGGAATTGGCAACAAGTACATGATTAGTTCTCAGGTTTGCTAATGACTGTTATGTGCCTCTTTTTTTTTTTTAATTTTTAAAAATTTTTTCCCTTTTTTTTTCTATATCCTAAATCATCAAGCAATGTTATGTACCTCTTATTAATCCCCTTCCTAAATGGGAGTGTCTATTGTGGTTTTGCTGTCATTGTCTTTCCATTACATGTTGGATGTGTAGGGGAAAGATAAAGTTGCAAGTTTAGTACAAATAATCTTTTGGACTACAGTCATATGTTGCTTAACCACAGGGATGCTTTCTGAGAAATGCGTCATTTGTTGATTTTGTCATTGTGCAAATATCACAGAGTATACTTACACAAGCCTAGATGGTGTAGCCTACTACACACCTAGGCTACATCGTATAGCCTGTTGCTCCTAGGCTATCAATGTGTATAGTATGTTATTGTACTGAATACTATAGGACAGCTGTAACACAATGGTAAGTATTTGTGTATCTGAACATATCTAAATGTAGAAAATGTACAGTAATAATATGGTATAAAAGATAAAAAATGGCATATCTGTGTAGGGCAGCTCCATTATAATCTTATGGAACCACCATCCTCTATGTAGTCTGTCATAGACTGGAATGTAGTCATGTGGCAAATGACATATTTGAGAGTGCTTCTGATATGATGCCATATTACCCTCAAATCTTTTTTTTTTTTTTTTGAGTCATATCTCGCTCTGTTGCCTGGGCTAGAGTGCCATGGCATCAGCCTAGCTCACAGCAACCTCAAACTCCTGGTTCAAGGGATCCTTGTGCTTCAGCCTCCCGAGTAGCTGGGACTACAGGCGTGTGTCACCAGACCAGCTAATTTTTTTCTATTTTTAGTAGAGACGAGGGACTCACTCTTGCTCAGGCTGGTCTCAAACTCTTGACCTCAAGCAATCCTCCCACCTCGGCCTCCCAGAGTGCTAGGATTACAGGCTTGAGCCATCGGGCCCGGCCTATAACTCCCTTTTCTGTCAGTAACTCGAGTAACTCTCATTATCTATATAGAGAGAATTACTTCTTAATCAGCCTCCGTGTATTTAACATTTTATCTCCCCGTTCCATTTTGGGTTCATGCCCTGTACTGGGCTGCCCTATTTCACAGGAGCCCTCCTACCATGCTCAGGTCCTGATATTCCATGTCCACGGGTGCCCTTTTTGTTCTGCTAGGGCTTTGACACCCTGTGCTGGGCCACTTCCCTCCCCCACGCGGCCCCACCCCTCCTCCTCATCCTGGTTGGGCTTTGACACACTATGCTGTTTGAACTCCTACCTTGCTCAACCCGATGTAGTGGCTTTTGGACTAAATTGCCCAGGAGAAGGGAGAAAAAGAGGAAGAAGAAGTTAACTTATTTTTATAATTCATAGGTCCCCAAAACTGAGGAATCCTACCTGGACCTGATTCAGATGATGAGATTCTGGACCTGAAGTCTTCATTAGATGAGTCTTTGAGGGGACCTTGGGAAGAGATTATAGTATTTTACCTGTGAGAAGAATTTAAATAATCTCTAGCCACTGGGCAAACTACGATGGATTAAAGATGCCTGCCAATTCTTTGTCCCTCCTCCCATCAAGAGAGGGAGTCTATTTTTACTCCTCTTGAATCTGGATTGCCCTTTAACTTGCTTTAACCAAAAGAATGCCCACAGAAGTGATTCTTGAGGCTGGGCTTTAAGGGATCTGTATTTTCTTCCTGTGTTTTTGAAATGCTCCTTTTTGGAAAGCTTCCTCTGGTTTGTGAGGAAATCCAAACAGCCACATGGAGAGGCCTTTGTGGCGAGGTCCACATGATCCAGAACCCATTCTGAGCTTCCACCCACCAGCCCTGTTAGTGAGGCCGTTTTGGAGCTTCCAGCTGTGCCAGTGTCCCAGCTGACACCAGGTGAGGCAGAACGCCCAGGCAGCCACCAGGCTGTGAGAAATGGTTAAGTGTCAAAACTTGTTAAGACATTAAGTTTTGGGGTGGTGTGTTATGCTCCATAGATAACTGAAATAACTGTCTACCACATGCCAGGCACTATTCTATGCCCTTCTTTCTGATCTACAGGGGGGAAAATAGAAATGTAAACTGACAGTTTCTGTCAGTTTACATTTCAGAAGAGGGAGAGAGCGGAGGAAAGGCCACTGATGGGTGGAAGGCAAGCTGCAGGGAGAAGCAGAGAGCTGTTGACTCTGGGCAGGTGAGCACTGGATGGGCCAACTGCCAAACCTACGTGCCAGCTTTGGGCCAGTCAATACTGCGACTTCCCCCTCCAGGTGTCTCACCTGATAAGATTAATTTTTCACCTGACAAAGTTGAGCGTGGAAAGAGCTGAAGGCCATGGGGAAGAAGGTTGCCTGGGTCTGTCTGTCCTTTCTCTAACAACAGTTCATGTTTGGACAGTTGGACAATGTTGTCCTGAAGGTTTCTGGACCTTTCAGAAGCAAGAAATTACCGATTCTAGGTACTTCTGGATCAGGGGCTGGTGAGGCTGGTGCTCAGGCCTCAGTGGACTCTGCATGACCCTGAGGGATAGGCAATTAGCAAGTGTTGTTTCTTCTCATTGATTTCTAGCCACAGAGGGTCCTGGGACAGGTCTGTGACTCCTAACCTCCCCTAATCCTGTCTCCTGGACATCACCTATTTCTATGGAAGATACATCTCCACTTCCCCCTCCCATCATTTTTCAGCTGGGGGACTAATCTGAAATCCCCTCACTCACTGGCCAGGCAGAATTTTCCCCTAGACACAGGCTGTTTGGGTCAGCTTCACCCTTACCAACTCCTTGCAGAACAACTCTTGATTTTGTGTTCTTACAAAGTATTTTAACAAATACTTGTTTGGTGCCAACTATGTGCCAGGCTCAGTTCTAGGGGCTGAAGATACAGTAGAGAACAAGAGAAAAATTTCCTGCCCTCATGGAGCTGATCTTCTAATGAAGGAGACAACAGAAAATAAATGCATAATGTTGGGTAGTTGACACCTACTCTGAAAAATCAAGCAAAGTGAAGCAGAGTTGGGCGGGAGAGACTATTCCACATAGGGTAGTCTGAGGTTTCTCTCATAAGGTGACTTTTGGGGGACCTGAATGAAATATTGGGGAAGAGTGTTTCTGGCTAAGTGAAGAGCAAGTAAAAAGGCCCTGAGGCAGGACTATGGCAAGTTCAAGGAAGAGCAATTAGGCCAGTGTGGCTAAAGCAGGTCGGGCATGGTAGATAGAGGGTGATAAATGAGGGTGTGGAGAGAGATAGGAACCAGATTAGATAGGGCTTCTAGGGATTTGGATTTTGTTCTGAATAAAATGGCAGGATCTGATTTATGCTTACAAAGAACTCCCTGGGTGCTCTGGAGAATAGATTGGGGAGGAAGCATGGAGGAGGTAGAAGCAGGGTGAGCAATTAGTAGGCTATCATATAACGCAGGCCAAGCTGATGGTGGCTTTGCCCAGGATGGTTACATCAGAGTTAGCTGGTGGTGAATTTTGATGTTTTGAAGGTAGCACTGACAAGACTTGCTAAGGGATTGGAGATGGCATTTGGGAGTAAGAGAGGCACATCAAGGACAACTTTTAGGTTTTGGGGAACTGGATGAACAATGGTACCATTCTCTGAGGGAGGTAAGAATGGGAGTGGAGGGTAAGGAATAGGTTGCTGGGGCAGGATGCACTGAGTTTAAGATGCCAGTAAAACAGGCAGTTGAGTGTGAGTCTGGAGGTCAGGGAAGAGATCTGAGTTGGAGACAAATTTTGGAGTGATCAGCATATAGCAAATGAGTGGACACAGAAAAGAGCATCATGGACTATACCTGGGGCCTTCGGCAACTGGGGAAGAGAAGTCCAAAAAGGAGACAAAGAAACGGCCAGTTAAGTGGGGAACATCAGGTGGACCTGGTGTCCAGGAAGTAAGGAAAGAAGATTCTGTATGGTCACAACAAAGTGTCAACTCCTGAGACTCAATTTTCTCATCTGTGAAATGGAGGCCGTAACAATGCCTACACTTCATGGCATACAGTAAACTCTCAAAATATGGTAGCTATTGTCTTTCCCCACCTCAGAGTTGGCTGCCAGAGCCCTCAGCTTCCCCACCCACATAAATGACAGCACCTCCATGAGTCTTTCTCTGAGGTAAGGTGTCTGCTCACTGGAGCACTCACTCAGGTGGGTCTGAGGCCGCTCAATCAAATCTATTAATAGGTCAAGTGGCTTCAGAACCTATGTCTCAGCCACATAACCTTCAGCCCTTACTTGCAAATCAATATGGGGTAAATGTGTGGAAAATAAGGGTTTTGGAGCCAGACTTCTACCTCTCACCAGCTGTGGGATCTTAGGCAAGTTTCTTGACCCCCACTGGGCTCCACTTTATTTATACCCATTTATAAAACAGCGACAATTCCTACTTCACGGGATTGTATCCAGCCCAGTGTAGACTGTAAAACTGGCTGTTCTGCACGCTGGTGTGGGGGTTACTGAGGCTTCTTGCCACCCTTCCCCTCAAAGCATCTATCCTCATAGGGTGGGCTGCACTTGAAGAGGCACCTCCCCCTCCCCAGAACCAAGCTGGCTGGTCTCTGAGATCCCCTAGCCCAGGCTACACGACGGTGAGGTGAGAAAAATGGCAGCTCAAGCACTTTCTTTGCGCAGGGTGCCCAGTGAGCCGCGACTTCTTGCAGGGCCCCCACATTGGCGGCGGGGCTCACCTGGGCTAAGGGAGGGGATTTCGAACGTCCCAGAGAATCCCTCAGTCACCATCACACCCCTCGCCGGGTGTGGAAGCCGGTTTCCTGGCAACCGTTTTGTGCCCCTCTTCCTCACCCCTAGGCCTACCGAGGCCCACTGGCGAGGACGCCGTCGCGCCTCCCAAGCCGTCCAGACAACCACCCGCTTGCTCTCCGCCGCCGCGCTGCAGGCCCAGGCCCGCACCCCAGTCCGTGTGCACCCCAGGAAGTGGCGCGGCCTCTCGACGGCAGCGTGGAGGAGGAGGAGGAGGAGGAGGAGGAGGTGCGGCTCGGTAGCCATCGAGGCTCCACGGCGAAGGCTCCGGAGGAAGAGGGCCGTGCGCGGCTGGGCGTCCGAGCTGCAGTCAGACCCCGGGGCTGCACCGCGGGCCAACCCTGGAGCTTCGCGCCGCGCCCCCTCGCAGCGACTCCGCCCCGACGCCCCGCCCCCCCGCCTTCCGCGCGGCTCCGTCCCGCCACAGACGGTCCCGCCCCTCGGCTCGGCGCCCCAGCGGCCCCGCCCTCCCCTTGCCCAGAAAACCCCGCCCCGGCCCCGCCCGCGCCTCCGGCGCCCTTCTGGTCGCTCTCGGGTCGGGCCGGCCGGAGTCTCGGCGCTCGGCCGCCCGCCCGCTGGCGCCACGCTCCCCTACCTCCCCCCGGGCCCTCCCCTCTTCGCAGTGGTCAGGCAGCTCCTGGCCGGCGGCCCGCGGGCGGGTCGCCCTCCCCTCCCGCTGCCCACACCCCTCTTAAAGCGGCGGCGGGAAGATGAGGCTTCGGGAGCCGCTCCTGGGCGGCAGCGCCGCGATGCCAGGCGCGTCCCTGCAGCGGGCCTGCCGCCTGCTCGTGGCCGTCTGCGCGCTGCACCTTGGCGTCACTCTCGTCTACTACCTGGCCGGCCGCGACCTGAGCCGCCTGCCCCAGCTGGTGGGAGTACCCACACCGCTGCAGGGCGGCTCAAACGGCGCCGCCGCCATCGGGCAGTCCTCCAGGGAGCTCCGGTCCGGAGGGGCCCGGCCGCCGCCTCCTTTAGGCGGCTCCTTAGAGCCGCGCCCGGGTCGTGACTCCAGCCGCGGTGCGGACTCTGGCCCTGGCCCCGCGAGCAACTTGACTTCGCTCCCACTGCCCCGCACCACAGTGCTGTCTCTGCCCGCTTGCCCTGAGGAGTCCCCGCTGCTCGGTAAGGATTCGGGTCGTCGCCAGTCCGAGGGTTGGGACTCCCCCGGATTTCCCTGACAGGGTCCCCCGGACATTCTCCTATGCCCTCTTCCACGACAGCCAGCCTCTTTTTTCCGGGTCAGAGACCTTAATCCCAGACAGGCTTTGGGCTGGATGGGAGAGAGGGGTTGGGAGGTGGGTCCTTTGGGAGTCGTGTTGGAGGCTTGGGGCCGAGACCCTATAGGGAAGCCCGCAGGCCCCTCTGGCCGCAAAACCAGAGAAGGCCTTGGAGACTTCCCTGCTCAGGCCCAACCAAGGCTCAGGAAGTTTTGGAGTTTTGGTCTGTTTTAGGGCGTAGAGCAGTCTTGTGCTGCTAACTCTGATAGGGACCTCAAGTAAACCCACTCCCGGACTGGGGACTGACAGTGAGGCTCCCAGTGGGGAAGGAAGTTGACCTCTCAGATCACAAGTCTTCCCAGAGAGCCACTCTCCTGAGAGTGGATTAACTTTTCTCCTGAGTCTTTGGGCAAGTGGCTTCTCTCTAAACTTCAGGTTTCTCTTATGGTCGATGGGGGTAATAAATGTTACCTGTTTTAAGGGGTTGTTTTGGAAGATTAAATGAAGTGATGTAAACACGGGTTTAATTAATGAGGATAAGCCCTCAGTAAATTGTCACTATTGTGTTCATTTCCTCCTCTGTGTGGATCCCTGGCTTAGGGCCCTTTCTCCCAGCTTCCTCCCTGGGTATGGGTAGGTTCCCCAACCCAGGTGAGCAGGGTCCTCCTAGGGGCAGAGGGCATATGTACTCTGGGGGCTGGAGGGCTAAAATATAACCAGTCAACATGGGGTTGCCCAATCCTGGTACTTCCAGTAACAGCCGAAGTGTCAGTTATCCTGTTCAGATGATCTGAACCCTGGCCTCTAGTTTCTGTTTCAGTGTAGGCTGGGAGCTTGGGTAGGTGGGTTTTGCATTCCTTACTGCAGGAGGCTGAGCCTAACCTGGATTGCTCCTTGCCCTGTAACCCAGTGGTCCCCAACCTTTTTGGCACTGGGGACCGTTTTCATGGAAGACAATTTTTCCACGGACTGGGGAAGGGGGGATGGTTTTGGGATGATTCAAGTGCATTACATTTATTGTGCACTTCATTTCTATTATTATTACATTGTAATATGTAATGAAATAATTATGCAGCTCACCATAGGTTGGGGGCCCCTGCTGTAATCCACAGGCCCAAGGCAGCTACAGGTTGCCTCCAGGGTTACCAGACAGATGGCCACTCATCTCCAATGCTAGATTTTAGAGAATTGTTCTGGGTGAGGGTCCCTGGCAGGTGGGCAGACATCCTGCCAATAATTCTGTCACTTTCCTGCAGAGCCCTGGCAGAGCAGACCTTCCTACCTGTTCTTGCTCGGTTTCTGCAATAATTGCTTCAATATTTTCGTACCAAGTTTGAGAGGGACATCTTGGAATTGGTCAGACATGAACTATGGTAATGAGGGAGAATTTTTTTTTAAAAGCAGAAAATTGAATTCCTTTGCATTTATTTGATGGTTAGTCTGGGAAGCATACGAGTCCTATAAAACAAAGTATAATAGACTCTTTGCCCTGCTGCTAAGTGTCTGACTTCAGGCATGTTATAGAGTTTCTTAGAGTCTCATGTGTAAAATGAGGTTGTTGATGTTTACCTTACAGGTTATTTTTAGGACTAAATGAGATTGTATACAGTAAATATGTGGTACATAGTAGGTACTAGGTACATGATGGTTAACAATAATATAGTAATAATATTTGCTTGGAACCTTAAAGTTCCCATGGAGATGGCTCTGAACAGCAGAGAGAAGGAGGGAAGAAGAGAGCACAAGTCCCAGGCCACAGAGAGGCCAGGGTTTTTGCTTTTGTTTTTAATTGTTGCCTGGACATTGTACAAAAAGAAAGAAAAATTAGGCAGGCTGAGGTGGCTCATGCCTATAATCCTAGCACTCTGGGAGGCCGAGGCAGGAGGATTGCTTGAGCTCAGGAGTTAGAGACCAGCCTGAGCAAGAGTGAGACCTACTAAAAATAGAAAAAATTAGCTGGACATGGTGGTGCATGCCTGTAGTCCCAGCTACTTGGCAGGCTGAAGCAGGAGGATTGCTTAAGCCCAGGAGTTTGAGGTTGCTGTGAGCTAGGCTGATGCGACAGCACTCTAGCCTGGGCAATCAAGTGAGACTTTGTCTCAAAAAAAAAAAAAAAAAAAAAAAAAAAAGAAAAGAAAAGAAAAGAAAAAGAAAAGAAAAAGAAAAATTAATTAGCAAGTTAAAGAAAAGTACCCCAAAGTTCATTAGATAGGTATTTGAGGCATAGGGTCTCTCTGAAGCATAAGAGTCATGGTGGTGACCATAGCTCTGCTTTGTTTTGTTTTGTAACAGTGTTGCTAGTATCAGCTTGTTACCAGTTACTGGTGTTTCTAAATGGATTCTGAATTGGCTGCTTGAAAGGACTTCCTGAGATAAGGTTTCTGAGGGCTTTCTCTAGCTTGCCTGCCTTATGTGACATGTATGAGACCATGACGCTTAGGCTGCTACTGAGGCAACCCCAGAAATGAGAGTGGAGGTCTTTTCATCATTTTAGTTGAGCCCTTAGTTTGAATGGTTGGGTGCAGCTCTCCAAGTGGAGGTTCCTGCCTTGAGAAAGCTGAAAGTCTCCCTGGGAGTGTGGGTGGGGGGAGTTGAGCCCATCTGTTCATGGGCAGGTGTCAGCCAAAGCCCTTGTGGGGTGGTTTTGAGGTTGATGGGAGAAAGCACCCATGGGGTTTAGAGTTGTGGCCTTTTCACTACTTGCAGTTTCTTTCCCTGACTTTGCTCTGCTTTCTGGTGTCCAGGGGTCTGGGCCAGATGCTGTGATCCCTCTCAGCTGATAGGTGGTAGGCATGGACAGGCCTTTTGCTGGAGGAGGTAAGACACCAGACTGGACTTCTGACGGGCCACTATTTGATCTGTCAGAGCCTCAGAATAGACTTCACATAGACGTGGGTTAGAATCCTGATTCTGTCTATGCTATCTGTGTGACCTGGAGCAGACTGTAGTATTTGGAACCACAGTAGTCCCCATCCAGGGCAAACTCCACGGTCTAATGTGGGGCCTCCAGGGGTGAGTGCTGAAGGGGGTTGGTGGGCCTTTCCTGAGGGTTCCTACAGCATTCCCCAGGCAGTTCTCCCAGCTAGTTTAGGACTGTAGGTGCTATCCTCTCTCCCTGACTCTGTCTCAGGTCCTCAGGGGGCCATGCAGCTTCCACTCCACTGACCCTACAGTTGAGGCTCTCTTTTCTTGCCACCTGGGTGTTTGCCTGAGATG
Organism: Varecia variegata; assembly: GCA_028533085.1. Taxonomy (NCBI): domain Eukaryota; kingdom Metazoa; phylum Chordata; class Mammalia; order Primates; family Lemuridae; genus Varecia; species Varecia variegata. The sequence goes on along the minus strand of CM052443.1, from coordinate 97,663,612 downwards.
GGAGGAACAGTGGCCTTGCATTTCTTCTCCCGGAATGTTTATCTCTGCTCAGATTTGGCAGCAGCTCAACAGAACTTGACTGGCTGTAGCACTGCCAGTCTGGAGAGGGGTGGGGTGGGGGAGGTGGGCAGTACATCAGACTGCACTAGTTAGAGGAGGCCAGGGCTGGCTGGCCTGGGGGTGGAATGAGTACTGGACTGCTTAAACCTTAGAGGCCCCTCTTGCCCAGCTATACTTTGAGGAGATCCTCTTCATTGGGCACCTGGGCCAGCAAATAGCAGCTACAGGTAGCCAGGGTACATGGGGAGCACTTGTCCCTGAGCCAATTTCCCTGGTTTTTATGAGGGCTGTCAGCTGAGCCTTTGCCAAGGTTTGTGCCCTAGCACTTGTAGGTCTCTCTGGGTTCTTGGTGCTCAGGTGTTTCTCTTCTAGCATGCTGCCCCCACTCCCCCATGTGCACACACGTGGACAGAGTGTACTTAGAGGCTTGGGAAAGGGCACCCTTTTGCCCCTTTGGGGATGAGTGCTGGAGCCTCATCACCTTCTGGCTTGGGGTGGAGCTTCATCCTGGGGGTTGGGGAAGGCTCAGGGAGGAAGCCTTATCTGTGTCCAGATCTTGAAGCCTTAGGCTTAGGTAACTAGTCCTTTAAACCAGTTTTGTCCTATTATTTTTTTCCAGGGAAAATAATTTATTGACATAACACGCAGATACTCCTTGTCTAACAGTCTGCTATTGAGAAATACCCTCCATAGCTATCTGGCTTGATTTCTTCTGCATGGCCTGATGGGGGTGGAAGTAATCCCTGCCTGTTGTAGTTCATACCAGACTCCAAGCGAGCCCTCCTTCTGCAGTAGGGCTCCTGATGAACCCAGTGGAAGCTCCCTGGGGCGTGAGGAGTAAGAGCCAAATGTAGGATTGGACTCAAAACTGCAGCTTCTTAGAACCATAGCTTCGAAGGACAGAACCATCCCATGCTTTTCCCTGAGGTTATTACCCAGTAGACACTTAGTACAGAGGTTCAGGGGTGACCTGACGTGGCTTAGAGTTTTAGGAAAAGATCCCTGCAAGGTATGTCTGTGGGTCCTTCCGAAAAGTCTTGTATGGATGTCCTTGATGGCTAAGGCATCTGATAACCTCATTCATTTACTTCTGGCAATGTACCTGGACTGTGCTGGGCACTAGAGCTACAAAGAAGACAAAATGCCTTCTCTTTAGGGACTCACAAGTTAGGCAAGGGAGGCATAATTAAACAGTGCTGATGTGAACTGAGGAAACCAAAGAGTGAGAAAGTGTGTGTGTGTGTGTGTGTTTATTTATCCCTTTCCCTCTGCCTGTCACTCCCCTCCCTCCTGTCCCTTCTTCTTTTAAAAACCCAAAGTTGATATTAAACTTCTCCAGTCCTGGTTTTATCTGTGTGAAAATTTTCCTCTAATTTCTGAAGCTACGTAATTAGCTCTGCTGGGTAATCTTTAACTTGCTGCTTTATGAAGATTTTAATGAGACATCAACAGCCATATGCCTGGGTATTATGGTCTTTGGGTAGCAGCAGGGTAGGGATTTCTAGGACGGGACTAGGCTAATTTATGGGTTGGGAATGATGGGGCAGTTAATGCCAAGACAGTCTGAGTCCTTCCACAGATTCCACCCTGGGGACCATCTAGACTTTGGGAACAGGGCCCTCAGGCTCGTCCCCTCTGGGCTCAGCTGGGGCTGTGTGTGTGTGTGTGTGTGTGTGTGTGTGTGTGTGTGTGAGAGAGAGAGAGAGAGAGAGAGAGAGAGAAAGAGAAAGAGAAAGGGCCTAGTTCTTCTGTAGTCCAACCTGCTGATTTCTCCACTGCCTGCTTACCCATTGCCTACCGTACCTTGTTCCCTGCTTGCTCTTGCCAAGAAGCAGAGACTGGAATTCTGCTTGCATCCACATCCACCTGGAAATTCTAGTTTTTCTTATCCAGTGGAGCAGGAGTCCAGTTGTCTTATGACAAATGTTCTGCCCTTGCAGCTTAAGTCCTTTGAGGGCCTGGCACTGTGACAATTTTTTATTTGACTTTGGCACAGTCTGGTGTGGTCTCTAGACAGTGAGTGAGGTCACTATAAAGGCCAGCCAGCCAGACCCCGACTCCTAGGGGTTAACAAGGCATGGGATTGGACTCAGTGATCTCCATGGGGTCCCTTGGATCCCTAAACTTGGTGAGGGTTCTTGGGAGCCAGACTACAGGCTGTGATTGTAAAGACCTGCAGGGTGGGGGTGGGGTGTGTATCTGTCTGTGTTTATCTGGGCCTAAGCGGGGTGAGGTGAGGCGGGTGAGGTGAGGCGAGGCAGTCACTAGCTTGAGGAAAGACCTCAGGATTCTGTTCTAAAAGTCAGAGACCTTCACATTAGAGTGTGGGGTTTGGAGGTGGGGGACAGGGTTTTGCTGGGAGCTGGCTGTGTGAACGTGTCCTAAAGGGATTCGTCCTTAGAAGACAGAGGGGTGAGTCACACACTCAGTGTTTCAGGTTCCACTTTCCAGCTTGGGCTCAGCCCGCCCCTTCCCTACACAAATGAAGGCCAGGGGCTATATAATTGGCTGTTGCTGAATTCTTTGGCAGTGATTTTAATGTCTGGTCTGGGTGTGTTGTGTAGCTGCTTCTCTGTCCCCCCTGCTGCCTCTCCAAAGCCCCTCACAAAGCCCGGACAGAGAGAGAGAATGGTCTGCCTCACAGGGATGCTGGGGCTAGGGCTGCCGGTCTTTGCTTTTACCTTTTTTTTGAAATAGGATAATCTCTTCCTCCTTTTTGTAAAACGTAATGCAGGGTCATTGAAAACAATTTGAAAAGTTGAAAGCGATAGAAAAGCACACCCATATTCCTATTACCTAAAAGAAACATGTTGGCATATTTCCTATTAGTCTCTGTCTTGTATAGGTTTAAATATATAGCTGATGTCTTTATAGATGGGTGGATAGATTGATATAGATCACATAGATAGCCAGGTGTTCAACATTTTCCACTTAAGATTCTGTCACATACTTGCTCCTAGACCTTTAAAAATCACAAAGGCAGTATCATATCCTGTCAGCTGAATATGTCGTAACTTTCTTTATCATTCAACTGTTGCTGAACATGGACACGTACGTATTTAGTTTTCATTTTTTCTTAGTGGTATGGTGAGGCTTGTGCGTATGGGGAGGGGTTTATGTACGTTTTGGATGGTTTCTGTAGGAGAGCTTTCTAAAAAGGAAGAAAAGGGGTGAATGTTTTTTGAGAAAGGCTGGGTTTTTAAACCAGTCTTACAAAGGGATAGACCCACTGGAAATTACAGATTTGCTTAGTGCTGGCAGATGAGTATTGCTTATTGCTAAATGGTGTGTCTAGAATTCTGATTAAAAAGGAAACTAGATCCAGGAAGTGCCTGGGGCAGGGGCAGAGGGCCAGGCTACAGGACAAGCTCTTAGGATCTGGCTGAGCAGAAATCGGTTGTGAACCGAATCAGTGGGGGTGATGCTTTCTCAGTGACTTCTCCATTTGTTTCCTTAGCAGCCAAGTCTCTGGGCTAGGCTTACATGAACTGTTGTGGCTCCAGGCCATGGTGCCGGGTGAACACCAGCTAGCTAACCCAGTGCTGGTGACATCATTGAGATGTGACACATCGGAAAGGTGGAAACAAGCTAGGAAATCAGATTCTGAAACATACAGCACAGCTCCCTTGCCTCCGTGTAGTCCTGAGATCTGGGCAGGGGCCATGAAATAAGCACCTTTAGGTTTGCAGGGATTCTTTTAGGGAGAAGCCTCAGAGACCAGCAGAGCCTGGGTCTCAGTCAGGGCTTGTTCACATATGTTAGTTAGATGAATAAAGCCTCAGGCCAGTGTACCAGGCCCTTCCCAAGGAGTGCATTTTGAAGTTACACCCTTCTGAATGTCCTCAGTGGAGCTAAATTCTCTTCTGAGGGGCAGTTTGGCCTGCCAGGGGTCATTTGGCACAGAACTGGGGAGCTAGGGTGAGGCACTGAGAGAAGGGGCAGGATTATGTCAGCAGTGTGATAAATACGGTGTGAGGTCAGGGTCCTTCCTGCCCCACCACATGGGCCTAGAGGTCATGGAGAGAGGCCTTGGCAGGAGGTTCAGTCATTGCTTAGCCCCATGACGCGTGCATTCTAAACATGCCTTTAAATTTTTCTTTCAAAGTTTCTTCCTGTTTTGCATAATGTCTTTTTGCCTTTGACATCCTGAAACTACAGAGCTGTTGTTGGTGTTGCAGGACACCGCCACCTTGGGGAAAAAAAAAAGGGTAGGACTCCAAGTTAAGGGGGGGGTCTATGGAAGCTGGTATTTGTATTATAGGAACATGGGGACTTGGCATTGAGGTGTCAGGTAGTTCCTGGCATTCAGATGAGCACTTCAGACACCCTGGGCAGAGTCCCAGCCTGGCCAAGAATAGGTAGAATGGAGTCTTCATACTAAAGTCAGGAAGGGCCCCAAGGAAGAGAATGAACAGGGACTCATTTGCTCATTCAGCAAACTTTTATTGGTAACCACACTGTACAAAGTACAGGAGTTAGACATGAACAAGGACTGACCCCTGCTCTCAAGGAACCCCAGAAAGTAGACAGACTGGCAATATGGTGTGGTCAGGGAGAGGAAGCCTGAGTCATCTGAGCATGTTTGAACAATCTCCCTTATTGAGAAGGGCAGGGGTCCACTACTGAAAGTAGCCTGTGATTTCCTCTAGTTGCTGTCACAGAGGGAGAACACTCTACCTGAAGTTCCAGCTGTTGCATACTGTTACCAGCAGGGCAGGAGAGGAAGGAAATGGAGGCAGAGTGAGCATAAGATGATCAAAGAGAGGGAAGGTGGTACTGTTGGCACTATTCTGGACAGTGGGAGGCTGTGGATAGCTGGACTGAGGGACCACAGAGAGGCAGGTGGAGGGTAAGAGAGCTACAGAGAGAGGGATTTCATGGTCTACAAAGGGTAGGAGCAAGACTTGGAAACTAAGGGCATTGGCGTGAGGATTCCAAGTTCTGATCTTCATTCTTTTCCTAATTGATTACTTCATTTTAGGCAAGTCCTGACGTCTTTGGTCCATGTTGTCTTTCTGAAATTTGAGTGGGCTGAGCCTGTTGGTCTTTAGCCCCCTTCCTTCTCTACCTCCTAGATTCTAGTTTGGTGGATGGGGGAAATCCTGGTTATATTTTTAACATGAAAGACCTCTGAAATTCCTTTTAAAGCTCACCACCCACTTACCCATGAGGCTTCTACTGAGGATTTTGCAATGTCTGTCTAAGCAGATATAAAGATTTTAGCAGGTGGATGACCCTTAGAATTGGCACAAGGAAGTTACTTTCTATCACACGGCTAGCTGTTTGGTTTAGGAAAGTTGTTACTCTCTGTGTGCCTCAGTGTTCTCACCTGTAAAATGGGGATAATAATAGTGTCTACCTATAGGTGTGAAGTTTAGGTAGTAGCCATGAAAGGGCTTAAAACAGTGCCTAACACAGAATAAACCCTAAATATATGTTACTTATTATTGATAGAAGTGATAGTTATTTGTGAAGATTTTGGCTTTTTTTTTTTTTTTTGAGACAGAGTCTCGCTTTGTTGCCCAGGCTAGAGTGAGTGCCGTGGCATCAGCCTAGCTCACAGCAACCTCAAACTCCTGGGCTTAAGCGATCCTACTGCCTCAGCCTCCCGAGTAGCTGGGACTACAGGCACGCGCCACCATGCCCAGCTAATTTTTTCTATACATATTTTAGTTGGCCAGATAATTTCTTTCTATTTTTAGTAGAGACGGAGTCTTGGCTCTTGCTCAGGCTGGTCTTGAACTCCTGACCTTGAGCAATCCACCCGCCTCGGCCTCCCAGAGTGCTAGGATTACAGGCGTGAGCCACCGTGCCCCGCCAAGATTTTGGCTTTTGCATTATAGGATTTCTTATTTTTTGTAGTTGAAGATACAATGTTAACACATTAAATGTTAAAAAAATTCTATCTACTATTGTAACAAAACTTGCTCCTACCCTTGGTAACAAAAATTGCTATTACTTTCCAAATGCATACATAGTTTACTCTGTTGCAATCATAGAATGAAACTGTTTGTATTCAGCTGTTTTTGTTCAACAGTATCTTATGAACTGTTCTGTTGTTTATAATTATCCTAATTATCTTTTGTTGTAGCTGTCTTGTATCCTTATGGATATTCCCTTAGCAGACACCATTCCAGGTTTCACTATCGAAGATAATCTTCAGATGAACATTTTTGTAGTGTGTGGCTCTTTGCTTCTGTTATTTGCTTGGGATAAATTCCTGGAGAGGAATTTCTAGGCCAGAGGATATGGTCATCTTAACAACACTGGTTCACATTGCCACATTGCTTTCCAAGAGGTTTGGAATCAGTCACAGGCCCTAGATTGGAAATTCCTGACTTTTAAAGAATGTGGATTCCAAGAGCCAGTCAGATCTATCTGGAGCCTCATATTTACAGTCCCAGCCTGTGTGTGTGTGTGTGTGTGTGTGTGTGTGTGTGTGTGTGTGTGTGTATGTTTATGAGAAAGAGAGAGAGAGAGAGAAAGTTCCCTATGCAGGACACTGTGTGGCCTCTTTGGACAGAAGGCTTTTCCTGTAAGTGATTGCTTCAGCCAGTTCCTGCTGAAGTCACTCAGTATCCAGGAAGGGAGTCTTACTGGGGCTCTTGCAACACTGCACCAACTTTGCCAGAGTTGGTTTATTCAAAGTAAGAGCTTTCTTTCCTTCTTCCTTTATATGTGGAGCCAAACCTATAGAAGGGGGGCAGACCCTGGCTTTAAAATCCTGACTTAAAAATGGTGTTAATATAAAACTGTGGATCAGTTGATGTGTGTAGCCATCCATAGAAACCATGTTAGGTTCTGACGGGCTAGTCTGGGTACCTGCTCATTTAACCCATCTGGATGAACTCCTATCTGACAGCTCTGGCTTATGGGACCCAGAAACAGGGTCTGAATGAAGAAAGACTTTTAAATTATATTGGATAAAAATAAGGTGATCCAATAGCCCACAGTCTGCAAATGTGAATTGGCAGTTCTGTCCATGTAGCCAACCTCCATGCCTCTTTTGTAGACTTGTAGATTCAGAAGTCTGCTGAATTGCATAAATGGCAAGATGACATTAGAGCTAGTGATTTCAGTGACAAAAAGTTTACTGATCCAGTAGATGAGGGGCATTCAACTTGTGACTGCCATTGCTTTCATCTTATAGCCACTTCATGTGTCTTCTCTTCTGCATTCCACAGCAGTGAGTTGTGACTTAACTGGGCAGTCTGAGTGCATTGAATCATGTGAGAGCTGCTTTGGAATATATTGTTCCTGGGGACCCATGGCAAAATTTTCTTACTGTGTAAAATGGGGAGATGATTTCTTACCTCAAGGGGTGGACAAGAGGATTGAATGAGATAAGGTCTATGGTAATATCAGTATTCTGAATGTCTTTTTTTTTTTTCTTTTTTTAAATTTTTGTCTCTTCTTTACACCTTTAAGCCCAGAAGAATCTGAATGTCTTTTGATCAGTGCCTAACTCCTCATCCCCTTGGACACAGAAGGCATATATAATCAGTGCCTGTAGACTACATGATAAAATTTCTTCCACATGCAGTTTTTTCATCTTTCCTGGGGCACAGTCAAGAGAAGGAGAAGGGAGAGGTATGAAGCTGTGACCACAGTTTAGGGACAGTGTGTACCCCAAAGCCAGTGTCTAATGGAAATTGTGTCCTGGCCTATGTGAACAGACCTACCCCAAACCACCATAAGAAGACCTCTATCCCACAACACTGGGAACCTGGAGTATGTGTTGCTATGTGTCAGGTATGCCAGGACTTTGTGGCTGCCCACAGTCTTCCCTTCTTCAGGTGGATATTTTTTGTCAGTATTCTGGGGAGAGGCCATTATAGACCACAAGCAGCTGAGTGGTTAGGAAGAAAAGCTGGAAGAAGGAGCATGGAAGGCTTGGTGGAATCTCTGGAGGCGAGAATGTATGTGGTTTCAAAAATGGGGGGAGGGCTGGGTGTAGGTTGGGTCAGTCTGGTTGTATGCCTGGTATGTTGGTAGAGAAACTAAGGCACAGGTTTATAGGTAGCCTGCTTTACTCTACCAGGGGGCTTGTGTTGGAATCTGGGATGCTAAACCCTAAAGCCCAGCCCTGTTGCCAACCTACTGAGTAATCTGAGAGAAATTGCATCTTCTCTCTGGGCCTCAGTTTACCCATCTATGAAATGAGGTAAAAGGTTAGCTTGCATGTTGTCTGGTCTCTTCCTGCCTGGGAGTTCTGATGTGCTCAGTGTGGCTAAATGGCTTTGTTGTAGGACAGTTAAGTGTGCTGCCTCCACTAGGGCAAGCCATGTAGGGTTGGGGTGGCTGTCAGTGGGCCATGAGTGCCGGGATTGAGTCATACTGGAGAAATGTACACCCACCTAAACTTGAGACCCCTCCAGCAATTCCATTCTCCAAGCAGGAAATCAAAAGTAAGGGGATGAGTAAGTAGATAAGTCGGTCAGTGTAAAAACCCAATCAGTGGGAGCCTCTGCAATTGCAGGGCTCTAGGCTCCAGCAGTAACCACATACATCACCCCCACAACAGATAATGCTTATTCAGCACTTACTACATGCAGTTCATGGGAAAAATACTTCATGTGCATTATTTTCATTAAATTTCACAACAGCTCTTTTTCTTGCCTGATTGCTCTTGTTAGAACCTCCAGTGCAATGTTAAATAGATGTGGAAAGAAAAGACATCCTTGTCCTCTTCCTTAGGGGGAAAACATCACCTATTAAGAATGATGTTGGCTCACGCCTGTAATCCTAGCACTCTGGGAGGCTGAGGCAGGAGGATCATTTGAGCCCAGGAGTTTGAGGTTGCAGTGAACTATGATGATGTCACTGCACTCTAGCCCAGGTGACAGAGTGAGACCCTGTCTCAAAAAATAAAAAGTTAGGGCCGGGCGCGGTGGCTCACGCCTGTAATCCTAGCACTTGGGAGGCCGAGGCGGGCGGATTGTTTGAGCTCAGGAGTTCGAGACCAGCCTGAGCAAGAGCGAGACCCCGTCTCTACTACAAATAGAAAGAAATTATCTGGACAGCTAAAAATATATATAGAAAAAATTAGCCGGGCATGGTGGCGCATGCCTATAGTCC
>CM052443.1:97567827-97654374 GCA_028533085.1 Varecia variegata | reverse complement strand
ATGAAATCATTCATGCATGCCTGAGATATATCCCACTTAGTCATGGTATATAGTCCTTTTTATTTGTTGCTGGATTGAGTTTGTTAATACTTTGTTGGATTTTTATTCATGAGAGATATTGGTCTGCAGTTTTCATTCCTTGTGATATCTTTGCCTTGTTTTGGTATCAGGGTAACAACTACCTAAATGAATAAGCAGGTTAAGTGTTCCTTTCTCTTCTATATTTTAGAAAAGTGTGTGGTGGATTTTTTGTAATTCTTCTTTAAATATCTGGTAGAATTCACCAGTGAAGCCATCTGGGCCTGAAAACATTTACTTTGTGGGGCTAAAGTGCAGTGGCGTCATCATAGCTCCCTGCAACCTCAAACTCCTAAGCTCAAGGGGTCCTCCCACCTCAGCCTCCTAAAGTGCATGTGGGAAGCTTTTTGATTACTAATTCAATTCGTTTACTTGTTATAGGTCTATTCAGATTTTCTATTTATTCTTTTCTTTTCTTATTTAAAAAAAATTGTTTTTCAGGCCCAAATCACTCTACCTGACAGATTTTTCTATTTATTCTTAAGTCAGTTTTGGTAGTTTGTGTCTCCCTAGGAGTTTGTCCACTTCATCTAAGTTATGTAATTTATTGGCATATAGTTCATAGTATTTCCTTATGATCCTTTTTATTTCTATTAGGTCAGTAGGGATATTGCCTCTTTCGGTCCTGATTTTAGTAATTTGAGTTTCCTTTTTTTCTTTATCAGTCTAGCCAAAACTTTGTCATTTCTGTTGATCTTTTCAAAGAACCAGCTTACACTTTATTAATTTTTCTCTAGTTTTTTTGTTCCAGATTTCATTAATTTCTTTTCTGTTTTTTTTTTTTTTTTTATTTGAGACAGAGTCTCACTTTGTTGCCCAGGCTAGAGTGCCGTGGCATCAGCTTAGCTCACAGCAACCTCAAACTCCTGGGCTCAAGCAATCCTCCTGCCTCAGCCTCCCAAGTAGCTGGGACTACAGGCATGCGCCACCATGCCCGGCTACATTTTTATATATATTTTTAGTTGGCCAGATAATTTCTTTCTATTTTTAGTAGAGACGGGGTCTCGCTCTTGCTCAGGCTGGTCTCGAACTCCTGAGCTCAAACGATCCACCCGCCTCAGCCTCCCAAGTGCTAGGATTACAGGCATGAGCCACCGCTCCCGGCCCAGATTTCATTAATTTCTGCTCTCATCTTTATTATTTCCTTCATTCTGCTTGTTTTAGGTTTAACTTGCTCTTTTTCTGATGTCTTAATGTAGGAGGTTAAGTTATTGATTTGAGATTTAAAGATTATGCACTTTTAACATTTTGATAGATACTGTCAATTTGACCTCCAATTTATACTCATTAACAGTATATGACTAGCACTCTGGGAGGCCAAGGCAGGAGGATCGCTCAAGGTCAGGAGTTCGAGATCAGCCTGAGCAAGAGTGAGACCCCCCGTCTCTACTAAAAATAGAAAGAAATGATCTGGACAACTAAAAATATATATAGAAAAAATTAGCCAGGCATGGTGGCACATGCCTGTAGTCCCAGCTACTTGGGAGGCTGAGGCAGAAGGATTGCTTGAGCCCGGGAGTTTGAGGTTGCTGTGAGCTAGGCTGACGCCACGGCACTCTAGCCCGGGCAACAGAGCAAGACTCTGTCTCAAAGAACAAACAAAAAAAAACAAAACAGTATATGAGAGTGCTTATTTCTCATACTCATACAACACTGGATGTTACTAATCTTTGTACATTTGCTACTGTTTTGGTTAAATGTGGTATCTTGTTTCTCTGATTACTAATGACGTTAAGCAAATTTTCATGTGTTTGTTGACCATTTGTCTTACTTATTTTGTCTTTCTTGTCTGTCTTTCTTTTCTTCTTTGCCTTGCTATGTTGCTCAAGCTAGAATGCAGTGGCTATTCACAGGTGCGTTCATAGTGCACTGCAGCCTTGAAATCCTGGGCTCAAGCAATCCTCCAGAGTAGCTGAGACTATACAGGTGTGCACTGCTGCACCTGGCTTGGCCATTCTATTTCTTTTTTCTTTTTTTTTTGTTTTTCATTTTTTTGTAGAGACAGGCTCACTATGTTGCCCAGGCCGGTCTTAAACTCCTGGTCTCAAGTGATCCTACTGCCTCTGCCTCCCTAAGTGCCAGGATTATAGCCACCATGCCTGCTGGCTGGCCATTTCTATTTCTTATGTGAATTGCTTGTTCATATTTTTTACCCATTTTTCTATTTTTTTACATGTTTATAGGAACTTTTTATACTATGGATATGACTCCTTTATTAAATATCATTTGTAAATATGACTTCTCCATTGGTGAACTGTCTTTTAACTTTATCTTTGGTCTCTTTGGCCATACAGAAGTTTTGAATTTTTATGTATTTAAATCTGTCTTTCCCTTTATGACTGTAGGGTGTTTTTACACTTAGGCGGGTCTTTACCACCCCAAGATTATAAAATTTTTCTCCTGTATTTTCTGAGTTGATTCTTTTAACACACACACACACACACACACACACACACACACATATATTTTAGAGACAGGGTTTTGCTCTGTCACCCAGGCTAGAGTGCAGTGGCATGATTATAGCTCATTGTAACCTTGAACTCTTGGGTTCAAGTGATCCTCCTGCCTTTGCCTCCCAAGTAGCTGGGACCACAGGCACATACCACCATGCTCAGCTAGTTTTTGTTGTTGTTGTTGTTTTGGTAGAGGCAGGGTCTTGCTATGTTGCTAAGGCTTATCTCAAACTCCTGGCCTCAAGTGATCCTCCTATCTCAGCCTCCCAAAATACTGGGATTACAGGTGTTAGCCTCTATGCCCGGCCTGGTTCTTTAATATATTTAGTACTTGCTCCTGATAGTAAAAGAGGAACAGAACTGCTGTTCAACCCACATGTGTTGCGGAAAGCCTTATATTATACCTCAGGGACCCTTGGAAGTCCCAGACTCTTCCTCCAAATCTATCACTGATGCTAGTAGAGAAGAGTAGAAATGTGAAAGTTTAACCACTTGTGCTGATAGGGCTGTAATAAGGGGAGAAGGCAAAGTAACATTTATTGAACATCTATTAGTGCTAAGCACTGTGATAAGTAAGTATGTGTATTATCTCCCACCTGAAAGGAAGACATAATTATCCCTACTCCTTAGAGAAGGAAATCGGAGCTGGCTGCATTTGGAGTGGTCCTGATACCAGAGAGGTATTGCCAGGAGTGCACAGCTGGTTGACTGCCAGATGGCCCATAGGGGCCGTAGGCTCTCTATAGTCTAAGGTCTGGTTCTAGATGGAGAGAGAAGGATGTACTTGTAATCAGCGTTACAGCTCCAGAAAGTCTGTCAGGGCTCCAAAACTGATTATAGAGGGGCAGCTGACTCAGTAATAAACCTCCCAGGAGACTTAGGCACATGCTGGAATGCTAAATTGCTGCTTTACTCAGAAGATTAGAACTGTTGTCTAGCAGCTTAGAATTCTCTGGCTGCAGGCAGCACTATAAGGGGAGCCATGGGGTAATCAGGCAGCTGTTGAGTCAGAAGTCAGAGCAGGGAAGTGAGATTGATCTCAGATGGTGTCGGGCTGTCACGGCTGATGAATCTGTCCCCATAATATTGCAGACCTGATTTGGGGTCCTTGCTCTGGTCTGGGGGTCAGGGCTCCCTCGTTCTCTGTGCATCCCAGGAAGGACACACTCAGCTGTATCCTCCATCTCTCCCTTATTTATGTTCTTCTCTTCTTCCTTCTCATCCAGCCTTCAAACTTCATTTCATGGCCCATTATCATCATGGGTCTACTCGTGGACTTTCATTTTCTTTTTTGCCTTATTTATTTATTTGCTTAATTTACCCTCATTCTCACTTCCATTTCCCAACCACACCATAAGCAGCCATTCTAATGTATATTCATAGCCTGTATCTGTTTTTGCTCCTGCTAACATAGATGCCACTGCTATATATACATATATTCTTAATTTTAAAAAATTATTTTTTAGTTTAACATACAATAAAATTGGCTTCTTTTGGTGTATAGTTCTATGAATGTTAACACGTGTATGTATTTGTGTAACCACCACCATAATCAGGATGCAGAACTGTCCCTCACTCCCCAAGTCCCCCTTGTAGTCACATTCTCCTCCCACCTTTAACCCCAGGTAACCACTGATCTGTTCTCCACTACTGTTGTCCTTTTGAGGATCACATAAATGAAATCACACAGTATATGTACTTTTTAAAAACATATATAAATGGCATTTTATGGCTCATTTTGATTCTAATTTTTCATCCAGTTCTGTTTTTTTTTTTTTTTTTTTTTTTTTTTTGAGACAGAGTCTTGCTCTGTTGCCCGGGCTAGAGTGCAGTGGTGTCCTCATAGCTCACAGCAACCTCAAACTCCCGGGCTCAAGCAATCCTCCTGCCTCAGCCTCCCGAGTAGCTGGGACTACAGGCATGTGCCACCATGCCCAGCTAATTTTCTATGTTTAGTAGAGACAGGGTCTTGCTTTTGGATTATTAATAATAATCCTTTGCCTGTTTTTTCACTGAAGTTCTTGTATTTTTCTTGATGGTATGTAGGAATTCCATATACATCCTGGATATTAATCCTTTCCTGGTTTTAGGGATTGCAGATATCATCTGTTATTTATATGTTCACTTTGTCCACACGTATTTTGTTTTAACATAAGACTTTCCACTTTGTTCTGTGCAGTCTCTCACCAGTGCTCTTCTTTTTCTGTAACTATATTAATACTCTTTGTTCCTCTACACATTAGGTATGCTGTTATCGTGGATTTCAGCTGTCTCTACTTGGTAAACAGTCTGTCTTTATGAACTTTAGACTCTATTGACTTCTCTCTGTTAAGAATGATTTGTCAGCCTCTTGGAGCGTGAGGCCTACATGCAAGTATTATTAATATATTTATTCAGCAAATATATGGTATGGGCCTACTATGGGTTAGGCACTGTGCTATCACCAGTGAGGTTAGGAAACTTGTCTGTGGCTTTTCAGAGGTGGAACAGCTGTTTGAGTCCTGGTTTGTGGCTTCCTACCATGCTATTTCCAAGGGTTCCCGTAGACTGTGTCAAATGTCCACATCTCTTCTAACAAGTGTCCTAAGGAGGTGCAGAGCAAAGCATCCTCCCCAGCATCCTGACTTGGCAGTGGTGGCTGGGACCCTCAAGGGGGTTGAGGTGAATGTGACTCTGAAGTTCTCAAGTGGCAGGTCTTGGGCTACTTGCAGGTAACTGGCTCCAGGCTGAGAGAGAAGGACCCAGAAGAGGCCAGAAGAGGATTGCCCCAGCCTGGAGGTGAAGATGTTAATATAAAACACTAGGTGCCTATACTATTCTAATCCTTTCTGAGAAGCTCAAATTGTCCCTTCTGGAAGTACTCTAGTTCTAAGAGGAGAGAGATACAGCAGGATCTTCCTGGTGCTGACGTGGGGTTTCCAGGCAAGTTGGCTTCTGAGCCTTTTCCTGGTAGTGGTAACTGTGGGCAGGCACAATTTTGGCAGTTTCCACAAATTCCAGCTGAGGGAGTGAGAAAGAAGAATCTCCCTTTGGGCCAGGACCAAACAAAGCAGAAATTCCTCCTGGGACATTTTTCCCCAGAGGCCAAACACTTGGGAGCCTGTTTACTGGACTTTGAAAGCTTGTGACCCCCAGATACTGTTGCTTGACCCCAGGGCCTTGCATCTCCAGCCCCTGGACACAAATGAACTGTTATGTGGCCACTTCTGGGGTTCCCCCTGCTTTCTTCCTGATTCTACTGCCTGGCTGAATTGGGGAGCCGTGACCATGTATGGTATAGAAATTAGAGGGGTTTAAATCAATGATGTCAGATACGATTCACTTTTATGCCACCTCAGTCAGGTGGTGTTTCCCTGTTACTCCATATGGAGAGGGATTTGGAGACAGTCCCCATAGACAGAGCGTAGGAACAGCAGAGGCACGTGTGCCATGATTTGCTATCTACTGTGTGGATGCATCTGTGAGCATTAGAACCCTGAAAGATTACCAAAGGGAAGATGAGGACAGCTTTTTTGTCAATCCAAGAGTATTCTTGAGGAAGGCGGTCAACCTCTCTGGCCTTCAGTTTCCTTCATATGTAATCTTAGGGCTGAAACATGGTTCTCAAGGCTCCTCTGGCTCTGATCTGCAGGATTCTTTAGGGTCTGTTTTGTGGTAGATCCTGACCTTTCAAGGTGATGGGATCTAGCTATGGCTTTGGTACCTTTGGTGACAGCATTCTGCACTGAGTGACCACCTGAGGCTTTTCTGGTGATTTTGTGACCCATGTTAGACTTTGAGCTTAGGGGTTATTCTCTTAAAGAGTGAGTGGACTTGGTGAAGAGCCCCTTTGGCATGGCAATGTAAGGCTTGGATAAGGAAATGCAACATTTTTGTTAGGAAGTTGGGCTGTCCATTGTCACAAAGTCTTAAATTACAGGCCTAGAGGCTGGAGGAAACTGACTTTAAAATTGAGGGTGTACCAATCTCAGGTACAAGGGGAAAAAAAAAAAAGTCAAGCATGGGCGATGTGCCTGTAGCTTGTAAATCAGGTGCTATACCCAGAAACAAAGCTCGTTAGAGCCCAGAAATGAAGTGTTTTTGCCCTACCTTGGCCAGAGTGCACAATTAGGACAAAAATCATAGATTCTATCACTTCAAAGGTAAGATGGCTCCTGGCTCTGTGAGCTCAGCTTCTTAACAATTGAACAAGTGCTATGTGGGTCAACACCTGTTTGCTGATCCTGCTCTGCCAGGACCTGTCCCGAAAATAGAAAGGAATGGGACACAACCCCTGCGCTCAAGATGTCTGATGGAGGAAGCTGGCAGATAGACTGGTGCCTGTCCCCTGCAGGGTTTTAACGCAGACTTCCAAAGGGTGTCGCAGGCATATGGAGTGGAGACTGGCCCCAAGAGGGGCTTGGGGAAGGCTCTGAAGGAGGATGACATTTGGTTTGAACTTTGAAAGATTATTACTTTACTTCTTTTACAAAAGTTTTTGAGATAGTTTATAAGAACACATACCATAAAAAAGGACCGATATAAATAAGGTAAAATCAGAAAAAGAGAAAACGGAACTTAGAAAGTTAAGACTGAGTAAGAGTTAGAATGGAGATATTGGCTGGGCGTGGAGGTTTATGCCTACAATCTCACCACCATGGGCAACATAGCGTGACTGTGTCTCTATAAAAAATAAAAAATTAGCCATGCATGGTGATATGCACCTGTAGTCCCAGCTGCTGAGGAGGCTGAGGTGGGAGGATTGCTTGAGCCCAGAAATTCGAAGTTATAGTGAGCTGTGATCGCACCACTGCACTTCAGCTTGGGTGACAGAGAAGACTCTGTCTCCAATAAATAAATAAATGAATGAATGAATGAATAAATAAATGAGATATTTAGACCGTGGGTCCCAACATAGTTATTATATTTGACCCTTTGTACAAACCAGAGGAGAATATATAGTTTCTGAGTGTAAGTTGTTTTTCTTGATCTCTTAAATATCTTCCTGGGAGTGGGAGGGAAGTGGTGGTTAATGAGTGAACCTGTAAACCAGTGTTTCTCAAAATTACAGTCCAGGGATTTGCATCAAAATTACAGTTACCTAGAGTGCTTGTTAAAATGCATATTCCTCGACCCCTGCCCCAGGCTTACCAAGGCAGAATCTGGTGAGTAGGACCCAGGAGTCTGCAAATTCACATACTTCCCCAGATAATTCTACATGCACTCCGCAGTTGATAGCCACTGCAATTGATGAAAACCTCAACAGCATTTTGAAGCAAGTGCTTGGCCTTTGAAGGTCGACTGGAACTTTAACCAGGGAGAGAGCAAGGCAGGAGAAATGGCAGTTCCACTGAGGATGGTGCGGTGGTTTGCTGCTGGCAGGGTAACTTTTAGGTCGTGTTTTGGAAGATCTGCAAGGTGTAGCAGTTCAGGCGTGTGGCAGGGCTGCTCCCAAGCACAGAGATGGGTGGAGCATCAACTGTCCCCACTGTGCCAGGTTGGTCCAGCTTCCCACTTGGCCACCTGGGCTCTGCTCTGTAGACCTCCTCTGGCAGGTTCCTTTATTTTTTGAGCAAGTACTTTGGTTTTATTTACATCTCCAAATACAGGGTTCTGAGACCACAGATGTGTTCTGTTTCCTGTTGAAAAAGCATTTCTTTCCTTGGGGTCTCATAGTGGCTTGGATGGTGAGTTGGCAGAAAGAACCATGGGTATGGGGGTATGTTCCGTGCGTGGTAGGCCCAAGACACATCATGTCAGCATTTGTAATTGATAATTCCTGTTTTCTGGTCACTGAGTTATATGTTTTGAAATCTTTATTTTGGAAACTACTTCCTTGTTGGGAATGGGACTAGGGAGGGGGTCCCCTTTCCCCTCCTTGGGTTATATTTTAAAATGCATATTGTTCAGTTTTAAAGGTATATCCAAAGGTATAAAGAAAAATACCATGAACATCTGATTTAAAAAACAAATCCTTTCCAGTACCTTTGAAGCCTTCACAAGTTAGAGTTTAAAACTCAGTGAGAAATGGTTAACATGGAAATTGAGAGTCCCTTCTAGTAGCTCTTCATGACATGCACTTCCATAAGGTTTTCTTGTAGGCTTATCGAAACTCTCTTTGCTGCTTGCATCAGTGGCAGAGAAGCAGGGAGGATAGCTGTGCGCCACCCACATGGCTAAGATCTGCCGGCATGCTCCCATCTGCGTGGCAGCCAAGGCAGCTGGCCGACAAGTAGATACAATTCTGTGTGATGAATCCTGCCCAGGAGGAGCTGAGGGGCCCAGTCAAAGCAGCTGCTTCATTGCAAAGCTTTCCTTGACTCTCTTCCCTGGCCCCGGAGTTGATTTCCCTTCCTTTGTGCCAGTTCAGCTTGTTTTCACCACTGTCACACTCACCACTGTTGTTTGCTTTGCTGGTCTTCCTGCCCCTCTGAGGGCAAAGACTTCTTAGCCCAGCCCTCCCTCTGCACGCCTGGTATCACCTGGCACATGGTGTGTACTAACTGGGTACATGTTTGAATGGGTGTGGTGCCGTGAGTGCTTAGCGGGTGTGGAAGAAGAGTAAGAACCGACCTCGTCGAGTGGTCTGGAACGGCTTCCTAGGGGAGGTGATGCTTGAGCTGAGGCCGGCCAGCTGTTGGATTAGGTGACACTGAAGTCTTTGGAAACCTAGAGAGCTTGTCCTCCTCCTAGAAGGACTGGAGAGGAGGTTTGAGATGAGGCATGTACAGTGCTTCTCATGTCTAGTCAAGGGGCCACAAGGGGCACCATGATTTCACAGGACCACTGCAAGTAAATCTTTTCTCAAGCTGGGGAATTTGGTGATAGTGCCTGGCTCAGCTTCCAGTTGTCAAAGTCAAAAATGTAGAGACAGATCTCAAAATCTAATGTTTTATTTGGGAAGAGATATTGCAATTCAGGGCATAAATGGTAAGCTGGGTAGTCTTCGGTATATCTGAAGAACAAAGAGAAGGTTAGAGGTTTTATTAAAAGGGAGAAATGTTATGTATTGCTCTTTGAGAAAGTTCATTGGCACAAGTAAGGCTTTGCGGAGCTGGCAAGCTCTGATTGGTGAGAACGGAGGGGTGGGCAAAATTAGTCCTAGAGTTGCAGCAAGTTATCTCGGAAGCTATAGATAAAACTGGTTTCAGGTTACAACAGTTTCAGCAGTCAGGCTTGCAGAGAATTACATTCTTGGAGCAATGTTTTGTACTCTGAAAGCTTTTTCCCCCTGCGGCTTCTGGACTCTGTTTTAGCTGGGTATGACAAGAATGACCCGATTTGTATGATCAACTTTCACACAGTGCACACCTGGCCTTTGGAAGATTGGTGCAGACAGAAATGGCCCACCCATGAGCCTATTGAGCAACACTGCAGCAGGGAAGATGGTTTGAAGAGGGCAAGGCAATGTACTGTCAGGTCTGAGACCCGGCCTAGGAAGAAATGCCAATATCCTACCTTTTAAAAACACAAAGTTCTAGGCACTGCTTAGTTCCACATGTTCCCAAATGTTTCCCAAACATTTGAACTTCTTACCCAGAAAATTTTCAAGAGAAACTTAGGGGCCTGACCCATGGCTGCCAAGGAAGGATTTTTAAAAAATCAAGTGTAAAAAATCATTCCAACATCAAAATCTACCACGATCATTTCGTAAGAGAAAGGACATTTTACCATTTAAATTGTAAGAAGCACTTCATCTTGGAAGAAAAGGCTTCCTATCCATTGATACATTTAGTTTGATGAAAAACCACCTATGTGGTCTTACTTTTATCATTTCATCCTGGGCTGGTGAAACATTGTCACAGTCGAGCATCAGGCCAAGGATTGTGTCTTAAACCACTGGCCAATCTGTTGAAAAGCAGTGACTACATGTTTTCAGCCTATTTTGCTGAGGCTAGAGGATTGAACTAGTGATTCAGCCAGCATGAAATCGAGGCAGGAGTCCGTGCTGGGTTGGCTTAGATTAGCAGGGCCTTTGATGGAGGGGCATGTATGTGTTTGGGTTTGCCGTGCCAGGCAGGAGAGCGGTGGAATTTGTCTGAGTTGAGCTCACACATTGAAGTTATTGAGCGACTTACACGCAAGGCCATGACCTAGACTCCCAGCCGAGAGGCCCACGTGGCGGGGCTTGAGCTGGGGGAGCCGAGGACAGCTTACATCTGCTCATCTGCTTACGTAACCCTGCTTCCTAGCTCTCAGAGCCAAGAAAACACACAAGCCAGCCCAGCGGGGCTGAGGGCCTGTGGTAGCACACGCCATGCGCCGCACAGCACGGGTGCCTTGGCTCAGCCTGAGGACTGACATGAAGCCCTCAGCCCTCTGCCTGCTCCTGTAGCCCCTCCCTGCGGCCCCAGGCAGTGGCTCTGAGACCTGGTAGCAGGTCTGCATGGTTCTGAACAGATCCTGGTCATTGCCCTCCTGGAATCTGAGTTCTCTGGATTTTCTCACTGGGATGGAGCCAGGTGTGTAGTGGAGCATGGCCCCTGCAGTGTGGCAGGAGGTGGGCAGGGAACTCAGGAGGCCTCCTGCCTGGCGCTGGACCCAAGAAGGAATTCACCTCCAGGCTGGGGCTGCTGTGTACCCTCCGGTCTCAGAGGTGTGAGCCGCAGGATTCTCAGAGTTACAGAGGCTTCAGAGAGAGAAGGTGGGGAAAGAATTGCCAGACTAGGCAAGGAGGGCAGGACTGGGGGTCAGGGTGTTCTGGATCTGTTGGAGGCATGGTAGGAGTTGTTTGAGGGATGCAAAAGGGAGCAGGAGGGACAGAAGAGGCTGTTCATTGATAAAGCTCTGCATGAGCCCTTGGAGGAGCAAGTTCCTCAGCCAGCCCTGAACCAGGGTAATTTTCACTTAGGTTCTGCCGCATGCTCAGCAGGTAGGAACTGTTTTGTTCATTTTCCCTCCCTCCTCCTACTCCTCCTTGGGTTGGCACACAAGTTGGCAGACAGTAGTTCCCCAGAAAGTATTGATTGAAACAAATTGAAAGTAGTCTTGATGTGTATCACAAGGGGAGTTTGCATTAAACAAACATTTCAGAATAAAGACTCTGGTTTGGTATTTGGTACTTGATAGGCTACTGTGGATTGTCAGAGTGCTGTTTACACCTCCTGTGTGTGTGTGTGTGTGTGTGTGTGTGTGTGTGTATTGGTGTTTGGGAAAGAGGAGGGGGAATAGAAGATGGACCACTCAGGAATTAGCTCTTGTACTGGGTGGACAGCAGTGTCAGTGCTGAGGGAACCCTGGAGGAGAATGGAGTTTGGCCATAGGTGGTGATGGTGGTGGGATTGCATGAGAATTCATTAGGGGCAGGTTGAGTTTAAGGTGCCCAGGGCATATGGCTACTGTGTCCTATTGGCTGTGGGGTCAGAAGAGAGATGTGGGATGGAGACAGAAGTTTTTGAAAACTGTCACATGCTTAAACCAAAGACCAGAGTGACAGAAGGGAGAGTGTCTAGGGAGAGTGAGAAGAGAAAGGGCAAAGATGGACATCAGGACAGAGGCTGAGAAAGCCTGGGTAGCGAGGTAGTGGGGACATAGGTGAGTGTGATGCTTGGTGATCAAGGCTTTTTGTCTAGGACCCTCTCCTGTCCAGGGCACTCATTTCTTCCTGCCTGCTTGGACATTCATGCTGTCTGTGGGGCAGGGAAGGTGAGAGCAGAGATTTGTCAGAAGATCTTGCTTTGGGTCCCTGCTCTCCTGGATTACCAAGTGTCTCTGAGCATGTCAGGGTGTTTTGAGACCTTAGAGATTATCCAGTCCAATCCCTGTGGTTCACAAATGGGGAAACAAATATCCTGAGAGCAGATGGGACTTGCCCAAAGATCATCCAGCATGTCACTGGTGGAGCTGGACCAGGGCCCAGGCATCCCTTCCCCTGTCCCAGCACCTTACCTCAGGGCTACCTTTCTGGAACCCATGATGGGGCAACATCTGGACACTTGCCAGCCTGCAGGTGCCTAGTCTGCGGAGGGTAGGCAGGCCACATGTGAATTCCTGTCTCCTGGGTTGGTTTCAGAAGGTGTGAGCAAGTTGGTAAGGTGACAGCCCAGATGCTTCTTGGGTTCCCGAAAATGGAGTTATGTTTAGCAGCATCTTCAGAACCAAAGGTGGGGTGGGGTGGGAGCTGCAGATGTCGCGGGGGCCCTCGGAAGTGAAAAGAGCCCAGTGACAGATCTTCTTTTCATGTTTTTCACAAGTTCACTGTGCAGCAGGGCCTCCCAGGTTGGGAGCTGAGCAGCCCAGGCTTGGCAGACCTTGTGGGGAGGGTGTAAGTGGTGAGAATCCCCAAGGACCGTCCTCACCTGAAAGCCCAGGGCTTGTGAAGATGGGCCGTCCAGCTCTCTGGTGCCCAACTTGCCCAGTAGGAATCACTGGGCTCCCTGTGTGTTATCCATCTAGGTCCCTCCCAAGGTCTGCGGAATCAGGCTCTCTAGGGGAGGGGCCTGGAATTCTATATTTGCACTAATTGCCTTAGGTGATTCTGGGGATAGTTTGGGGAAAACTGGTCCAGGGTGGCCAATGACTTAGTCCTGCTCACCCAAGGGCACCCTGGGAGGGTGGAGCGGGTCATCAGGCAGTCTTGTGAGGGACTGATCTGCTAGGGCCCTGTTCCTCCAGGAGGGGCAAGCAGGGCTTTTGGAGCCCTGGGGATCTGCTTCCCTTCCCCAGAGGGTCTGCAGCGACAGCTCTGTAGTAATGAGAGCAAAAGGACAAAGCTTGATTGAGGCCTGTCTCTCAATGCCAAAGTTTGCTGGTTAAAGAACAGAGGGAAGGGCATTTCTGGCCAAGAGAAAGCGTGGATATAGGTATGGTTTATAGGAATGGGGAAGGAGATGGAGCTGAGACTGATGGGCTTTGTTGCCAAGCTAGGGGTTTGGCCTTACGTTGTACAAAATACACGGCCTTACAACCACTGAAGGGTTTTAACGGGAGAGTGACAGTCAGAGCCGTGTCTCAGAAGAAAATGAACTCATGGGAACAGGTCCTGTGCTGATGGAGCTGGGCTAGCCGCAGACAGAGGGAAGGTGTGAGGGGTGCACCGGGGCAGGGAGAAGAGGCAGCAGCTGGAGCAAGGCTGCTTTTCTCAGACTGTTAATTCAGAGGGGTATTTGCTCCCTGGGGCCAAGGGGTGCTTGGGGACCTCGTGGTCCCCAAGGAGGGCAGACAGGCCTGTGCCCTGGGCCTGTGGGTTCTCACCAGCATGGTTCAGGTGAACTTTGATGTGAGCTTGTGGTCACTGTTCCCACCTCTGTTCTCTAGGTTTCTTCCTTTGTTCTTGTGGCTGGTTTGCTTCACAGACAAAGCTGTTTACACTAGAGTAACAGTTCCCAAAGTGTGTTCCCTGACAAAATGGTTCTGTGGCCAAATAACTTTGGGAAATGGTGGGTTAAATAAAGTGATGGGGGTTTCTTGACTGCACAACTTTCAGAGCCTTTGGTGTGTGGCATGACTTCCCAGAAGCAGGATTTAATATGCAGGGTTCCCACCCGTCATTGAACAGTGGACGTGTTTTTCCATCGAGCGTCTTGCTGGGTCTAATGCTTCCTGGAACCCACTGTGAGGGAGCCTGATCTGCGGAGAATACTAGGAGCCTGGGTTCAGCTCTTGGCTCCAAGTGGCCTGTGTGTGGGTCTTCACTTTTTCCTCTTCCCTCTACTCCTGACCTGCCACTGTCTCAAAATCCACCATCTGCATCTCATCAATTTTTCTTCTGTGCCAAGAGCTCTCTTACTAACTCATTTCCCTCATCTGGACCCGTGTTCTTCTAGGCCGGAAACTTGGGTGGTTGGTCACGCTTGTGCTGGACGTGGTACCATGAGTACCCTTTCCACGGCCACACTGACTCCCAGGAGGAGATGTCTCCTCTGCACCTGCAGCCTGACCATTTCATGCAGCCTGTGGAGCAACGAGTCCTGTGGCCTGCTAACTTCTCCTTCCCTCCTCCTCTCTAGTCGGCCCCATGCTGATTGAGTTTAACATGCCTGTGGACCTGGAGCTTGTGGTGAAGCTGAATCCGAAGGTGAAGGTGGGCGGCCGCTATACCCCCCAGGAATGTGTCTCTCCTCACAAGGTGGCCATCATTATTCCGTTCCGCAGACGGCAGGAGCACCTCAAGTATTGGCTATATTACTTGCACCCAATCCTACAGCGCCAGCAGTTGGACTATGGCATCTATGTTATCAATCAGGTGAGGTCTGGGAAGACGGAACAAGAAAGGGGTGTGTGTGTGCAGTTTGTGCATAATGAGGGGAGTGATTTCATAGATGCCTGGCATTTTGCAGTGAGGAGCCAACCCCACCACCAGTGCAGAAGAGCTAAGTGCCATTGTGCTTGCTTACTGCTATCAACTGTGTTAGCCAAGGGAAATTGCTGAGGGGATTTGTCTGTTTTGTTTTTGTTTTTGTTTTTTGGAAGTAGCCTTCCAGCAAAATTGAGAAAAAAGACAACCCTAAGTAAACTGATTTATCCCAAAGTAAACTGATTATTTCCCATCTTTGTATAGCTGTATATTTTCCTTTTAAAAAGAAAACTGCTATTTAGATGTCAGACTTTTAGGCAACTTCGAAGTTTATCCAGTCAGACTGTGTCTTCCGAGGCACCTTGGTTCGGGCCGCATGCCAGCCCCTGGCTAAATATGTCTGGGGAAGTCTGGCTCGTGGGCCATCTGAGAGTCACGTGGACTGGGCCAAGTCTGAGCAAAGAGTTTCTTACTGTGTATCTGATCCTTGTGTGTTGGGCTTTAGCCCTGCTTAGGAAACTAATGCTAAAGACATGTCAGCCCTCATTACCATGACCTGGAGAATCAGATTATCTAAGAGGCATTTTTATTGAAATAAATTTATTTCCAACCTGAAGAGCATTATTAATTTTTTCTAAGAGTATAACTTTGGTATTTCAAATTTATCCCAAATTCTTAAATATATATTTTTACACTGTAACCTAGGCGCAGTAACACATCTTGCTTAATCTGCGTACCAAATTTCACTGAAGTTCATTTGAAGAGAAAGAGTATGCCCATTCTACAAGGCCCAATGTCCATTTCAGGATAAACTCTGGGTCTGCTTGAGGTAGTAAAATTGTTGGCAGTTTACAGCTTCCATCAAAGCTGAGGGACTGTGTGCATCTTCCCTTGGTCCACAAGGGAGGCTGGAAACAGCAGTCTGTCCACCGAGCACTTCTGAGGACTGCTGTGGCATGGTGCTGCATCACTTGCTGCAGGGAGATACTAAAGAAGTGTAAGGTCTCAGTCCTACCTGTCCTGAAGCTTTCAGCCCACTTCTGGCAAGTAGGATCCTCCCAGGGAACAATTTCTTAATAATCCCAAAGGCATATGATTGGATGCTGACTGCCAAATGCTTTGGAAGCTCAGAGGAAGGAGAGAGAACAATGGCCCGGCAGAACCAGGATATAAACTAGGTTCTGGGGGGAGAGATGGGCATCTCAGCTGGGGCCAGTGAGCAGGGACCTCAAGGCAGAAAAGAACCTTGCAGGTTGCTGGAGATCAAGATGACCATCGGGGTAGGAAAGCACCAAAGGCTCTGAGGCCAGGTGTCGGAGCTGAGCCTGTCAGGTGGGGAAGAGCAAGGCAAGCCCTGTGACAAGGAAACTGAAGCTCAAGGTGGGAGAGCACGTGGTGGGCAAACCCCTCAGGGATTTTTGAGTGTCTCGGCCAAGTGAGGTACAACTAGGGCCCTTATGAACACCTGCAAGCAAGACAGCCATGCAATTGTGGGTCATTTTGGAAGAATATTGGAGAATGTAGGAGAGAACAGGTAAATGTCCTGCAAAGTGCAGGTCACTTCAATCCAACAAGTATTAGTTTAAGTCAAACCCTGTGATTAAGAAACATTTGTCTGATGCCAGTGAGCACATATTGATCATGGCAAGACTCAGGAACCTGTTACTGAAGCAACAGCAGTGAGCACCTGGAAGAAGCCACAGTCACCAGGAGCCAGCAGGGATGACTAAGAACAAGCCATCCAGCTGTATCTCATGTCTCCCTTAACAGTTATTATACCAGTCGATGGATACACTGTAGACACCTTGCTGTCAGAGCTTATTCAGCAAGGCATCTGGTGGTATCCCTGATTAGAAGACAAATCCTCCTGAGTAGAAGACAGACAACTGTGGTCTGGATGGCATATAAGTAGATTAAAATATATAGCTGCGTAAAGAGGGTAAAAGAGAGTTAGTGATGATGCCGATTCTTTGAATTTAGGTGGCTGTGGTCAAGGAATACTGGAGGGGAAGATGCTGTGTCTAGATATATTGTATTTTGGGTGAATGGGAGACTTCCCTGTTCAATTATAAAGTCAAAGCAAATATTGGACTGGTGAAATTTAGCCTCCAGCTTAAATTCCTGAGACATAATTTATATATTCCCCAGGCTTCAAACAACAGATTTCTGAATGTCCTCCACCAGCTACACGCTCCTGCCCGCCCCAGTCCAAGTTGGTGGAAAACTAAACAAGCCAACTCAGACCAGGGACACCACTGTGCTGGCTGGCACCAGCACTGCCTGAGACGGTGCTCCTCCCAGAGTGTGTTTTCCAAACTGGAGCCACACGCACTTGAGGAACACTTGTGAAGCAGGTCTCATTCCCGCAGAGCCTCCAGAGTGTTTCCCGAGCTTGCCTAACTGGAGAACCGTTTTCCGAGAACCCTCTTAAGTGATGAGTGTTTTGTGAATCACACTTTGGGGGAAGCAGCCTAAATTAACACCTCCTCCCAACAAGACCTTACTTTCCCTAGGACGCTAGGAACTTCCCATCCTCCCTCCCTCTCCTTTCTTTTTCCACTTGCAGCTTAGCATCAGAAATATTTTATTTTTAGTTTTTCAAGCATATATACGTTTTTCTCTCCAGTCTTGTTAGTATCATCTTTTTTCCCCCCTCATACGTGGTTTTGTTTTGTATTGTTTTTTCTTTTTATCCTTCCTTTCTCTGCTGAGGGTTAACTTTCCGCCTTAGGAGAATCTTTTCCTCTTCTCCCTTTCCCCCAGCTAGTCGTATATCTTATGCTCCCATTCCACCCTGATTATCTTTTTGGGAAAATGTGGTCAGAGTCCAGATAACCAAGTCAAAAAAACCTTGAAGTCTTCCCTGCGTTTCCAGTAAAGAATATTATCTAATACATAATAAAGTGATGATAGGAAACCTGAACCCTGAAATGGAAGAGGCAGAGGGGAGAACATTTGGAATTTGTCCATTTATAAAATAGGAACTTCCTGTGTTCTCTGTTTTACAGCTATAACGTAGAAGAAGAAGAAAGGGATTTTATAGCACCTGGCTTTGACCTTTGTGCTCTGTTTGTTGAGCAAATGAACCTTATGAGCTATTAGGCCTCATTAGAGCCTCTCAGCCTCTTCCTGTCCCAGACACTTGCTGTCATTTTGACTTTTCATTCACACATCCACACCTACCACTTAAGATTAGATGTAAAGACTGCTTAAAGTAGGGGTGGCCTCTGAGACAGCTAGTTCAGGGACTCCCAGACAAGCTTCTTGGTATAATATGGAACTTCTTTCTGCCCCGTTGAAATGCTGTGTACAGCCTGCCGTTTTCAGAGGGTCACAGGAATACTGTTCTACTTGAAGTAGGCGCCATGTTCCATTTCCACCTCCTTAGCGTCCCCTTAGGTCTTTGCTAGGATTTTCCCAGACCTCCGAGGCCAGTGTGAAAACTTCTGCTCCATGTCACAATTTAGGAAACTGAGGCTCAGAGAGGGAAAGTGACCAGTAGAAAGTCACATAAATAACAGCAGGCTGCAGCTCGAACCCCAGCCCCTGACTCCAAGTTCAGTGCCCTCTCAACGCACAATAGTGACTCTCCTTGAGGCCATGTAGCCCCTGCCCCCACCGTGTTTCTCAAAGCCTGGTGTCCAGGGGCCAGGCGCGGTGGCTCACGCCTGTAATCCTAGCACTCTGGGAGGCTGAGGCGGGAGGATTGTTTGAGCTCAGGAGTTCGAGACCAGCCTGAGCAAGAGCGAGACCCCGTCTCTACTAAAAATGGAAAGAAATTAGCTGGATAGCTAAAAATATGTAGAAAAAAAATTAGCAGGGCATGGTAGCGCATGCCTGCAGTCCCAGCTACTCAGGAGGCTGAGGCAGGAGGATTGCTTGAGCCCAGGAGTTTGAGGTTGCTGTGAGCTAGGCTGATGCCACCGCACTCTAGCTCGGGCAACAGAGTGAGACTCTGTCTCAAAAAAAAAAAAAAAAAAAAAAAGCCTGGGGTCCGGGTCCAGGGCTGGGAGAGAGCTCCGTATCTGGCCTCAGTCCTGGCTCTGCCGCTTCCACTTAGGCTCTTCAGACCCCAGTTTCCTCCTCAGGGGAAGGGAAGGGTGTAGCATCTACCTCCTGGGGCTGGTGAGCCCTCAGTGAGCGTCATCCATTTAGCATCAGCTGTTTGTTGCTTCTCCACCCTCCACTCTTCCTGCCTGTTTCCTCTGCTGGGCATGGTAAGTCCTCCTGTGCTCTCCTGCCTCCTGCCTCCTACCAGCATCAAGGACCCTTCCTCCTATTGGTGTGGACTCCTTGGGGTTAGAATAATGGATAATAGTGGGAGTCTGGTGTCAGAATCTCAGAGCACTCAAGGGCCATGTGATGCATCTAAGCTGTTTCAGAGTAGGGTTGTGTCTCAAGCTCTGCTCACAAGAGTGAACTTTCACAGGCTTTTATGGCTCATACTCCTGCCCCCAGTAAGCTATTAACCACCCCCATTTGGTTTAGGCCCCTCTAGTCACCACAACAACTTCTATCTCACAGTAAGTATATTGGAGGGGTGAGTAGGAGAGGCTTTCCCAGTCGAGAAAGAAGAACAAGCCATGCTTTTTGTCCCCAGGGTCTCCTCCGCCCCTCCTGCCTTAGCTCAGTGCTGTGGGAGTGTCCCATTTGGCTCCTAGCACCCCGAGACACAGACGTCCAAGTGCAGCACCCGGGGCCTTGGTTGGGGGGTAGATGTTGAGGTGTCATAGCAAACGGGGGATGCATGCTTCACTTCCTCATACCTCAGTCTGGAGAGGAAACTGCACCACCCAAGGTGGAGGGAAGGCAGGTTGCCACCTGGCAGCACCAGCCCTGAATAAAGGAATGCAAGCTGTCTTGGGATTACCTATCATAAAAATTACAAAATGGGTGAGGAATGTAGGCGCAGCTGGCCAGGTGGGTTTGTCATGACCGTGTCGGAGCTGGTACCCAGGACTGGTCTCTCCAATTTTATCTGTTTATCTTCTGGCACTTCTGTTCTTCTCCCTCAGCTGCCTGAGATCTTTCTAGTTCTCACCGTGTCACTCCCTCTCTTTAAACCCTTCAGTATGTCCCCAGTGCCCGCAGGCAATGGTCTAAAGGATCTGAAGCCCTGAGCTTAGCATCCAAGACCATTTGCAGTCTGGCCCTGACCTACCCCCAGCTACTTCCTCCTCTTCCCCCTTTGACAAGCTCTGTGCCGCAGCAACTTCACCCAGACACCTCTGTCCTCCTCCTTGTGTCTTTGCTTATGCAGAGTCCCCTATGCCCTTGGTGGCTTGCTTTCTGGCTATCTTTTAAGCACCCCTCTCCCCCAATCTCTTTGGCTCTGTGGGGCCCCTAACAGGAGCTGGCTCCTCCCTCGATGCTGTTCCCAGGCCACTCAGCACTTTCTGGCAAAGGATGATGATCTGTGTTCCTGCCTCACCCCAGCCCTGGACTCCCAGTCCCTCGTGCCTGACTCCCTCTGCCTCCCTGACCACGTAGCTCGTGCACAGTCCGGCATAGGCTCAGGCAGGGATTGGAGCACAGGGCTTCTCCCTGGGATTCCCACCCCTTTATTTACACCCGAGGGGTCGCAGCACCCCTTGCTCTTGGTCTTCTGGCTACATCTGGGTCCCTTCTTTCCCAGTCGGGCCAGGTCCTGACCCTCGGGAACTTGCACAGCCCCTCCCTGGGCCTCTCCCCAAAGCTTCCCTTCATTGCTGACCAGAGCACAGACTGCCTGTGACATAGTCCTTGGGGTGACTTCCCTTTTCAGGAAAAATGCAAAGAAGCTACTTTAGCTCCATGGTTGTTAATAATCATAAAATTCCTTTATGGTCCTTTGGACTCAGCGTGTTTTCTGGTCTCACCTTGAATTTTGACCATCACGACCCCCCAGTGAGGCAAATGGGTCCTCTGATTGCTCCTGCTGAGGGGAGTCTCCAGAGGTAGGCACATGACGGCTGGGTGGCAGAGCTGGGATTCAGACAAGGGTCACCTGAGGCCTAAGGAATGCCTCACCTTGCCAGGGTTATTCCCAGAATGCCACACACACACTGCCAACACTGAGTGTCCCTAGGACCTGAGAGGAGGGCTAGCAGCTCTTGAGTGACGGCCTCAGAGCCCCCCACCCCGCCCCCGCCCCATTGTTATGCTAGGTGACAGGCTGTGGATAAGTAGAGGGGGGACCCAGCAAGCTGCCCTGAGATGTCTTTGTCTGGCTTTGAAATTTGCTTCCTTCTCCTTTTCATCTGTATACTGTGTTAGGGTGGTAGGGTGCTAGTTCCAGGCTGCTTGTGGACAGATTTGGAGACAGCCCTTTGTGCCCCCAGTGAGCAAGAGCATCTGTCACCTCGCTTCAGCAGCTTATCTCTGTCAGTAGTCTAGGCAGCTGGTTCCTACAAGAGGTCAAGATCACTTGGGGTATAGCAGACTCACAGGCCCACCCCATCAGTGAGGGCAGTTGCCTGGGCACTACCATCTCTATTCACCAACCCCCGTCCTGCCTCCCCTTCCCTCCCTGAGCTGTTAGTGCCCAGATAGGTGTGTGTGGGCATGGGGCTCCGTGGGGTGGGTGGAGCTGGTCCTGGCTGCAGGTGGTGGGGGGAGGTGGGAGGAGGAAGTCTGGGGGGTGGCTCTGTGCCTACTTGCTGTTTCCCCCCTCTGTCCATGTCTCTCTCCGTTCTCCTGGAGAATGTGGAAGCACTCATATTGCTGCTAAATTGTCTCTGTAGATGTTGTCTGGGAAGGGACAAGGAACGATAGCTTGTAAGGATCTGCCTTTGCATTGGAGCAAGGGTGGGCAGAACCGGCCCCTTTTCCTTTGCAGCCTTGACCCTTGCCTCCCTTTTCTTTACTTTGCTTCCTTGCATCCATCCTTTCTTTTCTTTTTCCTTCTAGTGGGGCCTTTTGCCTTTACTTATAAATCCTGTTTGTAGCAAAGCAAGCGAAAGGAGGAGTTCTCTGTGATCTGCTTCTTCCTCTCCACCTACCTTCTCTTCTGTACTCTCCGCCTCCTATAAAGAAAGAGAGAAAGTAATGCCGACCTAACTACTGCTGCCACTGC
The DNA here is from genome assembly GCA_028533085.1 of Varecia variegata. Classification (NCBI taxonomy): domain Eukaryota; kingdom Metazoa; phylum Chordata; class Mammalia; order Primates; family Lemuridae; genus Varecia; species Varecia variegata. Next base: position 97,632,575 of record CM052443.1, on the reverse strand, counting down.
TGCTGCCACCACCGCTGCTACCGCCACCCTGGTAATGTCCACACGCCCCCAGGTCAACCTAGAGCCAGGGCTCTGCTGGTCAAGGGGAAGCCATGTGAATAAAATAAGCCCACGAGTGTGTCATCCTTGGGCCTTGGGGTCTCCCAGGCAAGGCCAGGGCCTCTGTGGGCTCGCTGGGAGATGCCAATGTTGCTGGAAGCCAGCCTGTGGTGTAGAGGTCTGAGGGACTTTCCCTATTTAGCTTCAGCCACAGTCGAGCTCATACTTTATGTATATCAACTGTTGTGTCCTGCTTTTTTTCTTAAATCCTATATCATCTGCATCTTCTATGTTATTTCATTGTCTTCATACTCATTATTTTCCATGCCTTCATAGTCGTTGATCATAGAGTTCTGTCATAATTAATATCCTTTTCTCTGTTAGAAGGCGTTTACATAATTTCCACTTTTTCACAAGTGTAAATAATACCATAATGAACATCTTTGAATCTGAAGTTTATTCTGTGTTGGCTTCTTCCACACTTAGGATCATCTCCCCAGGCTAGATTTTCAGATGCAGGATTATGGGTTCAAAAATTTTTTTTACACATTTTTAATAGTTCTTAATACAAATGGCCAAATTGCTTTCCAAAAGAGAAGCCTTTATTTTCACAAGTATTTTTCTCCAGCCTGTATCTTAAACATCCTGAAAGTGCTTAGCGCTACCCTCTTGATGTATTCTACAGAAAGCCAACGTCGCAGTGCCTTGGGCCCTGGGAGAAGCGGGGAGCCTGCTGGGGTGTAAAACCGTCTCTGTGCTCACCTCACCTAGAATCCCTGCTGGGCTGTTCTAGGAGCTCAGTTCTCTCTGAAGGCTACTTGAGGGCCTCCATCCAATCTGGGCTCCTGTGTGGCAGGGGTCAAGGATGTGCTTGCTCTTGAGAGTGACTACTGTGGCCAACAGAGAGCCACCCCTCAGCCTGGTCCCTGGCCCTGAAGGGCCGTTTTCTCTCACTCACTGGGTGAAGAGTTTAAGTCTCAGATCCAAGTTTTGTTGAGGGCTCCTCTGTCTGAGCTCTGGGCTACCACATTATTATGGTTAAAAACTAGAGCCCAACTGCTGTGAACTCATGGGTGAGTGAGTATTAGCCCTCCACAAACTCAGCATTTGTGTAATCCCAGTCTCTTCCCAGTAATTATTTGGGGATCACCTCTGAGCCTGTCCACTGTCCCAGATCCACACTTAGGCTACAGAAATGCCCCGTCAGAGCTTCTCTGCTGCTCGTCTATTACCACTTTCCCACAACTCGCTCAGCCTAGCTCCTTCTCTTGATGGCTGAGTGGGCACAGAAGAACGTGCAGAGGGTGTTTCAGCAAACATTGCCACTGGCTGCAGGCCTGCCCCTGGATCTGTGGTGTTAAGAGCCTGGGGGTAACTGCATGCATGGTAGGGTGGGGGTGGCTTTGTGATAGGCCAGAGTACATGTATGGGAGCCCTAGTGTCTCTCCCATCACATAGAAATTCTGATCCATCGAGAGTCTTGGCTTCGGGTGGACGTTTCCAGCCTTGTTACTGCTGTGTCCTTTGGTGGAGGAGAGGCCAGGTATGGCCAGTCCCTAAGCCATCATGATCTGGGATGTGTCTGTTGAAGTACACACGTGGGCCTGGTATCCAGGGAAGGCAGGGTAGGGGACAGAACAAACCTTCCAGAGACTGTTAGGACGAGGGGGATGTGGCTTTCTGTCATTGGTCATCTGAGCCCTATTGTAATCAGGGGAAGGCCACTCTCACCTTCCTTAACCACACATTTAGGATTTTCCTAGGGATTGGACCAGACTCTGGTACCTGCCCTGAACCCCCCCACAAAGACTGCCTGCATGTGCAATGCACATGCCCAGGGAGCAGGTGAGGAATGAAATGGGAAGCGGAGCCTCTGCCTTTAGCCCTTGGGGGGGGGGGGGCATTCTCTACTTAACCACCATTATTGCCTAGGCCTGTCTCTCACTGGGATCAAACAATAGCTTCCTAACTGGTCTTCCTGCCTTCACTTGGTTGGGGCACAAATCCCTCCTTGACATGCAAAACATAGTTTAAGACTCCCCTGGCCTAAATATTAATAAAAGATAAAACCTAAGTACCTTAGCAAGCACCTAACCGTCTCTCCCCCCTCTTCACTCCCCCCCAACAATTTGGCCCACTTCTGCCTTCTGGCCTCACCCATTCTAAAGTTCCTCAAATGTTCTCTTTTCCCCACAGACTTTACAAATGTGCTCTCTGTACATGCCTTTCTTTGCTCCAGAACTGTCCTCTCTCCCGCCACCACCTCTGCAGTCTGGGTCTGGTCCCATTTTGCCTGCTTTCTCTGGTCCCCCTCCTGCAACGACCTTTGCCCAGTCATTTTGGGATCATATGTACTTTTTGGCCTCTCTTCTTCCTGTCTTCTTCCTCTAAGAGCAGTCAGTTGCCCTAGAAGGAAGTGATAATTTTAACTCTTATTTACCAACCTAAGATGAAGCCCACACTTAAAAACTGGGTCTTTCAAAGGGACACCTGCGCCCAGCACGCCGGCTCCTCTTCACCCAGTGTGAGTTCCCACACATTTCACAGGTCTCTGAAGGGCTCTTTGCTTTCCTTTGCTGCTAGAGACTCTAAATGCATAAGCCACAGGCTAATGCACTTGAACCTTAACCCTTTTTAGTAAGTCCCCCTCCATCAGAGAAGCAGGATTTGGAAAGAGTCTTGAAGCTGATTGGAAAGGACACGGGAAACACTACAGAAGGCAGAGTTTCTGGGTTGGATCCCTGAGAGACATTTTGAAAAGTCTGAGTGGTCAAGATAGATGAGAAAACCTATTCCTATAATATTAATAATTACAGTAGCTGACACTTATTGCCAGACAGTGTGCTAAGGTTTTTTCATGCATTGTCTCATTTAGTACATCTCATTTGTTATCTGCATGACTCAAAAGCAGAAACTGAGGCCTGGATGTGTGATTTGCCCAAAATCACATAGCTAATAAATAAAGAAGCTGGCATTCCTGGGATAAAAATGCATGTATCTGTCACGATAGTGTATTTGGCCTGGCCTGACAGTGCTTGATCAATGTTTACTTGAGTGAATGAAGTGTCAGATGCACTGGAGGAATGTGCTCAGCGAGGAGGGACAGGAAGGAGGGCTGGGTGTCCTGCCACCTCCTGTTAGTGGTGGGGATTAGTAGGCTTGCCAGGGCCTGTCTTTCTTATCAAGAAAGGTGAGTGCCCAGGTGTTACGGCATTTCACCCAAAGAAGCCTAGAAAAGGCTTAACTTTTCTGTAATCCCAGGGGAGGAAGAGGAAGACATGATTTCCTCATCCACCATTCTGTTGGTATGGTGTTCCCAGGGGCCCTGACAGGTCATGTCACCGTTGAAGTGTACCAGGCTATTCCCTTCTCCCTGGATCACACAGACGAGGCCAGGCTGGCAGCAGGGATGGGAGGAATGATGTGTAATTCGGGTTATTTTGGAAAACTGCCTGGCCAGTTCTAAGTGTGGGCCAAACACTGGGTACCTTACTGAGTTGGAGGAGCTGTGGCACCACCTGTGGTCAAAGAGGTAGAACCAGGTCTACTTCTTGGGCTTCTCCTCCAGGCTGCCATTGTTCATGGGCCTTGGCTCCAGAGGTGCCCATTTTTGGTTCCAAATTTCCAGTTCCTGGAGAGGAAGAATGCTTAGTTTAATCTCAGGCATCCGATTGATCAAATAGTCATGGCCAGCAGGCCAGATCTTGTGGTACAGACATGGCCACCAAGAGCCCCCTGTGCCAGTTACTGGGGAGTGACCTAGAGAAGGGAGCATTGGCATGAGCCGGGAAGCCTCCCTCTGGGTATCTGCTATACAGGTGTAAAAAGGCTTTGTTGGAACACCTTTCTTTACTTTTTGGAAAAGTGTTCAATGGGGCAGAATGTGTTTGAAATGTAAGCCGGGGTTGGGGTGAAAGTTGTTACAGGATTGTCAAGGTGATTAAATGAAATGCCATACATGCAAAAACACTTATCTTGTGCCTGACACATGATATCCCCCCAATGAATATTAACAGTATATTGTAATAATAATTATTCTAACAACTGCATAGTTTTTATATTCAGTTTCTAAACTTTGAACTTCTTTGAACCCATGATGCAGAATCCTAAATCAACTCTTAGCCAGTGGGACAGCCAAGGAACACAGGTGCCTTTGGGCACAGCCTTCTTTTACCTCACATGGTTAGAAGGTGTTGGTGGAGGGAGGGGTAAAGAAAGGAGCTCCTGTGTGTAAAATGTGTCCTTAATTCATTTACTATTCTCTTAGCTGCTTTTTCTGATCTCCTGGCACCTGTCTTTCTCTCAGTGGTTTGCTTCCCTGCGTCCCCCGGCTGAGGCTGGGTAGCTGGGGCGCGTCCATGTGCTCTGTACGCACACAGGCAGCCTTGTGTGGAGTGCCGGTTTCCAAGTCCTCTTTCGGGGGCATGGAGAGAGGACTGCCTGCCCACTTTTGAGATTATGTACTGATTGCAGGCCCTTGTGGAACGCTTTTCCCTAAAGTAGCGGGTCCTGATCTTGTTCATCCCAGGCGTGGGGAAAAACACTAAGTGAAGAACCCAAAGGTATTGGGGCTTAGTTTGTTTCTTCATGGTGCTATTGCATGGATCCTGGTCAGGATGAGAGCAGGTGTGCAGAAGGGCTTTGTGACCGCTGAGAGTGAGAGGCAGCAGTGTCAATGCCGGGGCTTCCTCACTAACCTGGGGCCGTGGAAATTGGTAAGAGCTGAGTTCTCTGTGCTGACCCCTGAGGGGGCCCTTTGGTTGGAGGTTCCCAGAAGGGGTTGCCATCTGCCATTGTATGTTGAAACCCATCCTTCCATCTATTCATTCATTCATTCATCAATCATTCATTTATTCAGCCAGCCAGCAATTATGTACTGAGCTCTTACTGTATGATAGGCAGTGTGCAAGGAACTGAGTGAATAAAAAACAAAAATCTTAGCCTTCACTGAGCTTGCATTCTAGTGGGGGAGACTGAAAGTAAACAAGATAAATAAATAAAATATGCAGGGCCTTTGCACCAGCAGACTTGGTGCTTGGGGACCCAGGGGTTGTCACCCTGAAACAGGTGTCCCTCTTCTCTATTGCTCACACTATTTCTATCATGGTGTGTACCACACTGCTTCCTACCCTACACTGTGAGCACCATGAGTGCAGAGATTGAGTTGGATTCACCATATTTCTCTGGTGCCTGGTTAGGGCCTGAAAGGCACACAATGTGGTAATCAAACCGTAGTCAACTATATAAAGAGGGTAGAAGTGAAAAGTCCCACAGGTACCCACTAATGTCACCAGTTTCCTGGGTATCTTTCCTGGAATTAGTCTATTTTATAGTATATATATATATATATGTAAATGATACATGTTTAAATGCTCTTTTCATCTTTCCTTTTAGAGCTTCTTTAATTTTTGTTAATAGCTCTGTTCCATTGTATGGATGTACCATAACTTATTGAATCAGTTCCTAGTGACGCTTATGATGTTACTTGCAATCTTTTGCTATGATGAACACTCTACAGTGAACAATGTTGTTCATAGTCATTCATACACATGCAAGTCCTTCTGCAGGATAAATCCCTAAAAGTGGGATTACTGACTTAGAGGGTATCACACTCTGATTTGTAAAGTGGGGACAGAAAAATGAGGCGCGAGAGTTGACTAATGACCATGTAGGTAGTGGACAAGTTACCAGTCCCTGTGAACGTTCTGCCCAAAGGCCTTCAGGTGTCTGATATTTTTTTGTTTCTGTACCAGGCCGGAGAATCTATGTTCAATCGTGCTAAGCTCCTCAACATCGGCTTTCGAGAAGCCCTGAAGGACTATGACTACAACTGCTTTGTGTTTAGCGACGTGGACCTCATTCCAATGGATGACCATAACGCCTACAGGTGTTTTCCACAGCCAAGGCACATTTCTGTCGCAATGGATAAGTTTGGATTTAGGTAAGAGGTGTTCAGCCAGAGTCTGCAGTAAACATGTTTCTCTCGTATGTTGCCTGGGAAGTGCAGTTCCTTCAGCTCAGGAGTGTCTCTTCAGGCTCTGGAGGAGAATGCCTCATTTGAGAAATGGGTGCTCTTTAAGCCTTAAGTCAGTTATTATTTGAGAAGGAAAGATGGGTCCAGAAATGCGGGTAGTCTCTGCACATACAGGCAGGAGCAGGTTTTAATGTTTTGGAAGGCTCCCATCTTTAGATGTAAACACGTACTGTATTTTCTTGCTTTGTTCTTTCCCCTGCCCCACACAGTTGGGGAAACAAATTGGAATAATTTTTCACCCACTGAATTCTTGAGCTTGGATACCTCAGCAGATGTTCCTTGGCACTTTAAGAAGGGACATGATTCTCTTTCCCAGTAGAACACAGACTTCTGCTTAAATGCAGAGCCCAAACATTTCCATCGAAATGCCCCTAGTGAAGAGGCCAGCCCAGATGCCCTACTAGGGTATAATCCAAAGCCTATTGTCGTAGGTGGGAAAGGGCCTTGTAGTCCATTGTATCAGACTCTTTTTATCCTCATCATTTCTTCCTACCCTGTCTTGCTGGGGACATGAGGGCCATGATGTGAATATAGATGTGTCTGAAGTCCTTCCCCCAGATCAAAGGTATTCAGGCCCTAAACTTTCTGACTTAAAGGGAGAAAAATTTGAATTTAACATCACTTTTAGACTCTTCAGAAATCACTCTGCCCTTCTGTCTTCCCTCCCTCCCTGTTTGTATAGCTGCTTCTTCTTGAAATATGCAAGTCCATAACCTGACCCCTCTCAATCCCTGCCTTGGAGCCTGGTGGTGAACCTGGATGGGGCCCAAGTGGTCATCTGATTCCTTGCCACAGCACCATGTTTGTTTCACAGACAGCCAGTCAGGTTTGGGGATGGGGCAGGTAGTTGAGAAAGGAGCCGGGACAGCAAAACCAAATCTTGTGAATTTTGCACGTACTTCCCCTTGAAGTGGCTAAGAAGTCATTTAAAAGACACTGATTATAAAAAAACCTTAATGGCCTGGCCACCTTTGGTTCAGACCCTCACATTAAAAGTGTGGACAGTAGCATGGGGTGTGCCAAAAGGTGGATGACTCAGCACCGAAGTGAGGACACCTAATTACAACAGGTTCAGTAAAGCAGGCCTCCGGGGGTCTTTGCTTGTGGATACTTGCAGTCAGAATTCCCGAATGCATTTGAAAATAATAATTGCATCTTTATTTTCATATCCTCTGTATGGTTTGGCTGACTTCCCCCTCAAAGTCTGAGTTAGAGTGTTCCTTAATTTATGTGATGGATTTTGGTCTCTTTGGATTCCAGTAAGAGCATGAGTGTGGTTTGGAGTCACACTCAGGGTCAACATAAAACTGCAGCCCTTAGAGAACCCACAGGAAGGCCTTGGGGCATGTTCTGATTATTGACATTTCTCATTAGCACTTATTCTGTGTTCCTCAGGAGTTGACAAGTCATAACCATTGAGATATTGAAATACAAAAATTTTTGGAAGGATGAGAACCCAGGTGCCATACTACTTGCTTGCAAATATATAAAAATAGGTTCACCATTATGCATTTTATTTAGTCAGGATAAAGCAGAAATTCCAGAGAAAATTTTATTTTTGCAAATTTCTAGAAATGCTGCCTCAACTATTAGGGTCAGTGTTCAAGCCAAAGAATGAAAAGCTAGAATGGTAGATAGGATAGGGGGTGGGGCGGGGGGGCGTCCAAAACAGTGGGCATAGGGAGACTAAAACAATCTCAGGTGCCAGGACCTCCTGCATAAGGACTTCATTTGCAGGAGGAGGGCACAGGGGAAGCAGATGCCTCAGCCACTCTGGAAGAGGTGGGCTTATACCTGCTCTTGTTACTGACTGATTTTCTAGATAACTATAGAAACAGCTCTGTATTCTTGGAACGAAGATTCTACTTTTGATATATATGTCTTTAAGATAACCTGAGCCCTGATACAAAAGCAAAACAAGCTAAACCTTTATAAATCCCCCATCAAAAAGTTCCAGAGAAAAAAGAATAACTTTAAAAGTGTGTATGTTTTCAGCAAGCTTTGTTTTGGAGATTTTAAGACTAAACTAACCACTGGTCCTGTGTGTATGTGTTTCTCCCCCAGCTTGCCTTATGTTCAGTATTTTGGAGGTGTGTCTGCTCTAAGTAAACAACAGTTTCTCAGGATCAATGGATTTCCTAATAATTACTGGGGCTGGGGAGGAGAAGATGATGACATTTTTAACAGGTAACGATCACAGCTGAGATCTCTTTCTCCATTGTCAACTTTCATGTCCAGTTTTTGAATGAGTGAGTGCTTGGTTATTCTGCAAGGATTGACCCTCAGAAGGGATACAGTCCTCACTCAGCCCAAATTCTTAGGTGTGTCTTCCTGTAAGTCCTGAAGAGGGTCTTTAGGAAAATGAGCTTCTGATATTTTTGGATTAGCTTTGGAAAATGTAAAATGGGAACCAAGTGAAGGATGAGTTTACTTTGACTTGCTGTGTGCCATTTCGTACTGAAGGAGTAAATATATGTTCTTTGTAAAAATTCAGCATCTCATTGTGAGCCCCTTTCATCATAAAACAAGTTTCCTTGAGAAGAATCTTAACTTTCTGCACAGAATCTTTATGTTATATTTTTATTTTGGAATATTAGTGGGTTTTTTTTGTTGTTGTTTGTTTGTCTGTTTTTGACACAAGGTCTCGCTGTGTTTGCCCAGGCTGGTTTTGAACTCCTGGCCACAGGTGATCCTCCAACCTCAGCCTCCTGGGTAGCTTGGACTATAGGTGTTTGCCATCATGCACAGCTTATTTTGAAGTCAATTTAACATACACAAAACAGGGTAACGAAGACCCATCTGGCCCTAACAGCCATCATGCCATGGCCAATCCTGCCCCATCCGTATCCTAGGGCTCTTTTTCAGCTGGTAAACCTTTATCATTTAGGTTGTCTTTACAGGTGGTAAAAACAATCTATCAGTGGCATTTGGGTTTTGTTTTTGGTTTGTGTGTGTGTGTGTGTGTGTGTGTGTGTGTGTGTGTGTGTGACAGTCTTGCTCTGTTGCCCTGGGTGGAGTGCAGTGGCATTATCGTAGCTCACTGCAACCTCAAACTGCTGGGCTCAAGCAATCCTCTGGGCTCAGCCTCCCAGAGTTTATCAGTGGCATTTAAAACCACATTGTTCTGCTCAGTCCTCTCTGGAAATGGAGGCTTCCACCCCACCAGCTGTCGAAAAGAAGCACCTTCTCCCTCTGTGATCTAGTCTGAGCTTGTCACTGAGTTTTATATCAGAACACACCCTTGTGCAGCCTTTCTTAATTGGAGTACATTTATTTGCTAAATTAACAGGAGTCTGTCAGAGCAACACCTAAGTCATTCAGGGTTACTATTGTGTGAGAACTTGACATAGACCCCAAGTTTTTCATATAGGCCTTGAATAGAATATAGGTCATGTTCTATTAATTTTAGAACATGCAGGTTGGTTATCAAGCATGCATGTACTTATTGAGTATCTGCTGCATGTAGAGCACTATGCCAGGCAGGCCCAATGAGGAGGACACTGAAAACCTGAACATAGAGTCCAGACAGAAGCAAACCTGCTTCCACAGATCCACCCCTGGGCAAACACTCTGGACCTGTATGATAGTGTGCAGGGTTGATAGGGTACCACAGCCCTGAATGGGCAGCATGGCTGGGGAGCAAGGGGGCATCGAGGACAGACACACTAAGGTCTGGAAGGATGGGAGATGTGTGAGCAACTGTCTTGAAAGAGAAAAAAACCTAACATTTATCGTGACCTACTTACCATATGCCAGGCACCAGGATCAGCACTTGGAGGAGGCAAGGCCAGGAACCTTGAAGTCATCCAAGATCAACCAGTCCTGCCTCTTAACCAACTGTGTTATTTCTGCTGTTAGGGCTTTAATTTTGATCATCATTCCTTTTCCCTGAACCAACACAGAATCTTCCACCCTGTTCTGGCTGCCTCTAGTCTTGTTCTCTGCCCTCCATGCTTATACTACTTATTCAGAGAGACTTCCCCATGGTCAAAAACTTGTGGGGGAACACTGCACGTTATATCCCTTTCAGATGCTGGCACTGCTGGGTGCTACGAGAAGGCCTTGCTCTTCTTTTCGGCCTCATCGCCTGCCACTTCCCACCCCAGACCCTTGTCACCAGTCCCCAGAAATTTACATTGCTCCCTGAGGGCACCATGCTTGCTGTCACCTCCATGTCCCTGCGTTTGCTGTCCTGGCCACCCAGGGTGCTCTGGCAGACACCTGTTCATCCTCACAACTTGGCTCTGTCCAGTCGGCTCTGGCAGAGTTGGCTGTTCCTTACTCCGCACTCCCAGCCCCATCTTCCTCTCCTCACCTCCGTTCTGGCACCGAAGGCCTTATGTTCTGCGCACCCACCCTGTGAGTTTTGTGAGGGCAGACACCCCAGTGCCTGGCACATGGTAGGCAACACCACAAACTGCAGAACCGGTTGTAAAAGGACATGGAGTAGAGTGTGAGTTTTAACCAGTGTTGTGCTGTGCTGGGTTCTGGCATGATGCTGAGTGTGGGCTGAGTGAGAACCCCAAGCAGGATGGTGTAGGCTAACAGTCTTGCAGCTGGGACTATCTCTGTGACAATGACTTTTCCCCTTACTCTTTGCAGATTGGTTTTTAGAGGCATGTCTATATCTCGCCCAAATGCTGTGGTCGGGAGGTGTCGCATGATTCGCCACTCAAGAGACAAGAAAAACGAACCCAATCCTCAGAGGTACATTCTACGTTTATTCTTATTCCTTCATTCCCCTTTAGGATGGAGAAGGCAGGCTGCAAAAAGGAGGCTCTGGAAACGGCTCTGTGCCTCAAGGGAAACTGGGAGGCAGGGGAGTACGTTTAATGATTTCTTTTTAGGATTTTTGTTTTGACACCATCCCTTTGCCCTTTTTCCTTCTAGGTTTGACCGAATTGCACACACAAAGGAGACAATGCTCTCTGATGGTTTGAACTCACTCACCTACGAGGTATTGGATATACAGAGATACCCATTGTATACCCAAATCACAGTGGACATCGGGACACCAAGCTAGCGTTTTGGTACGCGAATAAGAGACCTGAAAATAGCCAGGGACCTTTGCTATGTGTCTCTGCCAATCTGCTGGGCTGGTCCCTCATTTTTACCAATCTGAGTGACAGGTCCCCATCGCTCATCATTCAGATGCCTTTCCAGATGACCAGGACAGTTGAGATATTTTGCCCCCGACTTGGCTCGGCATGTGACTTCTTGGCTCTGCGAGGCTTTTGTCATTGTAGAAACTGTCAGCCTTTGCGGGGGCATTCTTGATGTGTTCACAGTGTCACCCCAAAGAGTCAGAACTGTACACAGCCCAAAATTTGGTGACTGTGGGACTCATTTCCAGTGATAATACTGCTAAATTGTTGTGAAATAGGACAGAATTTCTCTAAATTATGGTGTTCTCAGTACTGAATGAAAAATTGGAGAGTGCTGCTGAAATTGGGTTGGTGTGATATTTTTTTTGGTTATCATATTTTAATAGAAAAACACACAATTTCAGTTATTTCATGCCCCCCCCACAACTTCTTTCAGTGGTATGCAACTATTACAATCACTGTGTGTGTGTGTGTGTCTGTGTGTCTGTCTGTCTGTCTGTCTGTCTGTCTTAGCAAAAGAATTTTAGAACTTGAGCCTTGGACCTTTTGTCCTGCTAATGTGTGAATTCCAAGGCAACTTTAGCCAACAGAGCAAAAGCCTTGGGTATTCCCACATTCAGTGGTCTCTCTCCAGACTGTCTGATTTCTGAATGTAAAGATTTTTTTTTTAATAGCAGTTTGTAGTGTTTTAAAGAAAGAACAAATTGAGTTCTAATTATGATCTAGCTTGATTTTGTGTTGATCCAAATTTGCATAGCTGTTTAGCGTTAAGTCATGACAATTTATTTTTCTTGGGCATGCTATGTAAACTTGAATTTCCTATGTATTTTTATTGTGGTATTTTAAATGTAGGGAGGGGATTGAGCATTTTTTTAGGGAAAAATAATAATGTATGCTGTAGTGGCCACACATAGGCCTATGATTTAGCTGGCAGGCCAGGTTTTATGAAAAGCAAAATCACCTTCTGGTCCCTTGACAGGCAGGGCCTTCCAGTCAGCATTATCTTGCCAGACCTCTGGGACAGAGACCTGGGAGACACAAGCCTCTGCAGAACTCTCCCTCTCCCCAGGTGGGCAGGGTGGAGGGAACCTCAACCTCCTTGGACTGACCCCTCAGGGCCCTAGGCTGTGGGGTTGTAAATAACAGCAATCAGGTTGTTTACCAGCCCTTCATACCTCCCCAGGTGGAGGGAACCTCCTTTCTGGCAGCTGGGGCCACCTCCCTGGGAAGCTCTGCCAGCCACACTCCCCGGGCCACACTGCATGACCAGTTCTCCTTCTTCCTCCTTCCTTGCTTGCCCTGCCTTTCTCCTTCCTCTCCCTTTCTGTTCCTTTGTCTCTTGCCTGTTCCCTAAAACTTGACTGTGGCACTCAGGGTCAAACAGACTATTCATTCTCCAGCATGAATGTGCCTTTTAATTAGCGATCTAGAAGGAAGTTCAGCGGAACCCACACCCCAGCTTCCTCCCAAGAACTCTGGTGCCTAAAGCTTCCCATTCCACCTCAGGTTTTTAGCAGGTGCTCCCACCCCAGTGAGGCTCACCCACAGGGATGTCTTTCATAAGCCCACCTCTGCTGGGAGACGTTTAGCCGTCTGGGGTGAGATGGCACAAGGCACTTCCTTTGCTGAGTGTCTTTGCCGGGTCCAGCCTGAGCTGAGGTCCTGAGATTCCGCTGCCTAGTCGCAGGGTTGAGCCCTCTGCTCATGGCAGACCCCAACCACTGCCCGCCTGGGCACCAGCCCTCAGTGGGGAGGCTGGGCTGGTGCCTGGCCCCAGTCTTATCTGTGCCTTTAATGCTTCCAGTATCTCACATGGTAACTTGGTTCTCTTTCCAAAAGCCTTTGTATTGGTTAACAATTATTTTCTACTGCAGAAGCAGCTGGGCTATGCAAAAAGTATTTCTCTGTCAGTTCCCCACTCCATAACAAGGATGTTATTAAAACCAGGAATGACTACACTGAGAGAGGGTTTTGGGAAATGCAAAGAATAAAGGCCTCTCTGTCCCCAGATTCTGACTTTTCCAAAGTGCCTTACAAGAAAGGAGACAAATGCCCTGAGTGGTAACTTCTTTGTTATTTACTTTACTCTTAAAATAAAATTCTACTTATTCTTTTTTCTTTCTTTTCTTCATTACGTTTTTGTTCATGTCAAGTATTTGGCTCATTCTCAGAACCAAGGGAAATACCGCCTCACCCGTTCCCCCCATTTGCTGACCTTTTAGTGCTCTCAGGGGGGCCAAGGCACGTTAGGCCTGGACACTTGCCTGGTCCACGAGGTGCTGCGGGCCCCCTTTCCTCACTGGGGGCTGCCAGGGCTGCGGGTTCGGGGAGCATTTCTTTCTCTTGGGAGTTATGACCATGATGTTGTCATGTGCTGTGCCTTTCTTTGTTTCTGTCCATGCCATTGCTTGTGACGCTGTGTGAAGTGTCCTTTGGGAAAGATCAGAGGACAGAGGTGGCACAGGAGGGTAAAGACAATGCTGCACTGGCCCTCAGCCTGGGCAGGGTCTCTGCTGACCGCTGGGCTGGGCCTGGGGGGCCCCACACAGCCAAGACGACAGCTTTCGTGTCCTACAGACCTGTTGTGCTATGTATTTTGATTTCCTGTGTATGCAAATGTGTGTATTTACCATTGTGTGTTGGGGGGGGTCTGACCTTGGTGTTCAAAACAAAAGTGTATTTTTGCCTTTAAAATCCAGTAATATAACGTGAATAAATGTCCCTATCTTTGTAACCACAAATCATTTCTCTTTGCTTTGTTCAAGGGGTATCATGGTTGTGGGGAGGGGTCGGGTAGGGTTGTGGCTGTAGCTGGGACAACAGGCATGTACCACCATGCCTGGCTATGGTTGTGACCTGTACTTCTGACAGGGCTGTCTCCTGGACTGTGCTCTACATAGTACACAAGCCTCCCTGGAATCAGATATTTCCCCATCTGAAACTCATTTTCTTTATCTGTGAAATGGGAATGATAACACATGGAGAATTTTTTGAGGCTTAAAAGAGATGCTATATCTAAAACAATGACCGATGCCTCACAGGTACTCACTACACAGTAGTAGTGCCATTTCAAAGTAGAATTTTTATCCCTAGCAGTTCTCTGGCTACATTTTGCTTTTTTTTTTTTTTTTTTTTTTGACTATTGCAGAGGATGGTTTTTAACAATTGCCAAGATGGTTCACATATAGATCTCAGAGTCATTTGTATAAGGTGCTCACAGTGTAACTTAAATGGAATTATCCAAAACAAAGTTTCTTGTCAGTTTCAGGAAATTTAACCAGATGCTCTTTAGAGTCCTAGTTGTTACCTAGGCCCTTGAGAGCCCCAGGCATCTCCTTGGTAGCCCTGGGTTAGGCACCAGCAGCCTCTCACATGCTGGTTGGATTGAATTGGCACTCACAGAAATGGGCCAGAGGAAACCAGTGTGCAGGAGAGGTGCCGTCCAGGTCAGGGGCCCTGCTAGCATGAAGCTGTGAGGGCAGGAATCACCTGGGAAATAGGAGCAGGCAGGGCAGCCCCTGTAGCCATTCCAGGGCCATCCAGCTGCCTCCGTCCATCCATGTGACTGCTGCAGGGATCCCGGGTGGCCGCAGGCCTGAGCAGAGGTGGCCCAGGGTTCAAATCTGACCTTCAAACAGGATGACTCTGGTCCTTGGGACAAAGTGCTGCCTTACAGGATCTGACAAAAAACCAAAGTGTTTTTACTTCTCTTTTCACATACCACCACTCTCAGCACTTCACTTTGACCCCAGATGTGTGGGGATTTCTCCCCACCAACAAGCAACTCTCCAGTGGACACCAGCTTGGTGTCCTACAATTTAACTCAATTCTGACACTACCTAGAAATTGCATCAGATCCCACAGGTTGAGGGCTCAATCTCACAAGATTGTCCCCACTTCACATGCCAGTCACAAGTAGTAGGTTGTGACTGACCTATACTTCTTTTTAAAATTTTCTTTATTTTTTAGAGACAGGGTCTTGCAATGTTGACCAGGCTGGCCTCAAACTCCTGGGCTCAAGGGATTCTCCCACCTCAGCCTCCCGAGTAGCTGGGATGACAGGCCTGCACTGCCACGCCTGGCTGTAGTTGTGACTTGTACTTCTGACAGACCCGCTATGAATCGGGGTTCCCTTAGCCCCACCTCGGGTTTGATTAATATTACAAAGGACACAGATGAACAGCCAAATGGAGAGCTGCATAAAGCAAGGCGTGTGGGAAGGGGAGAGGAGCTTCCACGACCTCTCCAGGTGCACCACCCTCTAAGCACCTCCACGTGTTCAGCTGCGTTTTTAATAAAGGCTTCATCATATAGGCATGATTGATTACATCTCTGGCCGTTGCTGGTCAGCTCGACCTTCAGCGCCGCTCCCCTTCCTGGAGGATGAGAGGTGGGGCTGAAAGTTTCAAGCTTCTAATCATGGCTTGGTCTTTTTGGTGACCAGACCCCACCCAGAAGCCTACCCAGAGTCACTTCATTAGGACAAAAGACGCTCCTATCACCTAGGAAATTCCGAGGGATTAGGTACTCTCTCAGGAACCAGGGTCAAAGACCAAATATTAGCACAAAAGATTCTCCTATCACCCCTATTGCTCAGGAAATTGTAAGGGTGTTAGGAGCTCTGTGCCAGGAACCTGGAGCAGAAAACAAATATATATTTTTTATTATATCACAATATCACACAGGACTTTGCAACTGTAAGGTCTGGGTTGAGTGGAACACACAAAGTGAAAAGAAAGTTCACCTTTCCCTCCCCAAAGACACACATATCCACACAGATGCATACATCCTAACATGCGTAACACGCCTGACATGTGCCTATCCAGCATGCCTGGGTTGAAATCCTGAAGATTAAGTGAGTTACTACTGTACTTACAAAACACTAAGAACATGTCTGGCTCGTAATAAGCATTGTAAGTATGATAAATGCTTGTTTCATTTTTAAAAATGCACGTGGGCACATGTGTTGACATATGCCTACAGACTGCCGTGTATACATTACACAGATAGACATATGCACACTCCCAAGTGCGGGTCTCTCCTTTTTCCTCTTCTAGGACACACGACTTGAACCAGTTGGGTGGGTGAACCTCAGGGTAAGGTGCTGCCTCCCCTCTGGAGACACCCAGGACCCCACTGGAGTGAAGGTGTTAGGAACGGCAGCCTTGGGGAGGGAGGAGTTTGGCCCCTGCTCCATGGGCTCCAAGGAGGAAGGTAGGGTGGAAGGAAGGGGACCAAGGATAGGCTCCTGGAGTTGGCCGTCCTCGAGAAGTGCTCTGTCTCTCATCTCCCACTTCACACAGGACCCAGAACCGAGCTTGGGCCAGGCAGAGCCCAGGAATCATGAGAGTGGGTTTGGTGGGCACCAGACCCCCCATATACTACCTCTTTTCTGGGGGAGAGCGTGACCTGTGTGCTAAATCACTGACCTACCACTGTCCTTGGAGGCAGGGCCATGGTGCCTGGGAGGTGGCTGCCCCTGGAGGCCTAGGAGTGGAGCCTCCCAGGCAAGGAGTGTTTGCTGTTCCTGACGGAGGCCAGCATGAGTGTGTGGCGAGGGGGATGAGAAGATGACCACATTCTAGGGGATTAACACGTTTCTACCACACATCCAGGCTCCCCTCCTCTTGTTTCTTCCAGGAGGTGGGAGTTCAGACATTCCTAGGGGCTGATTTCTTCTTAGAACTGGAACTTCTTACCCTGTCAGAAAGGAAATGAGGTTTGTCTGGCTGAGCCGGTCACGCCAGACTAGCCTCATTTCCTTCTTTGGCAGAGTCCCCGGGCAGGGAAGGTGGCTGCAGCCTTTGTCTGGGCTTCAGGACCTGTACCCAGGCTGTGAGGTGGAGGAATCTGCAGGACACGGTTGTCATGGGCGATAGGGTCCAAAGACTGGAACCCAGAGGAACGTGACACTCCAAGGACAAGATGTGTGCCAGGGCCACCAAGAGGAGACAGGGCACAATGATGTCACAGTGTATTTGGAGACAGTGTGGCCAGTTCATATGACCAGGAAGAAGCCATATGAACAATGATCATTACCTCTGACTCTGTCAGCCTTCCCACTCTCTGTGTGTCTCTGGGCAAATCAGTTCCCCTCTCTGCGTCTCTATTTGCTTTTTTGTTTTATGGCATGCTCTCAGAATCCACTCTTGGTCTCCCCATAGTTCTGCCATTCCCCCAGTAGGAAGTACCCTGGTCTTGGTTTTCCTCTCATCCCTGAGACTAACTTTTCCTGTGATCTTGAAGGCAGTCGCTTTAGTTCTGAGTCTTCATTTGTAAAAACAGCAGGGTCATCCCTGCCTGTTCTCCCTCCCTCCCAGGGCTTCCTTGAGCATCACAGAGTAAATTGTCCAAGTTCTACCCTGTGAGGCCTGAGGGCTGGGATGTCATTGCTGATGCCGTGCTCCCCTGCTGCCTCGTGCCCCCGCAGGCTCTGGGGAGATGCTTCCTGCCCACGCTGATGGCTTCCCCTCAGAAGCACTTCTTTGTCTCCATTCTTCCCCTCACCTACTCCTCGCTTGAGTTTTCCAAACTCAGTCTTCCTGATCACCCCCTACCGAGTTCAACAGGCTGGAGAGTACCCAGGGACCTGAGGGAGAAGCACAGGGACGGGGCAGGCGGCTAAGCCTCTGCTCAGCTCCTGGGAAAAGCGGGTAGGATAAAGGGTGGTGGTGGAGCCGCCTCCATACCCACGTGCCTTTCACTGGACCATCTGCCCTGTGATGAAGGGATCTGGGGTTTCCTGACCTTAATGCTCCCAGTGGAAATGCTAATAAAAACCACAATGAGATACACCCATCAAGAAGGCTATTATTAAAAAAAAAAAAAGAGTTGGCAAGTATGTACAGAAATTGGAATAATTGTGCATTGCTAGTAGGAATGTAAAATGGTACAGCCACTGTGGAAAATGGTGTGGCAATTCCTCAAAAAATTAAACATAGAATTACTACATGATCCAACAGTTCCACTTCTAGGTATACACCCAAAATAAATAAAAGCAGGGACTTGAATAGATATCTGTTCATAGCACCATTATTCACAGTAGCCAAAAGAAAACAGCTCACATGTCCATTGACGGATAAATGGACAAACAAAATGTGGTATACACACAATGGAATATTGTTCAGCCTTAAAAAGGCAGGAAATTTTGACATTTACTACAACATGGATGAAACTTGAAAACATGCTAACTGAAATGTCAGTTACAAAAGGACAAATGATTCCACTTATATGAGTTATCTAAAATAGTCAAATTCATAGAGACAGAAAGTAGAATGTGGTTGCCAGGAGCCGGAGGAGGGGGAATGGGAAGTTATTGTTCAATGAGTTCAGAGGTTTAGGTGGGGAAGATGAAAAACTTCTGGAAATGGATGGTGGTGATGGTAGTGCAACAATATGAATGTACTTAATGCCACAGAACCTTACACTTAAAAATGGTTAAAATGGGCTGAGTGTGGTGGCTCATGCATGTAATGCCAGCACTTTGGGAGGCTAAGGTGGGAGGATAACTTGAGGTCAGGAGTTTGAGACCAGCCTGAGCAACATAGCGAGACCCCATCTCTACAAAAAATGAGAAAAATTAGCCGGGCATGGTGGTGCACATCTTGCAGTCCCAGCTACTTGGGACGCTGAGGCAGGAGGGTCAACTTGAGCCCAGGAGTTTGAGGTTGCAGTGAGCTATGATGACATCATTACACCCTAGCCCAAGCAACATAGCAAGACCCTGTTACCAAAAAAAAAAAAAAAAAAAAAGGTTAAAATGATCAATTTTATGTTATATATATTTTACTACAATTCAAAAAAATAAAATAAGAAAGCTCCTGGTAGTCAAGGCTTCTCCTTGTTGTTCTACTTTGGAGGTGGCAGAGTATGGTGGTTAGTTCCAGCCTCCACCTGGAGATTTGAGAGTGAGATGGGCTGGCCATGTGGGATGTGCCACCTGAGGAGTGGCAATCATGGGGACTCAGCTTGGTTGGCTTTTCAGTTGCTACCCTTTCCCAGGACAAATGTTGTCCTTCCCTAGGGAGGCTGGGCTGTGGCAGAGCTACAGCACAGGTACAACCATCCCTTCACCAGGTGGGGCTTGGGTGGAGAAGGTGAAGCCTGGACTTAGGATCTCAGAACTGGAGAGCAAGGAGGCCCTGACTCTCAGATGCCCCCTTGGTTCCCACTTACTGTTGGCAGAAACTAGAGGTTGAGCTGGAGGCTTTTTATTTATTTATTTTGAGACAGAGTTTCACTTTGTTGGCTGGGGTAGAGTGAGTGCCATGACATCAGCCTAGCTCACAGCAACCTCAAACTCCTGGGCTCAAGCGATCCTCCTGCCTCAGCCTCCCAAGTAGCTGGGACTACAGGCTTGTGCCACCGTATCCGGCTGATTTTGATATTTCCATTTTTAGTAGAGATGGGGGTCTCACTCTTGCTCAGGCTGGTCTTGAACTCCCGACCTCAAACAATCCTCCAACCTCAGCCTGACGGAGTGTTAGGATTACAGGCATGAGCCACCATGCCAGGCCGAGCTGGAGGCTTTTTAAAGGAAGAAATGACAAGCTGGGGCCAGATTATCCCTAGGGATGAAAATAGGGAGAGTCACCCAGACTGGTTCTGTCTAGATGGAGAGGAGAGTCTCTTGTGTCTGGAAGGAGAGCCTGAGTTCGACGTTAGATCCTGGGGCTGGGAGGATGGGCAGGCAGCACACCCTGGAGCGATGGCACTACAACTGGTGCTGGCGAGAGTGTTGCCACGTGATATGACCTTTCTGGGAGTGGACTATAGAGAAATAAGTCTTAAAAGGGGACCTATCCTTTGACCCCACAATTCAGCCTTAGGAATTTATCGTAAGAAAACCATGAAATCCTCACCCAACAAGTACGTGCAGCCTTGTTTGCCTTAGTGTTGCTGTAACCCCGGAAAATGAGAAGCCACCATCAACAGAGGACTGTGTTAGCTAAGTAAAGTGAGGGACATCCAAACAGTGAAGTACCACGCAACCATTGAGAATGATGAAGTGGATCTATATTTATTGATTAGAAAGAGGTCTTAAGAAAAAAAGGAAACTACAGAATGGTATTTCCATACATGGCAGGAAAATGTATGAATAATTTAGCACAGAAATTACTCTGTAATTGTATGTGGGAGCAGATACGCAAAAAATGGAGCCGACGTTCCCTTTTCTGCACAGATTGGGGCCAGGCTCCTGTTCTGGGTGCCCCACGGACTGAGGCCTTTGTTAGCAGTGTTGGCCATGTTGGGAGAACAAGCTGGGTTGTCCCCTAGTGGGGAGTTGCACCCCCCGCAAGTCCCCCAGCCCTGGAAGGGAGACGGGGGCCCGGATCCCGCACATGCGGTAGGACATAGCGTGGCTGTGGGGATGCCCGAGGAGGCTGAACAGGAGCCCAGCATGGGCTCGGGGGCTTCTAGCAATTCTCTCAGATTTAGAAACATGGTTATGACTTTTTCTGCCCCTCCTTAGTGAGTGCAGTTGAACGTTCATGCTTGCTGCACTTGTATGATAAAAACACCGAAAAAGTGAAAGAGCAGGGCTGGGAGGGAGGAGTGTGCCCTGGCTCTGGAGGGGCGAGGCTGGCCTGAGCACCTGATTGGGGCCCTGTGAGGAGCTGGAGCCCAGGAGGGTGTGAGGGGGACCCCATTGCCAGCGGGTCTTTGGCCCTGGAATCCCGGAGCCCTGTTGTTGAGGGAGGCCTTGACATCTGGGTTTTGACGCAGACATGAGCCTGGAGCTGCTGGAGACTCATTTCCGGGCCAGATGTGGAACTCGGGACAATCGAGCATTGTTGGAGCCCTCAGAGTGCTCCCTGCCTGGGAAGGTGTCCTGTTGCAGTGGCTGCAGTGACTTTGGGCACTGAGGCTGTGAGGTACCCTGCCCCAGCCAGGGAAGTCGTGGCCCTCACTGCCCTCGCTAGAGCCTGGCATTGGCAGCACTGCTGAGAGACGTTCGGCCTGGATCCAGGGCTGGACCAAGAGTACCCCTGGGGTGCAATTGCGTGGGTTTTGTTTTCTCTTCACAGTTTTAAAGGACTTGGGAACTTGGTAAACCTGGTGGCAGCAGCTCCATATATTCCAGCCATCAGTGTTGCCTCTGTCTGGGAGACATATAGGCACGGCTCACACTACAATTATCCAGGGCCTGGTGTGCGGGGAAGAGTGGGGAAGGGAGTCGCCTGGGGGTGGAGGACCCACGTACACCTGAAGAAATGGGGCTGTTTTCTGCCTCTGGAAGCATCACTCTGGGCAGCGACAACCAGTCCCTGGTGCACAGACAACACAGCTTCTTCATCCTACTGGACCTGTCCCTGCCCTGGGCCAACACCCGGTGTCCAGGAGGGCTCAGCATATTATCTGTCCCAAGGCTGTGGGGACCCAGCGGGGCAGGTGGAGAGACAGAACGCTCCAATAAGGCCTGGATGCCTCAGCTCTCCTTTCCCCTCTGGGCACCTTTCCTCCCCCACTGTACATCGCCTTCCCAAAGGAGGGCACTGGCCACACTGTTCCCAATCCTCCTACAGTTCTTGGCCAAAGGCATTTTCCTAAGTGAAGCCAGGGGCTGTGGTTTGTTTTGATGACTCATGATTTTTAGGCAGGCTGAACCAAGAGCTCTAAAAAGCAGGCTGTTGGGTTTAACTTCATCAATTCCAGACCTCGATGATTTGTGTTTCACATGGTTTGCTCTGGATAGACGCTGACCTAGCCATGATGAGACCATGGAATGGGGAGAGAAAAATTGCATGCTGAGGACAGGAGAACTCTCCCCCATGACCAACGTGTCTGTTGGGCAAGCCGTCTCAGACGCAACCTGGGCCGTTCCTACCAGCTCTGACTGCTGTGCGGCTGACTCAGATGCTGTGTGTCTCTCGCAGGCTTGTACACGGTGAGTTTGGCTGACAGAGCTTGGCCCTGCTGACTCCCGGGCTTTGTGGGCACTCTTCCTGTCTTAGGCCTATCCAGTCTTGCAGGTTCACTGCCCACAGCCTCCAGGAGACTGTTCCAGGGCCTTTCTTCATGGGAATCAAGGCCTTGCAGGCTGTTTCCTGGCCCCTCTCCCAACCTGAGGTGAGGACACGTCCTAGCCCACTACTGGGGATGCCTCATTTTTGGGGAATGCAGGCTTCGGGGGAGCAGAGGAAGCCCTGGACTGGGAGACCAGGATTGACCCCTGGGTGAACAAGACAGATCTTCTCTCACTGGTCCCGATCTAGAACCTGGGTGGGGAGACTGTAGGGCCTTTCAGAGCTGCCAGCTTGTGGTTCTAAGAAAACTCTAATACAGAATTCCCCTAAGGCCTCAAGGCCAGAAATAAAGGTCAATTTTGTCAATCCAGGAAATCAAGGAAGAAAGGAGGCAGGAAACAAGTACAGCCTCTGGCAGTTCTGAGGGACCTCCCCCGTCCCTCCAAGGGGCACGGCCTGGAGGCTGAAGGGAACTAGGCCTTGGCTGCGAGTTTTCCTGGAAGGACCTATTGCTTTTCCTTCTTCAGTCGGCCTCACCCCTTGGACCAACGCCACAGAAACACAATGTTCTTCTTACAAATCGAAACACAAAACTTGTCCCAAGGGTCTCTAGTGGCCTAGCTCCTGCTTTCTCCCAAACTGCCTTGGAGGCAGACTCCAAGGGAACCTCAGAGCACTGGCTTCTCTAGTGCTCAGGGAGTGTCCTAGCCCTGAGCATCTGGGCTGCCAGGTCCTGCTTCAGCCCCCCTTGCCCGTAGCCAACCGGAGGGCCACGCTTCTAAGGGGACTTAGTGCTCAGGTGCCAGCTGCACTTTACCAGAGAAGAGGGGGACCCACCAGGGGCTTCAGGGCATAGACTTTAGAGCCAGATACATTTGGCCTGGCTTCACCACATAGCCACTATGGGACTTAAGGCAAACTGCTTTTTTCCATACAGATAGCCAGTGATCCCAGTAAATTTATTGAAAAGACTGTGGTCCTTTCCCCATTGTTCTACAGGGCCACCTTGGTCATCAGCAAGTGTCCAGGTGGGTTTCTGGACTCTATTCTAGTTCATCGCTCTGTTTATCTATCCTAGCGCCACTGCCACACTGTATTAATTGGTATGCCTTCTTAATGAATCTTGTTTTTTTTTTCTTTATGGGTGTCTTGGCTCTTGCATTTCCACATGAACTTTTAAGCAGTTTGTCAAGATCCACCAAAAAAAGCCAAACAAAACAAAAATCCACCACCACTGTCATCCCATTTGTTGAGATATTGACTGAAGAGATGGTGAGTCTATGGATCACTATGGGGAGACTTGATATCTTTAAAACATTGAGCCTTCAGTCTATAAACAAAGTATAATCCTCTTTTGGTATAGGTCTTCTTTAATTTCTTCATGGGGATCTTACATATTTTTTCCTAGGTATTTGATATATTTTTACTGTTATAAATGATGGCCGCCCATCCCCACCCCTTGCCTCTAGGCTTTTTTAAAAAACAGAAAAAAAAAATTCTTCCTTGATCCATATCATTCCTCTTCATATCCCACCCCATTTCTTTGCTTTCCTTCATTCTAGGAAGAGTTGCCCCCAAAGTGCTATTTCTACTCCCTCATCCTATTCACTCCTACTCTATTACAACATTACTTTCATCTCTACAATTCCACAAAGCCTTCTTATGTCAAGGTCTCTGATGATTTCCATGTTGCCAAGTCCGACAGGTATGAGGAAGGACACCAAGATAGAGGAAAGGAGGTGAGAATGGGTGCAGCTACAGACATATCTAGGTCCTCATCTAGAGAAACTTGAGGATCAGAAGGTTAAGGAGCGTTTCACATCTTGCAATTTGGCCCAGCCCTACCACTGAGGACAACTGGAAAATATAAAACAAATCTGCTTACAGGCACAGAAGAGACGGTATTAATGAATTGGGACTACTTATTCCCGAGGGGTATTTGTCAATGCTAGAATGGATGACCTAGAAGAAGATGGTTTTTTGAACAGGAGAACAGGGATTGGACAAGGATAGCCAAAATAAAGATCCTGATCAACCTCCCTTGGGTTGAGATCCTGAAAGGTTGAACCTTAGAAGTACAGATGACTTAGAAAGTAGACAGGCCCTCACAGGAATCAACTTCAAATCATCTCAATCCCTGAAATTGGAATAAGGTCATTCTGGAATTCCAGTGACTCCCAAGAGCCTGGCAGAAGCATACTTAAAGACTTTCTGTAGGAAGACATCATAGGCTTCAAATTATTGCTATAAACAATTTTTTGCATTGTATTTTGCAAATACAGTATCAGGCCTATGAAGAGATAATACAGAATGAATGAAAATGAGCAAAAACAGTAGACAATAGAAATAACTACACAGTGGCTCCAAATATTGGAATTATAACAAATAGACTTTAACAAAGTGGTAATAGACTATAACAAAGTGGCCAGCTCCCAAGATCCAACTACAAACTTTTTAACTGCAGCAACTTTAAGGGTCGAGGAAGAATTTTAAGAGTGAGAGATGGACGGGCACAGTGGCTCATGCCTGTAATCCCAACATTTTGGGAGGCCAACGTGGGAGGATCACTTGAGTCCAGGAGTTCAAGACCAGTCTGGGCAACATAGCAAGACCCTGTTTCTAAAAAAAATTTTAAAAAATTAGCTGAGCATTGTGGCATGCACCTGTAATCCAGCTACTCAGGACGCTGAGGCAGGAAGATCACTTGAGCCCAGGAATGTGAGGTTAAAGTGAGCTATGATTGTGCCACTGCACTCCAGCCTGGGTGACAGAGCAAGACCATCTCTAAAAAAGAACACCTTTTGAATAAAACATTAAAAATATGTTTTTTTTAAAAAAGAGTGAGAGATACAGAAGCATGTCTGTATGCTGATGGGAATGCTTGTGCCGATGCATATATTTCCCATCCTCATTACAGGTATATTTCTCATAGTAAATTAATAAGTTAGCTTTCTGTGTCTGCCTCATAGTGGTGTTTTAATTAGCATGAGTCAGAGCCCATGGGCCCAGCCTTTCTTATCTATCCACAGTCACTTCCATTCTTTCTCTCTTCATTCTTACATCATCTTTGGCCCTAGATCAAGCCCCTATTCCTCTTATCTGACCTGGTGTTCCTGACTGAGCTTCCTGCCATCAGGGGCATCAGTTTCCAGCCCCTTCGACATGCAGCTACTAGAGCCATTCGTACTTACTATGTGCCAGGCACTATTCTCGATGTTGGGAACTCTAAGTGGAAATTTAAACATGTCATTCTTCTACTTAGTAGCACCTCTTGGCTTCCCATTTTCCTCTGGATAAAGCCTTTGTTTTTAACTTGTCCTTCCAGCCTCACCCTTCTCACCCTTTACCGAGGTTGGAGTGCAGTGGCATGATCATAGCTCACCGTAACCTTGAACTCCTCGGTTCAAGTCATCCTCCTGCCTCAGCCTCCTGAGTAGCTGGGACTGCAGGCATGTGCCACCATGCCTGGCTAATTTTTAAAATTATTTGTAGTGACAAGGTCTTGCTGTGTTGCCCATGCTGGTCTCAAACTCCTGGCCTCAAGTGATCCTCCTGCCTTAGCCTCCTCAAGTGCTGGGATTATAGTGCGAGCCACTGCACCTGGTCCCCTCTCTCCCTTGATTCCCCTCCCCAGCAGGCTGCTATGTGAGGTAAGGCTGACCTGTCTGGGAAAGAGATGCTTGGGTGGGGCCTCTGAGTGTCAAAGCTTGAATGCTTAGTCTGGCCCAGCAGTCCCAGGGGCACCCTGTGCCTGAGCAGGCTCTGTTTCCCTTGGCTGAGATCCCCTGGGGCAGCATTTAAGCCAAAACTTCAGTTCCAGGGAGACAAAAGTAGGAGTAGACATCCCAGACTGGTAAGCCAGGGCTGAGCTGTGCCAGGGCCTTTGTTTCCAACTTGGGAGAGGCTTCATGTTTCTGTCCTTTTTCTAAGAACTATGGATGTGCCACGTGGGCACCACAGCGGCCAGAGTCAATAAGAAAAACAATACCCGGGGGAAAATCTCACTCCCTTAAGTCACAGGATTATGGAGTGTGTGTGTGTGTATGTGTGTGTGTGTGCATCAAAATTTCCATGTCTGTTATATGATTTTATGTGTCTCCTCTATATATGTATTTCTTACTTATGTATTTGCATGTCCCTGTGTGTGTACCTCTCTGTGTTGTATATTGGGGTGGGGGAAATAGTAGAGGGTCTGTACTGTGTCCTGTATCCATGAATTTGTGTGTGCCTGCCTGTGCTGTGTGCCTGTGTACATCTGCATGTATGTCTGTATTCCGTGTCTGGGTATATCTGACATGTCTGCGTATGTTTCTATGCTTATATGTATTTAGCCCCCAAATTCCATGATTTCCTTCACTCTAACATTTCCCCTCACTCTACTTCAGCCACTCCTTTGTGGCCATGTCCTTAATCTTGTCATTAGTAAGAAGGACTCTACCTCAGAATCCTCAAAATATTTCAGGTGCTGACATAGTCTTCTTTCCATTCAGTTCTCTCACATCTGACTCTTGACAAACCTGTCTTCCATCTCACTGAGGCCTCCAGCCTTTCACAGCTCCCAAGCCCTTTAGCCTTGACCTGCAGATGTATGGCTTCAACAGTTCTCTTCTCATTATCCTCAGGTTCCTACCTTCTTCCTTCTATAGTCCCACCCAGCAAATCCCTGACAATGCAGTTGAGCCTTGCTGGAGAAAAATCATTTGCAGCTAGTTGAATGAATCCACCTAAAATTCATCACCTACAACCACAGCTGGGGAGTCCTCTACCTCTGTGGTCCTCGACCCCTGGGCCACGGCCCGGTACTGGTCTGTGGCCCGTTAGGAAATGGGCCACGCCTCACTGCCTGAGCTCCGCACCACACCCCACCCCACGGCACCCCACGCCTGTGCCCCCAGTTCCTGGCAAAATTGTCTTCTATGAAACTGGTCCCTGGTGCCCAAAAGGTTGGGGACCGCTGCACCTGATACAAACTGGCTTCCCTCTCCTATTTACAGCTATTGCTTTTTCCAGCTGCACATTCTTTCCTGACCCCAAGTGCTGTGGTTGATCTCAGCACAAAGATCTTGCCTCATACTGCCTCACAGAAAAAACCCTGAGGTTAAAGGGTGTGAACTTCCTCCATTTCCTGCCCTCTACTGGCTCCAGATATGTCTGTAGCTGCGCCCATTCTCACCTCCTTTCCTCTATCTTGGTGTCCTTCCTCATACCTAAGGCTAGAGTCTCCGGAAACAATCCTTCTCAGCTCCTTTTGTCAGTACTCTTTTAATCAAAAACGATAGAATTGATAGAATCGCAGCCACGCCGTAGTCCTAGCACTCTGGGAGGCCGAGGCAGGTGGATCGTTTGAGCTCAGGAGTTCGAGACCAGCCTGAGCAAGAGTGAGACCCCGTCTCTACTAAAAATAGAAAGAAATTATCTGGCCAGCTAAAAATACATATAGAAAAAATTAGCCAGGCATGGTGGCGCATGCCTGTAGTCCCAGCTACTCGGGAGGCTGAGGCAGGAGGATTGCTTGAGCCCAGGAGTTTGAGGTTGCTGTGAGCTAGGCTGACTCCACAGCACTGTAGCCTGGGCAACAGAGCAAGACTCTGTCTCAAAAAAAAAAAGAAAAGAACTTATTCTGTGCCCTAGAGTCCCTGGAGGTTGTAGGAAAGTAGTCTGGATAAGGAAATCAGAGATGCTGCTTAAGAAAAAGGACAACAGTGGGAAATCCCTGGGGGGAAAGCACAGGAAACCTCTGGGGTCGTGTGGCCCAGCCCTGTGGATTCTGTTTGCGCAGATGCCAGATCAAAGGTGTACTAAAGGATGCCCCTAGAAACCACAAGTGCTAACAAGTCATGATGTGGGGAACTGCCTCACATTTGAGCCCCAGCCTTGTGGGAAGAACCCTTTCTGTGTAAACAAAGGATCTGCTGGCTCCATGGTGGCTTTGTGTCACACACACTGAATTGGCCAGCAGGACACAAACAGGGATTCCAGGGGGCAAGAAAAAGTAGAGGACTACTGGAGACTAGCCAGCTCCCACCTGGTGGCACATGAGCTGGGTGCAAGTCCATTGGTGATAGCAGCATCACACTAAAGAGGAGAGTAGTCCCCTCACTCCAAAACTGACCAATTTTAGACTTTAACTCACAGTATTTAATTTCTTTGTGTTAAGAAACATAAATAATTGAGGGGCTTTTTCTTAGTGTGTATAATAATAACAACAACAAACTCTTTCTCAGTGCTTATATATACCAGGCCCTGTTTTGTTCTAAGTGTTTTGTATGTATTAACTCATTTAACCCTCATAATTTATAACTCATGTCCTGACATGAGCAGGTAGAATTATGTGGTAATTTTTCTCTACTCTTTGCCTTATTACCACGTTACATGAAATTGGTCCAGTTTAATAGGAGGTAAAGCCAACTTTTCTCTCCATTTTGTCACTCAAATATTGACCCTGCCTTCTACTGTACTTCTTTTGCCCTTGGGACCAAGGATCTCTCTTCCCTCCACTTCTATTCCTTAATAGCCAGTTAGACATCTGGAGGCTTGGTTTACAATGGCAGTTTTTCTGTGGCCGTCCTGCCCTCTGCTGGATTAAGGAGATGAACTGCAGATACGTGGACTTCTGGGAAGTAGCCAATTCTCCAGAAAGTGGGCATGATTGGGAGACAGGATTTCCCTCGGGGTCACTGCCATTTGGTCACTAGAAATTTGGTTTGGAAGGCTGTGACCCAGCCTCTGAATATGGGGTGGGAGGACTCCTGGTTACTACAACTGCCTGGTTTAAAGGTTAGAAGTTGTCTGTGTGTGTGCCTGCTTGAGTTTCTTTATTCGTGTATGGATGGAGCGATATAAAAGAGAGACCTCATTTGTCTAGTGTTAAAAACAAAATTTTCCTAGAGAAATTGATCTTTAGCACTTGGCAAAGTTTATCAACTTGCTAACAAGAGATCAGCAAGTTGACAAAATCTTACACTTTTGGATATGGATGGGGCATGGAAATTGACAGATTACATGGTTGGGATTACAGAAGACTTATATAAGCAACTAGTTTAAGAGGGAAAAACCTCCCCAAATAGATAAAAATTGTAGTTTCATTACATACGGTAACAAAATCGTCATATTCCACTTTGTTATTATAGAGGAAACATGGTTGAAGAGAGTTTGTGATGCCAGGGGTGTTGGCTGTCAAGAAGAGATTTAAAATTCAATACATCTAAGAAGAAAAGGATGGGGAGGCATCTGTGGCTGCTAACTATAACGATCCAATTTCATTTCTCAAAAATGGTGTCCATAGTTTCATGATTCCATTGATGTGAATGTGTAAACCACAGACACAGCAGCAAATACCAAGTCTGACTTGAAACAGACCACTAGGTACCAGGGATCTTCTCAAGCAGCGAGAAATGCAGACAGAAAACAGTTTATACCCTCTTCCCTGCTTGCTTGCTTGCCTGCTTGCTTGCTTTCTTTCTTTTCCTCTCTCTCTCTCTCTTTCTTTCAGTTTAGAGGCAATTTTTTTTCTCTGAAATTAGAATTACCGGGGATTAATTTTTTTTTGTTTTGAGACAAGGTCTTATTCTGTCTGTCACCCAGGCTGGATGCAGTGGCTCGATCACAGCCTATTGCAACCTCCAACTCCTGGGCTTAAGCCATGCTCCTGAGCAGCTGGTCTACAGGTGCACACTGCCATACCCGGCTAATTATTTATTTTTATTTTTGTAGAAATGGGGTCTGGCTATGTTGCCCAGGCTGGTCTCAAACTCCTAGGCTCAAGTGATCCTCCCACCTCTGTCTCCCAAAGGGCTGGGACTACAGGCTTGAACCACTATGCCAGGCCTCTTCTTAAATTTTTAAAAAATATTTTATTTTTCATAAATAAGAATTTTATGAAATTCTTAATCCATGAAAAAGAATTTTAACTATGCAGAAAATGGAGAGAACAAAATATTAGTTCTAATCCTGTCACCCAACACTCTGGTTTCTCTTCAGATTGTATTAATCTTTTGCCTTTTACTAATCCCATCACTCAGATGATGTGAAGTAAACATCATTCCAAATAGCCCTTATGTATGCCATAATAAGAGATTAGATAGATAGATAGATAGAATAGGTTCACAATACTTTCTCTGAAAATCTTTAGGCCAGATATATTTTGGAATTTGGAAATTTTATATTTTGGAAAGATAATATAGTATATATGTTATATATCTTATCTTCCTCCTAGCAAGATCTAGAGCATTACTCCATATCAAGTATATTAATATTTCTACATATGAATAGATGTTTAAAAGACTATAAATATCCTCACTTAAGTTCAGGACAGATTTTGCTGCTAAATGACTTATAAAATATGTTTGATTTTAGCTGTGGTGGCTCACTCCTATAATCTCAGCTATTTGGGAGGCTGAGAAGGGAGGATCACTTGAGGTCAGGAGGTTGAGACTAGCCTGGGCAACATAGCAAGACTCCATCTCTAATAAAAGAAATAAAACATAAAAAAATTTTAAAAATACCTTTGATTTTCACAGATTTTTAGATTTTAGAATTGCAGATAAGAAATTGTGGACCTGTGCTTTCATAAAATAGAATAATACATGCTATTTTTTAGAGAAAAAGTAATCAATTTAATTGTACTTGTAATTGAATAAAAGGAAACTGAAGTGAAAGCAAAAGAATTGCTGAACTTACATAAATGTTTCTTTATTCTAAGAGATTTTATCTTTCAAAAAGATTTTTCTAAGGTTGAAAAAAGAGAATAAGGAAAATATTAAGAGATTGGAGTTATTATTTTGGAACCATTTCTGGTAAGGACCTCTCCAACACATTCTCAGTTCTATTAGGCTCAACACCCTCCAAATATTTTGTAACATTCTCTTCAGTATCCTGAAATTTATAGATGATATAATCTACTTACACAGATAATGAAAAAATCAATATAATGCCTAATAAATAGGAAAAATTAAAAATTAATTTGTTATGAAATAAAGTAGTATATATTTCAATATTAAAATCCACATACATTACTATTAGGACATAATGAAGCCATGGGATGATTACACCTATATATAATGAACAAGCTTGGATTTAAAGGAGTCATAATAAGAGAAACCATTCCATTCAAAATGGTGTACACTAGAACTGTGGTCTCCAACCCCGGGGCCGTGGCTCGGTACAGGTTTGTGGCCTGTTAGGAACCCGGCGACACATCACTACCTGATGTACCTCTGCCCTGCCCCCCAGTCCATGGAAAAATTGTCTTCTATGAAACCAGTCCCTGGTGCCAAAAAGGTTGGGGACCTCTGCACTAGAATAAAACCTGTTGTTAAATACTTACAGAAAAGATTTATTTGTATAAAAGCAAAATAGAGAAGTAACCTTAGTTGAAGTAAGAACAACATGACAAGTATTAGGTAGAGAAAATGAGGACATATGCTACTGTTGCAAATGAGCTGGGTCTTCTTTTCAAGGAAAATGTTATAATAATTGTCTATGTTGTGTCGTGAGATGAGATAGTGAAGGAAATCATATAATCCATCTTGATATCTCACCACACATTGAGGCAAATATTCAGACTCTAAAATGTTTGAGACCTTGGAGACCATATCCTTCAAGAGTTGATGGGAAATAGAGGATGATTTGAAGAAAGCAGCAGTATTTAAAAGGCTACAGAGAAGTTGTGTGTCCTTTGGAGCAGTATCGGATAAGACTGAAAGCCAGCAGGAAATCCCAAATACATCATTTCAATATGTAATTTGACAGCATATATTTCTTATCATTGTGCTGCAAATATTTTAAAAAATTGATATAGTATAGAATAGCAATATTTTCACAGTAGCCTTTGTTTATGAAATTCGTTGACATCTCTACATTTCATGTCACTATCAATTTAATAATGTAGGATTTAAAGCGTATTAAAAGGAGTCTCAAATCTCCTTTTACACATTTGCATTTGGTTTTATTGCTTTTCTAGTGTACCACCGCAGTAAAACCCTTTTCAACTAAATGCATAGTTGGAAACGCTGTAAGTAATTTAGCTCTTTCCAAGAAACAGGTATTCAAATCTTAACTGGGTCACAAACATTTCATAGCTGGGTGAATTAAACCGTGTTTTCCCTTCAAAGTCTGTTTTTTTTTTTTTTTTCTTAAACTCAATTATTTTTCCGGGGCAGGCCCCCAGACTCCAACCGTTGCCGGCCCCTCGAGGCCCCGCCCTACGCCCTCCACGCCCCTTCGTTCCGTACACACCTCCTCCGGGGAGGACGTCTGACGTCAAGGCAAGCGGAAGTGATGTAAGGCGGCCGCCGGAGGTGTCGTCGGTGCGCCGTGCGACTGGGCCTGAGAGTGGAGTGGGGCCTGCGCCCGAAGAAATACCGTTATGTCGATCGAAATCGAGTCCTCGGAGTGAGTCCTGCGGTGGTGGATGTTTCCGGCGTTACGGGGGGCGGAAGGTTAAGGTGTGGGGTGGAGGGTACTTAGGAGGAGATGTCCGAGAGGCTGAAGAGTCCAGGGCCATCTTCTTGCCTCCCCAAGAAGCTTTTTGGATCTGGCTACCTCGGAGGTGGGCCCACAAGAATGTAGCAGCATTCGGATGTGAAGCCCGAAGCCTGGCGGGAGGCAGCGCGGGGTGGGGGAAAAACACACCTTGCAGACCTGAGTTCTACCCTTCGCCAACTCCTGGCGTGCTCTGTGACGGAGCAAATTTCCGATCCACTCTGGACCCCAAGTCTGATTATCTGTACAAGGGGATTTGTCTCTAAGCCTTGCTTCTCTCTCCGCTCCCCTTAAGCAGTGTGATTCGTTTCCTCTTCTGCGCTTACACCGTCCCTTTGGTCCATTTGGTTTCCTCTGCCTAGCACTTAACACTCAGTATTGTCACTGTTCCTCCTCCCCTCAATCCCCCACCCTTTGTAGGCTCCTAGGAACTCCTTTTCCTTACAGTCTCCGTGTCCGTACTATAGAGGCTCAGTTACTGCTTTTGGAATGAATGAACGACTAACTGTTTTATCAGGCCCAATCTGGTGCTGAATTTTGGTTTGTCTGCAAGCTCTGTGTACCTGTGTACCTGGCCCAGAAAAAATAGTTTGCGAGGCAGGCGGGGCGAGAAATAGTGAGTGACTAAAGAAGGTCCTCAGTGGACTTTTCTGGGACTTCGTCCTCCACCTGTTCTTGCCAACACTTAATAATTAAATTAGCAGACCTAGCATAGGAGGGAGGATTATTTATCCCACAAGTGTTGAAGACTACTATGTACTTTCTATGTACCTTCTAGATGTTGGATACACAGTAGTGAACAAAACAGACAAAAAAAAAAACCCTGCTCTTATAGAACGTACCTTGTGACTGGGGAAGACAAACAATAGACAAAAACAATAAGTAAAATATGAAGTATAACAGATGGTGGTAAATGTTTTGGAGAAAAATAAAGCAAAGAAGGATGATAGGGAATGCTGGCGATTAAGATAACTAAGTCAGGGCAGGAGTTGGAAAGGATTCTATGCTTCTGGGCCTGAATGATAGATTCAACAACCATTTTCCCAGCTCTGAACACCCGAACTGTAACAACAGTGACTTCTGCATGTTTTTATCATCAATAATAGTTATTTACTAAGTACTTTCTATGCTAAGCATGCTATAAGCCGTATAATCAACTCTTTTACTAACCCTACAGGGGTTTTTAACAGATGAGGATGCAGGCACAGAGATGTTCACTGACTTGCCCAAGGTCACAGTTAGTAAGTGACAGAACTCTGATTCAAATCCTATCCTATCTCCAAAGCTTTTAGCTCTTTATGTATTACATTGTGTTAAAAAGTAATGAATTTGATTTTGGCTGTGTCAAATATGAGATCTTTGAGGGGAAGGGCTTCTCATTTTGGAAGTGCAAAGTGGAAGTCAAAGGAAGTGTGCTAAGGAAGATAGTACTGTGCTAGAATAGCAGGGATCTAAGTGTGAGTACCTCATAAAGGGGCTATGAGAGAAAAAGACTGCAAATAGCAGTGATCAGTTCCCCTTCGCAGGAGTTTTTAAGAAGAGAGTGTTTGCTTTCCCTTCAATGATGTATGCTCTAGAGCCACACTGCCAGTTTGAATCCTCATTTTTCTACCTATTATCTCTGTTATTTAGTCAAATTCTCATCTGTAAATTGGGGATAATACTTAACCTTATAGGGCTGTTTTGAGGAATAAATGAATCAATATGTCTAAAATGCCTAGAACAGTACCTATTATATAGTAAATACGTAATAATGTTTGTTATTGTTTTATGATTATTATTTCTCCTCTGGGAAAGGGAATTTACTGAATTCCAATCTGAAGTTCCTTACAACCAGGACAGACTGACCCTCTATACTGGTGTTGTCTAATAGAAATACAGTGTGAGCCACATATATACTTTAAAGGAAGGGAAGGAAAACAGTGATCACAACATCATCCAGTGAATTTGTGCAGTCTGTATGAGCAGATTCTTCGCCAGTCCCCTTATTATCAAGCCCAAGATCAAGAAGTTTTAACTATAAATAACTATATATTTAATTATAAACCAGTATTAAAAACTTACAAGTTTTCCATCACATGTTGAAAATGGTTACTTATTCTTTCAATATTTAGAAATTGTCTCGGTCCTCTTTTCCTTGGGACGCTGACGCTACAATGTTTTTATTTCACTTCTGAAAATTTGATAATAAAGGCAGTGGGTAGGTTTTATTTTTGCAAATGAGAAAGCATAGCTTTGTTTTGCTTTTACATATGGTACAGCTCTACTTATTTATGTTCAACAGTTCCCCATTAAGAAAATCTCAATTCAGGCTGGTCCAAGTGCAGTGGTGTTTACAACTGATTGATCACAACCAGTTACAGATTGTTTTGCTTCTTCTCCATTTGCACTGCTTCACTTGACTAGCCAAAAAAGAAAAAAAAAACCCTCAGTTCATTTTTTTTTTTTTTTGGTTTTTTTTTTTTTTTTTGAGACAGAGTCTCACTCTGTTGCCCGGGCTAGAGTGAGTGCCGTGGCGTCAGCCTAGCTCACAGCAACCTCAAACTCCTGGGCTTAAGCGTTGCTACTGCCTCAGCCTCCCGAGTAGCTGGGACTACAGGCATGCGCCACCATGCCCGGCTAATTTTTTCTATATATATTTTTAGTTGGCCAGATCATCTTTTTCTATTTTTAGTAGAGACGGGGTCTCGCTCTTGCTCAGGCTGGTCTCGAACTCCTGAGCGCAAACAATCCGCCCGCCTCGGCCTCCCAAGTGCTAGGATTACAGGCGTGAGCCACCACGCCCGGCCTTTTTTTGGTTTTTAAAAATGAACTAAATCATCCCATAATCATTTAGATTATTTTGTATCAACAACTAGACTAGGTTTAAAATATTTCACTAAAATGTGTGACAGTATAATCATAAGAAACTGGGCTCTGACCTAGGAAATAAGAGAGTCACCTTGGTACCACCTCCCCTTCTAGCTGACTATGAGACATTAGGCAAATGATTTCCCCTCTCTGAACCCCAGTTGTGTATTCACGAGGGGAGTTCCTTATAACAGATTCTTTGATTATTGGAAAGTTTTACTTACATGGTAAATAAATGGAAAGTAGGTAGTGAAAGGAGGATGATTAAGAGCTGGGTTGGGCTTTATTTTTGGCTTCTGGTTAGTGAGAATCCCTGAGCTGAATAACTTTCTTTTTTTCAGTGTGATTCGTCTTATCATGCAGTACTTGAAGGAGAACAGTTTACATCGAGCATTAGCCACCTTACAGGAGGAGACTACTGTGTCTCTGAATACCGTGGACAGTATTGAGAGTTTTGTGGCTGACATTAATAGTGGCCATTGGGATACTGTTTTACAGGCTATACAATCTCTGAAATTGCCAGACAAAACCCTCATTGACCTCTATGAACAGGTGAGAGTGGTGGTGATACTGATCCCCATGGGTTGGTTGGTTGTGGTCCTGCCCCCTTACTAGGAAGCATCAGTGAGCATTTCTTCAAGCCCTTTTTTTCTCTCTTCTTGGAAAATCCAAGATTTTCCCCTACTGAAATTATTTCTTAAGTGATTGTTAAACAAATTATTTTAACACCAGTTGTTGTACTGCAGTTCACTTCTGGCACTAACCATCTGGAATTAGCGTAGACACCACAAGTTAAGTACTCAGACCTCCACAAGACTGCCCTTACTTCAGATAGCAGCTATATTTTGGGAGTCTCCAGGCCACCCACCCTTCTGACCAACTGGCTACAAATTCTGGGGTTCCCATGACCCACTCAGATTTGATAATTTGCTAGAGTGACTCATAGATCTCAGAAAGCTCTGTACTTATGATTACGGTTTTATTATCAAGGATATGGATGAGAACCAGCCAAATGAAAAGACACCCAGGGCAAGGTCTGAGAGGGTCCTGAATGCAGAGCTTCCATGCTGTCCCTGTGGGATCAGTATGTGCTACACACTTGGCATGTCAATTTATTTACCAACCAGGAAGCTCCATTGAGGTTTTTATTGGGGTTTCACTACATGGGCATGATTGATAATTCCAGCCCCTTTCTCTCCGCCCCTCACCTCCCTAGAGGTTGGGCTGGCTCAGAGCCTCAGCCTTCTAATTGCATACTTGGTCTTTGTGGTAACCAGCCTCAGTGCTGAGCCATTGCCTTAGCACAAACTCAGGTGTGATTCAAGGGGCTCATGGATAACAATGATACTCCTATCACTGGCAGAATTCCAAGGGTTTTAGAAGCTCCAGACCAGGTACCAAGGACAAAGG
The DNA here is from genome assembly GCA_028533085.1 of Varecia variegata. Taxonomy (NCBI): domain Eukaryota; kingdom Metazoa; phylum Chordata; class Mammalia; order Primates; family Lemuridae; genus Varecia; species Varecia variegata. The sequence goes on along the minus strand of CM052443.1, from coordinate 97,595,688 downwards.
GCAGATAAATTATTTATTGTAAAACAGAACAGAGTAGACTTTCTGGAAATAAGATTATAGTGTTGTTTGAAGTAAAAATAGGGAAGCTGATATGTTTCTTTACAATCTATGTGAGTTCAGTAGTTCCCCAAAGAAAATTTTGGTAACTATCAGACAAGAACTTGGGTGCAAAACAAAAAAAAAAAAAAAAAGAAAATTTTGGTAACTAGAGAAAGAGGAAACTGCGGAGCCCATGGAGATGTTCCTGTCTTTACTTTTCTTCAGCATCTATATTCTGAACAGGATACCTGAGAGGAGAGATTGGTAGGTAAAAATTAAGGAATAGCTTTTGAAGGATTGAAGTTTATTTATATTTAATAATTATTTCAGTTGTCCACCTGAAATTGCTAGTAAATGGGAAAAGGGGCATTTCCCAGTATTGGAAATCACTTTGGCTGGCCATATCTGTGTTAGACATTTTATTGAAAAAGAAATATTAGTAAGAAACTGTGTTAAAACATCCATTTCCTTTCAATTGTCCAGGTTGTTCTAGAATTGATTGAACTCCGTGAATTGGGTGCTGCCAGGTCACTTCTGAGACAAACTGACCCTATGATCATGTTAAAACAAACACAACCAGAGCGTTATATTCATCTGGAAAACCTCTTGGCCAGGTCTTATTTTGATCCTCGTGAGGTATGAGTGTGGTAATGAAAAGAAACTTTCGTTAACTTTGAAAATATGCAAAAAATGTGATTTTTTTTTTTTTTTTTTTACCATTTTTTTGGATACTTTTTGTGATTCTGATTTAATTTTTGAGAATGATGTTCTTTTGTTTATATATGTTGGCTGGCATTTGCCTGTGTTAAAGGGAATAGTCTTGTTCAGATTTCTGAGTATTTGAGGGTCTTTTCTCTTGCATACCCCATTCTAGAGGATTGTGTGTTGGTTAGTAAAGAAGCAGAAAATTTTATTCTAATGTCATTTCCACATTAGCCTTCCCTGAAGTGCTAGTATGTTCACTGAGCATTTGTGTCCCTTGCCCCCGACAATTGCAATTTCCTTCCATCCCTTTTAGTCCCTAGAAGCTTGTGCTTTAGCTTCTAAGCTGATTATGCTAACTAGTAGAGTACGGTGACTACTATTTTTTTATTCTTCCGAAGCCAATTGTACGTACAGTTTCATTCTTTCCCACTCAGCCGTTCACAAGAGGCTTGTCAAAATAGGAAGAAGAAGAATTTAATAGGCACTGGAAAATAGAAAGTTAAAGTAAACTTAGAGTAACCATGAGGGTAAAGAAAGTAGTTTAAATTACCAGGACAGGATTTAAGTTAGAGGCAGTGAAACACTTCAGGGCTGGGAGTCATTTGACTGAAAGACATTACCAGAGAATATAAAAGAATCTGCAGATTTTTCCAAAACTGGAAAAACAACTCTGGCTTTGATATGGTTTACCTGGAGTCTTTTCAGAAATAACAAGGTGGATTGGCTGACCTCAGTTCTCTCCCAGCTCATACTTCTGAAACAGAACTGAGCAAAACTGAGAAGTCATTTTTAAAAACTTGGTTTAATTAATCCCCTGTTTAACTGAGTAATTTCTTTTCATGTTTTCCTTTTTGTATGTTTCTGCTTATTTGTTTGTGTCAAATAAGCACACTCAGATCTTATAGTTGCTTCTTGGAAATGATGCTATCTCCTCTCCTTTTTCAGGCATACCCAGACGGAAGTAGCAAAGAGAAGAGAAGAGCAGCAATTGCCCAGGCCTTAGCTGGGGAAGTCAGTGTGGTGCCTCCATCTCGTCTCATGGCGTTGCTGGGACAGGTAATTAAATGCCTATATAACTGAATTTACTCTGAACTTCTGGTATAATTTCCTGTACATAAACTCTGTATCTGAGATAAAGAAATTGGATATAGAAGTGAGGACTACCTGTGGAGCTGCTTGTACCAAGAGCTGTGCCATTCCACCTTCCCTCTTACCTGGGAGAAGCAATATAGATGAGTGGTTAAGAGCATAAGCTCTAAGTCAGTTAGATTTTTTTTTTTTAAGCCAGGCAAATTTAGCAGTGGGGGGTTGAGAGTCAGTTAGAATTAGGGTGACCATAGAATTTATCATCTGGAATATCTTTGAGGGTACTGTTGATCACCATGCTAGGATACCAGATGCAAATGGGAACTGTCCTGGACAAATTGGAACAAATGTTCACTCTAGCTAGAATCCTAGCTCTCTCATTTACTAGCTATATGGTCCTGGCAAGTTACTTACCTTTTCTGATCCCACTTACTCATCATGGTGTTGTAGTAAGGATTAAATGAGGCAATGCTCATAAAGTACTTCATACATTGCCTAGCACCTTGTAAATAGTAAATGGTAGCTGCTGCTGATGTTTCTTTTTTAAATTAGTAATAGTATTGCTAACATTGTTATTATTATAAAGCTATCTAGAGTAATAGATACTTTGTAAATAGCGAAGGGCACAAGTGTTTACTAGGGATGTAAATAGGCTTTTTGCACTAAATCTGCATTTAGACAAGGACCAAAAAGCTATTTTTTGAAGGCCTGCAGTGATTCTGAGATACAAAATTAAGCTGCTTTTTTCTAAATTTACTTTTTATTTTTTTATCAAAGTTATAGTGGTGTATAGTTTAAGTAGTACTTCAGGGTTTATAATGAAAAAGAGTCTCATGTGTTGCTCTTCTCTACCTCTGATTCTTACTTTCCATAAACGTTTCTAACTCTCATGGCATTTATCTCCATAGCTGAATACCATGTTTATGCTGTTTTTACTTGATTTTTTTTTTTTTAAAGTCATTAGCTATTAACTTTCTTCATTGGAAGATGATTTATCTCATACCCATAATCTACAACACACACATATTCTTCTCCCAGATTTTCAGTATAGTTATAACTTTTGGTTAAATTGGTATTCAGTGTTTACATAAATTATCTTTACATAAATATTGCTCATAGATAAAAAATAATTACATGTAATTTTTTACATAATTTTTATGACTTGTGATAATCATTGCTTAATTTTTTCTTTTCCCTAGTTTTCTATGCAATTCTGCTAGTTTAACCTGAATCTTTCTACCAGAACTATAAAAAGTCCATTTTCTCCCCTTGCTGATATCCTTCCTAAGGCTTTTCTCTGTTCCCTTCAGGACTAGTTCTTTTGGATTGCTGTACAGTTATTGGACTGGAACTTCATTCATCTTCATGCTGGGAACTTTTGGCCTCTTGTGTTGGGTCATATTTTTTAGATTCCCTCATTTTCCTTCTTTTCATAGTTTAGACCCTTGTTTTGATAGAGTACTAAGTCCAATAACTTCCTGAGAATGGGTGCATATATATAAATTTGAGATTTTGGTGTCTGTAATATGCGTAATATCTCTCTATTCAGATTTTTAAAGTTTTTTTTTTCCTCCCTGCATTGTCCCTGTGTTGTTCCTATTTTCTATTTTTTTCTGAATTCTTTCCACGCCTGCCACCATTTGCTTTACTGCCCATATGTTGAAGCTTTCCTCAAATATTTAGTGATGCCTGGCTTTTGGTTTATATTTGAGAATGAAACACTGTGATATCAAGATGCCAATAGGAAAAAAACACAAAAGTAAAACACTAAATAAAAAGCTGTTTGGAAACTATATGTTGGGTTGGGTAGAAGGAGGCATTTGGGAACTGATAGCATTCAGCCTGGAATGATGGGGTGGGGATCCTCATGTGTCATTATCTACAGAAATATTCTCTTGGACAGTCAGCTTTTCCAGAGAGCGGTCTTCTAGTTCCTGCCTGGGAGAAGTATAAACCATATCCTGGGAGCAGAGTTGAGAGGGTACTAATTGGGGTGAAGGGTAGAGAAGTCTCACTGTTTTTTTTTTGCTTGTTTTTTATTGTATTTTATTTTATTGTATTTTATTTTATTTTATTTTATTTTATTTTATTTTATTTTATTTTATTTTTTGAGACAGAGTCTCACTCTGTTGCCCTGGCTAGAGTGCCATGGCATCAGCCTAGCTCACAGCAACTTCAAACTCCTGGGCTCAAGCGATCCTCCTGCCTCAGCCTGCCGAGTAGCTGGGACTACAGGCATGCGCCACCATGCCCGGCTAATTTTTCTATATATATTTTTAGCTGTCCATATAATTTCTTTGTATTTTTAGTAGAGATGGGGTCTCACTCTTGCTCAGGCTGGTCTCGAACTCCTGAGCTCAAATGACCCGCCCGCCTCGGCCTCCCAGGGTGCTAGGATTATAGGTGTGAGCCCACCTCGCCTGGCCAAAAAGTCTCACTGTTTAGCATACCAGTTTGCACTAAACCGGTTTTGCACTCCCTCCACCCCCCGCCCTGGTATTCATTTTGGCTTCTCAAGCTTATACCCTACCCTTAGCTCTACTGAGTTTTCCAAAGCCCAGGACCTCAACCTTTCTAGAAGATAAACCACCTAATTTCTCTTGGCATTCACCTGTTGCGCAGGTTGGGCGAGGTCCTGGGAGCTAAATCCTCCTGTACAGACTTTATTGCCCCTGTTTTCAGCCTCATGCCATGCCTTGTCCATGAAGGGTATGATTCCTCCAATTCCTAAGCCTCTTTGGAGTTCTGTGAGGTAGTTTGACTTGCTTCTTGCCGGTTCCCCATCTCCACCTTGTATAATTAGGTTTCAGTTTTCTCTGTTCTTGGTTGCCACTCATCCATTCACATTTCAGCTTCTGAAATTTAACTAACATTTCTTTTCTGCTGTTACCTCTTCTTCCATTCTCTTTGTCTTTTGAAGTGATATGTATCTTTTTTATTGCTTAATTATCATCACTTTAGTGGATTTTCTACAGAGAGCAGAAATAAACTCATGTTCTTCCACATTTAACTGGTTAAATGTGAGGAATAAGTTAGGTTTTGGCTCTTGTGTTGCCCTTTAGGTTTCTGGCTTGAGTGACTTGTAGAGAAGACAGGAAGGGCAGTTTTGTTGGGGGCTGGGGACTGGGAGTGGAGATTTGGGATGGGGGGCAAATAATATGTTTTTGGATGTGCTAATTTTGAAGTTCTTATGGGACATACGGGAGGAAACCTCCAGTATAGGCATTGGGATTTGTGAATCTGGACCTTAACCTAGAGATTGTGGCTAGAATTACAGATTCGGAATTTGCAGTAGTAGTTGAAGCCACAGATGTAAATGTGATTACCCAGGGAAAGCATGTAGAATAAGAAAATTAATATACTTAGAAACATTAAATATTTCAACTACAATAATCTTAGAGTTAATTAAAAAGTTGGGAAAGTTGCTAGGTACAAAATATACAAAAGTTGATTGCACTCCTATGCATCAACAGTAGCCAGTTAGGGCTCCTGTTTACAGCAAAAACATAGAATATAAAATTGTATCCTAACTTCTGTAGGAAATAGTTGATTTCCATTTTTAAAAAGGTAAAAAATCCATCTAAACAGACAAGAGAACTACAATTTGAGTAAATAGTGAAGCATTGATTTTCTTGGATAAGTTGATGTCAGTTTTCCTCAGATTTAAGCAATTATAGTAAAAATTATAGTAGGATTAGAACTATTTCACAAAGGAATTTTAGCATTCTTCTGGAATAATAAACTTGAAAGTATATTCATCAAAGAAATTTTGAAAAGGAAGATACTAGCCTCAGAAATATTGCATTTAATAAAGACACACCGTTTGCATCATTTTAGTATTTGACACAAGAACATCTGTTGCAACTGGTACAGTAACAGTGCAAGAAATCAATCCTATTAAAAGAATTCAATAGATGACGATGGGGACGCCCGAATTCTTAGGAACAAGAGAAGAATTATTCAGTATATGGTGTTGGGACACTTACTTTAGAATGGGGGGAACAGATCAGAGACTCTGCTTGTATTTTGTATAGCAGCATACTTTTAGATAGATAGAAAGTTATATATTTTAAGAATAGAAAAACTAGAAGATAATATAATTTATCAAAGCTCCTGATCAGTAAAGACTTCCTAAGCTAGGGGGTAAACACCAAGGAAAAGATCAACAAATTTCATCACTTGAGAAGGCAACTTAACATGAAAAGAAACCTATAAAGCTATAATCAAAAATAGGCAGGGATTGGGCGTGGTGGCTCACGCCTATAATACTACCACTCTGGGAAGCCTAGGTGGGCGGATTGCTTGAGCTCAGGAGTTTGAGACCAGCCTGAGCAAGAGCAAAACCCTGTGTACTAAAAGTAGAAAAACTAGCTCTCTTCCGGGGACGCTGTCCTGAGGCACTCAGAATGGTCCAGCGTTTGACATACCATCATAGGCTTTCCTACAATACAGCCTCTAACAAAACTAGATTGTCCTGACTCCCTGGTAATAGAATTGTTTACCTTTATGCCAAGAAGGTTGGGAAAGCACTAAAATCTGCATGTGGCATGTGCCCAGGCAGACTTCGAGGGTTTGTGCTGTGAGACATAAAGTTCTTACGAGGTTTTCTGAAACAAATGTCAGCAGGGCCTGTGGTGCTAAATGTGTTTGTGACAGGATCGGGCGTGCTTTCCTTATTGAGGAGCAGAAAATCGTTGTGAAAGTGTTGAAGGCACAAACACAGAGTCAGAAATCTAAATAAGAAAATGAAGCTTTTTTGAGTGATAAAAATTAAAAGGCTTAAAAAGGAAAAAAAGAAAGAAAGAAAAACTAGCCAGCCCCACTGCTAAATTTGATTGGCTTTAAAAAAAAAAAAAAGAAAAGAAAAACTAGCCAGGCATGGTGGTACGCACCTACAGTCCCGACTACTCGGGAGGCTGAGGTGGGAGGATAGCTTGAGCCCAGGAGTTGGAGATTGCAGTGAGCTAAGATGACGCAAGAGAGAGACTCTGTCTCAAAATAAATAAATAAACAAGCAGTTGGGAAAAAGATTCTTTGCAGCAAGCATAAATAACAAATACCTTTATCACATTAAAAGCTCACCATTGATAAGAATAGTAAGACTACCATAGATAAGTGAGCAAAGAAACATGAATAAACAGTTAACAGAGACACAAGGGAAGTCACTGTTTCCAGAGTCAGAGCCTCTGCAGTCCCTCCGAACCTCCAGGACCCTCCTTACTGCCAGCCAGACCCCGCCCCAGCCCCATGCCATCAGAGAAGACCTTCAAGCAGCACCACACCTTTGCACAAAGAGTAGATGTCCGACTTATCCCAGAGCAGCATCCTACCAAAATCCCGGTGATAATAAAACGATACCAGGGTGAGAAGCAGCATCGTGTCCTGGATAAAACCAAGTTTCTTGTACCTGATCATGTCAACATGTCAACTTGATGAGTTAACTCAGCAAGATAATTAGAAGATGCTTACAGCTGAGCGCTAATCATGTGAATGACACAGCATGGTGAGCGTCTCCGCCCTCATCTCGGAGGTGTATGAGAGTGAGAAGGATGAAGATGGGTTCCTGCACATGGTATATTGCCTCCCAGGAGACGTTTGGATCAAGTGATCACTTGAGCCCAAGAGTTTGAGGTTACAGTGAGCTATGATGACGCCACTGCACTCTAGCCTGGGCAACAGAGTAAGACCTTGTCTCAAAAAAACAAAGAAAAGAAAATAGGTGTAGGATAGATGGACTTATTTGTTCTGAGTCCCCTTCCACCCTGCGGTCAGCCCGTGTTCTCGGACACACAGAAAAACACAGATTATGTTGTGTTTGGAGGACCAAAAACAGTTGGGTCTGGATGCCTCATGATTTCCTCTGAACCTCATCCTTTTGGGCTTGGTTTCATCTGAGCAATCATGACCAGATCTTAAAAGCACCTGAGCAGATTGCTATACTTTTCTTTTCTCATAGGCACTGAAGTGGCAGCAGCACCAGGGGTTGCTTCCTCCTGGTATGACTATAGATTTGTTTCGAGGCAAAGCAGCTGTCAAAGATGTGGAAGAGGAAAAGTTTCCTACACAGCTGAGCAGACATATTAAGGTAGGATCCTTAGACAGCCAATCAATAATCATTTGTTGAGAACTCATAATGGACTCAGCTAGGCCCTGTGCCAGGAGGTTGGGTACTTGGGGAGGGGAACTCATTCTCCACCTCTGACAACATTCCAGGTTACTGTCGGTGTCTCCTGGAATACTGCTGTGGCCTGGTAGTGGCACACCTCAGATGTGTAACCAAATGGTCATACATACACTTGACATCTGGCCTTGTTCTTTGGTTAAGCCTGAGACTAACTGTGGACTTTCTATATACTTGTCCTGTTCAACACTTTTGTGCCTGCTATGTGTCAGGGAAAGTGAAAGTCATGGATTTGGGGCATATGTGATATTTGGGGGAAATGATTTTATCATTGTCAACAATCTGGCCAGTTGTGGGGGTTTTTTTGGTTTATTTTAATCTGAGAATTTTCTATGAAAAAGCACAATCGAGTGATTGCTGCAATTCCCAGAGTCACAAGTATATTTGCTACTTTAGCATCTCCTTTATATTACAGTTTCTCTGGGTTTGTGCTCAAATTGAAGTCATGAGTTTTAAAATATTTCATATTCCTCAAATCTTCAATTTTGGCTTAGCGTTTTGGATTTGTCTTTTCTGGATTATATGTTCTAACTTGCATGTAAAGATATTTTTGAGCAGCACCTTTATTTACTCTGCCTGAAGCCTTGACACAAATAGAAATCCATTATAATTATGCTGCTGCACTAAGATTTTCTGTTGTAAATGCTTTCCTTTTTTGGCATTTAAAATGATATCCACATTAGAGCTTTTCTTTGTCGTTTCCATCTGTCTAATGTTCTGTAGTTTTTTATCTGTTATCAGGAGCATCATCACTGATAAATGCTCAGAATGCCTTTACCAGGCAAAGTCTATTAGCTTTAGTTGGTTCTTCTAGATTTGATCAGCTACACATTATCTCTTGATTAAGTGAAGGTCATGAAACAGTGATGGAAAGTTTATTTACAAAATAGCATAGGAAAACATACATTTACTTTGAAAAAATGAGTTTTTCCCCCTGAGATGCACAACAGGAACATACTAGGCCATATTAAGTTTAGTGGGAAACTCATGCTAACAGTGGCTAATTCTAGCAAAAACTCATGGTCTGAGCTAACAGGATTATTTGTTGTAAGTCCCATCTTAAAATAGTTTTTTCCCTCTTCTTTGGAAATACCAGTCTCACATTCAAAAAACTGAGCACCTAGACATAAAACTGGTCAGAGAAGATACATCCACCAGTTCTCTGTGTCCAGGTACAGAAATGTCCCTCCAATACTCATGGGCCAGCTGTGATTTTATGTTAGGGCAGGGTTTCTCAAAAGATTAGAATGGGAATTGTTTTAAGGCCACTAGATTAAAAATGTATCTGTTTCATTGTTTCATTTGAAACAGTTTGGTCAGAAATCACATGTGGAGTGTGCTCGATTTTCTCCAGATGGTCAGTATCTGGTCACTGGGTCTGTTGATGGATTCATTGAAGTGTGGAACTTTACTACTGGAAAAATCAGAAAGGTAAAGTATTTTAAATATATTAACTTTCCTAGTGGTAGAATTACTGTCTTTGGATTACTTCTCTGTGCTTTAACTCTAAGTCAGATTAGTTGAGAAAGGGTTACCAGTTTCTTACATGCAACTTTCCTGGAATATTCTGTGTGTGTGTAAGCAGTTACTTACAATATATCCTTTTCAAACAGTTTTTTATACAGATGATAGTATACTATGTATCCTGTTCTCCTTGCTTTTCCCTTTGTAGTATATCTTAGAGATCATTGCTGTATTATATTCAGTAGCACGGATTGAACCATGATATATTTAACTAGCCACTTTATATAAGATTGTTTTCAGTCTAACCTAGTTGTAGTACTAATTGTGTTTCTTTTATTGTGAACGAAGTTGAACATCCTTTTATATGTGAAAAGCCACCAATATTTCTTACTCTGTGAAGTCTGTTAATAATTGGATTGTTTTTTATTGATTTGTAGGAGCTCTTTATATTTTTAGGAAATCAACCTCCATAATATGCATTATGATATTTTTCAATTTTGATTTAAAAAAGATTTTTTTGGCTAGTCTTTGTGTTGCTCCAATGTTAATATATGCTGTGCTGCTGAAGTGGAGCACAATTTTGACTCTTTTGATTTTGCTGGTTTTGTTTTATAGACTTAAAAAATTTTTTGTATCATCAAACTTATTCATCTTTTCTCTTACAAAAGTACTACTACAATTTCTGTAAAGTTCTAGTACTTTAATATTTCATTATATGTTTAATTTTTGGCCCAACTGGAATTTGTTTGGAGAGATAAAGTTGGCATAGATCTAACTTAGTTTTTTTTCCCAAATAGCTATTTGTTGACTGTCTTTTATCTACTGATTTAAAATGTAATCTTTATCATAGATTACTAAATTCCAATCCATGGTTAGTGGATTTATGAGTGATTTTCACTTTCTATTTTATATATTTCTATATAGTTTGCTTTCTTCTTTTTAACCATGAAGCAGTCTCACTTTATTATTAGAAAAAAATAATAAAGATACTTCCATTTGAACAATAATGGACAATAAAAGAAGCATCATTAGTCAATATCTGGTTTCAGGAGAAGTAGCTGGCAATTGGAAAAAACATTAGTTTAGTTTCTCACGTCATACCCTGAAGTAAGTAAATTCAGATTTATTAATAGATGTGAAATATAAAACTGTAGAGAAATTTTGCCTAGAAAAGATCAGTAAGCACTAGATCTAGGGCATTATGTTGGCATTTTTTATAACATCAGTTTAGAGAATAGTGTAAAATTATTTGTCCCCAGCAATTTCAGCTGCTCACTAGGAACATGTATGCATGGCACTGCTATCTATTTGCTTTGGAGTTTAGAGTAGGCATAATCCATTATCCTGCTTTTAGTGAGTTTGTAGAGACCTGGACCACTATGGTGGTGTCTTGGCTTTGGTGTTATTTATATAACTGCTAACCATTGTTTCCTTTAGGATCTTAAGTACCAGGCCCAGGATAACTTCATGATGATGGATGATGCTGTCCTCTGCATGTGTTTCAGCAGAGATACAGAAATGTTAGCGACTGGGGCCCAAGATGGAAAAATCAAGGTATGCATTAGTGACACGAGCTCTTGTCTGGAGACATTTTAAATGTTCTGTAATGCAGTGGTGTCCTACACATGATATTCAGCATTAATAATAGCTACTGTTTATTGAGCATCAACTTTATGCTAATCACTTTACTTTTTCTTGTTTAATCCTATTAATAACTCTGCCTGGAGTGGTCAGTAACATGTTTGAGGTCACACAGTTGGTAAGTGATAGATCTGGGACTTTAGGCTAAATTTGCTCATGCCTGTTCTGTTGTATCACTCTGGCTCAGTCTATATGATGTATTCTAATTTGATTTTTTTTTAGAGGATGGTCTGTAGCCAATTGGCTGTGGTTTGTATTTAATTGCTGGTAATACATCCTGTGCTAGATAAAATACAGAAATGGTCTCTGTCTGCTAAGTGAACTTAGAATTTAAATTTTTGTTTTAATAATTTACAAGGAAAGAGTTTTAAATTTCAAAGGATTCAATTATCACTGTACTACGTGAACCAGACATATCATATTCAGCTATTAGCATGCATTTTTAATGCTGTTTTAGTACATTAGTGAGCATTGCATGTTGTTTGACTCTGTAGGCAATGGTGGGACACTCTATTTACAAGTTTTAATTTTTTTAAATAAAGGTCTGGAAGATTCAGAGTGGACAGTGTTTAAGGCGATTTGAGAGGGCACACAGTAAAGGTGTCACCTGTCTAAGCTTTTCTAAGGATAGCAGTCAGATCCTTAGTGCTTCTTTTGACCAGACAATTAGGTAAGTAAGAATCCCAAAACTGCCCTCACTTGAGTTTGATATAATGAGGTAGGCACTACTGATTCTTTATACTTTCACCAGGACTGTATGATATGGAGAGTGAGGGTATGTGAGACCTCATTTCCCCAAAGTATAGCTGATGTAGTGCTATTATTCTGTCCATTTGCGTCTTTACCCAGAAGAGAGATTAGAAAGGGAGTATAGCGTGATTCATGTTTCCTTTTTTTTTTTTTAGACAGAGTCTCGCTCTGCTGCCCTGGGTAGAGTGCAGTGGCATCATCATAGCTCACTGTAAACTCAAACTCCTGGGCTCAAGCAATCCTTCTGCCTCAGCCTCCCGTGTAGCTGAAACTACAGACGTGTGTGCCACCACTCCTGGCTAATTTTTTCTATTTTTATTAGAGATGAGGCTTGCCCTTGCTCAGGCTGGTCTTGAACTCCTGAGCTCAAGCCATATTCCCCCCTCTGCCTCATAGAGTGCTACGATTATAGGCATGGGCCACCATGCTCGGTCTAATTTATGTTTCTTAAAATGTGGTCTTATGGACCCACTGCATTATAATCACTTTAGAGAGCCTGTTACAAATACAGATTCCTGAGACCCAGGTGAGAGCCACTGATTCTGAATCTCCTGATAACTAGTTTTTTAGAGGTCTGTCCTTGAACAGAAGCTTGTGTTATTATTGGCATATTTTCTTCCAGTCTCTGCAAAGTTTTTGTTTTTGTTTTGTTTCATTGTTTGACATAATGTAAATTATACTGCATACACAATCACATAGCCTTATTCACTTAATATTGTAATGTGAGCTTTTATAATTTATCTAAAATGCATTCAATATTTGGTCCCAAGAATAATATCTCAATTATTAATTATTCTTTTCATTTGCTTTTATTTGTGGTAGAATTCATGGTTTGAAATCTGGGAAAACCCTGAAGGAATTTCGTGGCCATTCCTCCTTTGTTAATGAAGCAACATTTACACAAGACGGACATTATATTATTAGTGCATCCTCTGATGGCACTGTAAAGGTTAAGTATTTGCTACCAGTTTATTTTGGTATGTCTACTCCATCTTTGACCTTGAGGAGTTTTCAGTGGTGATAATGGCAATGATTGTGGTGGAATAAACCTCTTTACTAGCTACTTTAGCTATAGTGAGGTGAGTCTGAGACAACAGTAATATTCTGTGGGGAATCCCTATTCACCTTGGGACCCCAAACGCAAACAAATGTTATCATGTGAGTCCTAAATTTGAGATGCGCACAGTGGTTAAATCTATCTTGTTGTAGGTGTGTTCTACTTCCTAACAGTCAATTTCACAAAGGGCTGAGTGGCCAAATAAATAGATCTCTTTTTTGTTGCACAGCCTCACTCCACCCTGGTCTCCAAATTTAGGACCTTCCTAACAGCATTTTTAGAGGATTAGGAGAGGTGTGGAGTAAAACTAAGCCTTCTCCTAGATACTTATTTACCAAGCTCTCAGCTGAAGGTGATTGTTCTTTAGTACCTTAGAAGATTTAATTATTTGAAGAGAGGGCTTCATTTCCTAGAAAAGAAATGAAAAACCCGGTCGGGTGCGGTGGCTCACGCTTGTAATCTTAGCACTCTGGGAGGCCGAGGTGGAAGGATCACTCGAGGTCAGGAGTTCGAGACCAGCCTGAGCAAGAGCGAGACCCCATCTCTACTAAAAATAGGAAGAAATTATCTGGACAGCTAAAAATATATATAGAAAAAAATTAGCTGGGCATGGTGGCACCTGCCTGTAGTCCCAGCTGCTCGAGGGGCTGAGGCAGTAGGATCGCTTGAGCCCAGGAGTTTGAGGTTGCTGTGAGCTAGGCTGACGCCACAGCACCCTAGCCCAGGCAACAGAGCAAGACTCTGTCTCAAAAAAAAAAAAAAAGAAATGAAAAACCCAAATAGAAAATTTTTAGAGGTCTTTGAGACACTCCATTTATATTCTAGACCTGCCTCTTTTAAATTGCCTTATATAATTGAGTGCTTTGTGGCAGAAGATCTAGACATTTTAATATAAACATTTTAACACAAAGATCTAGACATTTTAGATACACATTTAGGTATCTGAAAGTCAGACCACCCTCTGAAATTGCTTGTTCTTGCTTGAGAATTGAACCAGAAACCTGAAGACAGGAGGTGTACATTCCCTCAAGATGGATGGGGAAACAGCAGAGCTCTTAGTACTTTATTTTTTAATTTTATTTAAAAAAAATTTTTTTTGTAGAGATAGCATCTTGCTCTGTCACCTAGGCTGGAATGCAGTAGCGTGATCATAGTTCACTGCAACCTTGAACTCTTGGGCTCAAGGGATCCTCCTGCCTCAGCCTCCTGAGTAGCTGGGGTTACAGGCACATACCACTGTACCCAACTAATTTTTTAAAAGTTATTTTTTATAGAGACAGGGTCTTACTATTTTGCCCAGGGTGGTCTCAAACTCCTGGTCTCAAATGATTCTCCCACCTCGACTTCTCAAAGTGCTGGGATTATAGGTGTGAGCCACTGTGCCTAGCCTTTCTTAGTACTCTAGTCATGGGATTTGCTCTCTTTTTGCTATGCATATGGGCCTCACAACTTGTAAATACCATTGGGAGTTGGCTTGTCTTACCAAATGGAGCTTTGGGAGGCCAAGGCAGGAGGATTACTTGAGGTTGGAAGTTTGACACCAGCCTGGGCAACATAGAGAGACCCCCTCTCAAAAAAAAAAGCCTCATTGTTTTAAAGTCCAGACAAGGGTAGCTTTATGGTTGTTGATGATAGTAGCAGTGTTGACACATAACTAATTTTAGAGAGGTACCTCTGTTAGCTAAGGAGAACTATATAAGATCATAGATTTTAAAAGGTTTTATTATTTGGTTTGTGACTTTTTCCAATTAATCAACAAATAGATGATGAACAATTAACTATATACAATTGGTCCTCCGTATCTAGAATGTGGATTCAACCAACTATGGCTTGAAAATATTCATAAAAAAAAAGAATTCCACGAAGTTCCAAAAAGCAAAACTTGAATTTGGCCTGTGCTGAGTTCTGTATTGTATCCACATGAATGAAGTGCTATATGGGCATTGTATTGGGTATTATAAGTAATCTAGAGATAATTTAAAGTATACAGGAGGATATATGTAGGTTATATGCAAATACTCTACACCATTTTATATCAGGGTCTTCAGCATCTCAAATTTTGGTATCTGAAGGTGGTCCCAGAACCAATTCCCCACGAATGCCAAGGGACAACTGTATGTGACAATGCTGGGTATTTGATTGGACTTAAAATCAAATAAGAAGCTTTTTTTCTGAGTCAGTTTTATTCTTTTTTAGTAACCTGATTTTTAATGTTTTGAACCTTAAAACTAGAAATTCTTATACCTCAAAAATGTTTATGGCTTAAATTTTTGTCTGGTAGATCTGGAACATGAAGACCACAGAATGCTCAAACACCTTTAAATCCCTGGGCAGCACTGCAGGAACAGACATTACTGTCAACAGTGTGATCCTGCTTCCTAAAAACCCAGAGCACTTTGTAGTGTGCAACAGATCAAACACAGTGGTCATCATGAACATGCAGGGCCAGGTGAGTGCTCAGAAAATACCTTTGCACAGGACCTGTGGGCTGTTGCCAAATTAGCCTGTCCTGGTCCTGGCCTTCCCAGTAACCAAATACTGGTTCACCACTCTGTAAACCATATAAGTTGTGTTTTTCAGACATTCATTTGTAGCTCTACAAAATATCTCTTTGGTATTTCAAAAGTGATCTCCTTTCCCTGGGATGTTTTTATATTCTCTTTCTTTTTCATCCTTTGGATAAATGAGGCTCTGGCCTATCTTTAAGCCTCCTTCAAAACCTCACTGAAGATTTTAAGATAACAATCTTTGTCTGAGTTGGGGAAATACAGTGTGGTGTGGGTTACCAACTCGAGATATCTCCTAACTACCACATGGTCTAAAGTGGAACACTAATAGGAGAGACAGCAGTGTCCTCATGTTGTATATTTTTAATCAGGACACCTGCAAGGTTCCCAAGGAATCTCAGTTTTGTGGACTGTGAGGTAGCACTAGGGTATTCAGAACATGAAGGTTGAGGTCTCAAGCCCCCTCCACATGTGTCATGGTCCTACTGAAACGTTGGCCTGGCCACTTGGGGATCCTGCTGAGCATGGAGAAGACCCAGGTGCTAGTGTGTAGTACTCTCTCTCTATATCCCCTGAGTCCTATAACTGAAGTAGTAGTTTAGAACCCATGGCTGAGATGGGTGGTCTCCAGTTGATCTGTTGGGCCATTGCATAATAGCAACAGCTGCCCGGTGCATCTGCTAAGCATGCTTCATAGTTCTCTGCTTGACTTTTTAAAGACTTTATTTTGAAAAAATAATTTTAGATTCACATAGAACTTACAAAGACAGTACAGAGAGTTCCTGTGTACCCTTCTCCTGGCTTCCTCCAATGATAACATCTTACATAACCATAGCACAATTATCAAAACTAGGAAATTGACATCAGTACAATTATTGACTTAATTACAAATCTTACTTGGATTTAATCAGTTTTTACATGCATTTATTTTGGGGGGGGGCAGGGATGCAATAGTCCTATGAAGTTTCATTACAGGTATAGATTCATATAACCACCACCACATTCAAGATATAGAACTGTTTCATCACCCCAAGAAACTCTCTCATGCTACATCTTTATAGTCATACCCAGCCTACAACCCTAACCCCTGGTAACCACTGATCAGTTTTCCATTGTTATAATTTTGTCATTTTTAAAAAAATAGACTTATTTTTATTTTTAAATTTTTAGTACCAATCAAGAAGAAGCACTGAGGACTTTTTTTAGACCAGTTTTAGGTTTACAGCAAAATTGAGCAGAAAGTACAGAATTTTCCCATATTCTCTCTGACCCCACATAGGTTAGCTTCTCCATTATCAACATACCCCATGAGAGTGGTACATTTGCTACAATTGATGAAGTTACATTGGCACATCATTATCACACAAAGGCTATAGTTTACATTAGGGTTCACTCTTGGTGTTGTACATTCTGTGGGTTTAGACGAATGTATAATGGCATGTGTCTATCATTATAGTATCATGCAGAGTAGTTTCACTGCCCACAAAATCCTCTGTGCTCTGTCTCTTCATCCCTCCCTCCCCCCTAACTTCTGGCAACCATCAATCTTATTATTGTCTCTATAATTTTGCCTTTTCCAGAAAGTCATATAGTTGTAATTCTGCAGTATGTAGGCTTTTCAGATTGACTTCTTTTACTTAATAATATGCATTTAAGCTTTCTCTTTATTTTTTCATGGCTTGATAGCTCATTTCTTTTTTTAATTTTTAATTTATTTATTTATTTTTAAAAGGGCTGGAGAGCACCCGTGGGTCTGGAACCCCTCTGCCTCCTCAAAGAAATTGTTAGAACACTATCAAGGGAACCACTGAGCTAAAGCCAGCCCCTCATTTCTTTTTAGTGCTGAATAATATTTCATTGTCTGGGTGTACCACAGTTCATTTATCCATTCACCTTTGAAGGACATCTTGGCTGCTTCCAAGTTTTGGCAATTATGAATAAAGCTGCTATAAACATACATGTGCAGGTTTTTGTGTGAATGTTTTCAACTCTTTTGGGTAAACATCAAGTATTGTGATTGCTGGATTGTATGGTTAAGTAGGTTTAGTTTTGTAAGAAACTGTCAAACTGTGTTTCAAAGTGGCTGTATCATTTTGTATTCCCACTGGCAAAGGCTGAGAGTTCCTATTGCTCTGCATCCTCACCAGCATTGGGTGTGGCCAGTGTTCTGGATTTTGGCCATTTTAATAGGTGTGTAATGGTATCTTAAGAGTTCTTTGTAATAACAGTTATCAGGTGCTATATATCCAATAAATATTATTTTTTTAAGGGAAAAAAGAAGAGTTCTTTATATATTTTGGATAATAGTTCTTTATCCAGTATGTTTTTACGGATATTTTCTCACAGTCTGTGCTCGTCTTTTTATTTTCTTGATAGTGCTCTTACACAGCAGAAATTTTTAATTTTAATGAAGTCCAGCTTATCATTCCTTTCTTTCATGGATCATCCCTTTAGAGTTATATCTAAAAAGTCATCACCAAACCCAAGATCATGTAGATTTTCTTCTTCATTATCTTCTAAGAATTCTATATAAAAGTTTTGAATTTTACATTTATGTTTGTGATCAATTTCGGATTAAATTTTGGGAAGAGTGTAAGATCTTAGTTTTTTTGTGTGCTTAGATGCATTTTTTTTGCATGTACATGTTCAGTTGTTCTGATACCATTTATTGAAAAGATTGTCTTTTCTCCATTATATTACTTCTGCTCCTTTGTCAAAGATCAGTTGACTGTATTTATGTGAGTGTATTTCTGGGCTGTTTATTCTGTTCCAGTGATCTCTTTGTCTATTCTTTTGCCAGTACCATATTGTCTTGGTTACTGTAGCTTTATAGTAAGTCTTGAAGTTGGGTATTTTCAGTCTTTCCAACTTTGTCCTTCTCTTTCAATACTGAGTTGGCTATTCTGGGTCTTTTGCCTCTCTATGTAAACTTAGAATCAGTTTGTCATTATCCACAAAATAATTTACTGGAATTTTGATTGGGATTGCATGGATTCTATAGATCAAGTTGGAAAGAACTGACATCTTGACCATACTGAGTTTTTCTATCCATGAACATGGAATATCTCTCCACTTGATTAGTTCTTTGGTATTTTTCATCAGAGTTTTGAAGTTTTCCTCATATAAATCTTATACATATTTTGTTAGGTTTATACCTAAAGTATTTTCATGGGGGGGGGATGCTAATATAAATGGTATTATGTCTTTACATTTCAAGTTAATTAAATTAATTTCAGTGCCCTAACCCCTAGAAGTCACTGACCTGTTTTCCATTATTACAATTTTGCCATTTTGAAAATGGTATATAAATGGAATCATATAGTATGTAACCTTTTAGCCTTTGAGATTGGTTTCTCTTAGCTTGATTTTTGGTGATTTTAATATTATATAAAATAGAACAGGCAAAGTCTTAGAGACAGTTTCATTCTAAATGGGGAAAGCATCTTACTCTGTTAGAAAGAGGAGACTGGGGAGCATGCATCCAGAAAGCATTGAGAACTAGTGGTACGCTGAGTTAGAAAATTGTGTGTGTGGTAATGAATTTGCTTCAGGCTAATATGGCTCTTTAGAAAGGATTGGTGATTTGAAATTTGAAATTTTTGTCTGCCACTTTAGATAGCTTATTTATTGAATTTTTCCCAGGCAAGAGGATTTAGCACATGATGAACAGAATTGGAGATCTAATTATAAATGACAATAAACCAAAGTGCAAAGTAACAATGTAAAAATGTCAGAACACGATTGAGCTGTTGCTAATACAGGTGTCTTGTTTTTGTCTTGGGGTATGGTGTAATCTAGATTGTCAGAAGCTTCAGCTCTGGTAAAAGAGAAGGTGGGGACTTTGTATGCTGCGCCCTCTCTCCTCGTGGTGAATGGATCTACTGTGTGGGAGAAGACTTTGTGCTCTACTGTTTCAGCACAGTCACTGGCAAGCTGGAGAGAACTTTGACAGTGAGTATCACAGAGTAAGATCATCCAAAGAAATATGGTAATGCTTGTGTCTTTCTGACTTCGGAAGTACATACCTTTTATAGACTGACTGCTATCAAAGTGACCCTTAGTATAAAAACTGTGATGCAGGCATTTTATCACTAAACAAAATTAAGGGTTCATAAGTAATTATATAAATTTAGCTCCTTAGGCCAGCTGTCAGGGAAAGTCATCCTTCACCTCTCAGCTTCAGGTTGGTATTATGGGTACACATAAAGCAGAGAAGGATGGGAGCTAGATTAGCCAGATCCTCCTCCTCATGAGGGTGGTAGCGTGACAATTTGGTACTTTCCTCTTTGTTGTTTTGAAGGCGTATTATTTGCACATTATACTATCAAATTGATTAAGATGTTTTGAAAACATTCAGCTCCGTTTTATTAGAGTCAGCACACGGAGTAATTGTGATGCTAGCTGCTGTGACAATCCCCAAATCTCAGTGGCTAAACACAATAAGTTTATTTCTTATTATGTCACAATGTTAGGTGAGTTGGATAACCCTTCTTCATCTTTCAGCTATACCATTTGGAATATGAGACCACCCAAGATCTCTTCTTCCCTCCCACCCAGCTCTTGAAGCCTGTTCTGAGTGATTTGGTATAGACCTGTATACCTAACCCTGCACTTTACCTGTTCCAGGTTCACGAGAAGGATGTGATTGGTATTGCACATCACCCTCACCAGAACCTGATTGCTACCTACAGTGAAGATGGACTCTTAAAGCTCTGGAAACCCTAATTTAACTTTTCTTTTTTAAATCAGCTTGAAAGCATGTACTTAAATGAAGATATATTCATGTGATGCTTTTTTTTTAGGCCAGCTTTTCTAAGCAATCAAATTGTCTGAATTAGCCACAAGAATAATTTTTTGAAAATTTATGTTTAAGTAGCAGTTACCCTTTTTTATATATTTTTAAGGTGTTAGTTTATCTGCTTCTAACTGGGGCAGTCACTTAATGTTTTCATTAATCTTCCACCTGGAGAAGGAAATACTGATATTTCTAGAAAAAAGTTGTACTCCTTTGATTATTTGAAGTGCTGATTAAAATGTGCCTCCCTTAGTAAAACTTGTAAATAAGGAACTATCCCATATTCAGTAGCTGTGTTCTGATCCATCTTTTTTTTTTTTTAAAGATGTTAATAAACTTTATACCTTTCTGGAGATTTTATTTGTTTTTAACTATAAATAAGTGCTCATCTAGTCAATATATTTACTTAGTATCAAGTGGAGGGGGGTGGTTAACTTTATTATCCCTGAATCTCAAGTCCAGCATGAAGTGAATTCCTGGGAAAGTAGGATAGACTGATACATAAAAAGACCAGGTGATACATAGGATCTCATTTCACTGCCCTCACCCTTCTACTCATTCTGAGCTATGCCTTTTCACATGTTCAGGCCAACTCCAGGGAATATTGTCTCCATCTTTTGTGTGGAACTAGTTACAGGATCTGTTATGGAAAGTCAAAGTTTTGGCATCTCCTTTTTTGCAGGTGGAGGAGGATTTGGCATTGAAAATGTGCTGTTGTTCTGAAGAAAAATTAGAAAAGGACCTGAGATTTAGAAGCCTCTTTTGCAATGTACATCATTACCAGTTAGGTAAAGCAAAAAATGTAAAAGCCAGCAAAGCCCTTGAAAATATTTTGCACATGGGTGTCTCTTTCATATTTCAGTTGAAGATATATGGAACACCTATGATGATGTATGAAGGTACCATGCTAGGCACTCAAGAAAGTGAATTCTTGTTTCTGTGGGCCTTATATGCCCCCTTTAATATTAGTATTTATTAGGTACAAACTAGTGGGCAAAGTTTATAAAAAGTTTTGCAGTCTTCAATTTACCATTGTCACTTGAAATACAGCATGATCTTGTGCCTGGCATGGAGTAGTGCTTAACATTGTCTAAATTAATTCTGAAAAGCACTAAGAAATCTTTTTTTCCCAGTCCTAATCTATAACTTATTTCCTTTTTGCCACAAAACCCACAACTTTTCAGCCCAGGTAATGTCATTTGCTGCTATTTTCATGTTTTAAAAATGCTACTGGGAGTTGAACAATCCTTAGTTTAGGATTCATGTGCCTGTAAGTGGCCATCCCAGTGGAAAGAGGCTCTCACTTTTTTTTCCCAATAAATGTTTATTGAGCATCTTCTATGTGCACCCCCTGGGCTGGGGATACAATGGTGGTTTTAGGTCGGGTTCCCTGGAAACAGACTCTAATAGGGAGTGGGGTGCCCTTGGGAAAATCACCTGTAGGGGAGTGAAGGGCTTGGGCAGAGGGAGGATGCTGATGTATTCTCAACAGAGGCCTCAGCCTGACCCAAGGGAGGCGCCGAAACTGAGATGACCCTGCAGAGATGTCCCAAAGAGGCTCTCACTTAAGTAAAAGGTTTTATGTTGGAGAGAGGAAACAGCTTATGCTAAAATTTTTTAGAAAAACCTTTGAGAAGACTTTTCGATGTAGCCCTTGACCTTGTGAGCTGGCAGTTGTGATATGCATATTTTGTACCACAGCTTATGAAGATCAAGAATCTAGTCAGCATGTGTTCACTTATTCTAGGAATTATGGAACACTTCTGTTCCTGGCACCAAGTGCTGAGGATGGTTAAAAAGACTAGTTGCCTTTTTGATAAGGGGAGGAGAGGCACCCAACCCAGCCTGAAAGACTGAAAGACTTCCTGGGGGAAGTGACTATAAAAAAAGGACCAGCAGGAGCTGGAGCTGAAGTTTGGTGATCTCAGCAGAGGGAACCTTTCCAGGAACTGCATTGTGACATAGTAGCAAGGTATGTGCCTGACACAAGGTATGTGTCTTGGGAAACCAGGCAAAGAGACCTAGAGTGGGAGTCATTAAATGTATTTTTTCTCATTTTTAATAAAATAATGCATTGGGTATAACATGTAAATGCAAAGTTGTGTCAGTTGCAGAACAAAACATGCTTTTAAAGAATTAAAGTTAGTTTTATTCAGAAGTCTTACTAAGGATTGCAACCTGGGAGAGTCTTCCAGAGAGTTTCTGTTGGACTGCTCCAAAGTAGTGTTATAGACCACAGTTTACATATAGATGGTGGAGGCTCTGCATGTGCTCAGAAGTTACATTAGAACAAAGTTCACCAAGGTTTGGGTGTGAGGGTACATCTGGTTATAGATGATAGAAGCGTAATCACTAATCCTGGCGGACATTATCTTAGGTACAGGAAGGGGCAAGAGGGAGGGTCATTGTACTTATCTTTTCTAAAAATGGAGTTATTCAGGCGAGACTTGGAAACCTGTGCTCTATCCTGCTTATCATCTTCAGGGCATTCTTCCCCAGGGCTGCGCTTAGTCACAGAAGGGCTTTGTGAAATTCTGCTGGCAAGCAGAATGATGTTTCTGCAACTTCCTTCATTTCGTACAAATCTGAAAGCCCGTGTTTTTGTTTAAAAATGACAACACGCTCTTCACATCACTCGGCGCCTAGCCTTTCTCCTTAAGCCCTGAGCGACCACCGCTCTAGCAGCGAAAGCGGCGAGGACCCCGCAACGCACCCCTCGGCTCGCCCAGCTCTCTCACGCCAGCGCGGCGCAGGCGGTGAAGATGGCCTGGCCTGGGGCTGCGGAGGAGTCCCACATGGGTCCCCCGCTGGGACAGTCACCTACCAGGAGAAAGAGGGGGCCTGCACACCTGCCGCAGCCAACTTTCAGGGGCTGGAGACATCTGGTGACCCCACTGATGGGCTTTTCACTTTACAAAATTGGCAGCCAGAGCTTGTGTTATGGGCTGGTGACTGCGACCAAGTGAATGGGGGAATCTGAGGCTGGGAATCTGCGCACTTGCGTGTGGAGCCAGGCTCCTAGGAAGCACTGTGCTGCGGCCCACCCCTATTAACTGATAACGCTGCTTTATCACTTAAAACCCAGACTACGGTGGCATTAAATTCCAGAGCGTAAGGACATTTGTCCTAGCCTCCACTCAGTTGTTAAATTAATGCCTGGAAAACATTTGAGCGACCTGACGAAGATACTTTAGGGCAACGTCTTTTTTGTTTTGTTTTGTGTTTAACAGCAAATGGTATAAATCTCAGGTACAATTTAGTATTTTCTTCATCGGTTTTATTTTTCAACTTGTATTATTACTACCACTAATAAATAGCATCTGTTGAGCCCTTATTTTTCAGAACAACTTAATGAGGGAGAGCCTGTGATTGCTACAAATATACATGGAGAAACAGGTTCACAGACATTAAGTACCTTAGTCACAAATTTGCATGGAGCTCGCATTGAAAACCTAGTTCCAAAACTCGATTTCTTTTCTCTCCTGCCTGTCTTTTCAATCTTGCCGTGTCAGTTTCTCTTCAATCTTTAGGTTTGAGGAGAGAAAAAGGATCATGGATTTTTTTTTTCTCCACATTCTGTCAAAATATTTATCTAAGCAGACCACCGATAGGATAGTGAGACGAGTAGAAAGAGCACTGTACCACATCCAAGGAAGGCAAAGAAAAAAGAAAGGGAAGAACACTGAATAACAAGAACCTGGATTTCAGTCTTTGCTGTATTTCTTTTTGCTTGGGCTAGTGGTTCTTAAAGTGTCACCTGGTAACTTGTTTCAAAGGCAAATTCTAAGGTCTCACCTCATATCTACAGAATCAGATATGGTGGGGGTGGGGGGCACAAGCAAGCATGCTCAAATTTGAGAGCAAGGAGACTAAAGAATGCTTTCCTCATATATAAAGAAGGTGTTTTAGGCTGGGGCGTGGTGGCTCACACCTGTAATCCCAGTGCTTTAGGCCAAAGCAGGAAGATCTCTTGAGCCCAGGAGTTGGAGGATGCAGCGAGCTATGATGGTGCCACCGCCCTCTAGCCTGGGCAACAGAGGGAGACTCTGTCTCTTAAAATAATGATAGTATATTGACAACAAGTGATAAATAATAATGATAATTCTTGCTGAGATAACCAAATTTAAAAGATAAAGGTGCAAGACAAACTTTTTTTTTTCTTTTTTTTTACTTTACACTCAGAGCAAACAAGACAAACTCTTGAAATAACATTTTTGAATCACAGCAGCTTGCTAGGCATTCTCATTCATTGTGCTTTTACAGCTTCATTTCCCACTATTTCAAGAGAAGAAATTGGTATGAAGTGTATGTTCAAGTTGGGAAGTTCCCTGGTCTGAGCTTAAAACTTGCACCAGCAAGGGCTGGCTGCTATCATTTGACCTTCCACAGCAATTCTAATAGAGGTATCACTCTGTCCCAGAGGGTCAGTATATCTAGATCTTCGCTGGTCCAAAGGTAGTTATCTCACTTGATCAGTTACAGATTGAACTCCTCATTCTCCTGCTTTCCCCGCTTCTCACTACTGCACTTGACTTGTCAAAAAAAAAAAAAAAAAGTGTGTATATACATACACATACACACACCTATATATATCTATGTCTCTGTGTTGGTGGTGTTCACCCTTAGCTGCATAGGCTACACCCACCCAGCCCAATTACACCAAGTAATTCCAATTGTAGCCAAGGTTGAGAACCAGTACCATAAGCAGAAAAAACTTGTGAAGCTAATTTCACGTACATGGGATGTAATGGGACTCTACTTCTATTGCCTACAAGTGTGATGGGCAGAAGCATCACAGAGAAAGTGATGAGTTATGATGGGGCCAGAAACTGCACTTGTATGGAACCTGTACTCCTGTGAATGACAACCTTGGCCAGTATTTTAAGAGGCTCTGTTTTTTCAGACTACTCTCCAGGGTATAACTATATGACTTTTTTCTGTTAGTGTCCTTAGGATTTATTGTGGTAAAAACATGTGACAAAATTTCCTATTTTAACAATGTGTACACTTTAGTGACATTATTTATAATGTGCAGCCATCATGACTATTTCCAAAACTTCATCACCCCAAACAGAAACTCTATAAACATGAATCAACTTCCCTTTCCTCCCCAGTCCTGCTCCACTGCTTTGATAATCTACTTTATGACTCAATGAATTTTCCTAGACAGTTCACTTAAGTGTAATCATACATTTGACCCTTTGCATCTGGCTTATTTCACTTACCATGTTTTGAAGGCTCATCCACGTTGTAGTATGTATCACCTTTTTATGTATGGCTGTATAAAATCCTGTGTATATATGTATATTGAAAATTAAAATACATATACACACACTAACCATTCATTTGTTGGACACACTCGATTGTTTTCACTTTGGAATACTGAGAATGCTGCTGCAGTCAATACACCAGTTCATTTTTAATTTTTATATAAAATCACCTCTCAGTATCCATGGTTGGTCCCACGACCTTCCTTGGATACCAAAATGCAAGGATGCTCAAGCCCCTATAAAATGGAGTATTTGCATATAACCTATGCACATCTCCCCACACACTTTAAATTGTCTTTACATTGTCATTCCACAGTCCCACCAGCAACATACAGGGTTCCAATTTCTCCACATTCTAACACTTATTTTCCATTTATTTTAGATTAGAACTATCCCAGTAGGTGTGAAGTGGTATCTCACTGTGGTTTTGATGTCCATTTCCTTCATGACTGATAAATGTTGCAGACTTCATGTAGGGGTTATTTGTAAAAAAAAAATTTTTTTTTGAGACAGAGTCTCACTCTGTTGCCAGGACTAGAGTGCCGTGGCGTCAGCCTAGCTCTCAGCAACCTCAAACTCCTGGGCGTAAGTGATCCTTCTGGCTCAGCCTCCCGAGTTGCTGGGACTACAGGCATGCGCCACCATGCCTGGCTGATTTTTTCTATATATTTACTTGTCCAGCTAATTTCTTCCTATTTTTAGTAGAGACGGGGTCCCGCTCTTGCTCAGGCTGGTCTCGAACTCCCGACCTCAAGCAATCCCCCTCCCCGGCCCCCCCCCAGCCTCCCAGAGTGCTAGGATTTTTTTTTTTTTTTTTGAATTTGAGAGTCTCGCTTTGTTGCCCGGGCTAGAGTGCGTGCCGTGGCGTCAGCCTAGCTCACAGCAACCTCAAACTCCTGGGCTTAAGCGATCCTACTGCCTCAGCCTCCCAGGTAGCTGGGACTACAGGCATGCGCCGCCATGCCCGGCTAATTTTTTCTATATATATTTTAGTTGGCCAGATAATTTCTATTTTTAGTAGAGACGGGGTCTCGCTCTTGCTCAGGAGGCTGGTCTCGAACTCCTGACCTTGAGCGATCCACCCGCCTCGGCCTCCCAGAGTGCTAGGATTACAGGCGTGAGCCACCGCGCCCGGCCCAGAGTGCTAGGATTTTATAAGTGTGAACCACCACGCCTGGCCTATTTGTAAAAATTTTTGAATGTCCTTTAAAAAACATTCTTAATTTTGCTGTAGCATGTAGCAAAAAAAAAAAAAAGGAAAAAAAAACATTCTTAAATGCATTTTAATGCACGTACACTGTAGAAATTTTTAGAATGAGTAAATAGACCCAGTGAAAATTAAGATCTGTCACAAGCATTATCTTGAACACTTTGATCAATTACACTTTTTTTTTCCTTTTTTTCTTTTTTCTTTTGTGTTTTTTTCTTCACGTTTCTAGAAGGAGAATTACACTTTCTTGAACATCTGCGTCACATTCACCAAACATTAGGGTGAGGCAGACTACAACAGTCAAGTAATAGGAGAGGAAGAAATTGTCAACTAGGAATGTCACTGTGACAAGAAATACAAGGCTTGGGAACAGATTTTTTACATCAATTTTAGTTTCTCCTTTTTTTAACTCAAATGTTCTGAGAGAAACTTAAGATACAGCCCACTTGCAAGCTTGGAAATGTTTAAGTTTCCTGATTGCAGCAGGGCCACACACAGACTATATAGGTAGAAAGTTGTCTTGTACTCTTACTGCAAGGTTTGCAAAGTTTTCTAAGCCCCCTTTCCTTGGCTCATTACCCAGTCTTGCACCTTCACTCCTCACCCTGGTTAATATTAAATGTTTAACTATAGTTTGATAGTACTTCTTTGTATTACTCAACTAGTTAAAATGAAAAGTTATGTATCTTAATTAGGTGAAAGGGCCAATTCTTTGGTATGGGGGGGCGGGAAGAAAAAGCCTGTAGTGACACACATTGGAAATGCTTTGTAACCAGTATATTAAGGAGACATTCATACATTTCAAGAACTGCTTATATTCTGATACCCAGATTTAAGCATGTGAACACATCGATGAGACTTTTTAAACATACAATTAAAGCTATTCATCATTTGCTATACTACCAACATTAAATTACAGTTACTTTGGAGCATAAGTCAAATGGTTTAAAGTAAGCCTGTAACATACCTAAGGAAGACCTTCCTATATTATGCATGCAAATTACTTCTCCATGTAAACGTCTCTTCACTTCTAAATTATCCATTCCTGGAAGTTACTACTCAGGGGCTTATCATGGTCCAAAGAGAAGGAAAAAATAACCAGGACTGGTCAAGTTACATATCTATGGATTATATTATATATGGATGGCACAGAGGG
>CM052443.1:97490096-97567327 GCA_028533085.1 Varecia variegata | reverse complement strand
AGTCAGAGCTTTTATATTTGTGTTTATTCATTTAACTTTTAAAACACTACTATAGTTGAATATTAAAAGAAAAACAATAGCAAGTAGTGAGCATATTACGATTATAGTCCTTCACTCATTCACTACTGCACATGAAATGCCAGCAGTGAAGTATCATTAACTAGCCTCATTAAGAGGTTTGACACTGAACACCACCTCTAGGATGATGTTCATCATCCTCATATGCTTCTCCATTGTAATGGCGCCGTCTTTCTTGATTTGGATCAAAGTCCACCAGTTCTACTTGATCCATTTCATCAGTCTCTTCTACTTCCTTCCTCTCGGGTAAGAGTTTTTCCAGCAAAGACAGTTTATCAGGAGAAAGAAAGCCGTTTTCAGGGAAATTTACCTACAAAAAGAAATTCCTACTGTAAGTTCAGTGTGACTTCATCATTAGCTCCTTAGACAAAAAAATCATAGACCCATTTCTCCCAGAAAAACACATGTAAACACATGGCATTTTAGCCAAGAAATCTGCAATTGTTATTGTAAAGTGCTTCTGCTGAATTATAAGATACCAGTTATAGCCTTTCATTAATAAAATGCCTGTCATGCATCCCCTCCAACCTATCTTTAAATAGCCCATTAAAGATGCAAATAAACCCAACTTGTTTAACAAGAAATGCTCAACAGGACAGTAGTGTACTATTTAATAGAGCAATGTATTTTTCCCTGGATAAGGGGGAATATAAATTTGAGGTTTCTTGGCATTCAGAAGATGTAATTCTGTATCAGATTTTAATAAGTTTATCATGCTAAATTTTTTTGAGACAGGGTCTTTACCCTGTTGCCAAGGGTGCAAGTGATCCTCCTGCCTCAGCCTCCCTAGTAGCTGGGATAATACACCTGGCTAAATTTAAAAAAAAAATTTAAAAGAGATGATGTTTCACTATGTTGCCCAGGCTGGTCTCCTACTCTTGGCCTCCTGTGATCCTTCCTCCTCGGCCTCCCAATGTGCTAGCATTGTAGGCCTGAGCCACCATACAACCAATTCTCAAATATTCTTGAGTACTTTACAAGCTTACCTTAAATTCGATGATTAGGCGACCCTTTTCATATGGTCTACGATAAATTGGCATGCCTTCATTTAGCACACACTTGATATCTCCGTGCTTGACAATTTGACCTAAAAACATTGAAGCCAAGTTCTTCCTTAAGTATGTTTCACACTTTTATGAGGCAGAGAAATTAAAGAACAGAGGAATGTCCTAGGCTCACTGATAAGATAAATTTATGTCGTGAAACAGTCCTGTTACCTTTCACGTATGGGTTTCCCAGGGGCTGCCAAAAAGAGCCAAGGGCTTATGACTTCATCTCAGATCAGAGGATATGTAACCAAGGAAGAAAAACACCTTGTTTTTCTCAGTGCCTATGGTAGTTATCAGGAGACAAGGAAAACACTAGAGAAGAGAAGCTCAACTAGTTACCATACCTGGATGAGAGGTGATGACTATGGTTCGGTTGTCAAGAGTAGATATTGGCTTTTGGAAGCCACATAATGCTTCAACCAGCTGTATGTCCATACACATAAAAAGGTCTTCTCCTCGTCTGTATCAATGCAAATAAGACATATTTATATTTTAAATCACCAATGATTATACGCACCAAAGACGACAACTGTTTTCTTCTTAACGGCAAGGGTGTCTTTCAGAAAAACACCCTTTCTTCTCTCATTATAAAAATCAAACAGCTGAGAACGGGAACAGTAAACATTTGGAACCTGCCAACCCTGCTTTCTGGTCAAGGCTTCAAAATCCTCCCACTTTTTAGGCAGCCTCTACCACTTACCATCTGAGTTGTTTCCTTACCTGGTTTTAAATCTAGTTTCTCAGAGGGGGAGAGAAATAAACTCAACAAGAGTGAGGCTTAAAGAAAGCAAACATACATCAGGGATACGACATTATGGTATAAGTCAAACAGATCTGGGCCGGGTCCTAGATAATGTAGGCTTGATGAAATTAAGTAATGAGGCTATAACCAATTTCAGGGAACAGTTAAGAATTTTTTTTCTAATAAAGAGCACAGGCTTAATGATGTACATGAAATAATAGTGCCTAGCACATTACGAGGGAACATAATCTTTTATGTTTAATAACAGTCTACTTCCTCTTGTTTGACTTTCCTCTTTTCCAATTCGTATTAATAAAACATCTTTAATCAGGAAGAATATTCCTCTCAAATAACAGCATCAAAATCCTGAGCTTGACGGCATTTCCCATTGAGACACTTGTGAAATACTAATTCTAAACTGGTTCTTTCAAGATGTTAAACCCCAACCTGACTCCCCTTATATTTTGCTATAAGCCATAGATATTATTTAACACAAACATTCACTGTTAACCATCCATCTTTCTTGTGCTTCAGTGTGAGTTCATCATAAACTCAGTATAGTAAACCTGAATTTATATAAGGAATATTGAGTCTCAACTGCAGTTTCTTACAGGTAGTTTTGGATATTTACCATTAAAAACAATTCACCTAAATCACAATGCAATTTATCATGAACCCAGGACTGAAAATGGGTGAAAGCTTTACAACACTGTTTCTACAGAGATTAAGGGGAAAAATTTGTCTAGGGATGTTTCCCTCAGCCACCTGGCTACCTGTTTATGCTCGCACATCTCCTAAATGAAATACACTTTTCAAGTTCCAGATTAGGAAACAATTTACATTTTGAGAAAAAGCTAAAATCTGATCTTATTTGTTTTAAATGGAAACAATGGTTAACAACCTTGTACAAGATACATAACTCTTGCTATACTTTTCTAGGGAATTTCCAGAAAATATGTTCTTAAAAACACCAACCCAACAACTCAAGTATGCAAGATGTCAGTATGAATGGTTGATTAAAGTCTTTACCGAGTAAAAACAGCATGGTCCTTCTGATCTAACACAATGATAATATCTCCTGGCTCTAGTCCTGGTTCTTGGTCTCCTTCACCATGGAATGTTATCTTCTGGCCATCTTTCATACCTAAAAATAAAAGGTTAATTTTGTGCTCTCATTGAATATCCAACTAAGGTCAGAATCACAAAATCTACACATGGATCTGTTTGTACATGCATAAAAAAATAAAATTTTGGCCGGGCAACAGTGGCTCACACCTGTAATCCTAACAATCTGGGAGGCCGAGGCAGGCGGATTGTTTGAGCTCAGGAATTCGAGACCAGCCTGAGCAAGAGCGAGACACCGTCTCTACTAAAAATAGAAAGAAATTATCTGGCCAACTAA
The DNA here is from genome assembly GCA_028533085.1 of Varecia variegata. Lineage (NCBI taxonomy): Eukaryota > Metazoa > Chordata > Mammalia > Primates > Lemuridae > Varecia > Varecia variegata. The sequence continues at coordinate 97,564,056 of CM052443.1, read as the reverse complement.
AAATATGTATAGAAAAATTAGCTGGGCATGGTGGCACATGCCTGTTAGTCCCAGCTACTCAGGAGGCAGAGCCAGGAGGATCGCCTGAGCCCAGGAGTTTGAGGTTGCTGTGAGCTAGGCTGACGCCACAGCACTCTACTCAGAGCAACAGAGTGAGACTCTGTCTCAAAAAAATATATATATTAAAAAAAAAAAAGAAGAACCATTCAAGCCAGGTGTCTCACATCTGTAAATCCCAGCACTTTGGGAGGCCCTTGGGAGAATCGCTTACGCCCAGGAGTTGGAGGCTGCAGTGAAGTATAATTGCACTACTGCACTCTAGCCTGGGTGACAGAACCAGACCTTGTCTCGAAAAGGAAATAAAAAAAAAAGCACCAGCCACAAACAAAACATTGAGTTTATCTCCCTTACAAAGAGATAATATGTTAGCCCATGTGATCACTGTCAAAAATATATACAGGAGTATCTTCCAATGGACTATAATTTTTTTTAAGGCCAACATTGTTTACTGAGACTCCCTTCCCCCTCCTATCTCAACCCACATTTTCTGTAAATAAAGGCTCAGACAACATCTCTTGAAACACAACTCATGTAAGAAAACCTGTTTTTGCAGATTACACCGTAGCAGTATCTCATAATTATTTCCTGAACTAATGATCACTCTTGGTTACCTAAAATGAGCAATTTAGTTTCACTTTTTAGAATGGAAAAAATTAAATCTACATAAATGGAGCCAATAATACAATGAATTCCTATATACCCATCAATCTAGATTCAGTGGCTGTTAAAACTCATGATTAGGATTATTAGTATTTCATGTATTGCACCTCCATCCACATCTCTCCCACATATTTTGAAGCAAAACCAAACCACATCCATTAATCCACAAATACTTCAGGATGTACGTCTTAAATAAGGACTTTTAAAACTATCAGTATCACATACTGACAATTCACACTAGAAAAAAAAATTTTCCCCTTGGGGCCAGTGTTTTATTACAAAGAGAATAAAAACTTCAAAAACAAAATGATCTTTTCCAATTTAATGAAAAATTTTTTTATTGTTCTCTGTGCATGAGTTATATGCAACTTGAAAAATAGTTCTTGCCGCTCCCAACATGGAAGACATGTGAGTTACAGATGCTTCACAAGGCCCCGGGCAAAACTAGCATGAGTTAAATTCAACTCACATGGCAGTTAATGTGTTCAACAATCTGTCTTTAATTGTGCATGAGGCAAAATAACAGTCTTGTTATCTTAGTGAAGCAAGTAAATTCAGCTAGGTTTTCCTGGCTGTTCCATGTTATTGTAAAGAGCATGGGCTGAGTACAGTAAAAATGGCTTCACTTGTAATTGATGCCCTAAGTACAATCAGCCATTACTTATCATCATCAATGGGTTCTTGGAAACTATGACTTTTAAGTGAAACGATGCATAACAAAAGCAAATTTTTTCCCTCATCAATGTTATAAGGAAATGACATTAATTGAGGTTCAATTAATGTCCCAGTTTCTAAGAACCTATAGACAATATTAAACGAAGACTTAACCCGTATGTGCCACTGGTAGCAAGAGCACTATCTTAGAGGGGAAAAAACCCTCAAAAGTGTAAATCTACTAAACATGGGCCAATTAAGAGGGTAACACAGATGTGTTTAATTCCACTGGCCAAGAAAATTTATTTTTACTTTCCAACACACAACATTCTTAGGGAAAAAAAAATGGTAGGGGGGAGCAGTATTGTGATTCACAATCCTGCTACAGCCACTTAAGTTAATACATGTGTGTATTAATATGGAAAAATGACCATAATATTAACAGTTCCAGGCTGAGTGTGGTGGCTCACACCTGTAATCCTAGCACTTTGGGAAGCTGAGTTGGGAAGATCGCTTGAGCCCAAGAGTTTGAGCTTGTAGTGAAGCCACTGCACTCTAGTCGGGGTGACAGTGAGACTCTCAAAAAAAAAAAAAAATAAATAAAATAAAATAAAATAAAATTACACATATCCCCTAATCTAAGTAAATTAATAATGTGTATAAAGAGTTTAATTGTAATTTTTTTAAAAAATTAAAGCACTATGGTTTTAACAAGAGAAAATTAAGTTTGAAACACCAGTTTATAGCACCGTTGATGTTAGAAAGATGATCCTGTTATATTAAGTGAGGCAATCCCTAATATATTCTCCAATAGTAACAAAAATGTGCAGAGTAAGTCTGGAAGGAAGTAAGTCTGGAAGTAAGTCTGGAAGGAAGAACCTTGTTTACTATGTAGCTAAGAGCTATTTCTGGGTGACAGGATCATACATAACCTAAGGACAGTTTTCCAAAAATCATATAAAATGTGTTAATAAACTTGTCATGGTATTCAAGACTTCAGAATGAGAAGTGCATTTAGAACTCACCTTTGTCAATATGAACTTCTAGAATCTTCTTTTCTCGAACTATCTTCCTTCCATTGCAGCTTTTACATCTATCTTTAGGACTGATCCGTTCCCCATGGCCCTGGCACTCCATGCATACAGACTGAATTTGCTGAACCATTCCAGGTCCTATCTGATGAATTCTTATTTGCATTCCAGTACCTCGGCAATTGGGACAGCACTCTACTGCTCCTTTCTTACCACCTCGGCCTAAAGAGTTTAAAAGAAAATTAAACAATGTATAAATTTAGTAGCAGATACAATAATATCTTTAAATAAGACAATTCCTAAATACTACTTTCTTAATGTACAACTGTGAATGTATAATTCTATTTGAAGGGAGCCATTTCAGAATCCTGAATTTTAAACATGTAGTCCTCTAAATCCCAATTTTCATCTGTGAGATATCATTGGAGTTTATTCTTTTAAGATACTAGGACTTCCAACAAATAACTTATTTATTCAATAAATACCAAATTAGCTTGACCAACTGCATTTTGTGTAGTCAGTTTTATATATCCAGAAAGTCTCAAGCTCCATTTTCAATAATATTTTAAAAGACCATACCTTCACATTTGTCACAAATCACATTCTTTTGCAGAGCCAGTTTTCTTGTTGCACCGTTATATAAATCTTCTAAGGTTACTGAGAGCTGATGTACAACATTTTTACCTAAAACAAAATATTTCTCATTAAAAATCTATTCAAGGTACTGCATGTTATTTGTGCTGAAGGCATTAAAAAATGGCAAAGGATAATGAAAGATAAGCCTCACAGGGTACATCTATTAAATACCTTCTACATACACAGAATGTTCACCACATTATCACGTATGATTCTCAAACTGTGATGCAATTACAGATGACAAAAATTGGGCCAGAGATTAAGCATTTGCCTAAGGACATAGATCTGGCCATCTTTGAAATGTGGTAATCAAAAAACATTAAACCTCCAAAAATCACTGGAGAAAACCAATGTTATCTTAATAGGCACATTTCACAATAATCCAAATATTCATTTCAGTCCCAATATATGAAGCTCTCAGTACAGCATTGAGCAACATGGCCAATTACTTCAGCCAAAAACTCTTTAGCACACTAAATTCCCATTAATCAAAGAAAGAAAATATATTTATTGATCAATTCCTACTTCCTGATTCAGTAGAAAACATCACTGCCGGGCCAGCACCGGTTATTTTAAAGGCTCAATTTCTCATTCCCTTTTTAATAGGGCTCTCCAATAGAACTTTCTGCAGTGATGGAAATGTTTTATATTTGCTGTGCAATATAGCAGCCACTAGTCACATGTGCTTATTAAGTGCATAAATGTAGCTATTGCAACTAAGAAAGTACTTTTACTCTTGCCTTAAATCTAAATTTAAAGAGCCTATCTTGGCCAAAGAATGCTTTGTGGGAAGAAAAAAAATAAAGGTAGAGATCACATAAGGACATCGAGGCTACAGATAAGAAGTTACTTGCCAATAGTTAGTTATTAAGTTCCTAGCTAGTGATTCTTCCACAAGGACTTTATCCACCACAAAAATCAGTATTGCTTTATGCCTAACTGAAAAAAGTTCTCAAACTCTTTTCTACTCAACATGCCTAATCAACATTTTTAAGTTCATAACAAAACATGAAGTACCATTAACTATATCCTTCCGCTTTAAGCAATACCTTTGAATTCTATATCACAAATAGTCCCATGTAGTTGGTTTTGGCATGCTAAAAAGCTTTCCTTTTCACTTTTATTCAGACTTCAGAGTATAGAGAAGGAAAAATAAAGCTTCTGAGGTTTGATGAAGTGCATCCTCCCCACCCCACAAATGACCTCTTGATGATCTAAGTCGCACAAGAGTTTGCCAGTGATAACTTTTAGGTCAACTCTTTATAAAAAGATAACCCGAGGCCAGGTGCAGTGGCTCACGCCTGTAATCCTAACACTATGGGAGGCCAAGGCGGGAGGATCGCTTGAGGTCAGGAGTTCGAGACCAGTCTGAGCAAGAGCTAGACCCCATCTCCACTATAAATAGAAAGAAATTAGTCAAACAATTAAAAATAGAAAAAATTAGCCAAGAACGGTGGTGCATGCCTGTACTCCCAGCTACCTGGGAGGCTGAGGCAAGAGGATTGCTTGAGCCCATGAATTTGAGGTTGCTGTGAGCTAGGCTGACAGCCATGGCACTCTAGCCCAGGCAAGAGAGTGAGACTCTGGTCTCAAAAAACCCCAAAACAAACAAACAAAAAACCCCTAACACTTCACTCCTATGAGCAGTATTTCTACAACCTGCAAGCCACTTTTCTCCTAAATATTAAATGCATTTATTTTGATACAATGAAGCTGAAGCAAGATTCAACAGGTAATGGGATATTTGGAGGCAACGAACCTGTTTTCAGCCCTGGTTCTGTTGGCTTGCTCTATGAGCTTTGAGCTTGAGGAAGTTCTAGGTTTCTCAACCTTAACTCATTCTTGTTTGGGAAAAAAAATACCACTGTACCTACCACTGGGCAAGGGGGGGGGGTAGTTATGTGTCAAATAAGATCTGTAAAAAGGTGCTTTGAAAATTTTATTGCCATACTTTGTTTTCTTAATATTTGATAACTTGGATATATTCAAGAGCTTTAGAAGAACTTATTTGTTACCACTCAATTGGTTTATTTTTTTACTTACATCAAATCTTATTTAAAAAAAACTATACCATAAATGAAACAGGCAATTTATGGTCAGTTTGCAACATCATACCAACCTGAAAACAAGCATTTAAATGAGTGAAGTTGCTTTGGTCAACAGCTACTTTAATTAGCTGCACAACAAGTAGATTATTCTTACCTCTCCTTTCTCTTTGCATCCTTCCTCCTCCTCCAAAAAACATATCAAAGATGTCCATGGGGGAGCCAAAACCGCCACCTGCTCCACCCTCTTTAATTGCCTGTTCTCCTCCTTTGTCATATAGTTCCCTTTTCTTTGCATCAGAGAGTACTTCGTAAGCTTGAGAAATCTGTTTAAACTGTGTGAGAATAGGACAGTAAAATCCATTTTTTAAAAAATAAGGCTTACAAAGCACAGCCACCATATTGGACATTCAATTTCAGGCAGTTATAGCAGCACTATTCACTTAGCAAAGAACTATTCAGGTATGTTTATGAGTATGTATTACTTGCCTTCTCTCCTTCATTTGGATTCTTATCAGGGTGGTACTTCAAGGCCAGTTTCCTATATGCCTTTTTCAACTCTTCATGAGTGGCATTGGGTTTGACCCCCAAAACATCATAGTAAGTGGTTTCTTTCACCATTTTCTACAGCCTGAAATAAGAAAAAGCAATCTTAACTGGCTTCCAACTGGCAGTTTTAATCAGTAAAATCAGAGCTAAAGCAGAGCACTCAGTTCTTCGCCAAATTCAATTAAAGGGACACCGCCTTCCCTAAACTTTACCAAAAAAAGGTAACAATTCCTGCTGTAATTGTCAGCTACAAATTCTAACAGACTAAACATAAATTGAGTAATTGTCAAGAAATAATTCAAAAGCCTCCTAGCAGCTGGATCCCACTCTCTCACACGAAGTCTTCCGTACTAACACGGTATAACAAGAGTATTATCTGGATTCCTCCTGTTTCGGTTCCCCAGAGGTGGTTACAGACAGCAGTAATCAAAAGGAGCACTAAGAGGTTCAGTCTATTGGTTATCACATTATCCCTGTCTTTGGTAAATCCGAGAAACGCCATATAGTTCCCAGAAGACATTTGGGCACACGGGGGTAGGGGAATAGTTTATTAAATTGGTTATGAACACCAACTCCACACAGCAAGCCCTCCACCCCCAAACATTAGAGGTGTTTTTCAGTCACATAGCTTACAGCTTCTCCACCTTCACCCCTGAGCCCCTCTCACCCCTCAGAACGGCATAGTTTACACGTCGTTAGGTTTCCCCCTGCACTTGGGGTCGACCGTTAAGGTTTCCTTCCTTTCTCCCTCCCACCCTGGGATAGAAGGGGTGGAGGGGGAAGCCCAGCCCTCAACAAAGAGAGGGAGGAGAGACAAGGGAAGCGAAAGCCGCAGCCTCCGCCCGGCTCCTCCCGCAGCCCCTCGCCCCTGACTCCTGCGCGTGCGCACAAAGTCGCCCACCCCAAGCGAGTGCGGGAGGAGGGGGCGCGGGGACGCGCACGGAGGGGAAGCCGAAAGCGGCCGCTCCTTGGAAATCTTGGGCTGGATGGGGAGGGAGGTTCACGAAAGGTCTCCGGCCCACTCACTGCGTGCCGGAGATGGGGTGCCGGGGCACCACACCAGCCCTCCAAAAAGAGACGCGTAGATCCAGGAACCGACAACCTTCCCGCCCACGCGGCCAACCGCCTGCCGACCGCGGCTCCATCCGCTTCCCGGCGCCGCCAGTAGCGCCAGCTAGGGGACAAGGGGCAGCGCGAGGGCTGAAACTCACCGGTGAGCGGGCTGAGGCCGATGTGGAGGAGCGGGAAGGAGCGCGTAGCCGTGCGCAGCTTGGGCAGCCGCTGCTCCTCCGCCTCTCACCGAGCGTTCTGGAAAGTTCCGCCCGGCGCGTCGCAGCCGTCGTCTTTTGTAGCCGAGCCCGGGTGCGTCACCCGCCGGAAGTCCCACCCCTCCCTGCCGCTGCCACCGCCCCGTGGTTACCTGGGCAACGGCGCGGGGGCGCTTGGGTGGGGGGGCGGTGCCGAAAGGCCTTGTGGGGGTGGGTGTAAGTCCAGGTTCCCGAAGCTCACGGAATCTTCTGGAGCGCTTTCCTGCACCCAGCGCGCCCGAGAGTACAGAAGGCTCCGGGCAGAGTGGGCCTGGTCCGGGAGTGGTGTAATTTCGAGGCAACTCGGGATTCTCAAATGAGCTGGGCGGCCGCCGCCGCTCGTGAGGACGGAGAGGGCTTGGGTGCAGGGCCCCGGGAGGGAGTGTGTGCGGAAGGGGAAGGAGAACTTCAGCGGACAAAGTCCTTCGCTCCCCACACCCCCTAATCTCTCTCACTGGCCCCATCATCCGTGCGTCTTTCGTTGTCTCTAACAGAGTTAGTTAAGTCGCTAGGGTCTGGGAACTCGCTGAACAAGAAATGCTAGAGCAAAGTGGGTCTAGCCCCCCGACCAATCTCAAAGGCCTTGGTTCTTGCTTTTTTTTACAGAAAGTCCGAGGCATCGTTATTTACTAAATGGCGAAGTTCTTAGGGGTCTTTGTGCAAGTACAGGCCTAGGCACACGTTATCTACTTTGGACCTTGCTGGTTTGAGATTGAGCACAGGGAGTGTGGGACTGAGCCAAACTGAAAACATTTAGACCGCCTTGATGCAAACTGAGGGCTGTGGACTCTTTTCTGGTCAGGCTTTCACCCAGTCTGGCTGCAGAGTAGCAGCAAGAGTGGCTAACTATAACAATTTGTTTTAATTATTTGACCTAACTTTTAATATTCCACGGATTAGCGAACCTGGATCTACAGCCTGCAAAGTGAGTCCTTGGACTCTGAAATGTTGGGAGGAGGACATAATGGAAATGGGGTCTGTTGCTTATTCAGTAACACAAACAAACATACCAGAGTCTAGCACCGAAGAAGCTGGAGATGCAAAGCTGAAAAACCCAGTTCAGGTCACTTAGACTTTAGCAGGGAGCTAAACAAATCAGTGAACTGCAAGAGAAACCACGAGATAGCAGTCAGCAGGAGAGAGAGGCTCCTCTATCAGCCTGGTGGATCAGGAAAGTTTTCCTGTGAAAGTGGCAATTGAGCTGAGTTTTGAAGAAGGAAGGATAGCATTCCCAGTGATGGACAAAGCACAGGGGAAGGCTAAGGTTTGGAAGACTATGTTTTTAGGAAATTGCAAGTAATTGAATATAACCAGAGCTGCAATGGCTGGAGGTGAGGCTTCAAAGCTAGTTCAGGAACATCTTCACCTCTTAGTATCTATCTTGTTAAGCTAAGGATTTTGAACTTTACCTTGGAAGCATTACCATGCTACCTATTCAGCCTTATCTTTTTCATTAATGTAAACTGTGCCTTCCAGTCACACTGTACTGTCTCCGTTTTCCCAGATGCACTTTTCAGTCTCTGTACTTTTGCTTTGGCTGACAGACACCTGGTTTTTTACAGTCTTAAGTGTTACCTTCTCAACCTTCTCAGTATCACCTCTTAATATGGGGAATTCTGTCTTGGTTTATTGTTAAATCTTTGTTAACCTTAGAGATAAATATTTTATTTCTTTGAGTTTCTTTAGTAAGGTTAAGCATCTTTTAAATATTTACTGACTCTTGTGTCAACTGTTCGTCTATATTATTTTAGCATAAAGTAACCAACACTTAATAAAAGTCTAATATTTCCAGGCAGTAGTGTACTAGGGCATGGTGATATAGAAATCATGTAAGTCATGGTCCCTACCCTCAAAGAGCTCACAGGATAATGAGGGAACCAGAAACATAAAAGAAGTTGGGTGATAAGTGCTAATAAAGGAAGAGTATCTGGGGATACTGAGTAGGGGAACTTTGCACTGTCCAGATGGGTATCCCAGGCAGAGAGACCAGGAAGTGTGAAAGCATGAGCAATTAGTAGAGAAAAAAATATCTTTAAAATTTTTTTTTTATTTTATGAGGGCTGTTCAGAAATTATCCAGCCGTGGCAAAAGAGCAAGACTCTGTCTCTGAAAAAAAAAAGAAAAAAGGAAATTATCCAGCCATGGATACAATGACTGGATACTTTCCAGAAGCTCTTGTATACTCTGTTTTTACTGCAAATAACTAAAATGTCATTTAATACAGTTCTGAAGTTCCTACTTTACTGTAACATGAACTATGCATTTGTGAATGCAACATTGGTTAAGCATATATGTCAAATCAATTTAACCAAGAGTTTTCACAGTGAATATTACCATTTCTAGTGTTTTTTAAAAATTGCCATGTTTAGTATTTTTTTTTTTTTTTTTTTGAGACAGAATTTCACTCTGTTGCCCTGAATAGAGTGCTGTGGCATCAACCTAGCTCACAGGAACCTCAAACTCCTGGGCCCAAGCAATCCTTCTGCCTCAACCTCCCGAGTAGCTGGGACTACAAACATGTGCCACCATGCCTGGCTGATTTTTTCTGTATATTTACTTGTACAGCTAATTTCTTTCTATTTTTAGTAGAGATGGGGGTCTCACTTTTGCTCCCTCCTTGGCCTCCAAGGAGGGATCTGGAACTCCTGGAACTGGAACTCCTGATCTGGAACTCCTGACCTCGAGTGATCCTCCTGCCTTGGCCTCCCAGAGGGCTAGGATTACAGGCGTGAGCCACCACACCCGGTCTCCAGTTTTGAATGAATAGAACTGCTATGCCTTTTTCTTTAAATTAACAAGAAAATAGGCTGGGCGTGGTGGCTCACGCCTATAATCCTAGCCCTCTGGGAGGCCAAGGAGGGAGTATCACTTGAGGTCAGGAGTTCAAGACCAGTCTGAGCCAGAGCGAGATCATGTCTCTACTAAAAATAGAAAAAATTAGCTGGGTGTGGTGGTGTGTGCCTGTAGTCCCAGCTACTTGGGAGGCGGAGGCAGGAGGAGGCAGGAGGATCGCATGTGCATGAGTCCAGGAATTTGAGGTTGCTGTGAGCTAGGCTGACGCCACAGCACTCTAGCCCAGGCAAGAGAGTGAGACTCTGTCTCAAAAAAAAAAAAAAAAAAAAGGAACAAATGGAAATAAATCCTAACTAAAATTCCATTTTAATATTTACATAAATTAATTTAAATTTCTTAGAATATTTAGTTTTTAATTGACTGTGAGGCCTAATGGGGCCAGAAATATTGAGTGGTATCAATTTGTTCTGACTACACCTGGTTTCAGTCTTCTTTATGAGCTCTCTCCTCCATTCCAACCCTCCTCCCCCATTATTTTTTTTAAATAAACTTTTTATTTTAGAATAGTTTTAGATTTATAGAAAAGTTGCAAGGATAGTACAGGGTTCCTGTTATTTAGCACCCAGTCTTCCGTATTGTTAACATTTACATTAAAATGGTACAGTTGTCAGAACTAATTAACCAATATTAATATGTTATCTAAAGTCCATTATTTTTTTTATTTTTATTTTTTTTTATTTTTTTTCTTCTGACATTTTTGGGCCAATAAAGTCCATTATTTATCTTTTTGATATATAATATGTTTATAATACAGTATACACACAAATGCTGTGATGGAGGTGTGTGTTTACTGGGTGATGTAGGAAAACAATGGGGCTTATAAATCAGTCAAAAGCATTAGAGATCTTGCATAAGTGCCATTGCTTGAGTTTTCTTGTTTTGTTCATTTTGTTGAGGATGTTGTAGGGTTTATTCATAATGCATCAATCTTCAAACAAAATTAAGTTGTTGCCATGTGCAAGAAGATACTAAAAAAAAAATCTTGCAGACTAGATTTTGATGTCATATCATGGGTTTATAGGATACCATAGAAATTGTTTACAGCAAATTGAAGCTATTTCCATGAGAGTTTCATCAAGTTTTTTTCTGACAAAAAGATTATGGGGCAAAACAATTCCCTTTATTTAAGATCTTTTTTTTTTATTTCAGCTTATTATGGGGGTACAAAAGTTCAGGTTTTTGCTCATGTCCCGCCCATCCCCCCAAGTCAGAGCTTCAAGCATGTCCATTCCCCAGACTGCGCATCACACTCATCATGTAGTTATACCCCATCCCCTCCCTCCACCCCCCTTTCTTTAAGATTTTGATGCTGTAAAATAATTAAGAGTTATTTCTTTTTCAAATATGTCACTCTTCTGATTAAAATCCTTTCATGGTTTTCAGATAGCCACATGACTTCCTTCTCTCAGGTCTGTGCTCAGGAGAGCCCTTTCACAATACAAGAAATATCCTCACCACTCTCTATACTGCTTTTTAAAAAAAATCACATCCTCACATGACCTATGTATTTCTTTGCTTATGGTCTGTCTTTCCCCTCTAGATTATAAGTTCATTGAAAGCAGGAACTTTGTTTTTTTCACTGTGGTAGCCCCAGCTCCCAGAGGATGCCTGACATGTGGAAGGTGTTCAAAGAGTTGAATAAAGGAATAAATGTACCAGAGCTGGAGGTGCTCTGGTTTCATCTGGGTGGAGGCCAAGACCCTGGAGAGTGTGGGATGCAGGTGTCCCTGTGGTTTTCCTGCAGCCAGGTCCCTTTCACTAGACCAGTAGGAGGAACAGATCTGATAATGCCAAGATCCCAGGCCCTCCTGTTCTGGGAAATGCTATTGCCTGTTTATGATTGTAAGGTTGAGGGCCTGGATAGTATAGGATTAATATGGTTTGGGGATGGTACAGAGGGCAGCCCCATCAACCTTTAAGGTAGCCAGAGAGGTTTTCTAGGTTCCAGCCCAAGAAACTTGACTGAGTGAGTTCAACAAATTGAAAGAAAGCCCCTGTGTTTGGGCACATAGATAGGTAAGAGAGTGATAGATGAGATTAGAGAGATAAATAAGATCCTCTCTAAAACTAAGACTAAACAAGTTTATTTTTAATTGGATGAGCAGTAGAAATCCATGAAAGGATTTAAGCAGTGGAGTGACATGATCAGATTTATATTTTGAAATATTTTCTCTAGTTGCAGTGTGAATGGATTCGAGAGGGCAAGAGTGAATTAGGGAGGAAAGAAAGAAGAACATTTCAGAGGGAAAAGCATGAACATCAAGGAATAGATTGATGTATTGGAATGGAAGAAAGGGTAAGAAGTCAGTATTGCTAGTATATGGCTGAGAATGAAGAGATAGTGGAAGGCAAGGCAGGATAAGTTAGAAGGAATTCCTGTGTCTTTCTTCTTAATGTTTTTAAGAAATTTCGGGATAGACTACCACAACCTCTGTTATTTACAGAAATAAGTATTGCTGAAGTGAAATAAGAGTTCTCCCATGAACCACTGATGGTACGAATGTCAGTACTTGGGATTACAATGACTATCCCCTAAACTCTTGGAAATTAAATCCTTGAGAGAGAGTCAAGTATGAAATTAGCACATAGTGGGAGAAGTTAACCAGTTCTAAAAGCAGGAGTTGGAAACAATAAAGTGTAAATTATAGGTGGAAGGTTTTAAAGTAAATTGTAGGGTATAGTTTATGGATACATAATCATGTTTACCCTGTGTTGCATAGAACAGAACTTCTCTACTGCTGTGCCAATTACAGGTATGATTCCCAAGAATTTGAAAAGATGATTATTAAAAAATCTTAATCAGAAATTGTGTAGCTATTTCATCAGGGGACCTAATGTCATAAAGGTTGCATTCACAGAAACATGGTCCAGTTTCTCATGAAAAATTAAAAAATGTTTTATTTGGATATTTAGCCAAGATCATTATTATTTCCCCAATAGTCTGTTTTTTTAATTTTTTTTTTTTTGAGACACAGTCTTGCTGTGTCACCCTGGGCTAGAGTGCAGTGGTGTCATCATAGCTCCCTACAACCTCAAACTCCTGGGCTCAGGTGATTCTCTTGCTTCAGCCTCCCTGGTAGCTGAAACTACAGGCGTATGCCACCACTCCCTGTTGATTTTTCTATTCTTTGTAGAGACAGCGTCTTGCTCTTGGCAAGGTTGGTCTCAAATTCCTGATCTCAAATAATCTTCCCTATAGCAACAAACTGAATGGGAATAAGAAAAAAAAAAAAAAAAGAAGAAAAAACAAAATCAAATAATCTTCCCGCCTTGGCCTCCCAGAGTGCTAGGATTACAGGCGTGAGCCACTACACCCAGCCTATTTTTCTTACTATATATAATTATAAAGAAAATATAATGAACATTTTTTACCAAGCTCCTCATAGACCTCCCCAAATCCCCTCAAATCCCCCGTGTGTTCTGCAAATATAATTTTATCTTTGTGCCATGACATAAAAAATTTGGGAAGCAGTAGGAGGTATTAACTTATCTAAAAAGGTAAATAAAATGATGTCGTTAAAAAATAGGAAGAGTACCTTATTTTGGATTTCCCCAGAAGCAGACACTGACACAAGGATTTGAGTGCTAGTGGTTTGTTCAGAGATGATCTCAAGAAGTACCAGTATGGGAGTGAAGAAGTGAGACAAGGATGGGAAGGAACCCAGCACGGGGTAGATTAATGTGCAGGTTACCTTTCTGGGAAGCTGAGGGTGTCTTGCCGGGGAGACAGTGTAGTACATGCTTCAAAAGTGTTTAATCCCAGGGGTGAGAAAACAAGTTTATCCACCCACATCTTTACACCATTTTCATTACTCCTCCCAGGAGCATAAATCCCTTCACTTTTGGCCTGTATATGGTTAGAAAAGGCTCCTGGGGCCAGAGGAAGCCTGATGGCAATGTTGCAGTTCTTGCAAGAAGTTTTTGGATATATAAAACATGCAATTAAATTTATATTTCACTAGGTCTTCGTTCTGTCACCACTTTTACGATTCCCCTGCCTTTCGCCTCTTCAGTCTTTTCTCCCTCCAAAAGAGAGAAAGCAGATAATAGTTTAGAAAGGGGTGGTAATGCTACACAGCAGGTATTGCCTACAGCGGGAAAGATGGTCGTAAGGTTAGCATTTCTTTATGAAAGGAGTGCCAAGAGGCTGCACGGCCGCCCGGAAACGGCCACCGAGTGGATTGCTGCCTGAAGTCTGTCTTAATTCAGAGACTGAGAGGCAGTGACAGGCGAGTGGCCCTCAGGCAGAGGGATGCTGAGAGAACTCATCCCCACTGGGATAACTACCAGGAACTTCACCGGGACCACAGCTCAGTGAGAGCCCAACTGGGGTGGGGCGTTCTTTGATCTAGGGATTGGCGGAGACCCTTTTAACCAATCCTCGGGGAGGCACTGGTGACGTCACTTATTGCGCTGCAGCCGGTCTCTCTAACGTCATCCCGCAGCGCCGGAAGTGAAGAGGCACGGGCGTAGTAACGTGAGCGTATCGGTCTCCGCCGTCTCGAGGTAAGGCAGTTGTCAGTCTATCTCCCCTCCCTGGAACCTGCGAGTATGGGCGTTAGGCCGGGGCTGCTACTTTTTAATGATGTGCTTTGAATGATGCTCTCACGGCTTATTTCTCGGCAGACGTTGCTCCATCCTTCCCTTCTGTGCCCGTGGGCTGTTTCAGCGGTCGCTTGAATTAAGAGGGTACAAGCGTTTTTGTTGCATGGATACTTAGTATAATGCTTAAGTCAGGGCTTATTGGTCACCAGAATAGTGTTCATTGTACTCAATAGGTAAGGTTTTATCCCACACCCCACTCTCACTCTCCAAGAATGACTTATTTGGGAGATACGATTCACTGCATTATACCTGAAGGATGTACAGGCATACCTTGAAGACATTGTGTGTTCAGTTCCAGACCATTGACACAAGGATTTGAGTGCTAATGGTTTGTTCAGAGATGATCTCAAGAAGTACCAGTATGGGAGTGAAGAAGTGAGACAAGGATGGGAAGGAACCCAGCACGGGGTAGATTAATGTGCAGGTTACCTTTCTGGGAAGCTGAAAAAAAAAAAAAGTTTACATTATACTGCACTCTAAGTGTACAGTAGCATTATGTCTAAAAAAATACACACCTTAATTAAAAAATACTTTATTCCTAAAAATGTGCTAACAATTATGTGACCCTTCAGTGAGTCTTTTTTTCTAGTGGAGGGTCTTGCCTCAATGTGGATGGCTGCTGACTGATCAGCGTGGTGGTTGCTGAAGGTAGGGGTGGCTGTGGCCATTTCTTTTTTATTTATTTTTATTTTTAATTTTTTTTGAGACAGAGTCTCACTCTCTTGCCTGGGCTAGAGTGCCATGGCGTCAGCCTAGCTCACAGCAACCTCAAACTCCTGGGCTCAGGCGATCCTCCTGCCTCAGCCTCCTGAGTAGCTGGGACTACAGGCATGTGCCACCATGCCCGGCTAATTTTTCTACATATATTTTTTAGCTGTCCATATAATTTCTTTCTATTTTTAGTAGAGACGGGGGTCTCGCTCTTGCTCAGGCTGGTCTCGAACTCCTGAGCTCAAACAATCCGCCCACCTCGGCCTCCCAGAGTGCTGGGATTACAGGCCTGAGCCACAGCGCCCGGCCTGTTTCTTAAAACAACAATGCAGTTTGTGACATCGACTGACTCTTCTTTTCACAAAAGATTTCTCAGTACCATGCAATGCTGTTTGATAGCATTTTACCCACTGTAGAACTTCTTTCAAAATTGGAGTCAATCCTTTCAAACCCTGCTGCTGCTTTATCAACTGAGTTAATGTAATATTTCGATATCCTTTGTTGTCACTTTAACAATATTCACAGCATCTTCAGCAGGAGTAGATTTCATTTCAAGGAACCATTGTCTTTGCTCATCCATAAAAAGCAACTCCTCATTCATTAAAGTTTGATCATGAGATTGTAGCAATTCAGTCACATCTTGTCTCCACTTCTAATTCCAGTTCCCTTGCTGTTTCCACCGCATCTGCTGTATCTTCCTCCACTGAAGTCTTGAACACCTCAAAGTCATCCATGAATCAACTTCTTCCAAACTCCTGTTAATGTTGATATTTTTGACCTCCTCCCGTGAATCATGATTGTTCTTAATGGCATCTAGAATGCTGAATCCTGCCATGGCATCTCAGTTGGGAAAAAAAAAATAGAGTGATGAATCCTTTCCAGAAGGTTTTCGATTTACTTTGGCTAGATCCATCAGAGGAATCACTTTCTATGGCAGCTATAGCTTTATGAAATATATACATATATTTTTTGGTAATTATCTCCTACAAATATTGCTTAAATTATATGACTTGAAAGTCAAGATTACTTGACCCATGGGCTGCAGAATGGATGTTGTGTTAGCAGGCATGAAAACAACATTAATCTCCTTGTATATCTTCATAAGAGCCCTTGGTTGACCAGGTGTGTTGTCAATGAGCAGTAATATTTTGAAAGGAATCTTTTTTTTCTGAGCAGCAGATCTCAACAAAGGGCTTAAAATATTCATTAAACCATACTGTAAACAGTTGTTCTGTCATCCAGCATTGTTGTTCCATTTATAGGGCACAGGCAGAGTAGATGTAGCATAATTCTTAAAGGCCCTAGGATTTTCAAAATAATAAATGAGGATTGACATCAACTTAAAGTCACCAGCTACATTAGCCCCTAACAAGAGAGTCAGCCTGTCATTTGAAGCTTTGAAGCTAGGCATTGACTCCTTTTGAGTTATTGAAAGTCTTAGATGGCATTTTCTTCCAGTAACATCAAAGATTGCTCATCATGGATCACCATAACAGATATAATAATGAAAAAGTTTGAAACATTGTGAGAACTACCAAAATGTGGCACAGAGACATGAAATGAGCACATGCTGTTGGAAAATGGTGCTGAGAGACTTGCTTGATGCAAGGTTGGCACAAGCCTTCAATTTGTAGAAGGTGCAATATCTTTGAAGCATGACAAAGTGTGAAGTGCAATAAAGTGAAGTATGCCTGTATGTATTTGTATCTGGGGGAAGGAAGGAGAGAGGGAAGGGCAAGTGGGACTAGTTCTGTGAAGAGCAGTGGGAGGTGAAATAAGAAACCACTGTGGGTTTAGATTATGAGGGTCTTAACTTCAAGCCTGAGGGATCTGAGATTGATCAGGGCTGGGCAAGTTTCCAGGACTGTGATGGCTATTAGGGTAGCCCCTAGCCACATGTAGTTATTTAATTTTAAATTTAAATTAAATAAGATAAATCTGAAGTAAAAAATTCAGTTCTTCTGTTGCATTAGCTACATTTTAGATGCTTGGTAGTGGCTGCCTTATTAGACAATGCAGGTTTAGAACATTTTCATCATTGCAATGAAAAAGTAGAGAAAGAAAATTATGTTTCAAAAAATTTATAGAAAGTAAAGTCATTATTGGATTCTAGCTTTGTCCATCATTTTTGAATTTTATTTACCTACAGCTTTTTTTTGTGTGTGTATATATATATATATATATATATTTTTTTTTTTAGTTGGCCAGATAATTTCTTTCTATTTTTAGTAGAGACGGGGTCTCACTCTTGCTCAAGCTGGTCTCGAACTCCTGACCTCGAGCGATCCACCTGCCTCGGCCTCCCAGAGTGCTAGGATTACAGGTGTGAGCCACTGCGCCCGGCCTACCTACAGCTTTTTGACATTGGTCCTTCTTAAATTTTTTCTCCTCTGTGAGACATGATCTCCTAAAAATGAACCTTCATAGTACCTGAGATTAAAAAAATAATGATAATACGACCGTGAACTCAGGCCTTCTACAGTGCTTTCTCCAGAAGATTTTGAAGAACAGGGGAGAGCGTAAAAAGAAAATCACAGCCTCAGGCACCTGTGAAGAGCTAGCCCCACAAATCATTCATTAAGGAAATTTCTTGCTAACCTCCCATAAGCAAGGACATGCAAATTATACTTAATGTCTAGCACCTAAAACTAAAGCCTATCTGATTCCACACTAATAATGAATTACAAGTTTATCTTACAGGTAACAGAACTGGAGACAAATCAGGTATTGTTCCATCTACCCAGGGACATCTACATAGTTGATGCTTTCTTCACTCCCTTATTTTATGTAAAATGTAGATTTCTTGGGCCTCACAAGAATGTAGCCACTACCTCATTCCCTTTTTCCTTCTCTCTGTATGCCTTTAAAATGCTGAAGTTTCCAACAACCCCTTTGGAAAAAGCAGCCACAGCTTGTCTGCAGTTTGTGTTTTTTCCCAGATGCCTCCTCAGAATCTTGGCTTAATAAACCTCCATTGATTGAGATTTTGCCTCAGTCATTTATTTGAGTTGACAGCAAAAAATTCCGTTGGACAGCACTGTTGGAGGTTATCAGATTTCTGACCATATGTGGCCTATCAGATCACTTTGGTTCTTTAAGAAATAATCAGAATTTCTTTCTGACCAATTCCCACAACTCTGGAATGAAAGGTATACAGCTGAAAAATAGAGAATTGGGATTCACCATCTACATGTGAGGATGTATGGGATTGCCCAAAGGGCAGAGCAGAGCACTCCAACTTAAGAAGAAAAACCTGAGAAGGAGGGGAAGAGAGAAAGAAGGAAAGAGGACCTGGGTAGGGTTATCATATCATTCACTTGCATATGTTTATTGTATGCTTGCTGTATGTCAAGTATTGTATTAGGTGCTAGGGATATATTGATAAGCACAAATGGGCATGACCTCTGCTGTCACATAGAGTTTCCGGTTAATGGAATTTCACTGGAGGGACTGGATTGAAGATTTAGGAATACACATCCTTCTGTACGCACCATATTCTAAAACACTCCGTTCCTTAGAAGTTGGAACTGGAGATTGAAAAGGGCAAAGATATTGTTTAAAGTTAGCTGCGTAAGAATTGTGCAGTCACTGCTTTAGCTTCTCAGGGTGTAGTAAATGTTAGGTCTGGAGCTGAGAGGGAGGCACACGAAGCCTTAGGCGTAGCGAAATGCTGTTTATTTTGAGCATCTGGGTGCAGAAGAGTGAAGGCCTAAAAGAGCATCCACCATGAGGGAGGGGAAAGCCTTGGGTTTAATAGAGGGTTTTTCCCTGGGGAGTGAGCAACTGGGCCAGAACAGCTGCTGTAATAAATACTTTTCTAACAGCCAGTTTCTGGGACCTGTGCATTGGTTTCATCCTGCAGAAATGGGGGCGGGTAGCTTGGTCCTTTTTATTTTTTTTTTTATGTTTGTATTGTTGGAACCCAAAAGTATATATATAGCTTGGTCCTTATCAGCCGGGATAGGAATGCCAGCATCACTGCAACTGTCTGTGGTCAAGGTTAGATTTACAACCTCCGGACACTCCAGACTCCTGCAGCTATTGTTTCACAAGCCCAAGTTTTCCATTAACCGCATTCCATCCTATACATACTTTCGAGTTTCCACCCAGAACAAACCTAACAGTAAATAGGAGCATCATAACTTGAGAACTTTTGGGGAATAAAGTGTGTGTGTGTGTGTGTGTTTGTGTTTGTGGAGGGCAGGAGGGGTAGTTCCTATTATCCTGCATCAGCCAGCCATGCTCTCCACTCCCCATTGGATTCCTCCTTGTCCCTCCTATCAAACTGTGCTCTCTCCTGGCTTCTCTTATTGTCAACGTGAGTAGTCAGTTACTACATGACTTATTTCCCAGTGCCTAATGAAGACATACCTCACTTCTCAGTCCATCACATGCTTATTCATTAGTTTCCAGCAAGTGCAAACAAATGTCCCTTAGAACACATAGCATTTTAAAGTGGGACCTGGCTGTAGCATTATCGTGATTTGAGGCTCCAGGTTTAGGATTTTAGATTTATAGTTGACTTTTAATGCTCTTGCATCAACTCTTTTCGCAGAGACCTGCTGAACTGCCTTATGGACTTCTCTGGCCCACATTATATTAACAGCCTTCTGACTAATCTCTGACTACAGATTTCTCCACTTCTAGACTGCCTACACACAGCTGTTGGCAGTGTATTCTTTGCAGTCTCTTGTTTCATCTTACCGAACCGCTCAAAACCTGGCAGTTGTCTCCTACTGAGTACGTTGAATCTAAACTTCAGCCTAGTGTTCTTTCAACACCTCTGCCTGTTTTTTTCTTTTTTGACTATGGGGCAGCTCCTCTGGTTTAGCCAACTAAGTCTGCTTTCTGCCTCTGGACCCATGGCTTGCCACTGCAGAAATCTGCTGTCACTTGTGTTTTTTAAAATGGAATGCCTTTCCCACTCCTTTTTGTTTTTATCGGTTCCCTTGGCTCCAGGTCTTCTCCAACTGGGTGGTTTCTGGAAGCCTTTCCTTACTAATACAGGACTTTACCTACTTAGCATGCATGTATACACACTAATCCATTTCCTATGAATTTGTACTGAAAGGGGCAGCCTTGCAAAAATAACAGGAAAATAGCTAATCCCACAATTTCCCCAGTAAAGGTTAAAGATCCATCCTATGAGTTCTCTCACTAATAGGCACCCTGCAGGAGTTCTGTTTTGCACAACTTCTGAAGGAAGCTGATTGGACAGAAAAGAGATGTAAATCTATTTTAAAATTGTTTTTTTTGATCCCCCCATATGGTGAGCACCTACCAGGCTTTCCACCCTAACAGTACCTCCTCAGCTCTCATTTGCTCAATGTACTTTACATGGTCTTGTTTTTGCAGATGGTAATGAAACTCTGATTTTTAAAAATTGGGCTTCTTTTTTCTTTGTTTATGGACACAAAACTTGCACAGAGGACATAAGTGCTGCCTTGACTGCAGACAACATTCCTGGGAGAGGAGTGTTAGAGGCTTGAGCATTGATAAGGTTCTAGAGTCTCAGAAGGCATCCCAAAAATCTAGTACTGTCCCTGCCCATAATTCCCTTTTACGCCTCCCTGGGTGATCTCATCTTTCTTTGCCTCAGCTTCTGTGACATATTGGTGGCTCTCAAATATATACATTTAGTCCATTCCTCTCTCCTGAGCTTCATACCTATATATCCCAGCTTGACCCTTGGATCTTCCACAGGTCACTTAAACTAATTATATTTCAATATGAATCTGCCCCACTGCACTCCAAGCCCCTCAAGAACAGAGTCAATGTCCCTGTTTTATTTACCCTTTAACCCTCAGCATGTAGCCTAATGTCCAGCACATAGAGTATATCATAAATGTGTAACAAATATTTGGTTGCTTAGCATGATTCAGGCAGGGAGATAAATACTTAAACACATTATCATATTTAATCCTCACAGCAGCCTGCTGAGTCCTGTCATTATGGTTTATAGGTGAGGAATTGAGACTGGGGAAGTGAAGTTACTTGCCTCAAGGTGAACAGTTGGTAAATCACATGTGTGGTGGTGCTGGGGTGTGGCCCTGGGGGACTTGTGCTAGTGGATCTGTTTTTCCAGTGATTCTCTTGTTTTGTCTTTCAGAGTGATGATGCGGGTGTGCTGGTTGGTGAGACAGGACAGCCGGCACCAGCGAATCAAACTACCCCATTTGGAAGCAGTTGTGATAGGGCGTGGCCCAGAGACCAAGATCACTGACAAGAAATGTTCTCGTCAGCAAGGTAACTGGTCATAGGAATGTGGAGAGTACCATGTTTGGTTTTGTAAGATAGTGATAACCAAAGATACACGTTTCCTGAGTGCTCTTGATGGGCACCTAATGTCTGCCAAAAATAAAACTCAGAAACTGAGCTCCTTTAGCCATCCCCAGGGCCCTACTTATTCCTGATTTTGTCCTCCCAATGTGGTAACATTCAAGGCAGGGTGGCTGATGGTTGGGAGCAGACAGGTTCTACCCTGTTACCATGGGATGGTGGAATTGCATCCTGCACCCTGCTTTACCCAGGGAGATTGCCCGCTGGGCAGCAAGACAGATAAACTGGAGTCTCCAGGTGAAACCATGTATGAGAAGTGATGGGATGGTGCCATTATTTTTATATTGCCTCACATAGAGGGTAGTGTCTTTATAAGACTATGGCATCCAGCTCTTGTTTTTGTTAGGATTTAATGAAATGAAAGTCCTTGCCTTCAGGAAAAAGCCTTACTGTGTACCTTGTTTTTTCCTGTAAACTTTGGACATGCTCACTGCTGCCTGCAGTGTGACTGCCATGGCAGGGTTTCCCAAGTGTTCTAGACTTAACAAGTTGGAGTCTGCAGCACTGATTATGGTCTTTCTTACATGAATTAATTGAATTGAAGTGGAGGGGAAAAAAAAAGCCATGCTTGAGCTGGCTAGGCCCAAGATACTGAAGTAGCAGCTGCTTCTCTCTCTGTCCCCCTCCTCACAGTGGCAGTGTAGGGGTATATGTTTATATCAGCCTGTCCTTCCTGCTGAGTAGCTGTGGTGTCTCTTCTGTGCTCCCTGTCTCAACCTCAGATACTTTGTTCATTTATCAGAACAGGAGTGTTTAATGTTACTGCTTCTTACACATGCTCAGACTGTTCTATCTCTGCAGTCTTCTTTCTAGAACATTCTTTCCACTCCTACCCAAAGCCAGCTGAATTTCTATTTTCTAGGAAAATATCTTTTATCTTTTTCTCTGTTGAAGCTGTCTGATGATTTTTTTTTTTTTTTTTTAAGTACTAGTGGAAGCCTGATTTCATCCTGAGCCAAGGGCTTGTGAGAGAAATGGGTTGTCTTTCCTGGCTGCAGAGTCTGTGATCCTGAGCTGGCCAGGGGCTCTGGAATAGGGAAACTTGTAGGGATTCATTGAAGCTGCCTCATGGGGATATTAGCAATAGCTAAGGGAGTATGTATGCAGTTGGATATTTTATTGAAGGATTTGAAGCTCTTAGAGATTGGTGGGATTTGGAGCCCCAGCTACCTGCATGACAGGCAATTGCTCATAGGTCTGTGAGGAGACATCTGTTCGGCTGCCTCCTGTGGTGAGCCTCCTTTGTCCTTTAGGGAAAACGGGAGCAGGTGCTTGGTTCTTTGTTGCATTTGTGTTTAACTTTTTCCAATCTCTTTCAGTGCAGTTGAAAGCGGAGTGTAACAAGGGATATGTCAAGGTAAAGCAGGTATGTGTGTTTGTAACTTGGGTTTCCAATTTATACTTGGTTTTCTTATGCTATTGGTTTTAGAGTGCCTGTGCCAGCCAATGAAGGCTTCTCTGTCATGTGTGGAAGCAATGGAGCAATATAGGTGAACTTTAAGCAAGGTGCCTGGCATATAGTAAGTGGTTAAGATAGCGATGTCTATACTGCTATTGGTGTTATAATTATTTTCTGATTATTTATTTTATAGGTAGGGGTCAATCCCACCAGCATTGACTCAGTCATAATTGGGAAGGACCAAGAAGTGAAGCTGCAGCCTGGCCAGGTTCTCCACATGGTGAATGAACTTTATCCATATATTGTAGAGTTTGAAGAAGAGGCAGAGAGCCCTGGCCTGGAAACACACAGGAAGAGAAAGAGGTCAGGCAACAGTGATTCTATAGAAAGGGATGCTGCCCAGGAAGCTGAGCCAGGGACAGGGCTGGAACCTGGGAGCAGCCCTAGCCAATGCTCTGTGCCCCCAAAGAAGGGAAAAGATGCACCTACCAAAAAGGTGAGGGTAGTGTGATTGGTAGGTGATGTGGAGATTAAATGAGATATAATGACTGGTTAATTGTTTTGCACACTGTAAAGCCCAGGCATGTGTGAGAGGTTATTAAACATGATGAAAGAGTCACTTGTTTGTGGCATGATAATCACTTGGATGAATGTCTCTTTGTGTGCTTTTCTCTTGAATTCCTGAGATGAGCCTTTGAAGGTAGGGCAATAATGGCAACTAAAATGGATCAGTTGTTTATATATCTATAGAAGGTTGTTATGGATCATATACTAATTCACATGCTGATGTTAAAGTGGAAACTTGGTCAGGCTGTAGTTGGAGTGTAAGAGGGCGAAGAAGATGCGACTCATGCTCTGGCATTTCTGGTTTTCATCTAGACAGCCAGCTCAATATAGGAAGGCAACGGGGAGGGTTATGGTCCTAAAAGGCAATGGATTGAAGTAAAGGGGGTCTAGTTTAATTCTCAAAAACAAGCTTATTTCCGAGTTTGGTTGGACTTTGCTATCATATAATTAACTATTGCCAAATTTAATTACTGGCATTTGTAATTTACATTGCCCTTTTTTGTTTAGGAATCACTAGGCCATTGGAGTCAAGGCTTGAAGATTTCTATGCAGGACCCCAAAATGCAGGTCAGAATAAAATTTTGAAATTTAAATACATTTCATGTTGTAAGTGACAATTCCACAGAGGTCATGATTATAAATGAAATCAAAGGATATCAGTCCTTCAGAATAAAATTCATTTTTTTTGGCTATTCTGTAAGAACAAGTGGCTTTTCCCAGTGATAATAAGGTAGCAACTGGAATTCTTTGGAGGAAAGCTAAGTTCTTCAAATGAATATCCCCTCTGCCTTGTCCCTTTTAAAAATCTGGGTATTATTCAGGGAAGTTGTGTTAACCTTAGTGTTGTCCCTTTCAAGGGAGCATCAGAGATAATGTATTGTGACTATAGTGCTGCACTGCCCTGGGATTAGTAATCATCTGTCATCCTTAGAGAAGCCTTTGAGTTCTGCCTTGATTACATCCTGGTTAACAAGTGGCCAGTTCTGCTAGGGCTCCTCAGAACATGTGTGTATGTGTCACACAGTCTGCTATGTTAGAGTGGAGAAGGATGCATTTGAATGCTTGCAGAGCTTTTTACATCAGATCCTTGGGAACGATTTTGTTCTCTGCATCTTCTGTGTATTCTGTATAGTGTGGTGGTTGAAAAGAGACTCTGGAGTCAACTTGATCTGGGTTGGAATCCTAGGTTTCCCACTTACTAACTGTGTGACTTGTGCAAGACACTCAATTAATCTGAGTCTCAGTGCTCTCATCTCTCAAAACTGGGATACTAAAACCATTTGCATAAGATTGTTGTGGGAATTCAGTGACTTAAGGAATATGACAGCACCTGGCACACAGAAGATTCTCAGCAGACGTCTGTTTCTTTCTCTTGTGCCCTTCTGCTAGGTTTACAAAGATGAGCAGGTGGTGGTGATTAAGGATAAGTACCCTAAGGCCCGTCACCACTGGCTGGTCTTACCATGGGCCTCCATTTCCAGTCTGAAGGCTGTAACCAGGGAACACCTTGAACTCCTCAAACATATGCACACTGTGGGGGAAAAGGTGATTGCAGATTTTGCTGGGTCCAGCAATCTCCGCTTCCGATTGGGCTACCATGCCATTCCTAGTATGAGGTAAGCTATGTGGGGAGTGCTGGTGCCTCCTGGTTCTGTCTTGGTGGGCAGATAGATTCAGCCTGGGCTTGCAGAGTGTGCTGATTGCCCTGAGACCCAGGGGAGGAAGGTGGGCTGTTTCCAAGGCAGGTGGGCAGAAGCTTCCACCCCTCTTCCTGACTTGCCTATAATTCAATCACATGTGGTTCTTTGTTCCTCTCAAAGTTTAAACCTTTGAGAGCCTAACATATGAACTAGATGAAGCAGCTTCATTACCCTTCAATGAAGAATTGTGATCAGAGCCTTTTATCAGATTCTTCAAAGTCATCTGAAACCCCAAAATGATTAAGGACCATTTCTCTAAAGGAAGCAAACATCGTAGACTTCTATAATGACAGCTTAATAGATCTAAGATTTGAAATAAAATGAGAAAAAAGTATACAGTGTTTTCCTTTGGCTTTTACCCAGAAGGATTTGGAAAGGAATGTTCATTCTTTTCAAAGAATGCAGGCAAGGCAGATATGCACAGTTCCTTTGATCTAAGCAGTAAGATGATGAGACTAGATTTTAGAGTTTTTACCTTGTTTCTAAAAAAATTTGATAAAATATGCATAACATAAAAATTTTAACCAATTTTAAGTGTACAGTGCATTGACGTTAAATATATTCATATTACTGTGTAATCATCACTGCCATCCATCTCCAGAACATTTTTCATCTTCCCAAACTGAAACTCTGTACCCATTAGAAAATAATTCCCCATTTCTCCCTTCCCCAACCCCTCGTAACCACCATTCTACTTTCCGTCTCTGTGAATTTAACGATTCTAGGTACCTCACGTAAGTGGAATCATACAAAATTTGTCCTTTTGTGACTGGCTTATTTCACTTAGCATAAAGTCTTCACAGTTCATTCACGTTGCAGCAAGTGACAGGATTTTCTTCAGTATTGTGGTTTTTTTTTTTTTTTTTGAGACAGAGTCTCACTCTTTTGCCTGGACTAGAGTGCCATGGCGTCAGCCTAGCTCACAGCAACCTCAAACTCCTGGGCTCAAGCGATCTTCCTGCCTCAGCCTCCCGAGTAGCTGGGACTACAGGCATGCGCCACTGTGCCCAGCTAATTTTTCTATATGTATTTTTAGCTGTCCATATAATTTCTTTCTACTTTTAGTAGAGACGGGGTCTCGCTTTTGCTCAGGCTGGTCCCTAACTCCTGACCTCGAGTGATCCTCCCACCACAGCCTCCCAGAGTGCTAGGATTACAGGCGTGAGCCACTGCACCCGGCCTTATCTTCTATTTTGAATTCTGTACACATACTGATTGATTTTGATTGTTTGTTGTGGGAATGTGAAATATTGTGGGAATGTGAAATATCATAGCTCACTGCAACCTTAAATTCCTGGGCTCAAGTGATCCTCCTGCTTCCTGCTTCAGCCTCCTGAGTAGCTGGGACTACAGTCTTGTGCCAACACACCCAGCTAATTTTTCTATTTCTTGTGGAGATGAGATCTCAGTATGTTGCTCAGGCTGGTTTTGAACTTCTGGCTTTGAACATTCCTTCCATCTCAGCCTCCCAAAGTGCTAGGATTATAGGCATGAGCCACTGTGCCTGGCCTATGCTCACTCTTAATGATGTAATTTTGAATAAATAAACATGACAAAAAGGAAAAGATTATAAGCAAATAATTTATCATATTATAAAAGTAATGTTTTGGATTTAGAAAATATAAAAAAATAAAATATGAAGCAGAAGAATGGCCTTCCATAACACCACCACTGCCTAAACGATAGACCTTATTTGAATTTCACCTGTTTTTCCCATAATGTTCTTTTTCTACTCTAGGACCCAGTCCAGAATCTCAGATTGCATTTATTTGTTGTCTCTCTTTAGTCAGCCCCAGGCTTCCCCAATCTGTTATAGTTCCTACTTCTTTTTATGACCTTGACACTTTCCATAAAAACTGGCTAGTTGTTTTGTAAGATGTCTCTCAATTTAGGTTTGTTGGCTGTTTTCCATGATTAGATTGAGGTTATGCTGGTTTTTTTTTCTTTGCCAGAAATACCACAGAAGTGATATTTGTGATTGTGTCCTTATCAGTGCATCATATCAGGGGGTGCATGATGTTGAGGTGGTTTATTACTGGTGATATTAACCCTTGATCATTTAGTTAAGGTGGTATTTGCCAGGTTTCTACACTCAAAGTTACGGTTTTGCTTTTTGTAATTGGTGAATATCTTGAGGGAGATATTTTGAGACTATACCTCTATCCTTTTTCTCCACAAACTTGTGTACCCAATAATTTTTGCATCTATTGGTAGATCTTCCCTGTAATAGTTATTACTATGGTATTTACCTAATGGTGATTTTATACTTCCCTTATTTAATTTATTAATTGAAATTCTTCTGTGTGGAAGAGCTGTCCCTTTTCCTCATTGTTTATTTATTGAATTATTAGAATGAACTCATGGATGTTTATTCTATAGGTTGTACTTCAATACTATTATTATTTATTG
This sequence comes from Varecia variegata, assembly GCA_028533085.1. Classification (NCBI taxonomy): domain Eukaryota; kingdom Metazoa; phylum Chordata; class Mammalia; order Primates; family Lemuridae; genus Varecia; species Varecia variegata. The sequence goes on along the minus strand of CM052443.1, from coordinate 97,536,531 downwards.
TGTTGCTCAAATTGTTCCAGCTTTGGTCACTGGAAGCTTCTTTACATTGGCTGCTGTGTCACTTTGTTTTTTGTTTTTTTAAGAGACAAGGTCTTGCTCTATAGCCCAGGCTGGAGTGCAGTGGCATCATCATAGCTCACTGCAACCTCCAACTTCTGAGCTCAAGGGATCTTCCTGCCTCAATCTCCCAAGGAGCTGGGACTATAGGTGTGTACCACCACGCCCAGCTAATTTTTTTATTTTTTTGTAGAGATGGGGTCTCCCTATGTTGCCCATCTGTGTCATTCTGATATACCTATGGCATTTTTTCAGCACTTCCTTATTTTCTGACCCTACAAGATGTTCCAGACGCATCTTGTATTTTTTGTGTTTCAGCCCTGAAGTGAACCACTTCTCCAAAGAGCCCTCTTTTGAGGGCTCCAAAGGCCCTTGTTTTGGAGAATGGTATTTATAAACCCAGACTTGGGCACTAGGTTTCTGTAATGAGAAAAGTGGCTGATTCCAGGGTGTTCTTGCTTCTAGGTCCTCTCAGCAGATGGAGCCAGGAAATACACATATGGATCCTAACTCACACAGACGCATACACATCTGTAATTCTGTATTTATTTACCTCTATATGTGTATGGAAAACTGTGAGTTCATACTGATTCCAGTCCAACTCTACACGGTTAATTTTTATTAACCCTTTTCCTTTTTGGTAAATTCTTTCTCCAAAACAGTGAGAAACCTGGCTCTTATTAGTTATAATAAATTCCCTTACTTGTTCAGTTTTAGTATACATGTAAAACAGTTACAGAATTGGTAGCTGATGCCCCTGTGAGAAAGACATTTACTAACTAGAATACAGTATTTGTGTAACAGTTCATTTTGTCTTTAGCCTTTGAGTATCTAGTCAAAACACTGTTTGCTAATGTTGGGTTATTTTCTTCCTTACCCACTTTAGTCTGGTTCCGTTATTCATTTGTAATACAGTTATGCTTATTTGTTACTGCTTATCTTCTATTTTTTTTTTTTTTGAGACAGAGTCTCACTCTGTTACCCGGGCTAGAATGCCATGGCGTCAGCCTAGCTCACAGTAACCTTAAACTCCTGGGCTCAAGCGATCCTCCTGCCTCAGCCTCCCGAGTAGCTGGGACTATAGGCATGCGCCACCATGCCCGGCTAATTTTTCTATATATATATTTTTTAGCTGTCCATATAATTTTTTTCTATTTTTAGTAGAGATGGGGTCTCGCTCTTGCTCAGGCTGGTCTCGAACTCCTGACCTTGAGCGATCCTCCCACCTTGGCCGCCCAGAGTGCTAGGATTACAGGCGTGAGCCACTGCGCCCGGCCTTATCTTCTATTTTGAATTCTGTATACATACTGATTGATTTTGATTGTTTATTGTGGAAATGTGAAATATTACTTATTCTGAGAATGAAAGCTATATAAAGAGGCATTCTACTTGGTTTAACATGTCTAAAAGAGAACTCCAGATTTTCTTCCCCAAACCTGCTTTTCACCTAACCTCTGTCTCAGTAAGTGGCACTGCCCCAAATCAACATCCAGTCCATTAGTAAGTCCTGTTGATTCTCTTCCAAAATATATTCAAAATAGGCCTGCTGCTTGCCATCTCAACTAGTACAGCTCAGCTCTACTCGAAGCTGTGATCATTTCTGGCCTGGACTGCTACAGTAGCCTCCTGACTGGTCTCCTTTTGTCCCTCCTTGCCCATCGTACAGTTCTTTTTCCACACAACAGCCAGAATGATCTTTTAAGAGTGTAAATCATGCTGTCCTCCTGGGCTGGGTTTGTGAGGAAGGGCCTAAGTCTGAGCTTGTTGTGGTGGGGCTTGTTGAGCACTAGGGCTTGCATCCTGCCATCTCTTGTGCCCTGGCTTCACTCACTTCTTGTCTCCAGCTGGCCAGAGCCATGGAGGATGAGGTGGTCCACACTGCTAAGAAGATAGACAAGATGGTACAGAAGAATGTGCCTGGAGCATTGGATTTGCTGATGGAGTTTAAGAATATTCCCATGACCTTGGAATTGTTACAGGCCACAAGAATTGGAATGTCAGTTATGCTAATGGCAAGCAGAGTACAGTTGAAGTAGTTACATCTTTAGTAAAGTCTCTTATCAAATTCTGGAAAAAGTTACCATCAACTGAGAAAGACCTTGAAGAAAAGAAAAAAGAACCTGTGATTACTTTGCAGAATAGCCTTGAAACAAGAGAAGAAAGTAGCTCCAGTGGCAATGTAAGCAAGAGAAAGGCTAAGACAAATGCTTAAAATACTATGTTTCACCCTTTCCTTCTGATTCTTTGTGTTAAAGTATTGGGAGATACTTGCTGCAGCTCTCCAAAGGATGGCTACTGCTATTGGAGCTGATAAGAAAGAATTAGGATTTCAAATTGAGGAAGCTGTATATCAAGAAATAAGGAATACAGACATGAAATACAAAAATAGAGCACGAAGTAGGATATCAAATCTTAAAGATGCAAAGGATCCAAATTTAAGGAAAAATGTATTGTGTGGAATTATTCCTCCTGACTTATTTGCTAGAATGATGGCAGAGGAAGTGGCTAGTAATGAGCTCAAAGAGATGTGGAAAAACTTGACCAAAGAAGCCATGAGAGAGCATCAGATGGCCAAGATGGGCGGAACCCAGACTAACTTGTTCACATGTGGCAAATGTAAAAAGAAGAAGAATTATACTTACACACAAGTTCAAACCGAAAGTGCTGATGAACTAATAGTATTTGTTGTCTCTAATGAATGTGGAAATCAATGGAAGTTCTGTTGAGTTGGAAGAATTGGCAGAATGTCTGGACCATTAAGAAAATGGATTTTGTAATTAGCTTTAAAACTAGGCCAAGCAACGAGTTTTCCTGCAAATCAGATTTTTTTTTTAAATTTTAGACACAGGGTCTCGTTATGTTGCCTAGTGAAGTACAGTGGCTATTCACGGTGGCATGATCATAGCATGCTATAGCCTCAAACTCCTGGCTCAAGCAATCCTCCCATATCATCCCTGAGTAGCTGGGACTATAGGCACATGCCACCATACCCTGCAAATCAGATTTTTAAAGCAACGTATTTTACTTGTGTTAATTTTTGTTTTTGACCTGGTATCCCTCCCTTCATTGTCTTCTGTAGTTTCAGATCAGTAGGGAGACCATCGTAATTGTACAGTATCTGTTTCAAACTTTTTTTTCATTTTTATAAGTAAGTTGATATGAAACTTTTATTAAACTTTTGGCAATTTTTATTTTTTTCTTCTTATGTGAAAATGTACCTTAACTTTTTTTATAGCCTGAAACATACACAGTAGACATTCTCTGTTATTCTCTGTTAATATATCAATGGAAATTACTTTTTCTTTTTTTTTTTTTCTCTTTTTTTTTTATTTTTCTTTATCTTTCATGTCCATCTTGAAGCAATGTTTACTTTTTCCCATATTGGCATGCATCTACAAATATTTTATTTATTTGTTTATTTATTTATTAAACTCTAATCCCATGACAGATTAAGCCTCTACAAATATTAAAGGAGGAGAAAAGGTAATATAATTTTAGATTTATCAAATATAGTATACATTCCAGTAACTTGACCAGCTTATCTAAATTGTACATATAGCCACAGCATAGGTCATTAAAAAATTTGTACATAATATTTGACTCACATATGAATTTGGTTTAAATTATTGTGGCCACAAGCCTGGAATAATTAATTAGATATTATTTTGCCTGTGTAACTAACTGTGATCATCATTTCTTTTAATTTTTTTGTACATGTATATTTATATTACTTAATAGATTTTACTTTGGGAAACATGACTTTGAAATTAGTTTGGTTTTGTTTATTTACTTGTTTGACTTTGAAGTGTATTTTAGTTTTGCAGGACACTTAATTTAGTAGGCTTTTCGTAAATCCCCTCACAGGCAAAGAATGAAAGCTTCTGGGCCGGGCATGGTGGCTCACGCCTGTAATCCTAGCACTCTGGGAGGCCAAGGCGGGTGAATCGCTCGAGGTCAGGAGTTTGAGACCAGCCTGAGCAAGAGTGAGACCCCGTCTCTACTAAAAATAGAAAGAAATTAGCCGGACAACTAAAAATATATATAGAAAAAATTAGCCGGGCATGGTGGTGCATGCCTGTAGTCCCAGCTACTCGGGAGGCTGAGGCAGTAGGATCGCTTAAGCCCAGGAGTTTGAGGTTGCTGTGAGCTAGGTTGACACCATGGCACTCACTTTAGCCTGGGCAACAGAGCGAGACTCGTCTAAAAAGAAAAAAAATGAAAGCTTCTGATGATTTTTTTCCCTCATAGGAAGACATGCTGGGAAGAAAATGTTCATGTTTTAGTATAGTATAGTTATTGTAAACAGTTCATGACTTGATTTTGATTTGGAGATCTATACTGACCAAGGGTTAAGCTTGCGGATTATATACATCATTAAAGCTGTGGTCTTTACTTATGGAGGTTGATAGAAAATATTTTTGTCTTGGGTCTGCTATTTTTTTCTGTTACATGATGAATGAGGTTGTTGAACAAACTAAATATATGGGCTATATCAAGTCGTTTTACAGTCCAGATCTTACAATTAAGTTTTACTTTTTGTTTAGGTGTGTACCATTTTTTCTGTTGAGAATAAGAAAAAAATGGTTTTCATGTAGGTTCCTTAGGGTACACTTGTTCTCGCACATTTTAAAGACTACCATTGCAAAGTCTACATTTTGTCATGTTGAATTTGCATTTTATCAGATAGCTATAGAAAGACCTTAGGACATTCTTTGTACTCTCCTTTACTCCTCCTTTCCAATTTCTTTTTTTAAATATATTTTAAAAATTATTATTATTACTATTATTATTTTTAATATAGACAGGGTTGCGCTTTGTTGCTCAGACTGGTCTTGTACTCCTGGGCTCAAGCGGTCCTCCCGCCTCGGTCTCCCAAAGTGCTGGGATTACAGGCATGAGCCACCACAGTAGGCCCCAATTTTTTTTTCCCAAGCTTCTACATAGCAGCACCCAATTTCTTATTGCAAATCATTTTTATGTAATACAGAAAACAGCATTTAATTGTCCGTGTTAAGGGTTTTTTTTTGTTTTTTCTGAGACAGAGTCTCACTCTGTTGCCTGGGTTAGAGTGCCGTGGCGTCAGCCTAGCTCACAGCAACCTCAAACTCCTGGGCTCAAGCGATCCTCCTGCCTCAGCCTCCCGAGTAGCTGGGACTATAGGCATGCACCACCATGCCAGGCTAATTTTTTCTACATATTTTTAGTTGTCTGGCTAATTACTTTCTATTTTTTTTTTTTTTTTGTAGAGACGAGGTCTTGTTCTTGCTCAGGCTGGTCTCAATCTCCTGACATCGAGCGATTCGCCCGCCTCGGCCTCCCAGAGTGCTAGGATTACAGGAGTGAGCCACCGTGCCCGGCCTAAACATAACTTTTATATGCACTGAGAAACAAAAAAATTCATGTGACTCACTTAATTGCAATATTAGCTTTGTTGCAATGGTCTGGAACTGAACCCACAACAGGCGCTTGGCCTGTTAAGGCTTAACATGGACACTGGTACCAACCCACCTCTACTTTGTCAGTTCATAGTTTAACCTTTTTTTTTTTTTTTATCATTTCAAGAATAAAGTGTGTTTTTGAAAGAATGTATTTAAAAATAATAAAATAGTTCCATTTAAAAATTAAGTGATCCATTTAAAAAATTGTAATTTTGATAAAGGTTTTTATTATAAGAAAGTATAAATCAGATAATAACACTGTCCTGCTTAAAATCCTTTAGTGGTTCTCCCGTGTAATCAGAATAAAATGCAATCCCCTTGCCAGCCTTTAAAACTCTTTATGGGCCGGGCGCGGTGGTTCACGCCTGTAATCCTAACACTCTGGGAGGCCGAGGCAGGTGGATCGCTCGAGGTCAGGAGTTCGAGACCAGCCTGAGCAAGAGCGAGACCCCGTCTCTACTAAAAATAGAAAGAAATTATCTGGCCAACCATAAACATATATATAGAAAAAATTAGCTGGGCATGGTGGCGCATGCCTGTAGTCCCAGCTACTCGGGAGGCTGAGGCAGTAGGATTGCTTAAGCCCAGGAGTTTGAGGTTGCTGTGAGCTAGGCTGACGCCACGGCACTCACTCTAGCCCGGGCAACAGAGTGAGACTCTGTCTCAAAAAAAAAAAAAAAAAAAAAAAAAAAAACTCTTTATGATCTGGTTCCTGCCTAATCTCTGCTCCTTGGCTCCAACAATCTAGGCTGTATTACTTTTCTTTCTGTTTCTTGGTTGTAACAAGGTGTTTCTCATCTCAGGGCCCTTGCTCTTGGCCCCTCCGCTCCCTGAGACAGTCCTCCTGCAGACCTTGCTTTCCTGGCTGCTTTTGCAGCTCGAGTCACTGCCTGGGAGAGGCTTTCCCTGAACACTCTAACTAAAGAGGCAGCTTCTATCCACAGACCCTCTCTATCCCATTTCCCTCTTTTATTTTTTCTTAGCAATGTTAACTATTAGAATTTTCCTTCTTTATTTGCTTACTTATTTATTATTTGTCTTCCTTCATTAGCATATAATTGCTATAAGGGAAGAAGAGGCTTTCCCTATTTTGTTGACTGCTAAATTCCCAGTGCCTAAAACAGTGCCTGGCCCTAGTAGATCCGTATTGAACATTAAATATTCTTAAGTGAATGAATGAATGAATTGAATTGAATGGACACACTATCAATACTTATTTACTCATACTTTTAGTTTGTCATTTTGAATAAGCCATAGTTTATAATGAGTTAAATAGTAATTTTTTTTCTTTTAATTAGCCATGTACACCTTCATGTGATCAGCCAGGATTTTGATTCTCCTTGCCTTAAAAACAAAAAACATTGGAATTCTTTCAATACAGAATACTTCCTAGAATCACAAGGTAAACAGTATTCTTTGGTTTTTACATTTGTTTTGTTTTCTTAGGTGTTCTTATACTTGATTCAGTTGTTTCCTGAAATAGCAAGCTGGCCTCAAAAACCCATGGACAATGTTGTGTTCCCTATAAAGAGAGCCCTATAAAAAGAAACTGGATAATTTGGATTGTAGTACAATTACCACTTTGCTGTGAGCAGCCTTCTTGGGGGACCCAGAAAGCTGTTATGTTGGAGTTAAGAAGTGTTTTATTGTGACAATAGGGGACTTAATGGTTGTCGTGAGAATTACTAGAATTAATAGATAAGAAAGCTCTGAACAGTTCTTTGTCTCTTCTGCCATCACTTGGGCGGGAGCTTGGGGGCTGCCTTGTGTCAGGAGTGGTTAACTAACAGGGAAGGCTGTGCAGATGTAGATGGAAGCATTTCCTGGCCTGAATACTTCTGGAACTTCAGTATTGCTGGGATGTCAATGATGACAGGTACCGTTTACTAAGGGGTAAAGCACTGTGATAAGCTCTTGACGTAGTAACATGGATTGCCTAGAATGTGTCCTGAAGGAATGTATTATCCCAAAGGTGTTATACATTGCTCGGATTTAGAATCTGATCAAGCTCATTTTTCTCAGTAGGAGGCCTCACCTCAAGCTTACTAGCTTTAGAATACCTGGCATATTGATTGGAGTCATGTTTTCTCTTTTTTGTATCTTGTATTGTTTTTCCAGAGTAACTGAGATTTGAACTTTTCTTCTTTGCCTACAGCTGTGATAGAGATGGTACAAAAGGCTGGTAGAGTGACTGTCCGAGATGGGATGCCTGACCTCTTGAAGCTGCCCCTTCGTTGTCACGAGTGCCAGCAGTTGCTGCCTTCTATTCCTCAGCTGAAAGAGCATCTCAGGAAGCACTGGACAAAGTGATTCTGCAGAGCCTGAACTTCTGCCTCGAGTGTGGCCGATTGTTTGGAGCCAACTGCTGGCACCTGTTGTGGGTTGCTTGTGAACTTTTACTCACTTCCTGAAGTAAAACATGCAGCTTTTTTACAAACCTTACTCTGTTCTTGAGTGGTCACAATGTAGGATGACTTGAAATGTTCAGGAATTAGGAATTTGGGTTTGTCACGGATGCGTTTCCTGGTGAGGGTGGCTGGGACATGCCAGATCCCCCATCTCCAGGACCCATTTCAGGTCTGACAAATGGGAGCAAAGCCATAGTCACTCTCATCTAGTGCAGAATATAGGATCAGAGGGCTGGTTATATGTTTCTGTTCCTTACATTTATCCTCCCTTCCTGGAGGCCTGGGGCACCCTTTCATCAGAGTAGCTAGAGTGGTCTCTTTTTTATCCTGAAGGCACTAATGGGTCCTGTTTTCTGATCTTAGTCTGTTCTGTAATGTTCGCCTTCCCTCCTTCATAGGGAGGCTTGGTTTCTCCCGTCCTTCCACTCCTTTCTATTCAAGATCACGCACATGCTCCCTTCTCAGGAAGTCTGTCTCATTTGTTTTTGCTGTGGGCAAAGAGGCTAGATGGAGGGGGTTGAGGGTAGAGTTTTCTTCTAATCTCAGGGGTTCCTGGCTGGTAAGGAAACACTTGGCCATATGTTCATCATGGTTTAGCTGTTAAAGTCTTCTTGCTGGTCTGCTTGGACCTGTTGTCTGAAAATAAAGTTCATTTGTTTGAAGCATCTCTCCTAAATAGTTGAAGACTATTGGAAGTTCAGCTGACAATCACAGAGTACGTTCTAATGCATGAAAAGGTAATTGGTGAATGAAAACAGTTATATAGAATCAACTTTATTTTTCCCTGAGAACAAATTTGGATGGAAAAGTTGTATCAAGTTGGTTTTTGGTTATTCCAGAACTAAAGGTAAAAGGAAAACTAAAAAGTTGTTTTTGATCAAATTGTGGGGATGTGACTTCTTACTCTTGAGTTGTAAGAAAAAAAAACACGCTTAATAAAAGCTTCTCTCTGTAGAGAGAAAACCTCAATTCATAGAGACCACATTTGACCTCAGTGTCTTTCACAAACAAACAAGATGCCACAGTGGTTGCTTGCTGAGTGTGAGTATAGTAATAATTAGTTGTAATTAATGATTATAGCAGCTAATATTTGTCCAACTCCTATGTGTCCTGCATTATGCTAAGCATTTTATTCAAATTCTCATTTAATTCTCCCTGTCTGTAACTCTATGAAGTGGGTACTACTGTTATCCCCTTTAATGGGTGAGGATCTAATACTCTATAAAGGGTTCTGGACTCCAACGTTGGTCTTTGTTCTGATGCATCAAACTCATTATTTTTCCTATCAGTTGAACAGTATAATGCAGGACTGACCATCAGGGGCCACAGAACCCAGGGGCCTTGGACCTGTGCTAATCAAATGCTTTCCATGGGCCGGGCGCGGTGGCTCACGCCTGTAATCCTAGCACTCTGGGAGGCCGAGGCTGGTGGATCGCTCGAGGTCAGGAGTTCGAGACCAGCCTGAGCAAGAGCGAGACCCCCGTCTCTACTAAAAATAGAAACAAATTATCTGGCCAACTAAAATATATATAGAAAAAAATTAGCCGGGCATGGTGGCACATGCCTGTAGTCCCAGCTACTCGGGAGGCTGAGGCAGTAGGATCCCTTAAGCCCAGGAGTTTGAGGTTGCCGTGAGCTAGGCTGATGCCGCGGCACTCACTCTAGCCTGGGCAACAGAGTGAGACTCTGTCTCAAAAAAAAAAAAAACAAAAAAAACCAAAAAACAAACAAACAAACAAATGCTTTCCATGGCATTTCATTGATTCCCTGAAGCCAGCCAGTTCCTTTAAAGCCCCTTTTGTCCATCTGTCTCTACCTAACATCTTTCATCTCTGTCCTCTGTCCCTTTTGTACCCCAGGAATGTAATCCTTACCTCATTAGCCCATCCACCCATAGTTCCTTCCAGGGGTGGGGAACCTGTGGCCTCAAGGCCACATGTGACCCTCCAGATCCCCAAGTGCAGCCCCTTGACTGTGTCCCCTCCGTCTCCTGCAGTGGTTGATTACATATCCTGTGGCTTGTGGGGATTCTTCCCCCACCCAGCTGCAGAGGGGATGGGGCTTCAAAGCCTCCCGTTTGCTGTCATCAGGTACCAGGCCCTGAAACTCTTGAAAATCATGGGCATGGATTCAGACCTGGGTCCCAGTCCCGGCTCTGCTACTCAGCGCTGAGGGATCTTGGGTAAGTTACTTATTTTCTCCAAACTTCAGTATTCACATATGTAAATGGGCATAACAGGGTTAGTTTAATAAGGATTAAATAATCTATGCAAAGGATTTAGCACTGTATCTGGTACAGAGAAGGACTCAATAAATGGTAACTGGAAGCCTCTGCTTTTATCTTGGTGGGGGTTGGGGAGGAGGGTTTACCTGATCTACACCTCTCTCTGCATCTGAAGCCTTAGGGCCCTAGGAACTTTCTGAAGCTGTACACCATGGACTCCTTACATCAGAATTATTGGTTTTCCTTTAAAATATGTAAGCACCTGGGATCTACCCCAGAACTACTAAATCACAATCTGAGGGCCTAGGCATCTGCATTTTAAAACATTCAGGGTGATCTTTTTTAAATTTAGGATTGAGAACTATAATATAATGGAACTTTGACTTCAAAGCATCTTGCATTTATGAAGCTTCCAGATTTGGCTGTGCCCTGCCAGAACACACACCATTTTCTGGCTGGATGCCTGGGCCAGTTGCAGGCCTTCCATCTGCAGGGTTAAAGTTATTTCAGAATCCAGGGAGACCTTGGGCATTAGGTGAGGAAGAATTCCTGGCTGTAGGAATCAGCACTTCCTTTCTGCAGGGGTTTGGAGCCCCAGAGCCTCTCTGGCCACAGGCTCTTAGGGGCCAGGCCTGGAGTTGACTGTTCCCCGCTATGGCTCCCGTTTCATCTTCATGTCCAGAGGTCAATCCAGTGGCTTGGTCTGGGACCTGTAATGAATGCTGCCACCTTTAGTTAGGCTCAGAGCATAAGCGTTTTTCCTCTTCTGGGTCTTTCTCTGAGATATCCAGGTTCTAAAGGTTCCTATAGGGACAAGATCATACTTAAGATAGTCATTAAGGATCTCTGCAGTTTCAGGGACATTTCCTAGAGCCTGGTATCTGGCATTCAGTTAGACTGGATATGGCTGGATATCAGAAGTTCAGGACTCATCTGTCAGAGTTGGCCTAGCCCTAACTGCTTCCCTCTGCTCCTAACAACTCCAACTTGGAGACTTTCACAGAACTCTGACGATTCTACATAGACTAAATTAGAAAAAAAGTGATGAAAGCCATGAAGCCTGCTCTGCTGAATACTATATATTATATGTACACACTTTGTATGATGTTATCAGGGCGTTTATGGAGCCACTGCAGTGCTTCCATAGACTCTAGGAGTCTTTGGATCCCAATTTAAGAATCTCTACTGTAGAGAAAAGAGTCATCACCATGCATCTGGGATATTCAGGAGGGTTTTGGGGTTACTGTGGGGCATAGGGGCAGACCTCACCTTCAGGATATTTCTGAGTTCCTCTTTAATCTCAGTGTTCCTCCCTCAACCCCCTGGTGTGTGGACAATCTGGGGGCCTCTGGTTGGAGACAGAGTTCAAGTCCAGGGTCTGCTGGCTTCAGTGTAGCCACCACACTCAGTCAAGAGTCTTGGGACATGGGGAAATCCTCAGTGGGTCCTTAGGAACCCTGGCTGACAGACTCCTCATAGCTGTCTAAAAGGCAATCAGTCTACTTTACTAGGATGGATATCTAAGAGAAAATAGTACCAATCATCTGCACAAACAGATCAGCTGCATTGTGACTATCCCAGGACAGGGGGAGTGGCAATATTTCTTAGGTATAGTAAGTCAACAGTACAAATTATACTGAGGACACAGCTTGTTGTAGCATGTATTTTTTTTTTTTTTTTTTTTGAGACAGAGTCTCGCTCTGTTGCCCAGGCTAGAGTGCCGTGGCGTCAGCCTAGCTCACAGCAACCTCAAACTCCTGGGCTCAAGCGATCCTCCTGCCTCAGCCTCCCGAGTAGCTGGGACTACAGGTATGTGCCGCCATGCCCGGCTAATTTTTTCTATATATATTTTTAGTTGTCCATATAATTTCTTTCTATTTTTTGTAGAGACGGGGTCTCATTCTTGCTCAGGCTGGTCTCGAACTCCTGAGTTCAAACAATCCACCTGCCTTGGCCTCCCAGAATGCTAGGATTACAGGCGTGAGCCACCGTGTCCGGCCAGCATGTACTGTTAAACTAAGGCAGAGATTTTACTGAGGTCCCAGCCAATGCTCTTGCAAATTACAGAACATTTAACCAAACTTCAGATAAAGTTCCCTTGGTGAACTTTTAATTTATTTTTTCTTGGTGTTAATAGTATACCAAACTTTTAAGAAAATAGATATTGCAAAAGCATTCAATTTAATTTTCACCAAATTAACATTATATAGTTTAGCATATCAATATTAAAATAAAAATGAGAATATTTGCTTAGAAACTGCAACCCAGGAGAGACTGTGTCAGTGTAATACGTGAGATGTAATGAAGGAAAATTTGAAAGAGTGAGGTGATCGACCACCTCTAAATCTTTCTTCAGTCAGGCTACTCAGTGACCTTGAAAAATATTATAGACCTTTTGAGAGAAAAAAAAATGTGAATAATAACTTGGAGGGGCCAGAAAAAGGACTTGATATATTGAGGCATATAGGTCCCATGACCCCCCTTCTCCAGGTGAGTTATTGATGTTACGAAAACAATTACCTTTCTGGACCTAGTTAACCCAGATTTGTCATTGTATTGCGTACAATTGGGTAGAGTTTTCTGAAGGTATAGGGAGTACTGGCATGAAAAAGTAGAGCAAAAGCACATAAATCACATTTGCCATGCCAAATCATAATATTTCCTCCATCAGGGACTAACCTTTATGTTGGCCCCATCACAGCCAGGCAAGGCAGAAGTAAAATAAAGCAGTTGAATGTGGATGGATACTTCAATCTAGCCAAGAAGGCAAATGTATAATCCAGCTCCTCTGTTGCTGTAAGGGAAGGTAGATGTGACAGTCAGAGCTGAACTGGGAACCTGAAACTGTAAAAGTTTCTGATACGAGATCATGAGGAATAATCTTGAACAGAAAGTTTATAAGATACCCAAGTCAGCTGGAAAAAAGGGCTCTCAAAGTTTATTACACTCTCTAGAGTTATCTCATACCTATATCTTAATCTGTCAATTAAAAAAAACCACATTTTTTAGCAAACTACCATCAGGGAATGGGTTTTGACCTTTAGATTCTTCCAGTGATTAGGATTCTGATGCATTTGACTCAGGAAGGAGCAGGTAGGTGAACATTATGTAGGCAATTGTAAATGACTCATTAAGTTAGTGACATACCTAGAAGCATGAGAGTTTAACTTCAGTGAGAGGAATAGCCTCGGTGTTGGGGCATGGGAAAGGAGTTTAGACCTCCAGGCTTCTAGGCCACTTCTCAATTCCTTTGGTCTGTTCCCTTTTGTAGATTTACTCTGACACCATTTATTTTAACTTCCTCAATTTTTAGAAGGCAGCTGGGACTTGAAAGTTTAAGGGGCTCATTCAGCAATTTAAACCAGACCTTGACCTTGAAACCAGACCGAGTCCTTTTGATTCTTCCTAGATGCTCTCAAAGTACTGATGTCTTGTTTTTTCTTTTCTTTTTTCTTACTTTTATTTTTTCCCTAACCACTAGACTCCCAGGGACTAATGTCTTATTTAAGAATAAGGATTGGCTCACTGCTAAGTCTGTTCAGTTCTGTATCCTGCCTCATAATCTTTTCTTCATCTAAAGGTAGAGTAGAAAAGCAAAAAAGAACTTAGGCTTACATTTGAGGCTCAGCTCTATTATGTGTGACACTGGGAAGTCATTTAACTTCTTTGGCCTGAATTTCCTCATCTGTGAAATGGAGCTAAAATATGTACCTCCCAGGCTGGCCCTAAGGATTAAAGGAGCATGAACATGAGTCTCTTTTGCCAAATTCTAACTCCATTTATCTGTGCAGCCACAGTGAACACTCTCTTAGGCAACCCCTTCTTTTATTCCAGCCTTTGTTTCTCATATTTAAAATTAGGGCCTTGGACTGGATTATAGGTAAGGTCCCTTGTAGTTGTAAGATTTGAGTCTTCAGGTTTCAGCTGGTTACCTGTTATTGTTCTGCCCTAAAGGTCTCCTTTATTTCTAAGACCAAAATTGGCAGATGAGCTTTCTAAAGCATGCGAGGTTCTTTGCATCCATGCCTCAACCTATAAGTTTTTTTTTTTTTTTGAGACAGAGTCTCGCTCTCTTGCCCGGGCTAGAGTGAGTGCTGTGGCGTCAGCCTAGCTCACAGCAACCTCAAACTGTAGGGCTTAAGCGATCTTCCTGCCTCAGCCTCCTGAGTAGCTGGGACTACAGGCATGCGCCACCATGCCCGGCTAATTTTTTCTATATATATTTTTAGTTGGCCAGATGATTTCTTTCTATTTTTAGTAGAGACGGGGTCTCGCTCTTGCTCAGGCTGGTCTCGAACTCCTGACCTCGAGCGATCCACCCACCTCGGCCTCCCAGAGTGCTAAGATTACAGGCGTGAGCCACCGCGCCTGGCCAACTTATAAGTTTTTAAAGAAGTCATCATATGCCCCAGTTGATGCTGACTCTGGATCCATGGTGGGGAGCAAACGTTGTAGCTGAATCCTGGGGTTTAAATGGCATCGTTAGAACTCCTCCTTTCCAACTTTTAGTTCTACTTTTCTGTGGTAAAATATCCACAGGCCTCAGAGAGAGAGGGCAACGATTTCTTCCTCGCCTTCCCTACAGGAGCACAGAAAGGACCCTGATCCTTCTGTGTAGGTCATGAACTCATCTCTGGACTAATCCCTGTGTCTCTTAGGAGGATGGCATACTCTGGCCATCTTGAGTAACGGATCATATTGAGGTGTGGGGGTGGGTGGCTCCACTAGAATTAGATAGAGCAGGGAGTGGTTTGCAGAACCATAGGTATTTACCACTCACATGGACTGTACATATCAACACATCATCCCAACATGCTGATAGCTCCATTGGTCCCATGCTGGTGTCATGGGGATCTAAGACTGAAAAGGAGGCAAACAGTCCTGTACTTCTGGCAGCTACAAGTTGAAAGTCGACACAACCTATTGCCCCCACCCCCAACCTGTATTGTTTGACATTGACTGGAGGAAAAACTGAATCATTTATTCAAACTGAATAATTAGTTACTGGCCAAGGACTTTTGCAGAAACTTCTCTAGAAACTGTAGGAGGTACTCTTACAATGCTGGTTCGAGTTGCCAGGGTCACGAGGCATCTCCATGTCCTGGGTCACCAGTAGACCACCAGCCTTTGCTGCTCTTTCCTTGGCTGCATTCTAGAGGTGGGAGGCCAGGACCAGGGCAGAGGAGGGGATTTCGGGATGTCTGAAGAGCCAGTTAACAGCTCTTCTACTGGAATCTTATCTACTACTGACAGCATTTCCACAACACAAGCATTCCCTAGGTTACAAATACATTCCTCAGTGACTAGGGACTGGAAACTGTTACTTTTGCTTTTGAGGACACATAAAGGAGAAAATCTTCACAGCAAAGCAAGGGACGCAATGGGTCAAATACTAAAATGTGATCCCTCCAGCTGGTCAGACGCTAGGGAAGAGGCCCAAGATTTTGGAGACAGGCCCTGTTAGCTATCTGAATTCCCCCTGCCTCAGAAGCCGAAAGCCTTTATGTTCCCTTTATGTGAATGAGAAAAAGGCACCCCCCACAGGCAGAAGCTTTTTAGCTCACACTCACCGGAGGCCGAGGTCCATAAAGGGTACAACTGCACAACCTTACAGAGCGGGGGCCTTGTTGCTCACGAGGTTCTCTAGGAAAGATAGTTTTTTTTGGTTCCTCATCATGTAACCAGTGAAATTCAGAGTGTCTGGAACAAAATAGGATCCCAGTAAAATTTTTCTGAGTGGATGAAACATGTGTCATACACTTTGAAAGGGTTTAGAAAATAGAACTTTTCCTGTTCCACCTGAGCTTAATTGTCAAGTGTGTTGACTGGTGAGTCTGCATCTTTGCCTTTGGAAACATTCTGATAAACATCTTGCCGACATTGTTTACAGGCAAAGTATCTCTTACAGGTCAGAATTAGTGGAACATAAGCATGTTAATTTTCCACATAATGTTGCAGATTGTCAATCTTTGCTAACTAACCAGGTGATTAGGGCAGTTGGGGTTTTCCATGGTCTATTTTCAGGGTTTGCCATCTTTGGCCTCCAGATGGCAGCATTTGAATGATAAAGTCTTTTTTTAAAAAGTTATTTCAAATATCAGGGGGTACAAGTGTTCTTGTTACACGGATGAATTGTATAATGCTGAAGCCAGGGCTTTTAGTTTGCTGTCACCAGAATAGTGTACATTGTGCCCCATAGATAAGTTTATATCCCTCACTCCTCTCCCACCCTCCCCTCTTCTTAGTTTTCAGTGTCCTTTATACCACTTTATGACTGTGTGTACCCATTGTTTAGCTCCCACTTTTTAATGAGAACATGTGGTGTTTGTTTTTCCATTCCTGAAATACTTAGTATCATTGAATGATAAATTCTTAATCTCTTTTATAATCCAAAGCTTTTTTTGAAGACATTTTGTATAACTCTTTTGTGTTTTAGAATCAATGCCTCAAAATAAAATATATAAAAGCTTTTAAAAATAAAGCTGATGTGTGTTTAACTAGTCTCCTAAGTAAGATAGAATTTTGAGGGAAAACCAGTGTGTAGGTAAGAACACAAAACATACACAATCTATTGATAGGGGAGGCTGTATGGTTTGGAGGTTAAATAGACTCTAAAGTTGGCCAGAGCCAGGGTTGAGGCCTGATTCTGGTACTCATCAGATGAGGGTCTTGGGGCATGTCAAATGCATGGCAGAGTTGAAAATATGCTGGCTTTTTTCCTTCTGTTTCTTAATTTGACCCAAAGTTAGTGACTTTTGTTCCCATCACAAGTAGCACTGGGAGCAGACACTTCTGGGCATATCCCTGAAAAGTGGCGTCATTTTTATATAGACATAATTGTTGTTAAGTCACTGATGGTCTGATATTAGAGGAAGCGCTGTAAGAGCAAGACACACAGAGAAGGTAAAGGGCTGTGTCTGCATTTTTCATGGGCCAGTTTCCCCCCAAACCTCCTTTTGATAGAAGAACCTAGCTTTAAAGTTGTCCTCCAGCTCTTCCAAGACTTCTGTCTTTTATGCAGGCAGAATAAAAGCCCCAACTCTAAACAGTACCAGAATATTAAAACTGGAAAGGACTTTATATACCAGGGCTCCTGACATTTTGAGAAAGTCACAGACTCTGAGAATTTGGTGAAAGCTATGCACCCTCTTCCCTCACATTTTGCATGTAATTTCAAGGGAATCCCCCCGGCCCAATCAATCATCCATGGGTTTCCTAGGGCAGAGGTTCTTAACTGGTGTGCGTGTGTGTGTGTGTGTGTGTGTGTGTGCGTGCGTGTATGTGTCCCCTAGACTCTGATTATTTTGAACCAACTGGTAGGGCTTTTTTCCAAACCACACACAGAAAGTCACTTTGCTACTGGTGGGAGGGCATTAAATCTCCCTGGTGCTTTGGGGCAGACAAATGTTTAATCTTCTGCCTGGAGAATCTGTCTAAACTCTTTAATCTAGTGGCCTCTGATGTCCCTTTGAGGGGTTTGGGACATAGAAGATTGTTACAATACCAGCAACAAACTTATGTTTTAATTAAATATCAAGAGTGCTTACGTTCCCAAATTCATTCTGGGAGAAAATATACTAAAATGTTAATTAGTGGTCCTCCCTGGATAGTGAGAATGTGGGTAATTTAAATTTTGTTATATTGTTGTGCATGTGTCCAAATTCTATAATGAGTACATATTTGAGAATGTGAAAACACCTAAATTTTATTAAAAAAGGAGGTCACAAAAATGCAATCACTATTTATTTATATTAATAGTTGATAAGACAAAAAATGGCTAATATATTTTATAAGTCATGCAGTTCCATTTGAATGTTCTCCAGTCCTCTAGAAACAGACAAGCATCCTGCAAGGCCTGATTTTAAGGCCAAATTTAATTGAGCCTGAGGATGACATACATGAAGGTAATGCATGTTCTGGATCTGATTTCCCTAACACTAGATCAAGAAAAGTAGTAGATGTTTTCTGTTTTCCCCTAACCTCAATCTCTGCCTCATTCATAGAGATACCAACTGCATTTTAGTTATTTAAAACTGTTGTCCCTAGCAACTTCTTATTTGTATTTATAAATACCTTTCAGTACCCATTGAGATCCCATGATTTCCCATGTATGTTATGTTGATGTGACATGTTATATTAGGTTTCCAAATATTGAACCACCCTTGAATTCTGGGGATGGACCCTCTTGGTTCCCTAGGGCTACTCTTTCAGTGTTGACTCTCACCATCTGAAACATTTGTGATGGGGTGGGGACGAGGGAGAAGATTTGTAGAGTGGTTTATGTATGAGTGCTTTGGCCTGGTCCCCAGATTCTTTATGTCAGGTATCAGGAGATGGGGATGAAAAGATTGAACTTGAAAATCGGAAGAATGGTTAGGATTTTGACTTGCTGGCTCAGTTCCCAGGATATCCTTTATGGTAGCGAAATCAAGCAATGGGAGAAGTGGAAAGGGAACAAAAAGAAGTTAGAGAAGCTAAACCAATCTCCATAATGAAGAGGGAGGGAGGGAGAAAGACAAAAAAAGATACATGAGATGAACATTTTGGGGAGACTCTGAGGCATTTGGGAAGTAGGAGCTTTGGAGTGGCCTGGGGGATTTGGAGGAGAGTTGCTCTCTCTGAGTATGAACTGCAAATTTCTTTATATATATATATTTATTTATTTTAAGAGATGTGAACAAAGATTGTACACTTCATTTTTTGGAGAATTTTTGATTTCTGTTGTTCCCATTCCATTTCTCATTTCTTGCATTTTGTGTTTTTTCTTCTTTTTGATTACATTTGCTAAATGTTTATACAGTGAACAAAGTGATAGGCAGGTGCTATTTTTCAGATAAAGAGTTCTTGGATTTATTAGTTAGTTCTTGATTATATTTATAATTCTTTTATTTTTGCCTTTATTTCTTTTCACTTGCTTTATTTTATTTTCTAATTTTTTGAATCAAATATAGAATTCATATACTTTAGGAGTTTTTATTAAGAATTAAAATTTGAAACATAATGAAAATATTTAAGACTATAAATTTAATGCTGGGTTGGACCTGAGACAGAGACTGCCTTGGATGTCGATAACAAGAAAGTATTTACTCTAATTTCAAGACCTGAACTATCAGGTTTCCTTGTGTCCATCAGAGAAGTCACATGTCAAGATGCTACAGTGGAAATGGCATGTTTAACCCTAGGACAGGCTTTGTTCCCTGTATATTTAACAAATATTTTTTCTTCCTATTTTCTTATACATGAGTAATTGTGTTAGGGGGCTCTTTATCTCCTTGCCCTCTACCCCCCCCCACCACAACGAAGGATCTGCCATTAGTCTTTTATAGTTTAGCATGATTTTATACCGAAATATTATCTCTTCCAGATAGGAATTTGCATTTAAACTATATTTGTGTGCCCCCCCGCACATACTACCTGTTCACTTGGTAGTCAGAGCTGCAGGCACACAGGCTCGAGCCCATCCACAAGTCATTCAATACTGCAAACCATACATAGCAGTATACTTAATCAATACACAAACGTTATAGATTAAAATTTTCACGTCAAAAAGAGTAACATTTAACATCAAGAGAAAATGGGATTGGCTAGGCACTGTGGCTCATGCCTGTAATCCTAGCACTCCAGGATGCCGAGGCAGGATGATCGCTTGAGGTCAGGAATTCAAGACCAGCCTGAGCAAGAGCAAGACCACATCTCTATTAAAAATAGAAAGAAATTAGCTGGGCAACTAAAAATAGAAAAAATTAGCCAGGCATGATGGAGTGTGGCTGTAGTCCCAGCTCCTTAGGAGGCTGAGGCATGAGGATTGCTTGAGCCCAGGAGTTTGAGGTTGCAGTGAGATATGATGATGCCACGGCACTCTAGCCCAGGCAACAGAGTGAGTCCCTGTCTCAAAAAAAAAAAAAAAAAGAGAAAGGGGTAGAAAAAAGGGTTAACGAACCAGTCCAAGGAGGACTATATGGACAAGGAGAGTGTCCTGGGCTGATCTGGATATTATAATCATAAACATTTTGCAAGGAATATGTCTTTGATTTGAGTAGAGCCTTTGCTGGCAGATGCCAGGTGCTGATCACAAGTGACAACAACACGTGTGTGTTGAGACAGCTGTGTCAAACTGGTGAAATCTTGCTCTTTTTAAAGCCCCTGAGTCCTCTGTGAGGGCTGATAGTAAAGGGTTACACTCTTGTCCGGTTGGGTGTAGTAGTCTCCATCCATTAGGTGAACATCTGGTTCCTGTTGGCATGACGCCTTTTTGAAATGTAATATGAAGTCTTTTTCTAAGATGGAGTTACTTGTGCTAAGGGTGCTCTATACGGAGAGTAAAGCACTTGGCAGATGGTCACTAAATGCATATGATGATGGCAAGGAGTTGTTTTTCAAAGGACGCTTTTCTGTGAAATTGGTTTAATCTGTTCATTCAAATTCTTGGTTTCTTTTCCATCATAAGGAACCACACAACAATGAGCAGGCTTAAGAAAAGATTCATTTTGGTAGATGCCAAATATGGCTTAGGACCAAGGAAAACATCCTTGACAAAACAAGTCACTTTTAATTCAAAAGATTGTTGAGAAAGGAAATAATTTAGCCCTTCTTCCAAAGATAAGAGCTTACAGTGGTAGTCTCTATATTCATTAACAAACCATTGTGTTTTTAAAGTGGAAAAATAATCTGACAGGTGAAGAGTTTAGGTGAATTCACTTCACCAGTGTTTGAAGCAACAGTTAACAACTTCAAGATCAACGCCCAGTCATTTGACCAGGTGTACAGATTGACTTCCACTCATTTGTTGTGCTTGTATGGAAAGGAAACATTTTGTATAATTAAAACACCTTTTGGCCAAGCGCTGTGGCTCATGCCGGTAATGCTAGCACTCTGGGAGGCCGAGGCAGGCGGATCCTTTGAGCTCAGGAGTTCGAGACCAGCCTGAGCAAGAGCGAGACCCCCATCTCTACTAAAAAAAAATAGAAAGAAATTATCTGGACAACTAAAACTATATATAGAAAAAATTAGCGGGGCATGGTGGCGCATGCCTGTAGTCCCAGCTACTCGGGAGGCTGAGGCAGGAGGATCACTTAAGCCCAGGAGTTTGAGGTTGCTGTGAGCTAGGCTGACGCCATGGCACTCTAGCCTGGGCAACAGAGCGAGACTCTGTCTCAAAAAAAAAAAATAAAAAATAAAACACCTTTTGTTATTGTGGTATTCACACTCTGGGTACTTTCCTACTGTTTTCCACATATTCTATTCCCACAAAACCTTTAAGGTTCTAAACCAATGTGACTAATGGCAAAGGTGGTCATGAGGACATCTTTTTTCCTTCTGTGACTCACTTCTTTCTGTATGGGGCTATTCCACAGACATAATTGTGTTTTTCACATTATCTACTCCTTTCTTTAAAACCCAAAGAGGACTTATCAAAGAGAAAAGAAAGACTCTTTAAAGAACAATGCAGTCAAGTCCTTTGCCTACAATCACATTTGTAGGCTAGCCTATCAGGACTTTGTGTATTATAATAAAAAGTATTTCTGAATTCTTTTTAGTTTCTCATTACTGTATTCATTATGGCTCTGTTTCTTGAGAGAAAAGCCTAATTTTTGTTTTTTATTTTAAACAGAATTCCCTAATTGCACATTTTCTACCATATAAAAGCCAACGTTAAAAATGAGTGAAGGGAAATAATTATGACTTGCAGGTTGGGAAGAAGTAAATAATCGGATATGTAGTTCTTGTGCTTGAGGGATTTAATTTGACATCAACAGAAAAAGAATCTTTTCTGAAGAAAAAATATTTTATAATTTAATTTACAATGTATGTAGCTATAGACAGTTCTATTATTGAGAGAATTCCTTTAATGTTTCTCTGATTCATTTGGTGCTTAACGAAGAGATTACTTTAGCTCTTGCATCTCAATTCATTGTTATGTGGTTCTTTAATCTTTTATTGACTATTCAAACAAAATAATCGTAGCAAGGCATTTTAGTATGTACGCATCAAACTTGGACATCTCCATGAGACAAAACATAAGTAAGGGCATAAAGGAATTGAACGATACAGTAAGTAAACTCCTGAGTGTGCAAGCGTGTGTATGTGCTCATTCTGACTGTGAGCACCCTGGTTCATGGTCTTGTCCCTCTCCAGAACTGTTTCCACAGCTTCCCGTTTGGTCCTTTTATCTCCCGCCACTGTCCCCTTCAATCTACACGTTCTACCACACGCTCCACAACTGCTAGGGATTATTGTGTTTGAAAATGCAAATCTAACCACGTATGTCAGACACATACAGGCACATCCTCTGTGCCTCTGTCGTTTCTCTCAGCTTTACCTGTTTCCCAGACCCTTGGCTCGTTGCTCTGAGCAGGCCCCCTCAATCCCCCTCGGGGCAGACCAGCCCCACTCTTGGAGTTTCCAGCTTCTCCCTCTACTTCCGGGTAAAGAGTCTGGGGGAAGCAACCGATAGGTGTGAAGCTAACTCCCCTGGGCCAGCTTTGACCGGCAGGAGACAGGAGTCCCTTCCATGGACTTGTCGGAGACACAGTTTTCCTGCATAGCTTGTCCAGGGACATCCTGTGTGGCCAAGCAATGTACCTTTTAGCTTTCAAGTGCTTGACTTATGACAAGTCTTTATGGCTTGTCATAACGCAGTGACTTTTTAAAATTTTGCTTCTAATTCTTCCCTTACTGCCCTTTTCCCTTACTTTACTGCTCTGGGGTTGTACTTCTCAATAAAACGTTAGCACCTTCATCCTAGCTTTAAGCTCTGTTTTCTAGGGAACCTGGGCGAAACCATGAAGTTACTCTCTGTTTAAAAATCTTTCCTTGGCTCCTTGTTGCTCACAAACGTGTTTATGGGGGTGAGGAGAACAGTTTGGAAATGAGTGGGACTTTTTTTTTCTTTTTGCTTCTGGTATGGGTGTGTCTGAGAAGTTACATTTTAAGCATATTATTTTATTTGAATTATTTTGCTTTTTGTTTTCCTTTATGTTATAGTTAATTATATTGATTATTTTAAAAATTAGGTGTGCAGGTAGGTTATGTAATCCATGATTTTTATTTCAGGATAGTAAAGGACAAGCTACAAAATCTTTCAATGGAAAGAGAGCATTGGGTGTGATAGGATTGAGACTTTTGGTTCCAAGGTCAGGTCCAAATTTCTTAGTTTGACATATGTGGTCACCCTGGTCTACTGCTGCCTCTTCTGCAGCCTCATATCATTATTACATGCTTCTTCCAGACAATACCAAATTGTCCACCTTTATCAAGGTCCAAGATAAAAGCATCTGCCTCTGGGTGGCAGGACGGGTGAACAGACAAGGAAGGAGTCAAGGGTTCGTACATGTTGTCTCCTAAGAGGGCTCCTGGAAGCTCCCCCGTGACCTTCTCCTTACATCTCCATGGGCAGAATGGCCCGTGTGATTAACCTTTAAGGGAAGTTGTGACATATAATCTTTATTTTGGGCAACTGTATGCCCAATTAAAATTTTTATTATTATTGGAGAAAGACAAAATAAATGGGAGATACTGGAAAGCCTCTGCCAATGTTTCTTTGCGGATGAAAACAATTGGGCTGCCTCTCCTTTTCTTTTTGACATATTTGTTAGTTATCTTGCAAATATGTTGCAGATTTAGATCTTTCAATCTTATAACTTTGTTTATGGTATCTCTCATCATATAAAGTTTTAAAATTATTATGTAGCTGAATCAAGCATTCTGGTTTTTTTTCTTCATTGTTTCTGGATTTTATGTTTTGCTTAAGTAGGCCTTTTTAATCCATATGTTCTCATATTTTCTTCTGGTACTTTTATACTTTTGTTTTTTGATTTTAGGTCTTTGTTCTATCTGGCTTTTTATTTTGGCATAGTGTGAGATAAGAATCCATCTTTATTTTTTCAATTTTTACCTAATTACCTCAACTCTTTTATTAAACTAGGCTTCATTTCTCATTTACTTGAAATGCTACATCTATGGCAAGTTAAATTCCAGTGCATACATGGGTCTGTTGTAGACTCCTATCCCAGTTCTGTTCAGCCGTCTATTACTGTAATTTTGTAGCAATTCTTTATTCTTCCTTTCTCTTTTCTGTTTCCTCCGTACTCCTTCTTTCTCTTTCCTGCTTCCTTTCACCTAGCCAAGCTGACAGATGCCCTCTTGAAGGTGAGGCAGGTGGTGGCATGCTGCAATCTAGTTCCTTAATCACAGATTCTTTTGTCCGTTTGGTACTCATCACCCTGCATTTTTTTGCTGCCCAGTGTCCTGCCTCACAGGGCTGGCATTGGGTGGGAACGCTGGGATTGGAAGGATTGCTGCTTGTAGTTCAGATTTTTTTTTTTTTTTTTTTGCACTTTCTCTGTTTGACCATTTGGGCCCTGCATTGTGTAAAATCTTCTACTTCTCTTAACAAACAGAGATTTTTAACATTCTATCTAGGTTATCTGAAGATATAAAACATAATTGACCCCAGTATCTATGGATTCACCTCTTCCTTTATTTCCTCTTTTATTCGTCTTCTTTGCCTGACTGGTTTCTTCAGGAAGGGTGAAGCTCTTCTCTGAATTAGTGAGTGCGTGAATCTCAGAATCTTGTGGCACATGAATGAGGTACATGGTGCTCAGCAGTCCCATATGGTCTTGGAAACGATTTGCTGCCCCAAATTCTGGCTGAATTTGTCCTGGGTGCAGATAATGAGAAAGTTCTGGTGTGTGGCATATTGTGATAAGAAATCTCCCTGGGCTCTTTGGGCTACCCTGGTGCTACCTACCTTGTCTTTCTTTATGGTCATGGCCCATCTGACTAGTGTTCATCTTTTAACAACTTATTGGCTCTAATACAGTTACTTTTCCAGGTGAATTTTCTATTCAATTTGTCAGATTCTATAAAAAAACTCATTAGGATTTTGACTTTGATTATTTTTGATTTATCAGTTAATGGAAGGGTTATTAACCCTATTAACCATGTTGGATTATCCAAACCCATTTTGATGACAAGTGCTGGGGCTCTAGTGGGTTTTGTGTATTTGTGTATGTGTATGTATAGAATGGAGTGGTGGTGGGAGATAAGCATGGAGGACTTTTCTTTATAGTGTCATTTTCTTAGGAATTTTAGAGGGAAAAGTAAATTTGTTGTCTCAGCCATCATGAACTAGGAGTTCTGATAACTTTTATGATACAAAACAATCTATATTTAAAAAGAAATCAAGGCCAAATAAGCCAATATAGTCTAGTAGTTTACATTAAAATGTTAATATATTATAAAGTCACTGAATACGCACTGAAAGGTTGCCATGGTAACAGCCATTTTCATGAAATGAATTTAGATACTAGATTCTTGAGTGATAGCATGACTTGTTATTTGCTTTAAGGCATTTTTAATGCTCTCTCTTCTCTGTGGGAAATAGAAAATGTGAAAGAGACCTTTACCTAATGCAATTCTTTGATTGAAAGAAACATAAATCAATTTGGCTCATTTAAGCAAAAAATATATTTACTGTCAGGATGAAGGGCTGGTTCACAGAGTTGAAGGAAATGTGGATTTCAGAGGGGGGCTTCAAAGGGGTCAGAAATGTGAAACAACTCTGAGGACCCAGAGAACAGTAATCATGGGACAGCCTCTTTAGGGCAACCACAAGGATGAGTGAGTGAGCTCTTACTAGTTTCAGTTTTGTTTCCCTATGTTCGAAGTTCACATTCCAGGGAGTTTCTGATCTGCCTAGTTTGAAAAAAAAATTCTGTGTGTACACACACACACAAACACACACATACATACCTTTTGTGTTTTTTTTTCTTTTATAGAGAAGGCTCTTGCAGAGAGATTCTTATAGGGGTTCCCAACCTCTTTCAGATTATAAAGAGTAAACCATAGCTGATAGACTAGGGGTGGCCACACAAGAAATGCCTGTTTCAAATGGAGAAACACATTATGCCTGAACAGCTTCATTTTTCTGTACAGTTTTCTTAAAACTTGTCTTTCTCTAGGATTTTCTTTTATCTTTCATATATCTGTCTTCCTGCTGTTTTATCTGCTTTTTCTTCATTTCTGAATTCTCACCAGTAAATTTCATTCCTGAGGTTGTTCTTCTCTATTATGTTCTCTTCGAGGGACCTCCGCTGTGGCGCCTTCCCTACCCCTTTCTCTCTCCTAGGCAATGTCCAAATTGCTATACATTTCTAGATCTCTTTTCCCTCCTTCCTTCTCTCCTCTTTCCTTAGAGTCCTCTTTTAAAGACCAGTTAAATATAAAGACAGAAACATTACTGTAAAAGTGGTTAAGAGTGAGTTAAAGGTACCTTTGGAAGATTGCATTATTGTTTCCGATCCTTCAAGCCTCCCTGTGTCCCCACCCTTTGCCATACGACTTTTTGGTTCCTCTAGTGAGAGATGGAATGTATTTCCCTGTCCCACTGCTATTGGGATTGGCCAGGTGATTTGCCTTGGCCAATGGGATGTTAGTGGGCATGATGATAGCAGATTTAAAATATGCTCCTGGGGTTGCCCCCTTGTGCTTCTGCATTGCCATCAACATATTCTGGGTTTTCTGCTGTTCCCAGAATGAGTGACATGTCAAGCAGAGTTGCCCCAACCAACTCACATGCCCCTTAGCCTGAGGCTGAGCTGCTCCAGCAGACCTGTGGACATATGAACATGGGAATAAATGCCACTTGTTGCATGCTGTTTGATTTTGGGGTAATCTGTTAAGCAGCATTTTTGTGGCAATACTTAACTGATACATTAGTTTCACGAGTGAATGCATTTTCATTGTAACTGGGGTATTCTGGAGTTCCTACTTGTATCCATGTGAATAGTTTATAGAGATTCATGCAGAGTAGAGAGAAAATGCTGAAGGAAAAATGTCCTGTGGGATCCCCTCAGTATGCAACAGGGGACAAAAACCTACTAAATAAATGTTGGTTGCACACACTAAATGATCAATGTTTTTATTAGAAAATAGATTCTGAAAAGTCTTTATAACACAGTATATTACCCAGAATCCGCTAAGAACATTTTCATCGTAATTTTAGGATAGGTTAGAGTGTGGCTCTGGCTATTGTAAGCTTGCCAGGGCTTTGATACGTCTTGAAACTCTGCTTAATATGGTATCCAGCAGATTTCCATGTAGAAGTCTTCCAAGGGGGAAGCCATCAGCACTTTCCTGGAACTTGCCCTGTCTATGAGACTGACTTTGAGTTCAATGCTCTAGTTTTTTTTTTTTTTTTTGGTCTACAAAAATCAGTGTCTTTATTTTTTTACTTTATTTTATTTCATTTTTTCCCCCTCCAGTTTCATACTGGAAAAATCAGTGTTTTTAAAGAGGCTCCTTATTTGTGGCAGCAGGCGGTGTATAGAGGAGTGCTTATCTGTCATTCATGTCTTCCAGGAGCTTATGCTCCGAGAAGACAGGTGAACTGTGTTTTAAAATCTTTATTGTCTTTTTATGCTTACAAAAAAATACGTGCTTCTTATAAACTAGCCAAATGTTACGTAATAAGTAAAGGACATCGTCAGTAAAAGTTCTCAGTGATCCTACATCTCAGAGATAACTACTCCTAATTCCTTCAGATTTTTTCTATGCATTACAAACATATGCTTTTTTTTTTTTTTTTTACAAAAATGAGATTATAATGCCATTTTGCAGCTTGCTTTTTTCTACATAAAAATGTGTTGTATACCTCTTTCCTTGTTAGTCAATATGCTATTTTTGTTATTTATTTATTTATTTTCTTCACAGAGAGAACTATCTGAAAAGTGATTCTCTTTGAGGCATAATTTTGTTCTCTTTTCTAGGATTATATCATAAACCAACATAATTGTTTATTTGCAACTGCTGAAAACAGTAAAGATTTGGAAGAAAATTTAAAAAGGATATTGGATAACCAAAATCAATGCTGAAAAGTCCAAGTAATAAAAATTCATACTCTTTACTTAGGAGTAGATTTCAGTCTGAGTTGATTTTATTTTTTACTTATGACACAATTTTTATACTTTATACTTTTGTATAAAGCCTTAGGAGAGGCAAGACATTAGCAGGGAAGGGAACTTTCAGAAGCCCGCAGGATCAAGCAGCAAGAAGTGACAGATGCCATTCTGATGCTGAGGAAGGATTCGGAAAAAACATTTCAAAGGAATTTAAAAGAAGATAATAATCCAGATCATTTTAGTATAGAGATAAAAGATCAGCGATTCCTTAAGAGTTCCTGAAAGTAGCCCCAGGAAGGGAGCTGGTATTCATGACAGTTCCAAGCCATAGGATAAGGCTCATTTTTGCCCACTCTGTTGAAATAGAAAAATTGTTATGCATCTTAGGAAAAGTTTCATTAAAATGTGTAAAATTAAAAAATTAAATGTTTAAAGAGCAAGCTCTGGTTATGTGAAGAAGATAATTCGGTAGCTCCTCCTTCACCTATAGAGTAGATCCGGTTGTCCATTCTTTCCGTTAGGGGTGGGGAAGCAGTGTGGGTCCAACTCCCAGCCCCCTTGTGGATAGGTTGGCCATGAGACAAGGTGTATCCAGGGGAATGTGAGCAGAAGCAAAGGGCGTCTCATTCAGATCTGGCCCATAAACAATGTCCTTCTTCCTTTTCCCTCATCGGTCGGTGAGATGTCAGTGCCCAGGGCAACCTGAAAAGCCATGCATCGGAGATGCTAGGGCCCCATCTGCCTGATTCCTGTCCTTCCCCTCTACCCTAGGCTGATTAAACTTTTAAGTAAAGCAAGGAAGTAATTTTCATTGTGTTCTGCTATTGAGAAAATGAAGTTTATCTTTACAGCTACAAGCATTTCCTTCATTTACAGTACAATGCAGAGGAACATACTCGTACCCCAAGAAACCTGGCAATTGTGGAGATAATCCAGCTCTACTTGTTTATAGTCTTTTGTGTTGACGTCTCATTACCACAAAAACACGTCAACAAATGGACTTGATGAGCCTTTTGGCATAGTGTCCTCCCCATGATCTGGTGACCGTTGATTAGAATCCTGCAGAAAGCCCAGTTCTCTGTTTGGCACTACATAGTCACCACTTTGGGACTTGAACATGGGCGGGGGGGGACTTTAGCTGTACAACTCTTGAACTCCCCTGGAAACTGATTCAAACCTTCCTGTATGTCCTATAGCCTAATTTTGTAGTTTTCTCTCAATCTATAATCTTCACATTTCTTGTTAAATTTATTCCTAGTGGTTATTCTTTATATGTAAATAGATCTTGTTGCTATTGGAGTGGGATTTATATTTTTCATAATAATCATATTTGGTTTATTGTTCATTTATAGGAAAGTCAGTGATTTGGGTAATTTATTTCAAAACCAGTGCCTTAGTGAATGTTCTGACTAGTTCTGATAGTTTGGCAATTGATATACTGATGTTTGTAGATAGACTGTCATGTGATAATTCTTTCCCCTCTCTGATCCTTACTCTTATTTCTTTTTATTGCCTTCTCCTTTCTCCCTGCCCCCATTTGCTAAAATATTCAAAGCAATGTTAAAAAATAGCTATAATATTGGATATTCCTGTTTTGATTGTAGAACTTATTTGTAAGGGGCTTGATTTCTCTCTCTCTTTTTTCCTATTCAAGGATATATGAATTTTGTTAAATGAAGGAAATTGTTCTCTAGTTTAATGTTCTGGAATGGATTACAGAGCATGGAAACTATCTGTACCTTGGAGGTATGTTATTTTCAAATTATGTCAAATGAAGTGTGGAATAAAGTCACATAAATCCTTAGGAAGAAACAAAATAATAAGAACAAAAATATGATTTTCCCCTGTAAGAACAGAAGCACTTATCAGTAAAGTGCTTGTTAGGTAGATTTTGAAGGTTCAAGAAAAGTCTCCATGAGAAAGGCATTTGCTTTGATTGAACTAACTGTTCTCCAGCTCCTGACCCAAGGATAAGATAAGAATTTTTCCAGTACTAAAAAATCCTGTTTGTTCTGTCCTTGTAGCACCACAATAGATCTTTTGTTTAATTTCCTGTCTCTAACACTTGTGAAATATTGTTTAGATAAATTATATTATTTTAATGGTGGTTTTTACGAAAAGGAATAATGAGCAGCTCAAATGTTCAGGAATATAAATGATTCACAGCAAACTTCTGAGACCTTCCTTAAAGGTGAATTGTAATCAACAATTTATATAAACACATCCATCTGATTTCTTCTACAATAGTAGATTTTAAAACAATAATAAAACAGTTATTTTTGCCACCTGAAACCTAAACACAATTCAATAAATAACAGGGTGAGATAATTATGCAGCCCTGGATAACCCCAGATTGCAGTGTAAACCACTCATTTAGCAGTACACAAAAGGGATTTAACGTGAACTTATTTGGCACATACTATGTCCAGAAGTAGGCACACACTCATGGGCTATGTGCATCACCCACCTTCCTCTACTCCATGCTCTTCCCTCCCCCTTTGAGAAGCCCACTTGTAGAGGAACCCACTCAATCTAACTTCCTTCTTTTCCTTTTCCTCCACTTGCCCTCCCAGATCTAAGCTTGAAGGCTGATGAGGCTACTCACAGGTGAGTGTGCCAGGTGTGCACCTGACTAAGTGGGACTGTCTCTCTCCCTGCAGGGAGATGGAGCACACCTAGGAATGACCTACCAGCCCTCCTGCCCTGCCCCAGCCCATTTTCCCTCCTTTCTTCCCAGGAGGGATCTGGGCAGTCTGCCTCCATCCTCTCTGGGTCACCTTCCCTGTGCCTGAAATGTTCCCTGGACATATAACACAGTTGTCTGGGTGGACTCAGGGCTGTGTGAGGCTGGCAGGGCGGGGGCACTAGGAACCAGAGCTGTCTGGTGTCCAGCCCTGAGCTGCCAGGAAGCTGCCATGCCTGAGCTCACTGCAGGCTGCCCTCTGATAGGGAGGGGGAGGGCTGTTATGGGCTGAATGTTTGTGTTGCCCCAATATTCATGTGTTGAAGCCCTACCCCCCAGTGTGGTGGTATTTGGAGGTGAGGCCTTTATGAAGCAATTAGGTTTAGATTAGGTAACGAGGGTGGAGTCTTCATGATGGGATTACCTCTTTATAAGAGGAAGGTAGGGAGCTCTTTCTCTAATGTATGCAATAAGGAGAGGCTATGTGAACACAAACAGTGAGAAGGCAGCTGTCTGAAGCCCAGAAGGGAGCCCTTACTAAGAACTGAATCTACTGGCATCTTGATCTTGGACTTCCCAGCCTCCAGAACTCTAAGAAATAAATGTGGTGTTTGAGCCCCCCAGTTTATGGTATTTTGCTATACAGCCCAAACTGTCTAAGACAAGGGCCGTTCCACAAAGTAGAACGTGTAGTGTGCCTCTGTTGGCTCTATTTTTTCAAACTATAGGTACCTTCGGAAGTATAGATCCCTCTTCCTACCCCCCATAATAATTTAAATTTCTTTCACAAATTAACTGTTATTATATTTTATTGGAATTAATCTAAACATGTTCACCTAGCCCTGGGTAAGTTAGAATTTAATCTGTGTGTATGTCTATTTTTTTATGCTGTGTATCTTATAAGAATATGACTTTTTAAATAGCAATATCTATAATTATTTGAATTTACTTCTATATTCATAGGATTATAGTGCTCACTGCAGTCTTTTAATCCCATGACTTCCCATGCTGTTTCCATCCCTTGGCTGGAGGGAGACCTGTCTGAGGAGAGTCCCTGGAGGGCTGTGCGGGTGGTGAGCTCCAAGGCCTTGCACAACGGAACACGTGCAGGCTGCTTTTCATGGGAGACACGACTGGCAGAGAATTGTTGGATTACAGCGTTCCCCCTTAAAATTGTGGCTTTTATCTTGTGGCAAAGGTTAGCCTGACTTTTCTTTCTATGTAGGTGACTTTGTTTTTGCTGCTTCGATGCTTCCAGGATTAATTTCTTACCTGGGAGGTCATTATTTGCTTCCTTGTATGTCTGGGAGCTGGTCTTTTGCCATTAATTCCACGTGACTCCTACTGAGTCCTTTTGATCTGAGGATTTAATTCTTTCTTATTTTAGTTAAGGCAAATTTTTCTTTCTTTCTTTTTATGATTGTTGCTTCTTTTCTATTTGTTTTGGTCCTTTCTTTAGGCACATAAATGCTTCATATGTTGGATGTCTGGTCTCTGTTTTCAGTATCTCTTATTTTCTTTCTCATAATTTTATCTCGGTTCCTTTTCTTTAGCTTTCTAGGAAAGCAGATTTGTCCAAACACTATTGATTTAATTTTTTACTGTGTTGATTCTACTGTGCATTCCTTCCAATTCTCTTTAAGCGTCTGCTATCACAACATTCTTTCCTGATCTCATCTCTTTTTATTCTGCTTGTGTCTTAACCAGACTCTTCCAACTCACACGACTGCCTAAAATACCTTGTCCCAGACATGTGCATCTGGGCCTACCCTGCTCACAGCCCCTTCTAGAGGGCTCTGGAGGGCAAGTCCAACATAGCAGAGACATCTCCTGCCCCCTCTCCCTGGCCTTGGCTGATTGGACCAGGGATGGACATTTGAACTAGAGAGCCTTCATCTTCCATGAATTTGCACAGAGAGGAAAGAAGGCAAGTTGTTTAGGCACTATTGTTTCATAGAATTCATGTTTAAAGAACTTAATGAGAACTCAAAACAGATGGGCAGTGAATTCTCACTCAGGTATGAAAGAAACATCATACTTAAAACTCTCTGTTCCTTACCTGAATTTTGACTCTGGACCCCATCTCATTAGATTGGTAGGGTTAATTTTTTGGTTACTTAATTTTTTAAATGGCCTTTTCCATTCCAAGTTGGTAAAAAGGGGGTCTTGCAGAGGTTTAAGACATTGGGGTGGATGTGCCAGGCATTGGTTCTCAGTCTGCACTGACGATCACTGAGCCGTCTCGCACAGTGCCTTCAGGGCCTGGATTCTGCTGTTTCTGTGCCAGGCACGGAACGTGCAGCTCTTCGGCATAACCGGGAACCTCTTGGCTTGTGTCTGCAGGCTCCGCCAGGGAGAGGGCTCTGGTCTCAGCTACATCACAATCACTGGACTCCTGTTCCCCTGCAGGTTTCTGGGAAGCTTTTCTTGGTTTTAGGGAATACACTCACTGTTCTTTAATGTTCCCTTGGAAAACTTTTCTCTCTCAGGACATTTGGAAAATCTCTGAACTGTCCTAGGCTTTGGAGCAACAGTCAGGAAGGGAAGCGTTGCAGCGACTTCTACTTTCTGCCCGGACACAAACCTCCACGAGGAAGGAAGTACAGAAGCAGCCATGCTTGAAAGAGCAAAGGAGGAAAAACAAATTTACATTACGTGATGGTATGGTTTGTTATTGCCCCTGGGGTTCCATATCCTTTTACATACTTTAGATTTTAAAAATTAGACCCCATTATATAATTTCTATTGTTTCTCTTTACTCAAACTTGATCTGTGAGATTCTATCCAAGATTGGTGTGTATCTTCAAAATTGGTAAATATATTTTTCTTGGGCATTCTCACTTTCTACTTGGATGTTTTTAGGATCTTGCTCTCAACTGGAGCTGGAGACTGTTTCCCTGCTCAGGGACAGGACAGCCTGAAGGGAGTGTGCGCGTTGTTACGCTTTGGGCAGGCTTCATGGGAGGTATGGCACAGCTGACTCCGTTTGGGGAAATGACTGCCAGGACCCAGACCTGCTGCAGCCGTGCCTCTTCCTCACGCTCTTGCCCACTATGCCAGGGAAGAGTCCTGCTCTTCCCTGGAAATGCCCCTGACTCCTGCCCAGTCTCTTCTGGGCGTTGCTGGCAGTGGTCTCAGGGCTGATCCTTACTACCGGGGAAGTTGTGCCTCCTGGGCATAAGTGATCCTCTTGCCTCAGCCTTCTGCTACAGGTGTGTGCCACAACGCCCAGGTAATTTTTCCATTTTTAGTAGAGATGGGGCCTCACTCTTGTTCAGGCTGGTCTCAAACTCCTGACCTTAAGCGATCCTCCTGCAGGCCTCAGCCTCCCAGAGTGCTAGGATTACAGGCATGAGCCACTGCGTCTGGCCTACGAGTGATTTTTAATGTGTCACAAATATTCCTAAATGACTTGCATCAGATCTGTGGTCATACCTGCAGGCCAAAAGTGGGCCATGTTCATTTTGAGTTATACATTTGGTCATTTGTTTTTTTTGTTTTTTTTTTTTAATTTTTTTTTTTTTATTTCAGCTTATTATGGGGGTACAAAAGTTCTGCATAGATATATTGCCCATGTCCCTCCCAATCCCCCGAGTCCGAGCCTCAAGCGTGTCCATTCCCCAAACAGTGCTCATCGCACTCCTCCTGTAGGTATACACCCATCCCCGCCCCCACCCCTGTCCCCCCCAAGTCAGAACTGTGGGCCTGAGTAGCACATTCAAGTTGTGTCTATTACTGTTTTAGTGGAGCACTCAACATAATGGACAGGTTTTCAATGGGACTATTAATAATATAGAAACATTTTTCAAATGCCACTTTGTGACTCTATTAGGCTTCTCAGAGAAACAGAACATACATATATATACATATATATATGTAGAGAGAGAGAGAGAGAGAGAGAGGATATCTATCTATCTAGAGAGATTGGCTTGTAATTCCTTATAATTATATATCCTAGAATCCTTGAGGAGTCCCAAGATCTGCAGCTGGCGAGCTGGAGACCCAGGAGAGCCGATGTGCAGTTCCAGTCTAAGTCTGAGGGCCTGAGCACCAGGAGAGCTGATGGTGTATGTTCCAGTCTGAAAGGCAGCAGGCTTGAGACCCAAGAAGAGCTGATGTTTCAGTCTGAGTCTGAAGGCCCGAAAAGATCAATGTGCCAGCTCACCAGTCAGACAGGAAGAGTCTGTCTTACTCAGCCTTTTTGTTCCATTCATGTCTTCAATTGATTAGACAAGGCCCACCCACATTAGGGAGGCCACCTGCTTTACTCAGTCTACAGATTCAAATGTTAATCTCATACAGAAATAACCTTACCGATATGCCCAGAATAATGTTTGGCCAAATGTCTGGGCACCTCATGGATCAGAGAAGTTGACACATAAAATTAACCATCACAGTGACAATAGTGAATTACATCAAATTATAATTCTATGAGGGGTGTGGGCAGCTAAAATAGGGAATTTTCTGGTAATCTAAATCGTTATTAAGTTAGAACCTGTAAATTCTAGAGGCAGGCCTGGCTTGTACAGTAATGGATATTTTTCCTGATTGTGAAAGAAGTTTAGTTTGGTTCTCATGAACTTTAGATTTTAAGCAGTATTGAATCCAGTGTGCTTGCCAAAATCAATTACTTTCTAGATAAATTATTTGACTTATTAAAATAAGTTAATTGATCCACGAGACATTTATAAAGTTTCTTTGTCAGACAATGCCATTAGGTTACAGTCTATTTGGGAGACCCCCACATAAACAGATGAATTGTGGTTCTGTGGGGCTAGTGCTTGGCCATGAAGAAGGTGTGAAGAAAGGGCTGTGGAAGAACGAATGAGGAAGTGACAATTCTGATGGGGCAGGGGTGGTGGCCAGGGAAGGAGTCCCAGAGGAAGGGAGATCAGGGTTTTGCCAGGTAGGGGAGAAGGCAGACCAGCAGAGTATAGAGAAAGGCCTAGAGGCATGGGAGGGACCGAAACGTCCAGGCAAGAGAAATTCAGTGTGACTAGTGTGTAGGTGCACAGTGTAGAGTGGACGCAACTGAGACCAGTTGGGCCAGGAGGGTGAAGGACCTTGTATTTCTGCCTAAGGAGCTTGGATTCTCTCCCACAGGCCAGTTGTTCTCTACCTTTAGTGGCTACAAGAATCACCTGGGGAGCTCATTAAAAATGGGAATTCCTGGGTCTTCTCTCCAAGGAGATGCATGCAGAAGGCCTGGGGCTCAGCAAGTGACAGCTTAATGAGCTCCCCAGCTGATTCTAATGTGGTTGATCCACAGACCTCTCCCCTCCCCCACTGCTATGGGCTATGAAAGGCTTTTAAGAACAGGAAGTGACGTGACCTGATTTACTTTTTAGGGAGTTAATTCTGCCAACCTTGTGGAAGATGGACTGACTTTACTGGCAGGGAAAATACATAGGAGGCTGCTGCAGGCATGAGAGATGACAAGGACTAATGCTAGAGTGTTAGTGGGGATGAAGAAAAGGGCTGAATCTAAGAGACCCATCTGCGTTAGAACACACGGGTGACCTGGGTGAGTAGAGGACAGAGAAGAATGAAGGCTGGTCCCTACGTGTCTAGCTTGGAAGAATGAGTGGCCAATAATGTCTGTCTGGTAATTATTTGTTGAGTGAATGAATGAACAAAAGAATAAACAAACTTTGAACAAAAAGGTGGAATAAGGGTAAGAAAGCAAAATTCCATTTTGGATGTTTGCATTTGAGGTCAATACAAGAAATGTTGCTCTAGTACTTGTGAGGAGAGTTCACGCAGAGTAGGAGATAGGGATTTGGACGTTGTCAGCAGAGTGATAGAGTTCTTGAAGCAACAGCAGAGGCTGAGAGTCTTACGCTTATCAAGAAGGTGTAAGCCTGAAAGGAAAGCCAAGGATGTGAACCATTTGGAGTATTTAAGGATCAAACAGGGGAAAACTAGTTGGTAGAGAAGGGAAGTGGCCAAACAGAAGTTAGAGGATCGAGAGGAGGTATGTTTTGAAAAGTTTTAAAGATAAAGGCAAGAAGGAATTTCATGAAATATGTGTGCATGTGTGAGTGCTAGTGCAAGTGTGTGTGCGATGGAGGGATACGTTGGAAATACGCTGTCAGTCTGAACGCTCAAATACGTTCTACCTAAACTCTTCTTTCTAATATAGTTTTCCAGTCAATTTAGCTCTTTCTTAAAGTCATTCCTGAATCATGATAGAAAAACCAGGTCAGTAGCGTAAAGGAAGATACTTGTCTTTCTCTCAATATTTGCTATAGCTGAAGGACAGTACTTATTTAAAATAAAAGCTGTGTCAGCGTATTTAGAGGTGAGGTGGCCTAGGATACATTAACTCTTGCATTTATTTCTTTATAGTATTTAGCTTAGAACCAGCCTTGTCAGGAACTCTTTCTTACCTGTTAATCTTTTACAGATTTTGAAGACATATTAAAACACTCCCACCATCAGATATGAGGATGCTTATATCATGCTATTGTTTTTTGAAAATAATTATTTGAAAAAATCTCTGGTAGTAGGTTTGACAAAAACAGGAAATTCATTTTAATTTTGATTTCTACCCCAGGCAAACACGAACATTTGTTATTAGACATTTGCATTTGGATTGGACTTTTTTTTCTGTAATTTCTGCTCAGGATTGTTGCCCATTTGTATTTTGAGGTCTTTGAGGTCTTTTGGATTGTTATTTGTATGTGCCTTATATATTAAAGGCATTAATAACCCTTGTTAGAATCATTTTTTCAAACAATGACATGCTGTGACACAGTGGTGGAGGGGAAGTGTTAACAGTCTTTAAACGCTTAGACTCAGGCTGCACATCAGATTCTGGCACTCTGAGTCTTACCAACTAGGATTCTTGGTCTCTGGCTCTCACTCTTTTGTGTTGGTTTCTGGAAGGTTCTCCAGCCAGGCCCAAGGAAGTTCTTTATAGGACTGATGCTCCTTGAAAACAAAGTAGAGGATGAACTTGTGGATCAGATCCACTGTATGACTTAGCTTCCTTTCTTCTCTCCCAAACACAGGCAGACATAATGGAAGGATTATGGCAGCTGGGCTATTGGGTTTCCTTGCAGCTGGAGGGATTGCCTGGAGGGTTGTTCTGAAGGCCTGTCTGAAAGGAAGACACGCATATATTCATGTTTGTTGGATAAGCAGGAGTCTAAGACCTTTTCTTCTTCCTTCACAATTTTAAATTCAGCATGAGATGATCATTTAAAAAATATTAAATCTGAACTCTATTAGGGAGGGGTGGCAGGTGAGAGCTACTATTGATTGTATCATTTTTTGTAATTTATTTTTGTTTTATTTTTATTGTATATTGATTGACCTTGTTTACTGGTAAACTTGATACATTCACTTATTTATAAATTTGATAAATTCAATTATTTATAGTTTGTCTTCTCTGAAAGAAGTTTTCTTAGTATCGGTGTTTTCCTTAAATGGAAGAATTCATCAATAAAACCAATTGGATCCGCCGGGTGCGGTGGCTTATGCCTGTAATCCTAGCACTGTGGGAGGCTGAGGCGGGAGGATCATTTGAGCTCAGGAGTTTGAGACCAGCCTGAGCAAGAGCGAGACCCCCATCTCTACTGAAAACAGAAAGAAATTAGCTGGACAACTAAAAATATTAGCTGGGCATGGTGGCGCATGCTTGTAGTCCCAGCTACTCGGGAGGCTGAGGCAGAAGGATTGCTTGAGCCCAGAAGTTTAAAGTTGCTGTGAGCTAGGCAGAAGCCACACACAGTACTCTGGCCTGGGCAACTCTGTCTCAAAAAAAAAAAAAAAAAAAAAAAACCAATTGGATCCAGAAATTCCTTTGGGGAAAGGTTTTAAATGATAAATTCAGTTTCTTTAATAACCAAAGCACTATTCAGATTTTCTGATATTCCTGAGTCAGTTTTGGTAAGTTTTGTTTTTTTTAGGAGTTTATCCGTTTCATCTAGATCTTCAAATTTGTTGGCATAAAGTTGTTCTAATATCTCATTAGTGACTCTTTGATGTTTGTAGGCTCTGCAGTGAGGCCATTTTTATTCTTGTTATTTGTAATTTGTGCTTGCTCACTTTTTTCGTGATTAGCCTTGCTAGAAGAGTATTAATTTTAATAGTCTTGAAGTGAAAATCACTGGGTGTCGTGCTGTCTTCCCTAGGCCTCTTCTTTTCAGGCATCTTGGCTATTTGAGTGCTGGCTGCCTTGGGTAGGCTCCCGTCCAGCTCCATGAGATTGCTGGCTTCTCTGCCTCTTAGCTCCACTCTCTACCTCCCTTCTCAGCAATCCTACTGCCTCACCCCCCACACCTGGCCTATCCAATAACTTTAAAAGATGGTTTAAACCCCATACTCTTTAGCCATCACCCTCCAAACCTCCCATCTCACCCTCCTCAGCCCTAGACAACTATTCATCTACTTTCTCTTTCTATAGATTTGCCTATTTTGGACATTTCATATAAATGGAATCATAATATGTGGTCTTTTGTGATTGGCTTCTTTCACTTAGCATAATGTTTCAAGGTTCGTCCACACTGCAGCATGTATTGGTATTTCATTCCTTTTTATGCCTTGGCAAATTGTCATAATCCTTTCAAAGTTTGGATTAGCGTGTAACATTTTATCCTCTGCACTTCCAATGTTGTAAAATATCCTTTGAGAGTTCCTTTAACTTGACAATTTTGCCAGTGTCACTTTCTCTGGGATAGCTTTATGCTTTTGTCATAGTCACTTTCATTTTTAAAAAAGTTTTTTCATTTTAATTATTTTTTTTTATAGAGACAAGGTCTCACTATATTGCCCTGGCTGGTCTCGAACTCCTGGCCTCAAGCCATCCTCTCACCTTGGCCTCCCAAAGTGCTGGGATTACAGGTCTGAGCCACTGTGCCCAGCCTCAATTTCATATTTGAGGGCATCATAACTACCTGCCTTAATTAATTCTTAGAATCTGGTTTCAAATTTCATAGCGGCATACTTATTTTCACTAGCCACTTCATGAGATAGCTTAGCATTAATCATTCATGCCAACATGTGAAATGATGAAACCACTCTTTACTGGCAATGAAAGCTTCTTTGGTGTCCTTGGAATTACTATTTTCTTTCAGTGTGGCAACCAACTTTAACAGTTTGGGATGCTAGTCAAACTGATTGGGTGTGTTTTATTTTGTTTTTTTTGAGACAGAGTCTCACTCTGTAGCCCCAGGTACAGTGCAGTGGTGTCATCATATCTCACAGCAACCTCAAACTCCTGGGCTCAAGTGATCCTCCTGCCTCAGGCTCCCAAGTAGGTGGGACTACAGATGCAGGGTAATTTTTCTCTTTTTAGGAGAGATGGGTCTCACCCTTTTTTAGGTTGGTCTTAAACTCCTGAGCTCAAGTGATCCTTCTGCCTCAGCCTCTCAGAGTGCTAGGATTACAGGCATGAGCCACCATGCCCAACCTGGGGTTATTTTTTATTGCAATCTTCAAAATAGAAGGAAACATTCCATTTCAACTGTATGTGGCTTTCTGTTCCTACTGCGATTTAATCTAAAATATATTGGGGCAACTTCACCTTGTTTATATTCATCTAATATAAATAGTATAATTTATATAGTTTCATGAAGGCCTAGCTTCTTGAAGCCCTAGTTCTTATCCTATCATTGCTTTGATGTTGCCATTTTGAAATCTTCTAATCACATCCGATTTCATTTCCAACATTATCACTTTTCATTTCTTTGCTGCACTTTAATCTTTGTTGTAAAGTGTTACACGAGTTTATCACTGTGGACAAGGAGACAACACAACTATATGCTATCTGTGCCTGAACCAAATAACAGATGTGTGGTGACCAGTCACTGACAGACTTTGAAAGAAGTGATGTGATTGGTTACTGATCATGATGCCTGTCTGTTACTTGCATAGTGATTTGTGGACTGAAGTTTAGCAGCAAAGTTTGTACTGTATGTGATTACTTACAGTTAATATACAGTGGTAACTGTAATCTATACTGTTTTGTTGGGTGACTGGTATTATGTAACTAAACCACGGCAAGTAAAATTTGTACATATTAGAACTGTGAAAAGGGAGGGATGCCTGTAGTCCATTTAAATGAACAGCTTATCTTGAAACAAAGTAAAAATATCCAAATACACTCTCTCACTATAATCATCTACTTAACAATCCTGGGTCTCAAACTAACTCTGAATATTTTATTTGCATCAGAGTCTTTTAAAAATTTTTTATTCCAGGCCGGGCGCGGTGGCTCACGCCTGTAATCCTAGCACTTTGGGAGGCCGAGGTGGGCGGATTGTTTGAGCTCAGGAGTTCGAGACCAGCCTGAGCAAGAGCGAGACCCCGTTTCTACTAAAAATAGAAAGAAATGATTTGGACAGCTAAAAAAAATATATATATATATAAAAAATTAGCCGGGCATGGTGGCGCATGCCTGTAGTCCCAGCTACTTGGGAGGCTGAGGCAGGAGGATCGCTTGAGCCCAGGAGTTTGAGGTTGCTGTGAGCTAGGCTGATGCCACGGCACTCTAGCCAGGGCAAAAAGAGCGAGACTCTGTCTCAAAAAAAAAAAAAAAAAAAAAAAAATTTTTATTCCAATATATTTAGGGAGTACAATTGAAGTTTTGTTACATGGATATATTATATAGTGGTGAGATCTGAGCTTTTAGCATACCCATCACCTGAAGAGTGTACA
The DNA here is from genome assembly GCA_028533085.1 of Varecia variegata. NCBI lineage: Eukaryota > Metazoa > Chordata > Mammalia > Primates > Lemuridae > Varecia > Varecia variegata. Next base: position 97,495,156 of record CM052443.1, on the reverse strand, counting down.
TTGTACCCCACAGGTAATTTTTCATCTCTTACCCCCTCCCACCCTTCTGCCTTTGGAGTCTCCAATATCTATTATTCCACTTTATATGACCCATAGTTTAGCTCCCACTTATAAGTGAGAACATATGGTATTTGTCTTTCCATTCCTGAGTTACTTACTTAGGATGATGGCTTCTAGTTCCATCCAAGTTGCTGCAAAAGACGTTATTTCTTTATCCACTTATCAGTTGATTCTACATCTTTGCTATTGTAAATTGTGCTGTGATAAACATAAGAGGTGCAGGTATCCTTTTGATATATGACTTCTTTTCCTTTGGGTAGCTACCCAGTGGTGAAATTGCTGGATTGAATAGTAGACCTATTTTTAGTTCTTTGAGAAATCTCCATACCATTTTCCACAGAGGTTATACTAATTTACATTCCCACCAACTGTGTATAAGCGTTCCCTTTTTACTGCATCTGCACCAACATCTATTGTTTTTTGATTTTTTAATAATAGCCATTCTTACTGGAGTAAGATGATATCACATTGTGGTTTTGATTTTCATTTCTCTGGTAATTAGTGATATTGAGAATTTTTTCATGTTTGTTGGCCACTTGTATATCTTCTTTTGAAAAATGTCTGTTCATGTCGTTTGTCCACTTTTTAATGGGGTTGTTTTTTTCTTGCTGAGTTGAGTTCCTTGTAGATTCTGGATATTAGTATTTTGTTGGATAATTTCTCCCATTCTATAGATTTTGTATTTGCTCTCTTGTTTATTTCTTTTGCTGTGCAGAAGCTTTTTAGTTTACTTAAGTCTCATTTGAGGCCGGGCGCGGTGGCTCACGCCTGTAATCCTAGCACTCTGGGAGGCCGAGGCAGGTGGATCGTTTGAACTCAGGAGTTCGAGATCAGCCTGAACAAAAGCGAGACCCTGTCTCTACTATAAATAGAAAGAAATTATATGGACAGCTAAAAATATATATATAGAAAAATTAGCCGGGCATGGTGGTGCATGCCTGTAGTCCCAGCTACTCAGGATGCTGAGGCAGGAGGATCGCTTGAGCCCAGGAGTTTGAGGTTGCTGTGAGCTAGGCTGACGCCACGGCACTCTAGCCTGGGCAACAGAGCGAGACTGTCTCAAAAAAAAAAAAAAGTCTCATTTGTCTATTTTTGTTTTTGCTGCATTTGCTTTGGGGTCTTAGTCATAAATTCTTTGCCTAGGCTGATGCCAGAAGAGCTTTTCCTAGGTTTTCTTCTAGGATTTTGATGCTTTCAGGTCTTATGTTTAAGTCTTTAATCCATGTTAATTTTTATATATTGTGAGAGACAGTGATCCAGTTTCATTCTTCTGCATATGGCTATCCAGTTTTCCCAGCACCATTTATTAAATAGTATGTCTTTTCCCCAGTGTATGTTTTCATCTGCTTTGTTGAAGATCGGTTGGTTGTAGGTATATAATTTTGTTTCTGCATTCTCTATTCTGTTGCATTGAGCTATGTGCCTACTTTTATGCCAGTACTATGCTGTTTTGGTTACTCTGGCCTTGGTAGTATAATCTGAAGTCCAGTAATGTAATGCCTCTAATTTCATTTTTCTTGCTTAGGATAGCTTTGGCTATTTGGGCTTTTTTTGGTTTGATGTGAATTTTAGAATTGTTTGTTTTTCTAATTCTGTGAAAAATGACATTGGTATTTTGATAGAAATTGAATCTGTAGATTGCTTTAGGCAGTATGGTCATTTTAACAATATTGATTCTTCCAATCCATGAGCATGGTATGTTTTTCCATTTGTTTGTGTCATCTACAATTTCTTTGATCAGTGATTTGTAGTTCTCCTTGTAGAGATCTTTGACCTCCTTGGTTAAGTATATTCCTAGGTGTTGTTGCCTTTCTTTTTTTTTTTTTTAACAGCTATTATAAATGGGATTGAGTTCATGGTTTGGTTCTCAGCTTTGTTGTTGTTGGTTGATATATAGAAATGCTACTGATTTATGTACATTGATTTTGTAACCTGAGACTTTATTGAATTCATTTATCAAATCTAGGAGTCTTTTGGAGGAGTCTTTAGGGTTTTGTAGTTATAACATCATAGAGATAATTTGACTTCCCCTTTTCTAATTCAAATGCCCTTTATTTCTTTCTGTTGCCTGACTGCTCTGTCTAGGACTTCTGGTTCTAAGGTGAATAGAATTTGTGACAGTCGGCATCCTTGCCTTGTTCTTGTCCTTAGGCGGAATAATTTAAACTTGTTCCTGTTCAGTGTGATGTTGGCTGTGGGTTTGTCATATATGGTTCTTATTATTTTGAGTTATATTTCTTCTATGCCTAGTTTGTTGAGGATTTTTATCATGAAGAGATGCTGGATTTTATTGAATGCTTCTTCGGCACCTATTGAGATGATCAAATGTTTTAAATTATGTTTATGTGGTGAATGATATTTATTGACTTGCATATGTTGAACAATCCTTGCCTCCCTGGGATGAAACCCCTTTGATCATGGTGAATTATCTTTTTGGTGTGCTATCGATTTGGTTTGCTAGTATTTGTTGAGGATTTTTGCATTTATATTCATCAGGAATATTGGTCTGTAGTTTTCTATTTCTGTTGCTTCCTTTCCTAGCTTTGGTATCAGAGTGATACTGTCTTCATAAAATGAATTAGTGAGGATTTCCTACTTCTCAACCTTTTGGAAAAATTTCAGTAGGACTGGTATCCGTTCTTCTTTGCATGTCTGATAGAATTTGGCTGTGAATCTGTCTGGTCCTGGGCTTTTTTTTCTTGGGAGATTTTTTTTGTTAGTGATTCAATCTCACTACTCATTATTGGTCTGTTCAGATTTCTCTCCCTTCTTGATTCAAGTTTGGGAGTTTATATGTTTCCAGGAATTTACCCATTTCCTCCAGTTTGTGGGCATAGAGATGTTCATAGTAGTCTCGGATGATCTTTTGTATTTCTGTGGTATTAGTTGTAATGTTTTCTTTTTCATTTCTGATTGAGTTTGTTTGATTTTTCTCTCTTGTTGGTTAATCTAGGTATTGGTCTATCCATTTTGTTTATCTTTTCAAAGAACAAATGTTTTGTTTCATTGATCTTTTCTATAGGTTGTTAAGAAGAAAAATGTGTATTCTGCAGTTGTTGGGTAGAATGTTCTGTAAATGTTTGTTAGGTCCATTTGTTTGAGTCCAGTTTCAGCCTAGTGTTTGTTGATTTTATGCCTTGCTGATCTGTCTAGTGCTATCAGAGGGGGTGTTGAAGTCCCCCACTATTTTGTATTGCTGTCTATCTCTTTTATTAGGTCTAGTAGCATTTTCTTTATGAATCGGGGGACTCTGGTGTTGGGTACATAGGTATTGAGGATTGTTATATCTTATTGTTGAATTTATCCCTTTGTCATTATATAATGACCTTGTCATTTTTACTGTTGTTTATTTAAAGTCTTTTTTTATCTGATATAAGTATAGCTATTCCTGCTTGCTTTTAAGTTTCCATTTTCATGGGATATCTTTTTCCACCCCTTTACCTTGAGTCTACAAAAGTTGTTATTAGTTAGGAAAGTCTGTTGAAGGCAGCATATAGTTGGGTTCTGTTTTTTTTAATCCATCCTGCCAATCTATGTCTTTCAAGTGGGACATTTAGTCCATTTTTGTTCAAAGTTAATATTGATATGTGTGATTCTGTTCCTGTCATAATGTTAATTGTTACCTAATTGCTTTGTATCCTCAATTGTGAAATTGTTTTATAAAACCTGTGAATTTTATAGTTTTATGTGTTTTTATAATGGCAAGAATTCACCTTTTGTTTCCATGTTTAGAACTCTCTTGAGCATTTCTTATAGATCCAGTCTAGTGGTGGTGAATTTCCTTAGTGTTTGCTTGTCTGGAAATTACTTCATTTCCCCTTTATTTATGAAGCTTAGCTTAGCACGATATAAAATTCATGGCTGATAGTTCTTTTCTTTGATAATATTGAAAATAGAATCCCAATATCTCCTGGACTGTAAGGTTTCTGCTGAAAAGTCTACGGTTAGTCTTGCATCAGAATCTTGAAACTGTACTGTTAGGGCCTTTGAGTTTAAAAATTATGGTAGTGGTTCCAATCCCTTGTGATTGTCGTTGCAAAATGAGGTCTCCTCCTTGCCTCCTACCTCTGCTAATGAGTCCTTGAGCAGCTCTTCCTCTGACATACCACTTCCTCTCATGGACAGAACAGCAAAACCTTCTCTATCTCTCATCTTCTCTCTTCTTCTTTCTGTTCTTGTGATTTAGAACTGCTCTTCAGAAACAAAAATGGCAGCCCATACTTGGCTTTACAGATCTCACCTTCTAACCAGGATGAAAGTTTTGCCTTGGCACCCACAGTGTCAGTCAACTAGACCCTGATTTTCTGATGAATCACTCATAAACACTGAAAGCACTATTTTCCCGGAAAGCACTATTTTCCCTGAGGAAGGCCTCATAGTGGTTGTTACAACTTCTCTTTCAAACCTCAGGCCAACCTGTTTTTTATTTTCCTTTAAGAATCCAAGTTTCAAAAACGCTTCTGTAGTATTTAACATGAGCTTCAAAGGCTCACAAAGAAAAAAGATTCCTGAAGAGGCTCTGCTTCTCTTTTTCCTTTGGAACCTTTGATACATTTTCAATGTAACAAAATAGATTTTAAATGGATCCAGAGAGATTCATGTGGTTCTTTTGAACCTCCAAGCACTTAAAACATAACTAGGTACACAGAAAGCATTTAACGAATGCTTGCCACTTTATTGATTGAAATTACAAGCTGCAGGCATACTTTGATTTACATGTAAATTTATTTATGAAAACAGTTTTTTTTTTTGGGGGGGGGAGAGGACCATGTGCTATTGGATTGGGAGGAGGAGAAGAAAACTTGTTCTGAAAAGATTCCTACTGTGGATCCTTTTAACAGAGTGACAAATCCAGACATCTTTTTGAAGATGCTTTTGACAGTAGGTCATTTGCAGGCAAAATATCTCCTATTTAAATCTATATTTTAAATATTTTCTTTAAACATGATAGCTATCTATTGGTGGAAAACTTTTGCAGTCCAAACAAAGGATTAATGTTT
>CM052443.1:97417813-97489596 GCA_028533085.1 Varecia variegata | reverse complement strand
CTTGTTCTGAAAAGATTCCTACTGTGGATCCTTTTAACAGAGTGACAAATCCAGACATCTTTTTGAAGATGCTTTTGACAGTAGGTCATTTGCAGGCAAAATATCTCCTATTTAAATCTATATTTTAAATATTTTCTTTAAACATGATAGCTATCTATTGGTGGAAAACTTTTGCAGTCCAAACAAAGGATTAATGTTTAAAAAGATAAGGCAATAAGACTTGCAGAAAGGTATCTCTTGAGAATCCTTGCAACCTACCTGTTCTCTGGAGGGGAAAAGCATGAAACCTAACGGGAATTTCTTCTGGAGGTGTGCTTATGGCCAAGCTTTCAAGTCCTCCAACTAGCTGGAAGTCAGGGCTACTGTCCTTTTCATTTTATCTCACCTGCGATACCTTTGCTGTACTATGAATTCAGCAGACACCTAATAAGTGTGTAGTGAGGGTAGATCCCTCCCTTCTGCTGTTATTTTTGAGCAACTTAAGGGCTGTTTGAAGGTAGAGATAAATCCATAGAATAGTCTTCTTTTTGTTTCCTGAGCCCGTGACAGAGAAGGGGACCATGTGCACAGTACGCATACATGTTTATGAAGTGATTAAATCACACTTTCTTTAACATTTTGTAAGATCCCCTCTGGGAGAATCGAAGATCAATTACAAAATCAGTTCAGGTCCCAACAAGAAGGATCTGAGAGCTCATGGTGCCATGTCACCAAACTAAGACCAAGTCTTTGTGCAAAGCAGGAACTCAATACACTTGCGCTAAATTGAATGCTCTTACCCCCAAACAGGCTTGAGAAAGAAAGATCTTTGGCATCCTATCCTAAGAAACAGAAAGTAATCCTGCTAATAACATCTATGTAGGATTAATACCCTTTACCAGAGACTGCACTCACTCAGGGATGGCAAGGAAAGACCGGTGTTGTGCGACGTTCTGATTTAATTCCATTTGCAGTCAGAGGGTCTTTGTTCATTTTAAGATTAAAAGGAATTTGTATGAAGAGTGTCATGAAGATTGTGCTTACTTTTAATGTGGTAAATGTCATTTCTATTCAGCTGTTTGAAATTAAATTTCGAATCTGTGCTAACCGTGAGAAACATTCAGAAATGTTTCGTATAAGGTGAGAACAAGAGCCAATGCTTGTCACCATGGCAGGCCAAGAGTCTCTGATTTGAGGCAAAAATGTGATTCCTTTGGAAGTCTCTTCTAACATTTTAGTATGTTTTCTTAATTCCCTTCGGTAAATCAAATAATTTTGAGAGTGTAGATGGGCTGAGCCATTGGGGTATTTAAAAATGGTAACTATACTTTGGGTATCCAGCTCATCATTACTGTGATCCTGCTTGAGAATGAAAGACAGAAAAGGATCTCTTTTTAAAAAGGCGAATTCTATCCAGTTGCATTAGCTCCTAAGACTGGGGAGCTAAATAACCCATTTTCAGAGCTCTTCAGAGTGATTACAGGATGTTTGTTGCAGAGCAGCCTTGACCAGTAATCATCTTTTTCCTCACTTACTTTTGGCACTGCACTTTGTTGTCATTATAATTGATGCTTTCTCACCTGTGTCTATTATTAATAAAACAGCTTCTTTCTTTTGTGAAGGGGAAAGGTGGATTCACTCACACCCTGTCTGCTGCTGGCAAAGTGACCCAGCAAAACTAGATGTCCAAGGTATGAAGGATCTGTGCTGCCCGTGTCAATGTACAGACACGCAACTGTCAGCCATTGTCACACGGGAAATGAACTCTTTAGTGAAATAATGTCTACTGCCTAAGTGTAACTAACCCCTAATGGAGCAATTGTTATGGTCAGAATACAAATAATTCTGAGTGGCACTAGAGCATTAACTCCATATGTGAAATCCGTTCACCGTTATTCAGAGACAATCTAGTAGAGGAAAGAATTGAAGTCAAAAGGGTATAAAGTGCCACAAGAGGTCATTGATGTGGTTGGTTTTATAAAAACAAGGATTTTACTAGTAGAATCATCCCAATACTTTGTACAAAGAAAAGAATTGACCATGAAAACTCATGTTTTGAATCATGAGAAGTTTTTTGGTGATCTTGTAGCAAAAGAAAGGTCTTTCTTAAAGATGAGTTATATGTTTTTCTTTTTCAAGAAGATAATCATTCCAATTTCCTTGACCTTTTCTGTGATACTAAAAAAAAAAAAAAACTATTAGAAAATAAGATTATGCTGAGAATCAGCTAAAGAGCAGTGACTTCAAGAAGTTGCACATCTGGAGGCTGGTAGATGTGGGCTGACCAGGAAGAAGTTGAGCATTTCCAGAAGTCTTTCCTATTGTCACCTTTTTCTCATCTAGAGATCCCACAAGTGTTGTTATTATCAATTCAGGAGCTTCACTGATGTCAGTGTGCAGTGGGTTAAATAGTGGCCCCTCCACAAAGATATGTCTACCCAAAACCTGTGAACGTGTCCTTATTTGGAAAATGGGCCTTTGCAGGTTTAATTAAGTTAAAGATCTCAGGATGAGATCATCCTGGATTTACCAAATAGTTCCTAAGTCAAATGACATGTGGCCACATAAGAGACAAAACAGGAGACAGAAAACACAGGAGAAGATCATTTGAAGGTCAGAGGCAAAGATTGGAGTTTTGCATCTACAAGCTAAGGAATGCCAAGGAATACAACAACCACCACACTCTAGGAGAGAGGCATTTAGCAGATTTCTCCCTCAGAGCCTCCAGCAGGAGCCAACCCTGCAAACACCTTGATTTCATGAACTTCTGGCCTCTAAAACTGAGAGAATAAATTTCTGTTCTAAGCCATCAAAAAAAAAAAAAAAAAAGCTTATTCTGTATTCTCAAGGTAATGATGATGTTTTGTCAGTGAGAGAGAAAGTACTGTATCTGCTTTTCAAAAGAGCTCTTGCTATGGAAAGAACATCTTGAAAATGGATGTTTGGCAATATCTCTATCATTATATGATTTTGTTGTTGAAAATGATGTCTTACCCATGAAAATCTTGATAGTTCTGTACTATCAGAGTTTTCTAACTGGTATGAAAATTTCTAGAAAAGAAAGTTGATGGGTTTGATTAGTTTATGAGAACTGACTGACACGACAAAGTAGGAATTCATGAACCTAATGTCAACAGGAGTCTTTACACAGTTAGTGGTTGGGATTAAAAAATCATAATGTTGAAAACCTGGCCAATGAGGTATCTTTTATTCCGTTTGGACGTATTTGTCATTATGAGAGTTAGGTTTTTAGCTGTGCAGTCATTAAAACCAACTATTGGAATGGATGTGAATTTTTGCATCATAGAATTGAATGAAGTCTTTTAAAACAATGAATAATAAAAAATTAAAATATTTTATTTATAATTTTTGTTATAAAGAATAAAAAAGTTTTATACTGGTCATAAACTTAAAATGTTGAAAATATTTTCACTCATCTCCTAAATTTTAAAAAATTTAAAGATTACGTTCATATAATTTATAAATATATATAATTATGAATATTATTTATAAATAAAAACATATCTATATAACTTTTTTTACTGATAGGCATGTATAAAAAAAGTCTGGGCCGGGTGCGGTGGCTCACGCCTGTAATCCTAGCACTCTGGGAGGCCGAGGCGGGTGGATCGCTCAAGGTCAGGAGTTCGAGACTAGCCTGAGCAAGAGCGAGACCCCGTCTCTACTAAAAATAGAAAGAAATTATCTGCCAACTAAAAATATAGAAAAAATTAGCCAGGCATGGTGGCGCATGCCTGTAGTCCCAGCTACTCGGGAGGTTGAGGCAGAAGGATTGCTTAAGCCCAGGAGTGTGAGGTTGCTGTGAGCTAGGCTGATGCCATGGCACTCACTCTAGCCCGGGCAACAAAGCGAGACTCTGTCTCAAAAAAAAAAAAAAAAAAAAAATTCAGAGATTACTACACAGTATATATATATATATATGTATGTATATGTATGTATAAAACTGTGTCTCAATCCCAGATTCTCAGGAAAGAGAAAATGATTGTTTAGTTGGAACAGATGTCCCTCTCTGATCCAATCAGCTGTGGCCCAGGGGGAAGGGTTGCCGAATATAGGTATCCTCAATATCTGAGTGTTCATTATTCCAGTCCCCACAATTACATGGTTTCATAGTGAGGCAAAATTTATCATCACATGAAAATAATCACTCAACTTATAAAATTTTTCTTCTCTCAAGTATCGCCCCTGTGTAATGCTAGCACCTGCCTCTCTTCACCTATCAACATATTTTTCTAGTGAACTTCATTGATGGATGTTGTAACATCGGATAACATAAATGCAAACTCAACATAAATAGGTTGTAAAGGGAATTGTCTGTCTTGCAAACATTTCATGAAGTTGAGGAAAATGATGTTGTCAGAGTATTGCTCAAATTATACACAAACGAGGCTTAGGAAAGTCAGGTAAGTTAACAGCTGTAGAAGAGAAAGCCAGTAAGGATTATGACATGATAGTCTTCAAAGCAAATGATTGGAATGTCAAAAGATATTGATATTGTAAATTAGTAATCCCTTGACTGTTTTAGCAGAAGGGACATTCTTTTTTTTATTTTTTATATTTTTGAGACAAGAGTCTCACTTTGTTGCCCGGGCTAGAGTGCCATGGTGTCAGTCTTGCTCACAGCAACCTCAAACTCTTGGGCTCAAGCGATCCTTCTGCCTCAGCCTCCCGAGTAGCTGGGACTACAGGCATGCACCACCATGCCTGGCTAATTTTTCTATATAGTTTTAGTTGGCCCACTAATTTCTTTCTATTTTTAGTCGAGATAGGGTGTTGCTCTTGCTCAGGCTGGTATCGAACTCCTGACCTTGAGCGATCCTCCTGTCTCGGCCTCCCAGAGTGCTAGGATTACAGGCGTGAGCCACCGCACCCGGCCGGGACATTCTTTATGATTGTATTGCAGAAATCAAGTGTGAAGTGAAGGATATTTTATGATACCATTATGCTCTCTTTGTTGGAAAGGGAATGCTCTCCCCCAACATAAATATTTGAGTTGTTCAAAGGCTTAGTTCCTGGTTGTGCCAATTATAACCTAATCAAAAAAGATAAAACAAACTTACTTTCTTAAATTTTAATTTCATTTGCTACAGATAGAGTCCTAATCAGATGTTTTTCCTCAGCTATTTACTATGGATTTTGTTCGCTATTTGAGGATCCGATGCTTGGCTTACAAAGGAGAATGTCACCAGTGGTATATGCACCCAGGCCTTGGCACCTACTTTGACCAAGTCCCTGGTCATTTGCCTCTTTAAACCAGATCCATCTTGAACCCTAATCTTTCAGAGTCTTTCAGGTATCTGGTTTGTTGATGTGAAAAATTAATTTGAGTCAAGTTATGTATGAAAGACAATAGCCCAAAAGTTTACTCTTTCCTGCAAACGCCTTTGTTTGAGCAGCAGCCCTCAGTGCCTAAAACCAAGAGGTGAAATGGGAGAGGTTTGTGGATTTGGGGGGATTTTTCTGAGCAGGGGGGCCTTTTCTGCTACTTGTATGTGCCCTGTGATTTTTGCAGAAGGCCAACTCTGCTCTCAGTTTATCTCTGCACCACCATCTCTAATACCCTGTGTGTTCCTGGGGTGGGATCTTTGGACACTCATCCCCAAATTGACATTTTGGCCTTAATCATCCCACAGAATAGGAATGGCAAACAGAGTTCATCTCAAATTGCAGCTCTCACTGCCTGGGGAACTGTAATGAGAACATTTCTGGGACCACATCTGGTTTAGCAGGAAAGATTATATTGATTGATTACTGATGCCTGTCAGGGTCACTGGAAGGGGTAATAGCATGCATGCCACATTCTTGCTATCTTTGACCTAGATTGTGCCAGGCAGTGAATATTTCTGCACCACATCAGGGAAGTCATTTGTTTCCATTTAGCTCTTGACTGTTCACCAAGACTCAGGGGTTACTATTGCATTCTTGGGACCCCCAGCAGATACCAGGGTGCCCCTATGGATATGACTAGGACTGTGCAAACAGGATTAGTAGCACCATCTTAGTACACACAGAATGGTACATTATTCCTACTGATGCAGCTAAATACAATTGACTTCATTATAGGGCTTTTATTAGCGAGCACCAAGGTATGAAATTGTCAAGCACCATGCTCTAGATACAAAGAATATTTCAGATTTGGTCATTCATCCTTTAAAACATACCCAGAGTAGACATTTCTGTACAGCTCAAGCTTAGGGAAGATATTATCATTTTTTTCCCTGTCACTTCCAACACTATGTGCTTTTATACTTTCTGTATTGTCAGAGAAATTCGAGCAGCTTTCACTTAGGAGCTTCAGGGGCAATTCTGTTAGGAAAAAATCCCAGGGGGAAACAGTAAGGGCTAAAGACCCTTATTTTAGCCAATACACACAAGAACATGAGGAAGTAAAGCTGTTTGCTGTGGTTTATTGGACTCTAGTTAACTTCACCCCTGAGCCCGTGGTCCCTATAGGGAGGAGCTGCGCCTCATCCACACGTGGTCTTTAAAAAGCCTGTGTCCTCCTGGGATGGTCTTAGAGCACTGTTGTGGCTAAAATGATAGTGTCCAGTTTTCAAAAGTAACTTCCAAAGATCTCAGCCATTTAGTTGCCTTTCTTGAACTCTGCAAGAGTTCAGCAATACATCTTTAACTCCTTTTCTCTTCCATCCATTTCCCTCACACTGAAGCTGCTCCCCATCTCCTTCACCCCAGCCTCCCTCCAACAAAATCCTCCATGTCCCCCCAGCTCTAACTCCTATGCCTCTCACCGTCCTCCCCAGTCCTATTCCTCGGCATTGCCAGGTCCCAAAGGGCTTATTTGGCAAAGCAGGACCGTCCATGTCTGGCGGTGGGGTGAGGAGGTTTGAAATGGGATTCTCTTAAGCATGGGAGGAGGAGAAAGGTGGGGGACTAACATACATGAACTGTTTCTCTTTTATCATGTACCTATCACATACCTCCCTTAAAGAATCACTTTCAGGTTGTCATATCCTGGATTGTGCAGCAGTCACTGGGAGAAGGAGGATTGGATGGCAGCTGTCACACTGAGGGCTCTGCAGGGTCTCCTCCACCCCACACCTGGGTCTGCCTTTGGGGTGCTGTTGCTCCTGGTGGTGTCTGTTGGGGTCGAGAGCTATTGCTCCCAATCTGGTCCCTTCCAATCTGCTCCTGGGATAGGTTTGTCATGGCCTCTTTCCACTGGCATCAGATGTTCTCTCTAGATGGCATCTTTTGGGATGGCTATCTTTCTCTTCCACTCTTCTAATTCCCTCTTCCGGAATGGGTCTTGAGTTCACACATTCAGTTGGTAATTTAGGCCCACAGTCTATTTCAGCACAGTGTGAGGCAATGGGCACCAGTACACGCAGGTGGGTAAATTGCAGCTCCACAGCCTCACTGGTGAGTCCGTCATGGTTCCAGGCCCTGCTTTGTTTGACCCCCAGATCCCTCTTTGAGCCCAAGTCTGGCCTCTCAGTGCAGCCTCTCGGTTGGATTTTAACGTTTTCTCCAACAACTCCATCCACAGCTTCTGATTGAGTCTTCCTTCTATTAGTTTTCTCTTCTCAGGGGGATTTCTCTTTGCTTGCTGCCCCTTGATCTCAAAACTTTTCTTTCTTTCTTTTCAAAAACAAATCAATTCCTTATTGCACATAGAAGTCAAAGGTACGTGCTCACTGTAGAAATTAGGAAAATGGAAAAAAGCACAAAGAAAAACCATCCACAATTTTCCACAGTCCTAGAAATAACCCCAGTTAAAGTTTGGTAAATTCCCTTCACTTTTACGTAATTGAAAATATGCTGTATATTTAGATTTGTATTTCTGATTTCCCCTGTTTTTACTTCTGAGCTAGTCTGTACCGACTCTTAGCAAAGTCATGAGGCTGTTACTGCCTTGTTATTTGTGTGTGTGTGTGTGTGTGTGTGTGTGTGTGTGCGTGCACTGGCGTGCACGCCCACTCTCTGTGTCTCGGGATCAGGTGTTAAACTCCTGAAACCTGATTCACACACTACATATTGGCTCCCTTTTATTAGACAGTTACTTTTTCCTTACCCGTTCTATCCCTATTTCTCAGCCTTTATGGATATACATGGTTTCTGGTTGATTAAAGGAATTATTATATGATATCTAATGCCTGACTTTAAACTGGGTAACAGGTAGCACTGAGCACATACTTGCCTGATTGGTCCATTTCCTGTGGTACCTGCAACCCTGGTTTCCATGCTTCCCCAGCCTTAGCTCAATTGCTTACTCCTAAAAGCTTTCAGCCTCCATAAATTGCTAGGAAACAAGGTTTGAGCACCCAAAGAGTTTCCTGTTATTCTCTTGTACAATGACAGTACAGAGATTTGATAAAAGCTGAATGAATTTTTAGTCTAGGATGTTCTGTTCTGAAGCTATAATTGCTGTTTTCCCTTTAACTCTAGAAGTAATCTTGCCAAACAAAGGGAACTTTTGTCTTCATATGTGTATTATTATTTTATCAAAAATTTCTCTTTTATATGTGTGATTTAAAGAGGATTTCTGCATCATTGAAGGTGATTTTATTTTGTCTTGGAATTGGTTTTATATGGCTGTCAGAGGAGGAAGATTTACTTTAAAGGTGAACCTTCTGGGATGCATTTATTCCACAAATTGAGGCACATCTGATTGCAGTAAATAGAAGACCATAAAATATCCAATTTAAAAATAATTTTAAAATTGAAAAATGTTGAATCAACTCTTAATTTTTAAAGTATATTGCCTAAATGATGTATACTTGATATTTAACATTTAATACCACTGAGGGTAGCATAAGAGAATAAGAACTAAGTGGTATTTTTGAGGCATGGATTTAGGTTAGATATCACCAGCTTTGAGAGACTGAGATAGCAGTATTCATGGTCGGAGCTGGGAGAAGGCTTATCTTAGGATCTGTAATAAGAGAGCAATGTTTCCTTGTATTACCCTTCAAAAAATCAAGCCCACGATTCAGGAATGCTTCTTTTTAATCAGTCATGTGCCCTGCAGGTGACTGTGAATCTTGATTTTGAGTACTTTAATCTGGATGAGAGATGATGTTATAAGATTAACAGAAAATAAATATAGTTTCATGAGCTACATTTTTCTTACCGTCTTGTATTCTCCAAAGAGGTAAATTACTCCTCCTTATTCCAGTGGAAAGATCAAGTTCAACATTTAGTACACTGGATAGCTATAGGGTATTTATCATCTATTATATATTTTTTTATTTTTCTCTAGAGCTGCAACTTGAAGTGACTGATGGGTCTATGCTGGAGGTACCTGTAGATCACGGGGTTCCCATAGCAAAAATGCATGAACTAGAGAGAGAATCAGATAGAAGGGATGGAATGAACCTTGGCTTTACTGATTCCTTGTTTTATTCCTGTTCCAGCTGGTGTTTGTCCACGGTGTGATTTCACTTATTGCCCATATCAGAATCGGAAAGGTGCAAGCTGCTCTGGAAGCCAAAACCACTGTACTACCAGCAGGGGCAAGGAAGCAGAATGTCTGCTCAGCAGGACAGAAAGAGACTCTAAGTGCTGTGAGGGCAGAGCCAGGTGGGCCTTGTTCCTTGCTGTACCCCCAGTGCCTGGCACAGTTCCTGCATAGCACAGGCACCCAGTAAGTACTACTGAATTTCTAAAGGTGGTTTATTGCTCCGTGGGAACTTGTCCCATTCCTCAGGGGTCTTGGCTGAGTCTCTACGTGGAAGCTCTAGAGATCTCTGCATTAGAGCATATGGAGTTTTTGCCTGGACAACCAGAGGTGCCAGAGGCGAAGCTCCTCATCCCTGGCTATGTTCTGCAGCCAAGACTGGCTTTGGGAGTATAAACAAGGGAAGTCTGCAGACAGCATCAGGGAAGTCAGGGTCTAGAACCAAGCTAATTTGAACATAAATATGAAAGGTCAGAACAGAGGGGTAAACTCAGATTTGAGGCACAGAAATGGAACAAGTGGTCTTGGAAGATGGGGCAGGAAGTAGCGCTGGACACACTCCTGAAGTGCTGGATGGAGACAGGGGCTTTTATGAAGGAAATTCATCCTCACTCAGGATGCCAAGCCTCCGAGAACACAGAGTACCTTTGGGTAGAAGCTTTTTATGCATGCTTTTTTCTTTTTTTTGAGATAAGGTCTTGTTCTGTTGCCCTGGCCAGAGTGCAGTAGTGTCATCATAGCTCACTGCAACCTCAAACTCCTGTGCTCAATCAATTCTACTGCCTCAGCCTCCTGAGTAGCTGGGACTATAGGTGCTTAGCACCATGTGCAGCTATATTTTCTATTTTTTGTAGAGATGGGGTCACGCTATGTTGCTCAGGCTGGTCTTAAATTCCTGGCCTCGAGTGATCCTCCTGCCTTGGCCTCCCAATGTGCTAGGATTACAGGTGTGAGCCACTATGCCCAGCATGCACCCATCTTCTAGGTGCAGGGCCTCATGTCCCCTACCCCACCCTTCGCAAGAGCTTGCTTCATTTCCTGCCTCAGGCAGAGGAGCTCAGAAAATCCTCCTGGAACTCAAAGAAGATTCAGGCTTTCATTTTTCTAGCAGGGAAGCGACTTCTAGAATTGGCTGTGGCTTCAGCAGAGACCATCAATATTGTTGCTTCAATAAGCCAGCCCCCAGGACTCTCTGAAGGCCTGGCATTGAAGCCGAGTCATAGGCTCAGCCCTTTAGGAAGTAGGTTTGTCACCAGCCCTTGGAATTCACAAACTGATCCTCACAACTTTTCCCTTGGTGCCTCTCAAAAGTCACTAATGGTGAAGACTTTGTGCCAGATGTTCTCACCTTAGGCCCTATGAAGCATTCACAGAGCTGTTGAGCCTTTAAAGAATTAAAGAATTTTTGATACCAAGTGTATCAACTGAATACAAGAAGTTTAACAGAATTAACAATTTGTGTGTAGACACAAGATGATTTTTAACCTACAGTATTTTCAGGATCCTGCCATGTACCCCAAGGTTCCTGGAGGCAATTAAAACCATGCCCTTGGCAATGTGGCCAACTTCAGTGGCTCTTTTGCTGGAGTTTGAATTTTTTTTTAAAAATTATTTTATTATTTTTATTTCAGAGTATTATGGGGGTACAAACACTTTAGTTATATAAATTGCCTTTGCACTGCCCAACAAGTGTGCTCATTCACCAGATAGCGCACACCACATCTGGTAGGTATGGATTTACCCATCACCTCCTCCTCCCCCTCCCACCCGCCCGACACCCTATGAATGTTACTTCCCATATGTGCACATTAATGTTGATCAATTAGTACCAATTTAATGGTGAGTACATATGGTGTTTGTTTTTCCATTCTTGTGATACTTCACTGAGAAGAATGGGCTCCGGCTCCATCCAGGATAATACAATAAGTAGTCCATCATTTTTTTTTTTTTTATGGCTGAGTAGAACTCCATGTTATACATATACCACACTTGGGTTGTTTTCACATCTTTGCAGTTATGAATTATGCTACTATAAACATTTGAGTGCAGGTGTCCTTTTTATAGAATGTCTTTTTTTTTTTTTTTTTACTTTGAGTAAAGACCCAGTAGTGTGATTGCTGGATCAAATGGTAATTTTACTTTTACTTCTTTGAGGTATCTCCATACTACTTTCCATAGATGTTGTACTAGTTTGCAGTCTCACCACAACTGTATGAATGTTCCTATCTCTCTGCATTCACACCAACATTTGTTGTTTTGGGACTTTTTGATAAAAGCCATTCTCATTGGAGTTAAGTGATATCTCATTGTGGTTTTGATTTGCATTTCCCTGATGATTAAAGATGTTGAGCATTTTTTCATATGTTTCTTGGCTATGAGTCTATCTTCTTTTGAAAAGTGTCTGTTCATGTCCTTTGCCCACTTTTTAATGGGGTTGTTTGATTTTTTCTTGCTGATTTTCCTGAGTCCTATATATTAATAGATTCTAGTTATCAGCCCTTTATCAGATGTATAGCATGCAAATATTTTCTCCCATTCTGTAGGTTGTCTATTCGTTCCAGTGTTAGTTTCTTTGGCTGTGCAGAAGCTTTTTAATTTGATCAAGTCCTATTATTTATTTTTGTTGTTGTTGTGATTGCTTTTGGGGTCTTCTTAATAAATTCTTTGCCTAGGCCAATGTCTATAAGAGTTTTTCCAGCATTTTCTTCTAGAATTCTTATGGTTTCATGCCTTAGGTTTAAGTCTATTATCCATCATGAGTTTATTTTTGTGAGAGGTGAGAGGTATGGATCCTATTTCGGTCTTCTACATGTGGCCATCCAATTTTTCCAGCACCATTTGTTGAATAGGGATTCTTTCCCCCAGTGTATGTTTTTGTATGCTTTGTCAAAGATCAGATGGCTATCTGAGTACGGTTTTATATCTGGGTTCTCAGTCCTGTTCCATTGGTCTATGTCTCTGTTCTTGTGCCAGTACCATGCTGTTTTGGTTACTATAGCCTTATAGTATAGCTTGGAGTCTGGTAAATTGATGCCTCCCAATTTGTTCTTTTTGCTTAAGGTTGCTTTAGCTGTATGGGGTCTTCTCTGGTTCCATATGAAGCATAGAATTATTTTTTATATATCTGTGAAAAATGATGTTGGTATTTTAATAGGGATTGCATTGAATCTGTAGATCACTTTGGGTGGTGTAGACATTTTAACAATGTTGATTCTGCCAATCCATGAGCATGTTGTGGTTTTCCATCTGTTTATGTCCTCTGCCACTTCCTTCCTCAGTGTTTCGTAGATCTCCCTATAGAGGTCTTTCACCTCCTTAGTTAAATATATTCCTAGGTATTTTATTTTCTTTGTTGTTATTGTGAAAGGTATTGAGTCTTTGATTTGGTTCTTAGTTTGACTTTTGTTGGCATATATGAATGCTACTGATTTGTGTACATTGATTTTGTAACCTGAGACTTTGCCCAACACAGGTGCACCCAGATTCATAAAGCAAATCCTACTTGATCTAAACAAAATGATAAACAGCAACACTGTAACAGCTGGGGACTTCAACACCCCTTTGACAGAACAGGACAGATCCTCCAAACAGAAAATAAACAAAGAAACAATGGACTTAAACAGAAGTCTAGAACAAATGGGCCTAACGGACATTTACAATACTTTCTACCCTAAAACCACTGATTATACATTCTTCTCGTCAGCTCATGGTATGTACATTCTCTAAGATACCACAGCCACAGAACATATCTCAATGAATTAAAAAAAAATAGAAATTATACCATACATCTTCTTTGAGCTTGAGTTTTTTAAGAGCATCTCCTCATCACATCTGGAAATGATGAAGTTTGACTGGTGTGGAGAGAGGAAGCTTCTGGTGCATTGTAGGCCATGATGGTGGCATTGTGGCAGGGCCAAAGTGCTCTCCAGCAATTTCATTTTCTCCCAAACAAATGGGGCTCAATGTACTGGCCAAACTCAGCAGCTAGAAGAAACTACATAAACTGTGGAGCCGTAGGGAACAATTTTGTTACAAGGTATCTCAGCCTGCATGGAGAAATTTAGGCCATGGAAGACTCAGGACCATTTTGAGCTTTCTATAGACTCTTCAGGAGGCCTTGTCACTTAGAGCAAACATATTAAGATGCACCTACATCTTGAATTAAATGTAAAGTTTTCCATAAAAATGTTGAAGGGATTTTTATAGTTTTACCTTTGAAATTATTTGCCTGTGAATGATTATTCAATTTACAATTGGTTATGTCTCTTAATCCATTGTTCTGCCTACTCAGGAACTCTTGCATGATAAAAGAATCTAATCCACAAATGTTTTCATATGTAATGAATATTTTTATGGATAATAATTTTAACAATGAAGTTGACATAATGTTATATTTTCAGGAGTTAATTAAATGGCTATTATAATAATTTAAATTGTGCTGCCTCTAGCTTAGAGCCAATTCATTTCTTTTTTTTCATATGCCCCTGGAAACCTGGTGGGTCAAGCTTCTTATGCTTAACCAATAAAATAGCTCTGAGGGAGTCTGATGTTTAGTGCAGGAATAAAAGATTTAAAGGTTACAGGATTGTTGTTTTCAGACATTAGAAGGTCTGTATGTCAGAGAGGGATAACACCAATTCTGTGGTCCTCCATGGGGCTGGAGAAGTTAGCTCTCCAGAGCAACACGTCAAAGAAGCTGTCGTGGGAGGTGTGTGACCTAGAAGTGTTCAGTGGGAGCTGAAAGGGTCTTCTGTAGAGACTGGGAAATTGGAGAGGGCCAAGGATTGAGAGTCAGAAGATCAGAGTTCAAGTCCTTGTACTAATCATTACCTGTATGATTTTGACCAAGCCACTCAGTCTCTTTGCATTTCCCTTTCTTCATCTATAAAATGGAGATGTATCCCAACATCATTTATCACATAGGGTTGCTGAAGATCTAGGCAAGATCATTCCAAACTCTTAGTCAAGTTGATAAATTCTATGCAAATGTTGGAGTTATATCTCTAATTCTAAGAATAGTAATGGAGCACCAAATAATAATAGGATGAGAGGAAATCTACCAAATGAGTCATTTAAAATTCATTAGTGCAACTGACAATAATCTTCCACAGCATAAATGACTTCTAATGAAAGTATAAAGAAAACTTAGAACATATTAGAGAACACAGTGCTGTCTACATTACTAAGTCAAGACTCTAAAAATACAAAATAATATGACCTTTGAGCTATAGAAATGAAAGACTAGAATTAATGGGGTTAGAGCTGAAAGGGATGTTGGACAGAGTCTCAAACTTGTGTCTTATATATAGGAAAATAACATGTCAAGTAAATGAATGACTCACAAAATGATTTCTATTTATTTATACTCTACCTTGTTTCCTAAAGTAATTCAAGTGGATTACAAGAATAGATACAATGAAATAGGAAAATCTAAAATAAAAATGAAGTGGTGATCATGGAAAATAAGTTAAAACATAATGGCCAAGTAAAAGGGGGAAGTGGATTTACAGTGACAATATGTAGGGTACAATATTTCTATAGAGTTATTAAAAATGAACAATAAATTTGACTCTGAGCTTCCTGGTAGCCAAAGCAAAATTGGAAAGCAAGCTAGTGATAGAACTAACATCAAAACCCAGTCCTAGTCCAGTTTGCTTTTTTTTTTTTTTTTTTTTTTGAGACAGAGTCTTGCTTTGTTGCCCTGGCTAGAGTGCCGTGGCGTCAGCCTAGCTCACAGCAACCTCAAACTCCTGGGCTTAAGCAATCCTTCTGCCTCAGCCTCCCAAGTAGCTAGGACTACAGGCATGCACCACCATGCCTGGCTAAATTTTTTTTTCTCTATATATTTTTAGCTGTCCAAATCATTTCTTTCTATTTTTAGTAGAGACGGGGTCTCACTCTTGCTCAGGCTGGTTTCAAACTCCTGACCTCGAGTGATCTTCCCGCCTCGGCCTCCCAGAGTGCTAGGATTACAGGCGTGAGCCACCGTGCCTGGCCCCAGTTTGCTTTTTGCTCCATTTAAAAAATTGCTTTTTATTGAATTGCTTCTTCTGTTCTTAAAAATATTGTTTGGTATGGTGCTCTTTTTCTTTCTGTCCATTGGTTCTGTCTGTGGGGATGGCTTTTATGAGGGGAGTGAGAGCTGCTCCATGTACCCAGCCGACTTCAGGGAATGTCCCACTTCCTGTAAATAAATGCCTGGGTGAGGATTGCTTTTCCAATCTGCTTGATTTCTACCACCTTCACCTTAACCATTCTGCTAAGATTTAATCAACATCTGATGCCAAATTTTCCCTAGCTATTTGTTCCTTATGTTTATTATCCTCTGCTAGGATCTGACATCTTGTCAGAGATCCCTGTTGTTAAGAGTCTTTGAAACTATGTAATCCATCCTCATTGCTTTACAAAAGAGGAAACTGGGTTGGTGACTTGCTAAGTGATTTACCTAAGGCCACACAGCAGCAACTGACCTTTATTGAGTGCCCATATATTCTTACAACAAACCCCAATAAATAAATATTATTATCCCTTTTTACAGATGAGGAAAATGAGGCACGAAATGGTGCCTTTGCTCAGGGTCACAAGAAGAGTAGGTGAGGGAGCTGGTATTTGAAGTTAGTTCTGTCTAGCTTCAAAGTCCATTTCTTTGAGCAACCGCTACACCCAGCATTGCCTGTTAGTGACAGAGGTTGGATTGAATTCAGTTCTCTGGACTCCGAGTCTAGTGTTCTTCCGGCTACACTTTGATCAGAGAAGACTGTTTCAAGCTCTAATTCCTCTTGGGCTGGAGAGGTGTGCAGAACCAGTCCTGGATTTGGGAAGGTCAGCGCTAAGCTTGGTCACCGCTGTTTGTTCTCCATTTTAGGGATTGTTTCTCTGGCCAATGGCATCAGGATCTACAGACATTTCGGGCTTTTTCAAATGGATTCTTTGGTTGACCTGAAGCAAATGGTTTAAATCCAGGGTTCTCAGCAATGCTATTAAGATGCACTTGTGTGGGGCAGTGAGTTGTGAGGTGCCAGTAATTAATAATAGTTAAAGTAATCGGGGACTGGGGCACCTGGGATTTCAAAATTGACAGCTGGGACTTCTTTGCCTCTCTTAGAGCCTCAGTGAAGGAAATTGGCATGCAGTACATCTAGTTGTAGCTAAATGGCCTCAATTTATCTCTGCCTCAAACAGTAAACTTTAATGAGTATTTCTTGCCAACTGTGTGTCGAGCTCTGTACTTTCTAATCTTATTTTATAAAAGGCAGAGTATTTGATGTCAAAGACCTTAATGTCTACTAGGGGAGAGGAGAGCAACCTATGCTAAAAGAACAAAACACACCCAGACACACAACGGCATCAGTGATTGCCAACTAATCTGGTAACTTGAATCTTTGTGGACACTTGGTATTATGCAGGTAGGGAGAATCACTCTTGGTCCAGTCCAGCACAGAGTCCCATTCAATGAATAACAGACCAACAAATAATAATTATAAGCATACTGAAGCATTCTTGCTGTCTCTTCTGAAAATGCCAGAGCAGAACTTCTTAAAAATGCAACACTGCAGCTGCTCCTGTCTGTCTTCTCCCCTACTCTGTGCTACTCCCCAAATCTTTACCCAACCGAACCCACATGAGTTAGCCTAGCTCTCCACTCTCCAGTATTTGCTCAGCTCTTCATTATGTAGGTCAACTTAGCTTTTTTGGTGACTTTAATTTTCCTTCTTTCTCCATTATCTTGATTCTGCATGATAGGAAAAAAAAAGGCCTAGGAACTGACCCAGAAGTTGAGATAACTTCCTTCTTAGATGGAGGCAGGGGAGTGCTTGGGGGAAGTGGCTGGGACTACTCATGCATTTTTTTTGTCCCCTGTCAAATCAACTTTAAGTGAAACCACACTGTGCCAAATTTAAAATCTCAAATTCTTACCAGTTCACACGCTAATGTGTGGGCTCCTGCTCCTCGTGCCTATCTAGAACACTGACAAAGTGCATCTAAACATTATTCTAGAAACTATTATTAGAAAGGTTCAGTTACCCCCCAAAGCTCATACAGTATGCAGTAGTCTCCCCTTATCCACAGGGGATATGTTCCAAGACCCCACACTGAGAATAGTACCAAACTCTGTATATGCTGTTTTTTCCTATCCATACACAGCTATGATAAAGTTTAATTTATAAATTAGGCACAGTGAAAGATGAACAACAACAAATAATAATAAAGTAGAGCAAGTATAACAATCTGCCTGCATCACTACTCTTGTGCTTTGGGGCCGTTATTAAGTAAAATAAAGGTTACTTGAACACAAACACTGTGATATAACCATGACAGTTGATCTGATAAGCCAGATGGCTACTAAGTGACACATGGGCAGGTGGGGTCCACGGTGTGCACAGGCTGGACAAAGAGAGGATTCATGTCCTGGGAGGGATAGAGCGGGATGGCAGGAGGTTTCATCACACAATCAGGAAGGTGCACAATTGAAAACTTATGTATTGTTTCTGGAATTTTCCATTTAATATTTTTGCAGTTACTGTGGGTTACTGCAACTGCAGAAAGCAAAACCACAGATAAGGGGGGACTACTGTATTCTGAAACAAAAAGTCCATGGTTTGGCATTTTCCATTGTTCGGGATTGTGCTAAGATTTTTCTCCCTGGGATTGATAACAGAGCTTGTTGACTGTGGCTCAGAGTGTGTGTGTGTAGGTGTGTGGAGGAGAAATAGTTCCTTGGAGACTTTAATAAGAGAATGGAGAGGAGTTCTCAAGATTGACAATGAATGATACCAGAGAAGTAGGGGCAGGGAAGGGAGGATGTATAGCAATAGCTTTTGGAGGGCTAGAAAAAAAATTTGTCTTTATTTTGAAGCTGAAATGTACAATGTATCAAAATTAAGGATTTCAAGAAACCTGAAATAGTTGGATGATGTGTTAAAAGTTGTATTGAATTCTCAAATCTTTGGCTTCTAATTTATATGATTTTTACATTGAGATCCTTATTAAACCCATTGTAATTGACTTTACTGAGTACCATCATTTGGAGTCTTACTGTTGCTAATGATGAATAATTAAGTATTAATTTTGTGCTGAATGCTATTTTTAAATTAATTTTTACTGTAAAATGTTTAGATTATATTTTAATCTTTTTCTTTTTGTGGTTTCAGTATCAGGAACAAAAGATGTTTGGGGATGAAAGTTGGATAATAGATTTCACTCATATCAAAGTTTATAAATGAATCAGAATTTTGTTTCCAAGGCCCTTACAATTCGTATTCCCAAATGTGGACCTGAAATTGGTTAAGATTAGAGTAGTCAGTCAGGATCTACTAACCTTGGTTCACACTATTTGGTCCCAATAGTCTAGTACTCATGGTTCTTAGGCCAAACTCACGTGAGTACCTCCAAGATTTAGAGAAAAAGGAAGTTCAGCCAGGTGTATATTTAATCCACCTGCTGAGAAATGCTGACTGGTGGTAAAGATGAGTGAAAGATAGCATTTATGTCACACCTATAACTTCTGCAAGGATATATTGAAGGTTACAGACCTTGTTCTCTCTCTCTTTTTTATAGTAACACTAAAAAAATGTTGGAGAAATGGGCAAAAGTAAAACCTCCCTATGGAGGATGATGAAAATTGTCAGATTAGATGGGCTCTTTGGGAATCATTACTTCTTATAATGCTCTGTGTATATCCAGATGAGCACAAGAAATCACATGTCAAGGTCACCCTGCTCAGCAGAAAATTTCCTTAACGCCACATAATAATGAGTGAAAACGGTTGCAAATATGGTGGTGGCTGGTGGTCAAAGCTGGTGGCTTTGACCACCAGCAACTCATTAGGACTATCTGCACTCGAGCTCCACTTTTTCTGTGAGCCATGGAGCCTCTGTTCAAAGACCCTAGTGTTTTTGACAGTGATGGTTGATGCTTTTCTGCCAAAATTCTGTCAGCTTCAGTATCCAGCCAGACTCAGGCTTGTTGGTCGCACCCAGGTTAGAGCCCACCTTGCCCTCTGTGTTCCCCCTGAAGGCAGGCCAGCCTTCCCCTTAGGATCAGGGAAACCTGTTGTCCTCAGAAAACCAACAGTGAGGGCTCTGTCATTTTAGTTGGAAATTCTAACTGTCTTGATGTTTGGAATGATTGTGTCCCCCACTTATGGTTTGGCAAGATAATCAGGCTCTCAGCTGGGTCAGAAGAAAAATACTGCCCCAAATTCCTATGCAGAGCAGTGAGTGATTGGAATGTCCCCAGGAGATCAGCCCCGCAAATTCTTACCAAGGAAAGCCATTAGTCAGCGTTTCCGTTTTACTCACTATTCTTGTGGGGAAGGAAAGGAATTTATTGGGTGATTACACCAGGTGTTTTATGTATGCGATCTCACCTATAGCACAGCCTCAGGAGGTGAGTGTTATAGTTCCCTTGGAGAATGAAGAAACTGAGGCTCAGTGAAGTTGTCACTTGCTCAGGAACTTACAAATACTGGAACTGAAATTCTAGCTACCTCTGACCTTAAAGCCTCCTTCTCTCTTAGGAGGTTCTTTCTGAAAAAATGCAAAAATTGCAGATTATCCCTCTGGCTTCTTCAGGACTGACTGGTGCCCCTCCAGAGCTGTCTCACCACCCAGCTGGGAAGGAAACCTTTAGGTAACAGTTGGAAAGTGATGGGTCCCGTTACGAGAGCTATTGAAGGAAGGTTGGTTGATCACATGTTTACAGTGTTGGAGGAGGGATGCATGCCAGTAGTGGTTTATGTATCACTGATGGGAAATTTAAAAAACTTTAATAGTTGTATATTTGAATGCATATTAGAAGAAAATTGACTAGCATATATCAGCATGTATATCAGCATGTGATTTCACATATTTTACTGTTTAGACACAGCTAAGTAAAAATAAATAAGCTATTTCGCAGAAGCACATGAAGTACATAGTAGTGGCCCACAGATATTCCAAAAATTGTGTGGGTAGCACGTGACTGACTGATGTTTGGGGATCACAATGTGGACTTGCTGGATTTAAGGGTGCAGAAGCTTAGCCCAGGCTGGGAGGATCAAGTGCCTGTGCTGTCAGGCAGGCACAGGTGGCAGCAGGGGCAGGGAGGTTGGGGATCTAGTTGTGACACGAATGGGCAGTGGAGGCAAAGCCTAGACTGCAGGTGGCCTTGCTTCCTCCTCAGGAGAAGAGACATGTAGGAGTGAATGGTCTCTAAACAGAGACCCTGGTCTGATCTGCCTGGCTTTAGGACTTGTCGGCTATGGAAGGTGGCCTCATTCTTTCTGTCTTTGTCTCTTGGTTAAGAGCTCAGGCTACGAGTCATGTGGGGCTCGGAGTTACTTATTTACTAGTTGTGTGACTTAGACAAGTTACTTACTTGCTCTCAGCTTCAGTTTCCTCATCTGCAAAATGGGAATAATAATAGCACCTCCTCATAAGGTTGTTGTGGGGATTAAATGGGATATTACAGGCAAAGCACAGTGGTGGGTTCAATAAATGTTAGTTGTTCTTGTTATTATTCTCTGATAATACTTATGTGGGATTAAGCCCTTTCACTACACAGTGACTTGGGCTTAGTGTAGCCAGATATTTTATTTTAATTGACAATACTATAACATTATTTGAGTTTAATCATAGGTTAATTTGGATCCAAGTCCTTGCTTATAATTCTCAAATATTGAGGGAAATTATTATGATTACAATATAGTCAAATCTCCCATTCTCTCAATCCTCCTGTCCCCTTCTCTGGGTCACCTGCTGACTCAGGAGTGGATGGGGCTTCTCTTGCTTTGGGCCATGGCTCATCCCTTAGAGGAAACAGGCAGCCGGGCTGATGGCTCCCCCTGCACCCCACATGCAAATTGGCCTGCAGGTCCCTTCTTGTTGCGTTCTGAGTCTCTAGGGAGCACTGAAGGTTATTCATAGTGTCGGCTTTGGCCATGGTGCCTGAGGACACAGACATATTTTTAGTAACTCCTCTCTAGGGTCTGGCTGAAAAGGTCATGCCTATTTTTTATGACTAATGTCAACTTCTGAATAAACAGGGTGAAGAACTCATTTCTGTTAATAGGGCCCAAGCAATGTCAGGATCTGGGCCTCCCCCCTACCCACTTTGGAACATCATTTTGCTAATGACTCATAAGGAAAGTACTTTGTAAACCCCAAAGCAGTTTATAGGTGTTCTTATGCAGGAGAGGAGAATGAGGGACTGGGTCAAAGGCCGCCCTGGAGATGAGAGGTTAGGTGAATTCAGGCGACTTCAGGGGGCTGGACTAGGACCAGTGAGAGGTAGATATAGGGAGAGGTTTTGGGTTTCATGTTTCTTGCTCATCAGAGCTGAGCAGAAATGGAATGTCATATTGCTGAACAATGAGCACCTCCCCCTTGAATGTATTGAAGCAAAGACTGGAAGGATCTCCCACAATGTTGGTTCCTGGGGTCCTGTGGAGGCAGGAGACTGGATGACATGGGCTTGGAGGCCCGTCCATTGCTGTGATCCATTGATTCTGGGGGTGGAAGTGGGGGCTGCATTTCAGGTTTGGGCACTGAACAAGGTAGACACCAAAAAAATAAGGTGGAGTAGCCCTGAAGATAAATCTATGGCCACATTTTCCTGGGGATGGGTTTGTGTTTCCATTTCCCCCCATATTTTTCTTAATAATAACCAGGGAATTTCATCTGTCTACAATAATGGGTTAAACTAAAACTAAATAGGACTAAAATACATTTTTTATCTCTCTCCTCCTCCAAATTTCAATAATAGTCATCCTTAGATTTATCTCATTGGATCTTGACCTGTCAGATTCCTTTTAACACACTAAACTACTGAGGTGGAGTGGTTAGGTGACTTGCCTAAATTGTGCAGGGTGAATGGCAGAGCCCAGACTTAAACCTTCTGGCTCCTGGTCTAGTGCTTTTTAGTGAGTTGGACAGCATCCTGCTGTGGGGCATCGGGAAAGCCCGTGAAAACCACGGTACTGAGACGAGCACGAAGTCACATGTGAGACCAGAAGGCCACCTCCTTTATTTAGGCGGAAGTCCTTTCTCTCTGGTAAACGGGTTGTACGTAGTAGGTACTCAGCACATCTGTTGACTTGAACAAAGCCATACTGTCGGTGCCTGGTGCCTAGTTAGTGGTCCATAACTAGCTATTAAATGAAAGCAGCACAGCTCTCAAGGGCTTCAACGGAACTGTCCACAAAAGCTCAGGGTGCATGAAAAGGCCCACATCTCTTTCTCATTACATTTTCTACTACTGAGTTCATAAGTAGGTGCAACCCTTAGATGGTGGCAAGGCCACCTACATTCTCTGATGCCTCCTGACTTAAACCTCCTTGCTGGGCTTGAACTAAGATGAATCTCTCTGAGGTTGCTTCCTACAAACCAGGGCATACAGACCAGCAACAGCCTGCTGAGCATCCAGGTTGACTCATTAGGTGACAAGCAGCCCCTCCTCCTGCCACGGCCCTGCAGCAGCCCTGATGCGGGAGCCATCCAGGCTCCTGACTGCAGCTTAGCTGTGATCAGCAGAGCTCCCAGGTCTGGAGTGGCTGGACTCCAAACCCAGCTCCTTGGCAGCTCCTAATTGGGCTGCACCTGCCAAGAGGTAATAGAGAAAGACTTATTAATATTTTTGAAGTGCAACTTTGTACTTTTTGATAAGTAGTAAATAGCATATTGGAGCTTTCTTATTTTGCAGCCCAGCCTACAGGAGGCACATGAAAGGTATTTATGGCTTTCATAACTGTGATCTCACTCCTTCCTAATTGCCAAGTGGTCCTCCTCTGTTTCTGCCCATGAATCATCCAGGACTTATAGTCATTGTGACTGGCTATGAGAGGGGCTTTAATCATCCTGAAGATTCCAGGGTAGCTTGAGAGACAAATAATATGATGTAAAAGATAGCTGCTTTCTTCCATTGTGGTTTGGGGACTTGGTTAAAGAAATGTTAGTAGATGGGACAATATTTAGGTTTTTGTTCTGTGCCAGTAGTGCTAAGAAAGAATTACTGGCTTCAAGAGTGAGCAGTTCTCACTGGGCATGGTGGCGCATGCCTCTAGTCCCAGCTACTCAGGAGGCTGAGGCAGGTGCATTGCTTGAGCCCAGGAGTTCGAGGTTGCAGTGAGCTATGAGGCCACTGAACTCCAGCTTGGGCAACAGAATGAGGCCCTGTCTCAAACAAAACAAAACAAAACAACAACAACAACAACAACAACAACAACAACAAAACAAACCAAAAACCAAAAAACAGTGAGCAATTCTAAGAGGAGAGTGAGACCACAGATAGGAGCTCCACCAAGCCCTTGAAGATGCAGAGACATTTATCCAATCCAGAGGAGTGGAGAGGGAAGATGCCAAGTATGGAGTAGTGGTTAAGAGCCCTGGTTTTGCAATTAGACTAATTCAGTTCAAATGATACCTCTGTTACTCATTAGGTGGGTGACATCAGGGAAATCACATAACTTTTGAGCTTCAATTTCCACATTTGTTTCATAGGGATGGTGGTATGTACCCCACTGGGTTGTAGTGCCTACTAAGTGGACAAATGCCAGCAACATTATGTTTAATTCTGATGTTAACTAGGTGTGCAAGCTTAAACAAGTCACTTAACTTCTCTGGGCCTCATCTGAAAGACACTCAAGTAGATAATTCTTTTTTTTTTTTTTTTTTTTTTGGAGGCAGAGTTTCACTCCATTGCCCTGAATAGAGTGCTGTGGCATCAGCCTAGCTCACAGCAACCTCAAACTCCTGGACCCAAGCAATCCTTCTGCCTCAGCCTCCCAAGTAGCTGGGACTACAGGCATGTGCCACCATGCCTGGCTAATTTTTTTTTTCTATATATTTTTTAGCTGTCCAAATCATTTCTTTCTATTTTTAGTAGAGGCGGGGTCTCGCTCTTGCTCAGACTGGTCTCGAACTCCTGAGCTCAAACAATCTGCCCGCCTCGGCCTCCCAGAGTGCTAGGATTACAGGCGTGAGCCACCGCGCCCAGCCATCAAGTAGATAATTCTTTATGTAAGTTGGGGTCTAGTCAGGAGACAAAAACCAGGCCAGTTATTTTAAGAGGGAAATTACCATAAGCCATTCTTAACTAGGTATTAGAGAACTGGAAAGACAATCAGGGAGCACAAAGGAACGACAGAGGTAGCAACTGCAGGAAGCAGCTACCACCCTTAGGGCTGGGGGACAGAGGGAGGAAGCTGAGGCTGTTAGAAGCCTGGAGAAGGGGGCCCATCTCTTAGCATCGGTGGGTACTGGTGTCTCTGGGGAGGGCGAGGGAGGGTGGTACAAAGTGGATGGTGCTGAGAAAACTGCAAACAGATCACTGGCATAGAGGTTCTGGAAAAGAAATGTTGCTGGGGCCATGCTGACCTAAATGGGAAGTGGGCAGAAGTATCAGATGGCTTCTCCCCGCAATTGAAAGTGCTTAAGGGATCAGCTGGCGAAGAAGAAATGGGCTGTGCAGGGTCCCATCCCCAGCATCAGAAAGCAGAGTGCACAAGGGTGGGCTCTGACCTGAGAGACAGCGGCTTAATGACTGATATAATCTCTATAGTTCCTTTCAGTTAGTCTATGAGTCAGGTTCTGAATCTCATGCAGAGAACAGCCGGACTCTGCACGTGGGCTCTTGGAGAGGCAGCATGGTATGGTAGAATGAGTTTGAGCTTTGGAGTTAGACAGATCTGGGTTGGAATCCTATCTCTGACCCTTACCAGCTGTGAGATGTTGGGCAAGTTACTCTGAATTTCTCTGAGCCTTATTTCCTCCTCTGTAAAATGATAGTACAGTCCCGATACCTATCTCACAGGGTCATTGTGCTAGTTTAACAAGAAGACACATAGGAAGTGCCAGGCAGGGGTGTCTGGCACACACATGGTAGCCATTCTTATTATCAGGGATTCTTGTTCAGTGAGTGTCTGCTGATCGGCTTCTTCTCCTTGTTGGCTGCGTGAATGGATGGCGCTGTTTTGTTTCTTCCACTCAGATGTGGCTTGGTGGACTATGCAGAGAGCCTGGGCAGCAGGTCAGCAGTGGCCAAGGAGCCCCGTGCCCACTGGGGCACCAGGGGCACATTTGTGTGGCTGCTCTTGGTTCTTCTGGAAAGTTGTGCTTCACCCAGACTGGGATGCAGTAGGCTGGTTCCTGAGTGTGTGTTCCCAACATCATGCTAAGCCTGAGCTGCTGTGAGTGGGCTCCCTTGGATGCTATTCAAGCCAGAGGCAAGAACATGATTTCTTAGGCAGAAACCCTATAAACTAGAGAATCATCTAGAATCTTTTCCGTCTACTCAGCATAGTTCATATCCTCTTTACTTTTTCTGGGTGAGCTCTTAGACTAGAAATAATACAGAAATACAGATT
Source organism: Varecia variegata (assembly GCA_028533085.1). Lineage (NCBI taxonomy): Eukaryota > Metazoa > Chordata > Mammalia > Primates > Lemuridae > Varecia > Varecia variegata. Next base: position 97,463,836 of record CM052443.1, on the reverse strand, counting down.
TCATATTATTGGTGGCATTAATAACTGGCATTTATTAAGTACCTATTTGTGCAAACTATTATGCAAGGCCCTTTGTGTGCATTATCTTTTACCCTTGAATCCTGCAAGGGAAGTTTTAGTTTCCTAAGATTATATTCTAGGAAACTGAGGCACAGAGCTGTTAAGCTTGCCCAGGGCTTTCAAATAGTATCAGGTGTAGCCAGGATAAGAACCCAAGTCTGTTGGATTCTAAGTCATTCCTTTATTATTATTATTATTTTTTTTTTGAGACAGAGTCTCTGTTGCCCGGGCTAGAGTGCCGTGGCGTCAGCCTAGCTCACTGCAACCTCAAACTCCTGGGCTCAAGTGATCCTCCTGCCTCAGCCTCCCGTGTAGCTGGGACTACAGGCATGCGCCACCGTGCCTGGCTAATTTTTCCATATATATTTTTAGCTGTCCATATAATTTCTTTCTATTTTTAGGAGAGACGGGGGTCTCGCTCTTTCTCAGGCTGGTCTCGAACTCCTGAGTTCAAACAATCCGCCCACCTCGGCCTCCCAGAGTGCTAGGATTACAGGTGTGAGCCACCGTGCCCCTCCTGAGTTGTATTTTCTTAGAGAAAACAGCATGGACTTTGGAACAGGCAGATGTGGGTTGAATCTCAACTCCTCACTCACTAACGGATATCTCTGGGTCAGTTACGTCTTTGTTCTGTTCAGGGGAGGTAACAATAGCGCCTGTCTTCTTTGGGTTCTCACAAGGATTAAGTCACTGTCTGAGAGGAAGCGTGGAAAGCACGGAGCCATGCCCTGTGCAGCTCCCTTCTCCTTCCTTGCCTTCCTTTCTTTGTACTCCTCCAGCCCAGTCGGCTCCAGCTCTCTGTCCAGTTTACTCAGCTACGTTACGTTGAAAGCTTACTCTGTACTTGCTCCTAGGAGGTGCTGCAAATTCAAACAAGAAAAAGACGTAGCTCCTGCCTGCAGGTTGTTCACGTGTCCAGAGACATGGACTCTTAAGCAAACAAGTCCAAAAGAAGGAGATGAGAAAGGTTTACTGCAATTTTGTGGGAGCTCCAAGAAGGCGGCTCCTGGAAAAACAATTGAGGAAAGGTTATCAGAACTATGCAGTGCGGTAGGTATCCCCATCTCTGCCTCCTCACTTCTTACTCCTCTCAGATGCCTGAAACTAACAACCCACAGACAAGGTTTTCAGCAAGAGCGGCTACAGCGCCTTTACCTGTAGCTATTCCGACTTCCTGAGCCTCCCGCAAAAATGAGTGTCTTCCACATTGTTGACCAAATTCTTGTGCCCATCAAGCCACCTTGTCCTGGAAGGACACTACTTCAGCTTTATCCATGGATGAGAGGGGGAACACAGCTTTGATCTCACACACATAAGAGTCTAAATTTCTTATTAGTGATGTTAGGTCTGCGGCCATAAAGAAGAACAAGAAGACATTCACTCTCTCCAAGGTGATCCCTTGGAAAGTGAAGCACGTAAGGTAGGCAGAAAACATGGGGCTGGTGGCCTTGAGGAATGACCCCTGTGGGAAGCTTGATCCACACAATGATTGTCTATTGTTAACAGGCGGCTCCTTCACTCTACCAAATGGATTAGGAGCCTCAGTCTTGGGGAGTGAATCATTGTTTGTGAACCTCTGGTTCTTGGGTAATTGTTTCTCCATCACTGTGGTGTGTAGGGCTGTAGATTTGCAGAGCTACAGTCTTTCTGTGGAGATGCCACTTCCATTGTTAGACAGTTCTAAGTCTGCAAATCTTCCTTATCCTGAATGCTAGTAGGTCTTCCCATAACTTCTACCCATTGGCCCTTAAGCTGAGTCTGATCAGCTGCCTTTTTCACCCACTGGGTGCTTTCTATGCATCATTTCTACTCCTCACCTCAGCTACTTACCTCATTGGATGGGTAGGCATTATGACTCCCAACTTGCAGAGGAAAAAACTAGGATTCAGAGAGGTTCAATAACTTGCCCAAGGTCATGGAGCCAGTAAGTGGCTAATCCAGAACTTAAGCACCTCTCTCACTGACTCAAAGCCTATCCTTTTACCACTACCCCGTGCTATTTCTTAAAACTCTTTTTTTTGTAGTAAATGTACCTGACACAAAATTTACCATTTTAACTATTTTTAAATCTACAGTTCTGTGGCATTAAGTACGTTCACATTGTTGTGCAACCATCAGCTATCTATTTTTTAAGCATTTAAAGACAGCAGGGCCATCCAAGTCTTTTGGTAGTGGGCCACAAGATCATTAATTAAGATCATTAATTTATGTGTGTGTGGGCCAGTGAATTTATAATTGGTAACAGTAGCTTTGTGAGCATTTATTTGGATATGACTCAAATGCACATCTGAATTTAGGAGATTTATTTATATGTGTCGTCTTCTGTCAGAATGTCATAGTCTCCCAACTTCAGGAAATTAAACAAGAACATCTCACTGTTATGTGGTTAATGGCATCCAGCTTTAATTACAGTTGCTAATTGATCTCAGCCTTCCAGCTTGACATCTGGTGAAGCAGGCACACCTTGGTAGTGGCAGGCAGGTAAATACACCAGAGAGCTCATGTGGGTTACCTAATTAGATAAATTAGTGGTTGCTAAAGACCTCAGGTGGTCCACCTTGGGGGTAGCAGGTGTGCTGGATTACCAGGAAGGGTGAGTGTCAGGATTTCCTGAAGTTTTCTCTTCAACAGGTTGAACATTCTTGTTTTTCCTCATAAAACATAGGTTCCAAATCCCTTTATTGAGCTCACTGCTCTCCAGCCTGTGGACTGACACTTCTTTTCAAGCATGGGGTCTGGAATGAAACCCAGCACTCCTGCCATGACCCTACCTGCACAGAGCAGAGCACATCTCCCTAGCTGTGGACAGCACAGCTCCACCCATGCTGCCCCTCTGGCAGTGCCTTCACGTCGCTGGCTCATAGTAAGCAGACAGCTGGTGCAACTCCAAATCTGCATACGTATTATTGTGACACCACCCTCCATACTAATGTCCTTGTGAATTGGCCTTTTTGACTCAAGGGTAAGACTATATCTATATCTGTCAAGCATGGAAAATACGTGCAGTGCTGGTGCCCATGGACCTTCCTATTATTAGCGTCTTTTCTTCTGAGTCCACATCTGACCTCAGAATCCTTCCCAACAGAACGCTTCAGTTAGTCCTTACCAATCATCTCTCATGGTTGGTAATACAAATACAAACCTAATAGCCTTCCTTGCTTCTCATTGATTTCTATTATATTTTATTTTATATTTAATTCATCATGGCAAAGGATAAATAGAGGTACATACATTAAGGACAAGAAGACTAGGGTGATGGCCAAAGTGTTAGAGCTTGATAGAATTAATATCACAAATATTTGGAGAACTAGAGAGTTGATTGCAGCAAAAGTACAATGACTTTTGTTATTTAGAAAAAGCCATCATTTTCTTATAGTCTCATTTTGTGAACAGATTATGCCCCACAGTTAATTATTAGCAGAAATCATGCTTGCTCCTCCCCTCAGTTCAGCTGGTTTCCACTCCCACCACTCTCCCCTACCCCTTCAGCTTGGCTTTCGAGTTAGGAGAGGGAGGAGAGAAGGGGAAAGGCATATTGCTCTTTTCTTTCCCTCTGATTCCAAAAGACTGGTGTGGCAATATGTCAGTCTTCAATTCCCTCTTCTCTAAGTAAAAAAGGGAAGGGAATGGAAGGGGGAGATGCTGGGCCGTCCGCAGTTTATCTCAGTTAGGAGGGAATAGGTTGGGTTGAAGTTTGGAGTTTTGCAAAGTATCCTTGATGTTGAGACTAGTCTTTCAGGTAGCAAAGGAGCCTGCGGTCTCTTGCAGCCACATACTATTTCTTCATCTTTGCAAAGCGCTCTGTGGCTTGCCAGGCTCAGCAAAGCGAAGGGTCTTTGACTTGATGAGTATGTAGAAAGCATATTATAGATTATTATAAAGCTGGACACAGAAAACTGTTCTTTTAATATGCCATACTTCAGGTACTTCAAATATCTCATCCTTCAGGTGGGAGAGGTTTCCTCATGTGTCCTTGACTTGGTGTCATTCCAATGTTGATAGAGAGTATTTTCAGAGCCTGGGTTCCAAGAATGCTCAGTTGTTAGATGTTCAGGTTGCTATTCACCTCTCCTTCCCTCTCTGATTCTGACCCACGGGGAGCACACGTTAAGGAATAACAAGCCGGAGAGGAAAGTGCCACTTTTTTCCTGGATAGATAAGCTCCTGATGCTCAAAGCAAAGTCTGATAAAAGCTGGGTTGGAGAACCAGATTCTAGCCTGAAAGCGAAGTGCTTCCGCCACCAAGCCCAAATCGAAGTCATTAGACTCACGTGCTTAGCCACGGGAGCAAGTGAGCAAACTGTCCTGCAGAGCAGACACAAAGTCACTTATCTAACCACCCTCCCACCAGGACTGTGGGCCTGCCTCCCCCACCCAGTCATAGGCAGGACAAGAAGAAGAATGGCAGCCCCACCCCACTGAGGGAGACTGCCCAGGGGTGCCACCACATAGGAGCAATAATGGAGGGGGTTGGTCTTTACCAAGGGGTGCTGCCCACCAGCAATGGGGGCACAGTGTGTGTGAGCTGTCACCATCAGATGACCCCCTTCCTCTGGGGAAAGTGAGTTAGGGGTAGGAGAATCTAGAGCATTCCATCCAGTACTTCTGAGAGCAGGGAGAGGGCCAGAAAGCCCTTTATGTAGAGGTTGGGACTATACTACCAGCATGTACGTCCCTCCCCTCCCCAGCATCGGCTTCGAAAAGTAACGCTATCATGCTATCCCTTGGAGGATGTCTCATCTGTGACCTAATCCAGGGAACTGACCATTGGGGAAACAAGCCTTAAGCTGCAAAGATGGTGGAATTTTGACTGGAGAAAAATGTCATGCCTGGAAAACTCCCCATGGATAATCAGCCAGTCAAGCCCTGGGTTATGCGAAGCAGCACCTGTGCCCGTGCTGACGTTGCAGATGCAGTGATGAGCCACGCAGAACGCCAGCTGCACGCCGGGACCTGGGGAGCCTGCTCCCTCCCCGCAGTGGGGTGGGAGAAGCCAACTTAAAGGAAAACAAACACAGGAGAGGCTGCTGTGGAGAGACTGAAAAGTCTGTGACTACTGGACGTGTGAAAATTGTGTTTCTGAAGCAACATTTGTGAGGAAAACAAAACTTTTCCCAATGTGAGAACTTTTGTTTTTGTACTTTATATCGGAATGCAGTCTGGCAATGTTAAAAAACCATGGATGAATGTTGGAATTAGTCAAAGTCAGGTTTAGGGTCAGGCTCTATGACCTATGGGGGACTTTGGCCACATTACTTCTTCCGGCCTTGGTTTCCTCATTTACAGTGGGGACAATCATAGCCACTAGTCAGGGCTGGCTGTAATCTCCAAATTACAGATATTGGAAGTAAAGTGCCTGGCCCAGAACGAATTGTGATGACGATGATGTTTTTTCTAAATGCTTTACTCTGCATCACAGTGAGTGGATTTGCAAGTTTTATTTGTGCACAACACTAAATCCAGGGAGATATTGTTTCTTTATGTGGTCAGAAAAACTAGGTCAAATTTTAAAGTGGGAATTAGGAGATCATGTCCCAGATAAATCCTTTCTGATCTGTATTGGTTTTCTCAGAGAATTAGATCTCTCAAACATTTGCAGATTCATTGGAGGTTGCCTTGAAGTGCCAGATGTGGTTATTGTGACAGAATACTGCCCAAAGGGAAGCTTGCTGGATGTTCTGCACAATGATGACCTTCCTCTCAAGTGGAGTTTCTGGCATTTGAGTGGTAGGAGACACGACCAGTGAAATTCTACAACCAAGCCCTTCTTCGATCAATGTTCCTAAGGACCTAATGCCGTGTGAATGCATTATCTTGGAATGTATTATCTCTGAAGTGAATGCAATATCTTGTGTTATATTTTACGGCATGGAAGGGTAGGTCATTATATTTAGACAGGGAGGAGTGGAGGAAACAGGATTTTGAGTGAGGTTTCCCCTGCTGGTGCCCGGGGAGACCTGGGTAGGGATGCTGGCAGAAAGTCCTGTTTGGCATCAAAATGGTATAGCTACAGGCAACAGCAAATAGTCCTGCCAAGCAGTAGGCACTGACCAGGTCTAAGTAATTAGCTAATAAACACTGTGCTGGACACTGGAGGTAATAAAAGTAAATAGGGAATATTCCCTTCCTTCAAGAATGTCTTGGTCTGTTGGGGAAGACAGATAAGCAGAGAGACAGGACAGTGATAGAAGTCCCGGGGTGTGTCAGGTGCACGGAGTAGCATGTAGCCCAGAATGGGGATGGGGAATGGGCTGTGGTGAGCTGAGAGAGAGGAGTTTCCTCTTGTTTGTCTTTTTGGTAATAGCCATTCTAACTAGGGTGACATGATAGCTCATTGTGTTTTGTTTTTTTTTTTTTATCGTGGTTTTGATTTGCATTTCCCTTCCTTCTCTCAGATATGATCAGGTACAGGGACTCTGTTACCTAAACTGAGGTGCAAGGTGGGGACTAGTCCAGGAGGTCAAGCTAGACTTTGTGTGGGCACAAAATTGGGCATGGCCCAGAAGCTGGGTAATCCTCACTGAGTCCCACAGCGTGGGGCTGGAGGTCTCGATCCCTTCTGCCTTGGATAAAGGTTGGCACTAGAGTCTTCTACATGGGCGCTTAGGTGGTAGCTGTGGGGAGGGAAGGTAGACAGACTTGGATTCTGTTGGCTACCCTCTGGGCAACACTTACCTTTTGGAAACACTTTCAGGTTCAGTAAGCAAATGAGATGGAGCCTCGTAATACTTTGAGAAAATTGGACTCAAGGAGTTTCCTCAAAACACATGTGCATGATACTATGCTACCTTTCTCCTCTTTCTCCCCACTTTTCTTCTTTCTTTTTCTTAATCTCCTCCTCCATCTCCTTCTTTTTCTTTTCTCTGTTCATATTTGTTGTTGGTGCATCATTGAGAAGTCAGTAGTTAATGCTGTATAAATTTCTCCTTAGAAGAGATGTGGGGAGCTTTGTTTTTGTTGCAAAAGCTCATTATTTTTGTTCTAGAAGTGACTAAAGTATGGACTTTCTAAGGACATTTGAGGCCTGAATCCTGCTCTCAGCTCACATGGAGTCTTTCTGTATGCCCCATGTTTTCCTTTGCCTTGGACATTGTACAGGGAATGGCCTGTCTTCATCAGCACAAGATATACCACAGGAGGCTAAAGTCTACTAACTGTGTGATTCATGATCACTGGGTTTGTAAAATTTCAGGTGAAGGGAAGAGCATCATAATGGTATACATGTTTTCCTAGCTACAGGGTGTGTTTCATGTAAGAATCACTTTTTAGACAAAGTCTGTTAGGTTTTCACCATAGCTATCATTTATGGAACCATTCCTATATGCCAATGTTCGAGTGGGGTGGGGGTGTCAGCAAATTATAGCCTGCAGCCTGGTTTTGTCTTCTGCAACCTGTTTTTATAAATAAAATTTTACTGGAACATAGCTATACTCATTTGTTTATATATTGTCTGTGGCTTCATTTGTGCTACAATGGCAGGTTTGCGTAGTTGCTACAGAAACTGTTAGGCCCACAGAGCCTAAAATGTTTCCTATCAGGACTTTAGAGAAAAAGTTTGCAGAGCCCTGCTATGTGTTAAGTGCTATACAGGGCTTCCATATATGGCTGCTTAGGCTGTGCACTGTGTAAATACCAGTGGGAGTAGTGCTCACCGGGGTTGTGCAGTGGTAGTCCTGTCACTGAACATGCACATTTGTCAGGCAGAGACTGAAGTTATTTCCATATGAAATGATAGGGTGCTTGGGATTTACTTTAAAATATTTCAGCAAAACAAAGCAAAGCAACTGAGTCAGGGATACAGGTGAAACACAAAGTGGCAGGATGTTAGTGATTGTTGAATCTGGGTGATGGCTATATAGGGTTTATTATATGATCCCTTTATTTTTACATATATGTGAAATCTTTTATAATAAAAAAGGTAAAACAAAACAAAAAAAAAGACATGGATCAGTGATGGATGAAGACTAAGTCCAAGATGAGATTGGTGGGGAGAAACCTTGAGGTTGGTGGAGGACAGCACCCAGGGGAAGAAGGAGGCATAGCAGATGGTGAGGACTGCAGGGAGTAGGATGAGTCTGGATTGTTGACCCTTTTAGCTCATTCTGCTAATGTGTGAAGATTTAACCTAGTATGTTTCTTTGACCCCAGACCACATATTCTTCAAAGGCTTACTTGGCTAATGGGGTCTGTTCAGGGTTAACAAAATGGAGAAAATCTCTGAATTATAAAGTTGGTGATAATTCCCAGTGATTTTTGGGGTGGCTCTGAAGTGTAATGTGCACCTGGACCCCAGAACTCAAATGCTCCATCTTTGTTTACACTTCTCCCTCTTCAGCCCAGTTATGGGGAACATACAATCTGGTAAAGAGTACGATCAGGATTGCCACAGTAATATTCTTAAATACAGTCATGCAGGTAATCTGGAGTTCGTGAATTAGTGCTCAGATTTGGGCAATTCTCTTTGAATGAAAATGCACTAGTTTTTTTCCCATTGTCTTCTCCCTTCCCTCACATCTTACTTTTAGGTAAGAGTTTAGTTAGGCACATCAGTTTTTTATTTAGTTCAATCTCAGGTGGTTATTATTTTACTTTCTCTACTACTGTCATTTCCATTCTTCACGGACTTCACATGGACTAAAATCACAATGACATTTAGGTCAAGTATGATGGTAACGCTTGTGATGCTTTCCAGTTTTATGAGGTTGTACATCCTCTTTGAAAATGGATTTCTTTTCTTTAATGGTAAACTTTGGTTTGCGATTGTACAGAATAGGAGATTCCAATGAGTGTTGTGGTTCATACCAACAGTGCCTAAAACAGATGTATCTGGCCCCAGAGGTTCACTTCATGCTGAATTATGAACGTGCTGCTCCAGGACATGTGTCCAGGTAGCCCTTGGTCTTTTTACTCCCTCCCCTCTTACATTGTCCCTTCATTTTTAAAATTATACTTGATGAAGATTTATTATGAACAAGGCATAGTTCTGGGCACTAGAAATAAAAAAAAAAAATCAAATAAGACCGGTTCTCCCTTGAGGAGCAGACAGAATCAGAGGAGTAAGCCAGAGATGACAAGAGTGGTCGGTGCTAAGAGAGAGGTGAGCTCTGGGTGCTACAGATGACTAGGAGTAGCTAGGGGAATGGTGGAAATAACAGTAATGAAAATAGCTAACAATTATTGAGCATGTACTTGCTAGGCACTTTGCTAAATGTCCTACATGATGACCTCATTTAACCCATACAGCACATTTGCAAGGAATGTACTGTTTCCATCTCTGTCACACAGGAATCTGTGAGTTACACAGCTGATGAGTGGCAGAGCAGGGAATCAAAACCAGGTCAGAGCCATCCTATCCAATGTGCTGTGGGTGCTCAGAGCAGAAGGGACATCAAGGGCAAAGACTCAGAGGTATGGAACCATATAATGTCGATCAACTCTTTATGAACTCGTGCAAGATTGGTTAAACGTGAGGAAGGTAAGACTGTTATTCCCAATTCCAAGACCCTTCATCCAAATTAATTTGGGACAGCTTTAAATTTCCAACATGAAAAAAATGAACCTTGAAAAGTACCAGAAGGAAATACTCATATATGATCATATAACACAACAGTGAAAATTAACAGGCAAATGAGTCATTGGGAAAAATTATTTCTGACATTATCTCCTATGAGTATAACTAACAAAACAGTTCAGGTTGATACCCATAGACTAGTGGATATTAGCAATGTAAATGTCATATCCAATAGTTTCTAGTTTATACTTATGGACAAGTTTATGAACAATTAAATTTATTTTTAAATGTGACATATATACAAGTGAATCATATTTATTTGGAAGAAATCCTCACCTTTTTTCTGGATAATTATGACCTGGTTAGAATTCACAAACATGGGTATAGCCAAGTTCACCTGAGGCAGTGTCTCCACTGTCTCTGTGAGCAGTGGCTCTGCTTTCACAGAGGAAGGGCAAGATGTGTGAATTTTTAATTTGCTCTGCATGAGTGGTTTCACATCAAAATGATCGGTGCGTCTTTTTGCAGCTATGCCAGCATTTTGGTGGAGATTGCCACACCTAGTGACCCAGTCTTGGAAAGGCTCTAGGAAACATGTTTTCAAGTGAACCATCAAGGAGTCGAGTCTGTTTCTCAGTTGCTAGGCAGTGAACAGTGTGTCCTACCCTAGCCAAAGAAAGAATAAGATATAAGTCTGTATCTATATCTGTGTATAATAGATATATAGATACATAGATATAAATATATAATTCCTTATACAGTATGTTTGGAATAGCAAATGCCTTTGGTTTGAAAAAGTGCCCTATTGTAAAGTCTTCTGGGTATTACGGTGAGTTCCCCCATCTGGGGTTGGAGACCAGGACTAAAAATACTCTGGCTACATCTGGAACATGGGGCTCCTTTGGGATTTGTTCCATTTGACCACCTTCCAATCATAATGACTTAGGACATGCATTTCTTTCCCCAGGTGTGAGTCCTCAAATAAATTCTTCCTACTGTCAGGTTTTGTTTATTTAGTTTAAGAAATTTCCCTCCAGGTTTATAAATTCTAATAGGTCACAAAAATTATACACATTTTCAACATAGATCAAAACTGTCATAAAGGCATTGTCTATAAAAGAAATAGGAGGTGAGTGATAGTGGGGCCTGGTTCTTTGAAATTGTTTTCATTGCATTATTTAAAATGTAAAACAACTTATTGGTAGTGAAATATTGTAGATATTCACTACATTCTGCCAAAAAACAACCAAAGGACTTTTTACTCAGTGTACCTATGTTTCAGCATAAGGAAGGTCTGTGCCTGACATGGCAGGAGAAGGAACACTGTGTTACTTCATTGTTATTTCAGATCTGTTTCAATCTTAACGACTGGGTTGTCCAGAGAATTGAACAAAGCCAATATGTTCACAATGTCAGGTTCAAAAACAAAACGAAAAGAACATAGCCAAGTAATGTCCTCTTAAAAATGTTTAATAATTTTTCATTCAGAGAATTTACGGATTGTTAGGACAATGAAGTATTTCTGATATGGAACAAAGGAAGTGGAAACTGGTACTTAATAGGGGAAGCAAAGTGAGCTTGGACTAAAATGGGCATTTTTTTTTTTTTTTTTTTTTTTGAGACAGAGTCTCACTCTGTTGCCCGGGCTAGAGTGAGTGCCGTGGCGTCAGCCTAGCTCACAGCAACCTCAAACTCCTGGGCTTAAGCAATCCTACCGCCTCAGCCTCCCAAGTAGCTGGGACTACAGGCATGCTCCACCATGCTCGGCTAATTTTTTCTATATATATTTTTAGCTGTCCAGATAATTTCTTTCTATTTTTAGTAGAGACGGGGTCTCGCTCTTGCTCAGGCTGGTCTCAAACTCCTGACCTCGAGCGATCCTCCCGTCTCAGACTCCCAGAGTGCTAGGATTATAGGCGTGAGCCAACGCTTCCGGCCGGCATGTTTTGTTTTGAGAATTCTACTTAAATGTCTCTCCATCCTCAGAGAAACTGGTATTACTTGAAGACGTGAAAATTCCTGTGGTAGCCATACCTTGAAGTACAGTATTATATATAAGTAAATATCTTGATTCTAAATTAAATCTAGATTTAACATTATTTTATATCTTTGTTGTATTAAAATGTTTAAAAACACTAAAAATAAAACATGAAAGTTGAAAAAAAGTAAAACACTTGGGAATTGTGTATGTTAACCAATAGTTTCATTGTCATTTAACAGATATATTAAGAGATGTGGGAATTTCAATCAGAACAATAAAACGTTATTAACTGAAAACAAAACCAAGCAAAAAACTACCACCTTTCATGAGGATTTGATCATAGTAGTCACTGTGTGTCATAGCATCTGAAAGTGGACTCAGATAAGTGCAGATGAGTCAGGTTGTTTCTATATGGAGCAGTGACCATACCTGTAGCTAGTCCGTGTCAGGGACAAGGCTGACAGCACTCTGTCCCCTCGGGAGCAAGGTGAGTATGGGCGCGGGGAAAGGGTGTGGGTTGTGGGGGCATCAGGGAGTGAGGGGCAGGACCAGCCTTGTTAGAGGCCATCTGTCCCTGGAGCACAGGGAATGACTGGATGTCTAGGAGGAGCTCTTTGGTGGAGATTCTTAAGTGCCAGGTTGTGGAAGTCACACCTGATCAGAAAGAATCACTGTCAGCCGTTAAATGGTGGGAATGACGTGGCAGAAGAGGACAGAGACATGTATTGAGGGCAGAATTGACTTTTCTTTCCTTTGTGGTTAAGGCGCTTAGGAGAGGCTCCAGAGTGGCTCTCATAAAGGTGCCACAGTGCAATTCTAAATGCTGTTTAACAGTCGAATTGATATGCTTGCTAATTTGACCCTTTTTATTTAATACTTGTCAGGAGGGGGAGGCCCAGGGGTTGAATCAACTATCTCAGCTTGCCCCTGTGGGGGCATCCAAAACTAGAACTATTAGCTGGAAGTCACCCTGTTGGTTATTTATTTGTGCTGTTTTATTTTCATATAAGACATCTGAGACCCTTAGAGATTGAGAGATCTATTTAAGATTCTAGCTCACTCTTTGGCTCCCATTTAGTTCTCTGGTGTAAGGATATAAATTCGGCCCTGGGCTCCCTGTGTCTCTCTCTAACACTGCTTCTGCGGTGATTTTGGGTGATCTCAATATCCCTGAGGATGATGGTCCAACATCAATTCTTTGACCCCGTCCTGCTCTTTGGCCTCCATCTCCTATTTTTCTATCAAATTCCCTTTAGTTTCTCAACTCCACCAATGTATGAGGCTGGATGTCCCCCCCACCCCCATTGACCTGACTGCCCCTTTCCTCCCTCCCTTGCCCCTTATCCTCACCTGGCTTATATTCCATGGTCCATCGCTGATGCAGACTCATTTGCCTACGCTCTCTTCTTCTGTCTTATCACCACCTGTCAAATCATATATGCTCAGTGCATTGCTGTCTATCTTCCTCTCTGGACTAGAAGCTCCTCAAGGGCAGAGACTTTGTCTCTTTGCTCCCTGCTGTAGCCCAGGTGCCTGCAACGTGGTTGGCACATGGTAGGTGCTTAGTAAATATTAGTTGAATGAATGAATAAATCAATCAGTGAAGGTGAAAGTAGCTTTCAGAAGGTTTAAATCATAGTTTTGCTCTAGAGTGGCTGGGTGCATGCTTCTGTTTTAATTATTTCTAATGTTAAGTTGTTTCTGTTTTTCTTCATCGCCTTCCTCCCCACCCACAGAAAGAAGGGCCTCATTCTAAGGAGCCAATTCTAAGGAATAAAATAAAAAAGGGTTATTACATCAGTGAGTTCAAGGGGGCAGAAACAGGTAGCATATCAGAATTAGGAATGGTCCCCTATCAGAGCATGCACCACATGTGATCTGAAAAAGCAAATTGGATTTTATTATCAAATTTTGTGTTTGTAAAATGAACAGAAATCACACATTGATTTTATAGTTCAAGCTACTGAAAGTAAAGCTCAAGAAACTTTTCTTGGCAGGCGGGGCTAAGGTTAAAAAAGACAAAAAGATCCAGGACTAGATGATTTCCAAATTGTTCAGCTCTACAATTATTATTTTATTTTATTTTTTTGAGACAAAGTCTCGCTCTGTTGCCCTAGCTAGAGTGCCGTGGCGTCATCGTAGCTCTCTGCAACCTCAAACTCCGGGGCTCAAGTGATCCTCCTGCCTCAGCCTCCCGAGTAGCTGAGACTACAGACATGTGCCACCACACCTGGCTAATTTTTCTATTTTTAGTAGAGATGGGATCTCACTCTTGCTCAGGCTTGCCTCAAATTCCTGAGTTCAAACAGTCCTTCCGCCTCAGCCTCCCAAAGTGCTAGGATTATAGGCATGGGCCACCTCACCCAAGCAGTTCTTACAATTCTATTCAGAATATCAGTAAATCAGTGCATGATGGTTATTTTTGATCACTGCTATTGATTAGAAGGCACAGGAAAAACAACAATCCATTCCAAAGACCTATGTTTAAGCAAGCAAAGAAGCTTTTATTAATATACAAGAAGAATCCCAACAACGCTTGTCTGGTGGACATGATGGTGTCTCTGGTAAGCTTGGATGATTTCCCAGCCCTCACTAACTGCACAGGAGTAGCTGATTGAGACTCACTCATTCAGGCGTGGATTTGCCAGAGCATTCCAAGCGAGGCTCAGTGGTGCACCCCCTCACGGGAAGCTGTCAGCTGGCTTGGTTATTGGATCTCATGGGGATGATAATCACAAGCCCAGGAGCACTCTATTGAAATTCCCCTGCCTTTTAGGAGCTTTCAAAGAATCAGAGATTAATACACAGGGATCAGAGTGTTCCTATGAAGCAATTTCTCTTTGTGATGAATGCTTAGATGGAGACGTACAGCAAACACCTGAAAGTACTTGTGGCAGAAAGGACCTATGACCTAATGCATGAAAAACAAAAAAACAACTGCCTGCTCTATAATAAGTAATGCCATACTGAAATACAATGTCAATAATAAAAGCTGATTTGGTTCGTTCATGCATTTCTATTTAACTTGTTTCTCTGAAATGTTCTTTCCTGAGAGCTAATTGCTGAAGCCATGGAACTTTTACATTTTTGTTTTAAAATTGTATGTTCTGCTTGCATGGATTTTTAAAGGTCAGTTCTCATTTGCACTAGAACTTCTGTAACTCGCAGTTCCTTTAGCAGAAGTCTCACTATGTGTCAGAGGTTGAAGGCAGAAAACAAATCCATACCTGTAATGCCAAAAAAAGAATTTAACGTCAGCACTGGATCTTGGGCAGTTGTGCTTCAGTCTTGCAAGGAAGTGCCCAGACTCTGGGGAGATGGGACTGGGAGAGCAGCTCTCCTTGGAGGCTGTGTGGGGGGTGCTCAGGCAGGTTGAGGATTCCAATCCCAGCGGTGGAGTGAAGCAGGTGTGACATAGACATGGGTCAGGGCTTGGGCTCTGGAGTGAGCCAGAACTGGGTGAGTGTCCAGTTCTACCTTTTTCTAGCTTCACGACCCTCAGGCAAATCACTTTATGAGCCTCAGTTTCTTTACACTATGAAATAGGGTTAAAAGCTATACCTCCTTCATAGGAGTGTCATTCATACTTAATGAGTTAATGCATGTAACACTCTTAGGAAATGCCTGTTACAAATGAAGAGTTCAATATATACCATTATTATTATTACTATTTTTATAAATGAATAGACTGGGATCTTTGTTTTAACCATCTGCCAAGCCAAGGAAGCAAATAGGCAGCAGGTGCCTGGCAGAGAGGGTGGCTCTCATAACCCCAGCCTTAGGTGCCTAGGCAAGGTCCACCAGCATTTCAACAGATTGTTCCCATCATCTGCAGGACCAAAGTTTTCTGTTCTCTGCCCTGGTTGATAATCCTGTTGGGTGGGCTAGGACTGCCCAGTACGTGCCAGGCAGGGGGCTCCCTGCAGAAAGCCCAGCTTCCCCTTGCACAGAACTTCCCACCCTGGCTGTACATTACCACGGGGGCTTTAATAATACACTAAACTCCTTTATCATAGAGCCTGTCCTTCAAAGCTGTCATTCCCCGTCTCAAGTGGGCTAAGTATTCCATTTCAATCATAACGGTAAGCCCCTCTAGAGGAGTTTTGGTAAATATAGTTTTCTGCATCTTGTTGCATTTGCATGGATATTTTGTCAACCAGAGGTGACTAATGACCCAGAGAGCTGCCCTGGATGACCAGGCCCCACACCAACTCAATTCTGATGATGCCACAGTTTCTTTCGATGGCTTTCCTCTGCTTGACTTCCCTTAAATGCTTTTTTTTTGCCTTTAAATATTGATATTTACTAGAATGTCATTGTTGGCTCTTTTTTCTGCTTATCTAAATTTGGTGTTCTAGATAGTTCATGTATAATTTTCAAGTGGTCCATGAATCCCTGAAATTAGACATGTATATATAATTATAATGGCTGTGTGATTATGATATGTATATAACAATGCGAGACTGAGTGTATATGTGCCCCTTCTAGGAGAGGGTCTATGCTTTCATCCATATGTTCCAAGGCAGCGCAAGGATGAAGAACCAAGCTAATCTAGCGGTTCATTTTCATGAGCCTGTGGGGTCCTTTCTTGTCCTGCTCCGCAGACGTGGAGAAGTTAATATCTTCCTTTTAGGGGGATGACCAACTTTCCAAATTAAAGGTATCCCCTTTGGGCATAAACATGTCAACACTTCCTGTGTGACCCTTTAAACCTTCTCCTGGCCACAGCAAGCCTGACTTTTATGTTTGACTAGCACACGTGTGATTAATTGTATACATTTCTCTTTATCTAACAGGATCATGTGATTCTGTGTGGGGTAACTGGATTTTGTTTATTTTTACATCCCCTGGTGCCTAGCCCGGTGCCTGGGACATGGTAGGTGCTCTGTAAATACTGGCTGGAAGCCTGACTGCATTTTGTATTCCTCAATTAACAATGAATGCAAGAAACAGCAATATAGCCAAACATGCTGTATTTGTAAGTATTTAGCATACGGTATTACTAGGGTAGATTATGAATATGTATATCAAAAATGGCTATTGAGACAGAAATTCCCAAGGGAAATATAAAAATATCACCCCATTTCTTTCACTGAAAAAATACAAAATCTGATTTTTCTGCTATTATTAGATTGCAATAAATATTCATTCTTTATCCCTCCAGGGGGGTCCCAAGCTTCCTGCAAGTGAAATGAGTGTTAAATGTGCCCAGTGAATCACTCTGATTCTTTTTACCCTGTAGACAGAATGGCAATCTTAGTTGATTTGCTTCTTCCAACAGCCTAAAGATTCAAATAACTTTAGATTTTTAATCCCCAAGACTAGAAGACATGGTAAAACCGTTCATGTACCACCTCCTGTTTAGGAAAAACCTCCCTGTGAAGCAGGGAATAGCCACCTCTTGGGAACAAAATGCCCCACAAAACCCACTGTGAACTAAAATAAAATTTTAAGGCTCACCCCCCCAGCCTCCCAAATGGACCCCCTCGTGGCCAAAGGAATATCCTAAAATTAAATTGCCTGCCAGGAGGAAGGAGGTCAGACATGCCCTATCATACCTCTGTCCCTTCTTGGGGACATCCTTTGTAACCCATTAACTGGCCTAAGGCAATGCAAGACAAACCTGCAGGTCCTCAATTTACACAACAAATATATGCCTGGTGGCTTATCTCTGATAAACAGCTCCGTATGTTAAAACATTCCAAGCCTTTAGACAAAGCTTCATGTCTTTAACCAATTACAAGCCAAAGAATCTTTAAACCCACCTATAACTTGTAAGCCCCGGCTTCGAGATGGCCCATCTTTTCGGGCCAAACCAATGTGTGCCTCCCATGTATTGATTTATGACTTTACCCGTAACCCCTGTCTTCCTGAAATTTATAAAACCAAACTGTAACCCAGCCACAGCGAGTCCACTTGCTCAAGTCCTCTTGCGTGTGGCTCTGGGTCATGGTCCTCAAATTTGGCTCAGAATAAATCTCTTTAAAATTATTTTACAGAGTTTGGCTTTTTTTCCATTGACACCACCAAAGTACAAAGCCCAAGAGCTCTCCGAACTAACAAAGCTGCCACTGCTCACACCAACTAGATTGCAAAGCTCTGCAGTGTAGGAGCTGGGCCTACTTAACACACCCTGGGAGGTCCCGGTTCCCATAATAAGCATCTCAAGTTAGGGGAGGCATTTATGTCAGTGACCAAAGTGCTAGGTCAGTAAAGGCCAGGGGATGCTGGGTTAGGGACTGTGCTTGGCTCGGTACAAATCCATTATGGCCAGGCAAACAATACAAACAATACCCTGCTTACCGTGTATGAAGAACAGAACAACTGAGAGTGCCAACGGTGACAAACGATGCTGCAGACGTGAAGATTGGGCCCTGTGGGTCCTTTACCTTGAGGATGATTAACCATTGTAATTCATGCCTGAAAACAGGCGAGCTACTGAAACAAGTGGCCATGACCTAAGACAAGGCCAACCTTGCCAAGCTCAGGGTTACCTGAGTGGGTACATCTTTTTTCAGGTAAATTAACATAACCGGAGTTAGGATTTCAACTCAAAATGCAGAGAGATGGAGCAATCTACAGTATTGTACAATTTGTGCATGACTCTCAGTGGGTGGAGAGTAAATAATATCTGCAAAAGAAGAAAAGGCAGGCATTTGAGTTAAGTGGTGGCGAGCTTACCACTCAGGCATGTTGTTAATAAAATACGTTGGTGCAATTTGGTTAAGTCCCTCCACCCCCACCACTGTATTATGTTTTTGTTTTTTTTAACTTAAATCAATTTCTTAGAGCTAAAAGGCATCCAGTTTAGCAAAAACAGCAGGAAATTGCTTTAGAAAGGTATACTTCTTCATCTCAGGGAATGTGTTTTTAAAATCTGAATAGGCTGTGTAGTTCTCTCCTTCCATAACAAAGGATATAACGGCCACATCTGCGGTGCAGCTGAACCAAGATCGCCTTGCCTGGGGGCATATTTTGAAAGTTCAGAGAAAAACTCACAAATTGAAGTTGTAAACTGTGAGGTTGAAATTGCAAATGATTTGCAGTTTGCTGGAGGTACTCAAAGCAGTCCCTCACTGGGGGTCAAGGGACCTTCCTTGTTTTGCAGGTGGTGAAACTGAGGCATAGAGTTTAAAGACAGGCTCAGAGACATGCCATGTCACCGATGGAGATTCTTTCCTGGGAGAAAAAGGCAGAAGAGCCTCTTTCCTGCAGTCTAGTATAGACTCAAAAGTAATTTATCTGAAGAAATGGAAGCACTACTAGCCAAGAAGTAAAAGATCTCGGAGGTAGGTAGAAATCAGGATAACTGGCAAGCAAATTCACCTTGACCTGGGGCTTCTCTAAATGAGTTTGCACAGCTGTCTCCATCTATGTAAATCTCTTGTTATATAAACCCACTCACTTGATAGACAGAAATGGGAGAGTCCAGATGTTAGGGGATGGAGCGCTTATCAAACAAGCTGCCCTAGCTTTGAATATGCCAATGCAGTTTAAAATGCAGTTGAGCAACAAACAAACAAAACCAAGGACCAAACCCCCAAACTAAACCAAACCAAAACAACAACAACAACAACAAAAACCCAACCAAATATTTTCTAAAGTAGTTAACTGGCCCATCATTTTCTGATCTCCCTGGCTCAGATTTCTGAGAGCTTCAAAAAATTGCGCTGAACAAGCAGGTACCATTGCTTAGTTAGGTCTTGCCAATTATTTTGCTGTATTTAACTTTTTCTACTTCACTGCCCCTTTTCAGTGACAAAGTGGGCTTTCCAGTGCCAGCACACCATGTCAGGTAGCGGACTTCCTCAACAAGCCCTGCGTCACCTTTAATGAAATTATAGATCATTATGAGGTCCACAAAGTGGAAACAATGGCAGATGCATGCGAGTGACTATCGATGAATAGGATATTCCTTAGACATAGAATAATATTACAATTTAGTGGGAACGAAGCTGGGAATTAATAGAAGCTGACCATTTATATAAACATTCTAGCTTTCCTAAGTTGTAAGCTCCCAGAGAGCAGATCTTCTTAGTAGCCTCCTCTGTACCTGTGTCTTTTTTCATCATTAGCACCCAGGAAATATCTACTAATTTGACTGAGAGTTGTCCTTATTCAATGATAAGGGAACCCAACTGGTTTTATACTTTCATTTTTATGGTCAGACTCTCAGGCACTTGGCTCAATGACCTCTAAACCTTTTATTCACATTGGTATTTTCCTTTTCCCTGCGGCCAGGGAGGGAAGGAGATGAATTGTGAAAGAGTAGGCAGCAAGTATAGAACAATAATTAGACAACATTATAATATCAATAGTCATTGCAACTTCTAATTTCAGTTTTAATTGTATAAATTGAGAAGGGAACAATGAAATGTTTTGTTAGCCATCAGGCAAACTGAAAGTAGATTTAGAAAATATGATTCATTTTTTTTCAGTGCACAATTATTGAGAACCCCGGATGGGCCACGCACTGTGTTAGCATTGGAGCTCTGGAGGTTGTGAGGCTGATGGTGACAGACAGGATCTCTACCCCGCAGGGAGCTTGCAGTCTAGTAATAAGTAGGAAGACCGAGACCAATAAGCGTGTTGAGGAAGGAATGATGCTTCTCCCATTTCACCTTCATTGCTCAACCTGCTGCTTGTAAGTTCACTGCATGAGTCACTGCAGCTTACACAATTCCTTCCCTTTCCATTTATTACTGAAAAATACTGCATGATGAGGTTAATATTAATGAAACTACTGTGCACATACAATTCCGTATGTTTTCTTTCACTACTGGAAAACACTGCATCATAAATTAAAGTTGGTGTCATACATTACAATGTAATTAAACCACATTTGCTTTGCATTTCACTTTTATCTCTGTTTTAGGCTTTTCTTACCTGTGCCTCCAATTTGGAACCATCGAACATGTATTTAGACCCAAATGTGCTCCCAGCAAAATATGATAACTTTTAACGTATCTCACAATTACTGGGTAAATATAGGGCACTAAATACATAGCAAGAAGGGATTCTGATTTTCAGTAATCCCCAGGTTTAAAGGATTTTCCTTTATTCACAAAAGGTAAGCTCATTATACAGAAATGTGAGTGAGGGTCATCACATGTCTGATGGCCACTGTTGAAGGAAAAAAATATAGAAAATTGAACTAATCCTTTGGCTAGATTTGAAGTAAATTTTGCTTGGAGTTGATAAAAAATAGATTATGTACTTAGGCATCTAAGACTTGATTGCAACCAAAGTTCTGCTTTTGTTATGCTTTATAGATGTGCTGATTAACTTGTGTTTTGGTCAAGTCTGATGTGATGCTGAATCTTCATCTTTTAATGTTGTCTGTTTTATTGTTCATGATTCTGTTATGTGTCAGTGTGAACTTTTGTGCTTACTGTATTACCACAGCCCTGGACAACAATGAATGCCACATTCATTGTAGAATAACAGAATGGCAAACCTATATCAAGGGTAGCTAAAATATGTTCGTTTCTCTCATATCTTTATCAATAAGGACTGACAAATTAATTATTCACCTCTGAGTTTGGCCAGTGGAATTATCTGGAATGGTGGTTTCAGGGCTAACAAGTTCTGCGTTATCTCATAGCATGTTAAAGCTAAACAACTAACCATAAATCCACCATGTATTAAATCTTTAGTCATATGTCAGGCATCGTGCTAAGGGCTTGACATAGATTATTTGATATCCTCACAACCTCTCTATGACCCAGATATTATTATCATCCCCGTTTCCCAGATGAGAATGCCAAGGCTCAGTGACTTACCCCAGGTCTCATAGCTAGTAAATGCAGGGCCAGGACCCAAACCTGTTTGATTTAAGAGCTCATGCTGCTGGCCACTCACTATGTTGCTTCTTGTGGCTGGCAGGGAATTTAGAGATTTACTCCAATTGAAGAGGATCCTTGGGCCCAGGAAAGTTAAGTGACTTAGCCAAGGTCCCCTTGTTGGTGGCAGATTTGGGCCCAAGATCCAAATCTCCTGGGCTCATGTCCTTTTTGCTCATGGTAAAATAGAAGAGTTGGGCTGTAAGGGCATCCATATCTTTTTTTTTTATCAATATGCAAAACCCTAGAGTTGACCTGTCTTTTTCCTGGATTTTTCCTCTTATATGCAGCAAAGCCTGTTTATTCTTTTACCATGGCATCTTATGTGTGGCCGAGCTTGTGTGGCAGGTGATTATGAATCAAGCTCTGCAATCAGATTCCAGCTGGGTTCAAATTTCAGCTCTGCCACTTTCCTGCTGGGTGGTTTTGGGCAAATTAGTTAATTTCTCTGTGCTTCAGTGTTTTTCATTTGTCAAATGGGGGTGATAATGTTGCCTGTCATATAAGAGTATTTTAAAGATTAAAAGCATTGGATACTTATGGTGCCCAGCATGGTGTGTGCTCTCAATCAACGTTATCATTCATACAACCTTTCCTTTACTGCCTCAGCCCTGGTTCAGACCATCTTCCTACATCTGGGCAAAAAAATAGTCTCCTAGCTTTCTTTCTCTTGCACTATTATGAAATGAAGCTATACTTTGCTAATCTTGTTCCTTTGCTCAAGAACTTAATTGCCTATAGCGTCACGTCCACACTCTTCAGGCTTGCCTTCAATGTCCCACATAACTGAGGTCTCAGCCTTTGCAATGAGTTTAGCCAACTATGCAGTTTGAGGGAACAGCCCCACAGGACTGCCCTTCACTTTGGACATCAGCTGCAAGCTTGGTAAGCCCCATGACCATTCTTATTTAAGACCAGCTGGTTACAAATTTGGGGACTCCCACAACCATGCTTAGGTTCAGTAATTCACTGGAATGGCTCACAGAACTCAAGACAGTGCTATACTTATTATTCAAGTTTTATTACAGCGAAAGGATACAAATTGAAATTAGCCAAGAGAAGAGACACATAGGGCAGAATCCAGGAGTCTAAGTGCAGACCTGCCCTGCCTTCTCTCCCTCTGGAGTTGTGGACGGCACTGCCTCCTCCTGGCCACTATGTGACAAGACACACAAAGTATTGCCAACCATGAAAGATCACCTCAGTCTTTGGTGTTCAGAGTTTTCACTGGGGCTTGATCACATCCTGCCCACATAGCTGGCCTTTGGTTTCCAGCCACTTCTGCAGATTTGAGATCAGGCTAGTCCCTTTAGTTGTTCCTCTGGAGGTCATAACTGATGGTGTATGGCCCTAAGGACCTCATAATAAATCACATTGCTAGACTATCAGTAGCTAAAACCCCCCAGCAACAAAGACTCTCCTATCAGGCATTTTAGGGGCCTAGAGATCAACTCCTAGTACCTGAGGGAAAAGGCCAGACCTCTCTTTGGGTAAGCTTAATTCTTCACTTCGCAGCTGTGTCTCCCATTGCTTTTCTACAGGAAGTCTCCTGCCAAACAAAGTAACACTCAGACAATCTCATGCTTTCAAGCAGCTTCTTTTACCTGTAATATTTACCCCTTTACTTCCAGGATGCCTAAACGCTTTGTCTTTTGTGAGGCTTTAGCTCAAGTCTTACTTACTCCCTGAAAATTTGTGTGCCCAAAGCCTTTTTAATCACCCACTTTTCTAACTAGTTGGGTATATGCCTTGTGTGGCTTTGCAATGTGGTTGGCATTTAGAGACTTCCTGAGCCTTATATGTCTTTTTCCGTGGCCTGGGTGTCCACCACAAAGTAATTGCTTAGAAAATGCTTATTACCGATGACAATGATTTTCCTGATGTCTAAGGCATTCAATAGATCTCTGTAGAAATAAACTGAACTGTTCTTTGGGATCGTAAACTAGGTACCTTAGTTGTATCTTACTCTTTCTGACTGTTTGGGCTCTAATTTAGATATGTTGCTATCTAAGTGAGTTATTAGACCCTAAGACAATCAAATTCAAATTGAGCTTTAGAATGTTTGCAAATGAAAAAAAACCAAAAAACAAGTAGTGGGTTGACATTTGTGGTCCTTAAGAGGTCCAAAAAGATTCCCTGAAACTAGAACATTGCACTACTCTGGCTTAGCAGTTACTGTGGTCTAGTTCCTATGACCCCTGGTCCGAGAAGAGATGGATAAACCCCATCCAGAGAGCTCTTTTGAGAAATAACTGATGCCTTCTTTTAATATACCATGATCCCAGGATTCAGCACTTAGACAGGATCACTGTCTGCAGTGTAGACAAGTGGGTTTTTGTTGCTGCTTGGGTAGACAAACAAGTTCCCTCACCCCCACCCAAACAAAAATGTTTTCCCCAAAGTGTTTGAATTACTGGCTCCATTTGGACATGGCCTCAATGTGTATTTCATTTAGTCCATGCCTTAACTGTCATGACACCCATGTGTACCCATTTGTGTCTGTCGGATGGGGTCTGGAAGCAGCACCTCAGCATGAAGGCAGAAACAGATGGGGTGTGCCATGCAGAGAGTGTCTCCTCACTCATTTAAACAACAATATCAGAAAAGGTTGAAAACATCATTCAGCATCACGCTTTCAATTACAACCCCAAACAATCAGCTATTCCATCCATACATTCAAGGTTAGTGTGTAAGCGTCTCAGTTTCCATTCTTTATTGTACCAATGCCTGTTATGATTCGACAATGTTCTGATCCTGCTGCCCTTGCTCTATTAACCTTCTCTGCTCCAACTTCTGTAGCCTCATCTCTTGCAGGAACCTCTAATACCCTGGATCCCCACTCTGGGGAACCACTTACAAATCCTACTGTATCAAGCTTCTGAGATTTTGTCTTACTTCTCTAAGGAAAACCAGCTTTTCCAAGACACATCATTCACCTTTGAGTCAGGAAATCCATTTTGATCATAGCTTGGCACATTGAGCCCAGAACTCTATGAACTTTCCATCTTTGGAAAGTCCCACTGATTCTTTGCAAGCTCCTAGGCTGCTAGTCCATAAGTACCACTCTCATTGCAGTAAATGGTCTTGTGGAAGTCAAAGAACTAACTTTTAAGGTGTCATTTCATTATTTCTTGTGGCTCTCAATAGCTTTGGCCTAGAGTCCCTATTCTCAGTGTGAAATACAGATGTAAGAAATTGACTCAAACAAGGCTGGTTCCCCCAAACTGTTTCTCTTGTTTGTCTTGAAACTGAGTATGAAAAACAAGGCTATTTCAGAAGGACAAAGAAATCAATGCTGCTCAAACATAACAAGCATTGACTAATAGTTGCCAAGAGGCAATCTGTTTACATTGCAGACCAGAAAGATTCATTGGATCAGTTCATGTCCAGATCACCTAATCTCATAGTGACTTTTGTTCTCAAAGATCCATTTCTTGAAGTGTTTTTGGGCCTCTGCCCTACCTAAACTTTCCAAGCTGAAAAGGAAGGTCCAGGGAAAGGTTTCAGATGGTAAGCCCTTGCCAACAGCCTTTTAGAAATCACAGTCTGCTTTAATTCACTCAAAGGTGCCATTGTTTTATATATTTTTGGATATGGGGGTATGTAGGGTGCCCAAGGCCAATGGGATCCTCCTTGCAGGGAAGTAGCAAGCATGGCCCGGTGGCTGTGTGCAGGACCTCTGAGATTCCACAGAAGCCCAGCGTCCAGCTGAAAATCCATGCTGGGATCCACTCAGGCAAAGCAGGATAGGGCGGATGAGGAGCTCCTCTGCATCCCTCCCTGCAGCCCATGATGCGCCAGTTTTCAGAGGAGGCAGTGTGACCCCATCTGTGCAGGCCAAAAAAGGGTGAATATTTAAACTCCATGTTTGCAATGTTAACATTTTTGCCAAATATTTTCCTTGGAAATGAAAACAAGGGAGAGAAATGAACATGGATTAAGCACCATTTATCTAGGAATAATGCCAGGTAGTCTTACATATGATCTCTTTTGATCCAAGATTGAAAGATGGTTATTATTATTTTGCCTTTTACTTTTTTATTGAGGTAAACATAAGGTGCACTAATCTTAATTGCACAGCTTGATGACATTTTATCTATTTGTACACATGTGGAATCAGCACCCAGAGGAAGAGAGAGAACAGTTCCAGCACCTAAGGCTAGATCACACCTTCCCCCCCCCTCCCTCCTGCAGCAGTCGGTCCCACCGACTCCTGCCAGAGGTAACCACTTGTCTAAGTTTTATCTCCATGGATAAATTTTGCCTGTGTCTTAGTCAGTTTTCTGTCACTTATAACAGAATACTTGAAACTGGGTAATTTATAAAGAAAAGAAATTTATTTCTTACTGTTATGGGGGCTGAGAAATCCAAGGTCTAGAGGTCACAGCTGGTGAGGGCCTTCTTGGCAGTGGGGACTCTGCAGAGACCTGAGGCTGTGTGGAGTATTACATGGTAAGGGTACTGAGCGTAGTAGCTCAGGTCTCTTCTCCTCTCTTAAAAAACCATCAGTCCTGCTCCCATAACAACTCATGCATCCATTAATCCATGAATGAATTAATCCATTTAGGAGAGCAGAGCCCTCATGACCCGATCACCTCTTAAAGGCTTTGCTTCTCAATACTGCCATATTGGGGATTGAGTTTCAACATGCATTTTGGAAGGGACAAACATTCAAAGCACAGCAGCCTGCCTTTGAACTTATGTATTCTTTTGTTCCAAATGCAAGTATTCCCACCCCCTACCTGTTGTGGCATGTAGCTGCTAAAGATTATTTGTTAAGGAAAATCAAATACCCTTAAGTCCACAGGGAAACATAGTGATTTGATTCTTCTTGCCTGCTGGGAACCAGATGTACTGCTTAGCAGAAGCCATATAGTACTTGTGTATTTACATACATAATACATAAAAAGACACAGAGTATTGAATGTGAAAAGAAGTTATATACCTCTTTTTTATATAATAAAAAAGATATATATATAATTATATATCTATAATTATATTCATTTATTCCAGGTTCTAGTTATCCAGAGAGGCGATTCTTCCCACACTCTAATTGTTAAAGTGTGAATACATGCATTTGGAACAAAATGTAAAGGGTACAACACAGACTTGGAACAGCAGCATTAAGTACTAGTTCTCAAAACAGGAGTATTCTAGTTTTATCTTACTGTATGAAATTCTTGGGGCCTCAGGTGTTTTCATCTTTCTTTGCTTCTTATTCAATGAAAATTAATTCTACCGCAAAAGATAAAGGTCATCCTTTTATGTGAAATGCCTTTTTCAGTCTGCATTAAAACTTTATCAAATTTATTTTGCCTATTCTCTTTGCAGAAGGAACAGGAGAAGGCTCAATAGTGAAAAAAGCCTTCTGTTCCATAGAGCACCTTCTCCTTAAAATAGCACCCTCAAGGGACACAGGCAGGCAGATGCTTATATTGGCCAAATGATCAGCTGCAAGAGTTTTAGCAAAACAAATAAATCCTCTGAGCCCTCCAGGTCATACCTGCTTTATTGTTTTAATCTGTATCTTCAGTTGAGCCTGGCAAAGACAAGGCAGATATCGGCACAATATTGGAAATGACTCCAGCTTGTAAAGAAAAAAAGGAATGCAACGAGACTGCTATTGCCAAAAACATTCTAGTGCTCTTTTAAATTTTTTTGTGTTATACTAAACTATTTTCCTCCCTGCCCTCTCCAGTGGTCTGGCCTGACTGCTCAAGCAATGTGCCACAATACAATGTCAAACTCCAGGAAATTTGTGTCACAATTTCTATAGCGAGTTGAGCATCCATTCTGAATGTGCTTTTGTTCGTCAGTGGGTGTGTGGGACGAGTAGACAGCTGGAATATTTGCTAAATGCAAAGTTAAATCTGTACTGTCAAAGGGTGCCAGCAGCCCCATCCTGCGGAGTAGAGCTCCGCCTGCCTCCCAGCTTCTGAGCTCTGCGAGCAGGCAGAGTGTCGCAGCTGCTGCTGTATCCTCCATGCTCTGCCTGGCACAGGAAGGTGCCCCATAATAACGTCGGGCTGGACCTGACAGCAGCACCACCGAACTCAACTTAGTGCAAGAGTGGAAGAACCTGCCACCAGAACCCAGGCAGGTCAGCAAAGAGGCTGGGTGAGGCTGTGACAAGCTGCATGGAGAGCGTTTGCCCCTTTTCAATGAGGCCACTCAGCCATCTGATGGACGCCATGTGGTGCTGGTGTCCCCAGATCTTCAAGTTTTCAAGTGAATTCAGAAGTCTAGACTTTTATGTGAAATTTCCTAAATTTTTAAACACTATTTAGGCAAAATATTTATATGCTAGCTGGATTGGATCTACAGGCTGCCACTTGGGATCCTCTTCTTCTAAGTATTTAAATGATCATTTATTCCATTAAAAAGAGAATCAAAATCTTTGTTACTGAACTTGAGTCAGCCCACCTGGTGCAGCACAGCCAAACACTGACACGGAGATTTGCAGTGAGAGAAAGGGAAGCATAACCGCATGATGGTGCCAAGCGACGAGAATGCTGAAGACCCAAACTCCCTACTGGCTTCCAAGCAAGGGTTTTCAAAGGCAGGGGTACATTGCAGGAAAGCAGAAGTTACAGTCAAAATTGTAAATTGATACATGGAAGTTATAATGGGTTTGGCCCCCCAAAAGCGGGATATCTTGAATAGGGAGCTTACAGGGTCATAGTTGTAGGGGGATTCAGACATCCTTTGATTTGCAGTTGGTTAAGGAAGCAAGGCTTTGTCTAAAAACAGGGTCAGCAGAAAGGAATGTTAAGGTTTGGCCTGCAGGTGTGACTCTCTTTAGGCCTCTCAGGAAGAAATTTAGAACAAAATGATCAGAGTTTGGTCTTCATTCCCCTTATCTGAGGTCTGTGAGACAGCGGGCAGCATTTTCCACCCAGTGGGGGTCTGGGTTTCTGGAAAACAACTCAGGGACATATGTCAAGAAGTTATCTTCAGTTTCTATAGGGAATCAAACATCTTGTGACTTTAACCTACTCGTGGCTATTGTGTAAGCTGCTTATTACCTTCTTGCTCAGCGGGTTATTTATTCCTTAAGGTGAACTAGGTGCCCGGAATTTCCCTTGAAGGGACTCAAGAGTTTTCCTTTATTTCCATGCTTGCGGGGGAGGGGTCCCTGCTCTGTGTCAGCTTTGTTTTTACAGAATAACTTAAAAACAATAAGTTTTAATCACATTACCCCCAACTGATGGTGCTCTGATTGGGGCCTGGTACTAGAAACTCACAAACCGACATGGCCACAGTTGTCTAACTTACAAGAGTCCCTTATTCCCTCTCCCCTTTCTCTTCCTCATTGGGGAGGTGGGCTCTGGCTGCTCTGAGACCCTGAGGGTTTGGTTTCCACCCTGGGAGCTGACTGGAAGCCTGGGGTCCCTTTCAGCCCAGCCTGGCCCATGTTACATCTTTCTGGGGCCCTCACAGCCGCCTCCTCTCCGCTGAGTTCCTCCTCTCAGCACTTAAACATGCTCAGGTCTCTGTAAACCTAGACAAAGTAGAACTACCCTCCTTCCACCCCACATTCCAATCCAGCTATTGCCCCATGCCCAGCCCCCTTTCTCCGTCTGTCTTCTTGCAGGATTGGCTGCACCTGCTGCGTCCTGGCCCTGCTGCCCCTGGGACTTGGCATCTGCCCCAGCCACATCTCTGAAACTAATCTTGCCAAAGTCACTATGGATCTCCAGTGATACTTTCCAGGCCTTCTCATCTTTGTCTTCTAGCAGCATTTGATTTTGCTGACTGATTACTCCTTTTTTCTTTTTTTTCTTGAGACAGAGTCTCACTTTGTTGCCCAGGCTAGAGTGTCCTGGTGTCAGCCTAGCTCACAGCAAACTTAAACTCCTGGGCTCAAGCGATCGTACTGCCTCAGCCTCCAGAGTAGCTGGGACTACAAGTGCACGCCACCACACCAGCTAAATTTTTGTTTTTATTTTTATGCCTGGCTAATTTTTTCTATTTTTAGTAGAAGTAGGGTCTTGCTCTTGCTGGTTGCTAACTCCTGACCTCAACTGATCCTCCCACCTTGGCCTCCCAGAATGTTAGGATTATAGGCGTGAGCCACCGTGCCCGGCCTAATTCCTCCTTCTTGAAATAGTTTTCTCTTGAGTTGCATGACTCCATTTACCAGGTTTTCCCTTGACTTCCCTGATTGCTCTGTCTCGGGCTCCTACAGGTGCTTCCTCTCCTGCTGGGGCTTGCTGTTGATTCTCAGAGTCCTACCCACCCTAAGCCCTGTCCTCCTCTAACTGCTCATCCTCCGTGGATGATCTCAACTGCTCTGTGGCCTATGCTGTTATCTCTGTGCTAGAGGCTCCGAAGGCTTCGTCACTAGGTCAGATTTCTTCCTGAACGCTGGGGGGCTTGTCCCACTCCTGCAGCCCTACTGGACATCCTCAAGTGGTGTCCCTCAGGTAACCACCTCAGCATGTCGGATACTGAACCCCATATTCTTCCTCCTTCAGCATTGCTCCTCTTCCTCTGGTTTTCAGTATTCCAGAGAATGGTTCGCCTGTCCACCTGTGGCCCAAGTCAGACACCTGAAAACCCCTCCTGCCTCCTGTAAGGTTTTTTGGAGTAGCCGGTGTCAGAGAAAGAAAGATGAGCAGAGTTGAAAGGGATAAGTAAAGAGGCTTTATTGGGGTGCTCCCAGGTGGGGGTAACGAGTCCCTAGAGAGAGAGGGGGGGGCGGGGGGACCCGGGCGAGCCTCCCAGTCCCAAGAGTCACTCGAGACGCCGCGCCGCCCAGAAGTCTGAGTGGGTTTATATAGGTTTTTAGGGTTGGGGGATGGGAGTTTGAATGTCTTTGTTTCAGTTTGGGGGCGGGTATTGAGGAATAGGAGGGGCCTCTTCTTTTTTCATTAGGGAAGGGAGGGGTACCTGCCACCAGCCTTACACCTCCTTCTGCTCCCCTCATACCCTGCCCTCTGTCACCAGGCCCTGCAGCTCCACCTGCTAACCATCTGCCCATCCCAGGGGCAGGGCACCATTGTCCCTTGCTCAGATTAGAGCAACGGCCTCTGCGGGGGGATTACTGCCTCTGGTTTTAGTCCGTCCATCACCCCCACCTGTCCTTTATCCACGTGCAGCCAGCCTGACCTTGATCTTCTCCACTTTAAAAGCTTGGTTTTAGTTACATAATTTATGCAGCAGAGTGATCTTTTTAAAAGACAAATCCAACCATCTCACTCTTCTGCTCAAAACCCTACATTGGCTCCCCTGACACGGCCTCAGCAGGGTTACTCTTTCTGCCCCGACCCACCCTCTGTGCTGCGCCTGCCCACACCAGCCTCTCAGTGTCTGCTCACTTAGCCCTGAGGCCACAGAGCCTTAGCGCTCACCTTTCCTCCGTTCAACACCCTCCCAGCGTTCACTTGCCCTGGCCAGCTCCTGTGCAGCCTCTGGACTAGGAGCCTTCTCTGAATCTTCATGTGGGTGAGGTGCCCCTCACTGAACTCCCTTGCTGCACGGCTTCCCCCGCCCAGCTCCCACCTCACAATGTTGTCATGGCTGTTTAAGTGCCCACCCCTCCTGGATTATGGGCTCCAAGGAAGGAAGGGCCAGGTGTTTTTTGTTTTTTAAATCCTCTTGGCATTGTAGCTGCTTGGCCCACAATAGAGTAGGTGTTTGAGATCTGTATCTGTCTGTCTGTCTACCTACCTACCTATATATGTGTTAAGTGAATGGATGAATGAATTCCCAGTGACTCCTGGGAGGAATTCGCAGACAACCAGCCAGTGGTGCACGGAAGCCGGCTCATACGGCTCCTGAGAGCCAGATGTGCACACAGTGATGTCATGTTATAGCTTGAAATTGGTTGTGGCTACAAATCAGTGTTCTTTCCACCTTCATCCTCCAGAGCTCCCCAGGGACTAAAACCCCTGGGCAGTGACTTGGAAGCAGTTCATTACCCCAAGCATACTATTTGAGAACCTGGTAATAATGATGATGACAATTGTTACAGTTTAATGAGGATTTACTGTGTGCCAAGCTCTGTGCTTAGGGATTTGCATACTTGTTTAATCTTTGTACCAACAAGTCAAAGGAGGGATATTAACCCAGTGTATGGAAGAGGATGCTGAGAATAGAATTTGTGGATGTCTACTCAGCTGGTTAGTTAGAGATGGAGATTGATGCCAGATCTCACCTCTGCACCTGTAATATTAACTCTTCACTCTGCTGCCTTTCACAGCCAGGTGCTTGGGGCTTTACTTTCTATTTCTTACCCTGACTTCTCCAAAGCGGTCCCTGAGTTTTCAGCTGGCTTTTCACAGCCAACCTTCCAGCTGACTGGGAAAAAAATCTTGCAATAGGCCAACCAAGATCTTGATGGGGATTTCATCCAAGATTGAGAAATAACCAGGGCTCGTAAGAATGCAGTGTCAGCAACAGTGACATTTTGAATTGAGACAGTGATTTTAGTTTTTTGTTGACATAACGGTAGAAATTGTTTTTAACTAGAATTTTCCCACCCACTGGGATAATGTAGGGCAATAATTGTTTGTATTCGGAATTTAAGTGCCTCAAGGAAGGTGCCAGAACAGCATCAAGCAAATGACCCAGAGCTATCTCCCCAGTATCCCTGAACAATAATACTCTAATACTTGGTGGTTGTAGGGCACTTTTAATTCAGAATCTAAATAATGTCCTGTCAGGGAGGAATAAAGGCTTTTTTGTCTACTCTTTTAGGTCTGGTGACTGGGGCCCTGTGAATTGAATTGACAAAAGACAGATTCACAGGAGAAAAAGGATTATTTCAAATGTATAGCGGGGGGCCTCACAGAAATAAAATGAACCTCCAAAGAAGTAGTTGGACCCAGAGGTTTTATATCACTTTAACAAATGGTATATGAAGGGCAATACATTTGTGGAGAAAAGTGACAAGACAAAGGAAAAGGATTTTAAGCTTCCAGGGGCAGTAAATTGTGGAAAGGTAAATATGTGGGGGCACCCATGGGAGATAAGGCTCATTTCAGTAAGGACAGTTAAGCAGATTCCTCTCAGTGCCACCTCTGGGCTGCTGAGAGTCTAGGGCTGCCTCCCATTCCGCCCTTCCTCGTGCATGAGGGGGGAGAGGACCATCTTCACAAACGGAAACTTATACCCTGCTTTTAGGCAAATAGGGGAGGGCGGAGAGCTTTTTGGTATGTCTGCTGACTCTCGATCACCTTCAGCTCAAAATAATCCTTATGCCAACGTGGCATATTTTGGGGTGGCCTATTCTGACTTCTTCAGCCCCTAAACAAAAGTGTTGATTTGCGCAGCTCCCCCGAAGATGGCAGCGGGTGAACTAGGTGCTGCTGCTGCCTCTCCTGTGGTCACAGCCCAGCCCTCTGGGACTGCTCCTTTGAAAATATCCCACAGTGTCCACATCCTTCCTTCTCTCCTCTTGCCCTCTATTTGTTCTGCAGCTGCATCCAGGCTCCAGGATCTCAGCTGTTCTGGTCTCACCAACTTTCCTGGTTTACTTTCTCATGCAGCTTTGGATCCATGGGCCATCTCCATAGTTGTTTCTTACTGAGGACTCTCCACTCCGTGTCACCTGATTCTCCGCACATGTGCTACAGTTCATGTCCCTCGGTCAGTCTAATTAATAGGCCTCAGTCTCTCCTTCTGCACATGGGAGATGCTTGCATAACCTTACCTGAGCTGGTTTCAGGCATGTTCTGAGGCTCCTAGTGATGTACGGGGTGTCCCAACAAAGAGAGGAAAGCCACCTGAACTCACCAAATGGGTTCTTGACTTTACACAAGAAAATTCAAGAGTGAGCCAACTAGTTACAGAAAGTTTATGGAGAGAGAGACAGGCAATAGATCCTATGTCACAGAGCAGGGGTCCTCTCCTGAGCCCGTATGTGACAGCATTGTCTTGAGGTCAGGCCATAAAGTCAGTCATAAACTGCTATTTATGCAGAAAGGTAAACACAGACAGTTTGCAAGGCATCTGGCTTAGTCATTCATCCATCCTCGAGTGGTCCCGGGCAGGCAACTTGCTGGAGACTTCCTTGTTCAGGGTGGTGAGAGTCTGGCATCAGTCAAAAGGGCTGCACTCGGGCTCTCTTGACCTTGCTTTTCTGCCTTATCCCTACATTTCTAGTGCCTCTAACTCCTTTTATTTTCCCAGATGTCTTCCATTGCTGCTCCCTTTGTTGGCTGTTTCTGACCTCCTGTCTCTCCTTGGAGCCACACCCCCTACCCCTCAGTCACAGAGGGGCAGGTGGGACCAAGTCTCTCCTTTCTTAGAGAAAATAGAGGTTCTTAGATGTGAACTTTCCCTTTCACCTTTAACTTTATCTATAAAAGTACGTATCTCTCCTGTCCCTGTTTTAGAAAAATAGTTATCTCTTTCCCCTATAAAGCTGGTTTCTTTCCCCCAGTTCTTTTGATTGTTTAAAAAAGTAAATGTGATGATGTCGTTTCTCTGCTTGAAGCCCCCTAGATGCTTCCAATTGCACCTTAACTAAAAAGCACACTTCTTATTGTGGGCTTCAAGAAACGCTTGCACTAAAACGGTAGTTCTCTTCCCAGGCTGCACTGAGAAGCTTAAAGGAATAAACATGCCCAGATGCCTCCACCAGACATTCCGGTTTAATTAGCATGGGGTGAGATCTGGTCAACAGTATTTTCAAAGAGCTACCTGGTGATTCTGCTTCCCTCTCTTGCAGCGCCTCATTCCGTTCTCTCCGTTCCTCTGCACCTGGGCCCCTCCCCGCCAATCACACAAGGGTGTGTCTTTCCCAAACTTCAGGGTTCAGTTTTAATGTCACCATCTATGGGAGGCAGTTTCCTATCCCAGCACCCAATCATTTCCTTTGTCGCACGTACCGTGGTTTATGTTTGTCTGTTTCCTTGTTTCTCACCCATCTCCCCACTGCTGGGCTGGAAGCTTCCTGGGGTCAGGGACCCTTCTAAGTGTGGCTCACCATCGAATCCCCAGTGCCAAGCGGAGTCTGGCGTGTGGGCATTCACTGAGGATTTGAGGAATTAATAATAGATAAAGGGTTGCTTCTGATCTCACCTTCTTCCTGTGAGACATTATTCTATTGATTTTCTTTTCTTTCTAAGATCTTCAAACTTTCTCCACTGATCCCTTTTTCCCAGTCTAAAAATACACTCCAAACTTTCCCATTCCAAATTAAACACATATAGAAAACCTCTTATGGCACCTTTCTTACTTAACTTTAATCCTGTCTTTTTCCTTCTACTTAGTGAAGCGGTTTAGCCCGAGGATAAGACAGTTGGATTGCCTGGATTCATATCAGATCATATCAAATCTCAAACCTACTAGATTTGAGATTTTGGGTAAATTTCTTCACTTCTTTGTGCCTCAGTTTCCTCGTTAATCAGATGAAGATGACAACAGTACTTTCCTCATGGAGCTGCCGTGAGGATTAAGTGAGGTGCTGTATGTAAAAGGTGTCTGGTTCCTAATATTACAGCACGCTGTAAATATTAGCCATTATTATTATAATACTGGATTCCGTGGAGTCATCTCCGTTGATTGTTTCCACTGTCTCCAACTTTCTGTAACTCCTCAACCCATTCTAAATTATTCTCTGCCCAGAAGTTTTCCTAATCCTGTAGTCTTTTGTTACTTCTCACTTCCCCTGGTCTCCCTGAGGCCCTCGCCTCCACCTCACCCCCTTTCCCCACTCACCATTCTCTTTTCTCTCTTCCCACGTTTTTGGCTGCCCTTCCCCAGGTTCCCTTCACTGTTTCCTTCTTCTGTGTTGGCTTCAGGGCTCTGTCCTTGGCCCTATGTCTTCTCTCTTTCCATTCAAGCTAGGAAGTTTCATCTGCATCTATGGTTTACAAACAACTCTTTGCTGATGAAAACTTCCAAGTCATTACCTTTACCCCAGACCTCTCTCCTGAGCTATAGGACAATAGTGACGAGTGTTCCTGAGAGCCCCGTCCCTCTGCATGTCCTATATGATACCACATTCAGCATGTCTAAACCAGATATATATATTTTTTAATTTTTATTTATTTTTGTATTTTTAATTTTTTTTATTTCACAATATTACGGGGGTACAAATGTTTAGGTTACATATATATTGCCTTTGCCCCACCCGAGTCAGAGCTATAAGCATGTCCACCCTAAACCAGATGTATTCACTTCCAGAAAAACCTTCTCCTTTAATCTCTATCTCATTTAATTACACACCCCTTGAAAAATGCTTGCTATCTGAACCACAGAGCAAATCCTCTAAATGCTAAAGAAAGGGCTAAAGAAAGGCTGATCATTTACCCCTCAAAATTAAGTGTGGTATTGTACAGCGAAAATGAAGAGGCTCTGAAATTAAACAGACACTAGTTTGAATCTTAGCGCTGAGCTTGCCTGCCTGTGTGACCTGAAATGGGGATGACAGTGCTTACCTGTCTAGGTTGTTAGGATGGTAAAATAAAATGAGAATGCAAAGCACTTGGCACAAATCTCATACACATTAAGTGGTAGTTTCATGTTTTCTCACCTTAGACATACAACTTCCTTCATAGGCTTATAGATTCTGAATCCATGAATTTTTTCGCTGACCAGGGCCAGTGGTTGTTGGAGTTGTTGGAACTAAAATGCCTCGATATTGTCCATTTGGAGACACTGAACACAGCCCCCCGGAGGGAGTCAACCAGCCAGAGTGAGACGCCCCCAGTGGCACCCTGTGAAAGATCTGGTTTTGCAAGGGACTCACTGGCGTGCTTTCCCACACATGATGTGGTTTACTCTGCCTGCTGCCTTCTAAAAAGTGCTCTTTAAAACCTTTTTCTTTTTACTTTCTATTTGTCAAATAAAAATGAGTCCGACTGAGGGCATCGACATCACAACTGCTCAGATGAGAACATGTGACGCTCGATGGGGAGGGGGTGGGACCTGAGGGAGGGGAGCATCCAGTGGGGCTCTCTGCAGAGTCAGTGCAAGTTGCATGGCAATTTTGTAAAATATAAGGTTACTGTTTCAGCAAGATGGTTGTGATCTGTACCTTCTTCATGGTCTTAAAGATAGTGGGGTCCCAAACACTTCCAGGTGTGTTCTATTTGAGTTGAGTGCAGGGGGCATTTGCTTCCTTGCAGAAGCTCAGATGAACCTCAGTGAGTGGAAAGTTAGCCCTGGTGATGGGGGCCTGGGTGCAGGTGGAGGTCTGAGCTGGGGCCAATGTGGTGCCTTTTGCCTATGTTGGGATGATTTCCTGCCAGCTGGTTATAGGGGAGCAGAAGACATGGGCCAGCATTGGGGGTACCTGTAGTCCCCAAAGCCTCCAAGAAGCACTCATTTCCACCTCATCACCTTGTAAGAGCATCTGCAGCTCCTGGGTCACCACAAACACAGTCATTGCCAATGGAGGGAGGATGGGGTGGCTTGGATTACAGTGAACCAAAAGCATCAAAGAAAAATCACACCAGACACAGATAGTCAAGAAAAGCTCTTCAAGACTATAGGAATGAGGGAGAGGGATTAAATTCAATGCCCCTGAAACAGAAGGGGAGCTTTACTTTTTTTTAATTTTTATTTTTTTGAGAAAGAGTCTCTCACTCTGTCACCCTGGGTAGAGTGCAGTGGCATCATCATAGCTCACTGCAACCTCAAACTCCTGGGCTCAAGCAATCCTCCTGCCTCAGCCTCCCAAGTAGCTGGGACTACAGGCATGTGCCACCATGCCCGGCTAATTTTTTCTATTTTTAGTAGCGATGGGGTCTCACTCTTGGTCAGGCTGGTCTTGAACTCCTGAGCTCAAGTGATCCTCCCACCTTGGCTTCCTAGAGTGTTGGGAGTACAGGTGTGAGCCACCGTGCCCAGCCTGGGAGCATTTTTAAGTATGGATGAGGTAGTGGAAAAGTACTGCAGCGTGTTGGGAGTAGGGTGGTCAGTGTGATTAGGCCATCAGTGCTTGCTAATTGGTGTTTATTGAACTTGGGTTCCTTGCCTCCCACAAAGTCTGGGAGAGAGACTATCTTTCCTGATGATTACATTTTAAGGGGGTGGTTCCAAGGTCCTTGAGAAAGACACTCCTGGGTTATAAAAGTGGCAAGAGGCTGAAAGAAAATGTACATCCCAAAGGAACAGAAAGAATTTACAATCGGAAGTTTTCGAAAGGAAATGTTCTGAGAAAGGGAGGTCAGGAAGAAAGGCGTCTAAAGTTTAGTCAAGGTGAGGGGAACATTAAGGCCATGTTTGTCAAAAGCCAACCACCAGCTGGGAAATCTGATGCATTACCACCCAGGTTATTTGAGTGTTACTTAAAAAAAAAATGATACTCAAGGTCTTATGCACTTTTCTAAACCACTTACATTCATTAATGGAGGCTCTTTAACTAAAAGCAAAAGACTCAAGTAGCAAAAAATTAGACTTTTACTAAAAGCCTGCTCTCCAAACCTCTACTGGGTTGGTAAGAGCTCAAAATAAGGCTTCCCTTTTAGGAAAGTGTATCCTCTGCTCTACACAGATGACAGTATTTAAAATCACCCATTTGCTGTTTTCCATGACTTATCTTTATGGGGGGAGGTAGTTTAGCATCTAGGGTGATATTATTGAAGTGTTTAAGGCACTGGCTTTGGGACACTGGCTCTGCAATTTGTAAGTCGCAGAATTAAATGACATAGTACATACTAAAATCTTGGCACAGTACCTGGTACATACTAATGGCCAACAAATGGCAATAATCATTAATATGATGGAAAGTCTTTATGGGGCTTCAAAAGAGAATTTTAGTGTAAAAATAAAAAATGATAAGGGCAGTTTCAAGTTTATTTGCTTTATGGGAAGTAATACACTTTTCATTATTTTAATGTAATTATTCAAGGAACAATTATTCTGGTTGGCATTATCCACATTTTGCCTCTGTTGCAGCTTAATGAAGCTTACTCGGGTGGGCAGTGCAATAAAAACACGGGTTGGGACCACTCAGTATTGTCTCTTGCTAACAGCGTTTATTGTTGACTGTGTCAGAGGAAAACAACAGTATTTAGATCCTGCCGACTGAGCAGAACCACGTTTTAGCTGGAAGGATTCTTCTTCCTCACAGCTCAAGGTGTAGATGAGGTGGAGGGATGGGGAGACCCCTTGGACCCCTTTTCCCGACTCCAGAATCCTAAGGCTCTGGGCAAAAGAAGATCCAAAAAGACCCTTGAGGAGGTCAGAATTTTTTTCTTTAAGGCCCAGTGCAAGCTGTCCTCAGCCGTCCTCTCCCTGCCTCTTTAGGACTCCTGAGGGCATTGGGGAGTGTGAGGGCTGGGAGGCCTGATAGGTGGGAGAGAAGTAAGGGAGGAGAAGTGATCTGGAAGAGATCTAGAAAGGTGGCCCCTTCACATCTAGACTTAACCCTTTTGGTTTAACCATCCAAAGTCCCAACCTCTGCTGACTGCTATGGCCCCATTTTGGGTATTTGGTGGTGGATCAGAGCTTCCCTATGACGGGACGTGTGTGTAAGGTGGGGTGTGGGCATGTGTGTGTGCATATGTGCACATGTAGAGGTATGGGGGAGGGTGCTTGGACTTCACACATGAGGTCATACTATTAGGTGATTTTAGGTGGTCAGGAGACAAGGACTTAAATGTCATTAAATCACATCATGAGAAAGTTATTTACTTTTCAGTTCACTTTCAGCCCTTATGATTATGTCAAGAAGAAAGGGACTTATTTTGGTACTAAGATCCTTTTGCCTCTCTAAGCCTTCCTAGTCTTCATTAAAAAGATTAAATGAATTCATTTAAAGAAAAATGTTAATAACAGTACAGGTGAGGCTGGGTGCAGTGGCTCATACCTGTAATCCCAGTGCTTTGAGAATCTGAGGTGGGAGGATTGCTTGAGGCCAGGAGTTTGAGACCAGCCTGGGCAACAGAGCAAGACCCCATTTCTACAAAAAATAAAAATAATTAGCCGGGTATGGTGGTGCACATCTCCAGTCCCAGCTACTGGGGAGGCTAAGGAGGGGGGATCACTTAAGCCTAGGAGTTTGAGGCTCAATGATAGCACCACTGCACTTCAACCTGGGTGACAGAGTGAGACCTTTTCTGAAAATGATAATAAGAGTACAGGTGGGTGCATGGTTATGGCAAAAATCATGCTGTGGGATGCACCTGATGAGGGAGACACACCATCCTGGCTGGAAAGAATGGTTAGAGTGAGAATGCAGGGTTTTCAGGGAGTCTTGCCCTAACCACTCTTATCTCAGGTAATCAAAAGCTGGCTGCTCATGGGAGGTATGTAATAAGAAGGGACAGGGCCAGGCGCGGTGGCTCATGCCTGTAATCCTAGCACTCTGGGAGGCTGAGGCAGGAAGATCGCTAGAGCTCAGGAGTTCCAGACCGGCCCCAGCAAGAGTGAGACCCTGTCTCTACTAAAAACAGAAAAATTAGCCAGGCATCATGGAATGTGCCTGTAGTCCCAGCTATTTGGGAGGCTGAGGCAGGAGGATCGCTTGAGCCCAGGAGTTTGAGGTTGCAGTGAGCTATGATGATGCCACTGCACGCTGTACTGTAGCCCAAGTTCCCTTTCCAAATCCTTCCCGCAAATTTCTCTTTCCCAGGTGCTGGGCCCAATCTTCTCCCTCTGCCTGCGGTTCCTCCTATAATAGGAGAAATCTGTTCACGAACTCATTCCTAGTGAGGTATGAGGTAGTCCCAGGGTCTTTCCCTTCTAAAGAGCGTTTTATCTTTAAGGAGAAGATCAATCCCTAGAAAAGGCAATGAAATTAATTGCATTAAAGTAATTGAAATTAGTTTAAACGTGTTTACACCTGGGACAGAAGGTGGGGCCAGCTGAAAGTGAGAGAAATTTTCAAAGCCCCGCCCCCCTCCATCCGTGTGGGAGCCGAGGGACAAAGGGGCGCTCCTGGCTCTCCTGCCACCAGAGCCCGATTCTTTCTCAGCTCACGCTAGTTCTGGTGTGACGGGGACACACCGTTCTGCCTCAGCTCCCCCACATGGAGAGTCACAGAAATAATGATTGTCCGCCTTAGCAAAAGACCAAATAAACCAGTTCTGCTTGAAGCCAATTTAACCAGCTATAAAATAATGTGAGATGCATGTGCATTATTTGTGGGTGGTTCCCTCTAGACGTTGCCCAAATAGTTTCTGTGGTATTTTTGTATATTTATAATATGAAATATGTTCGGAGAGAGTACCATGGTAACCCACACAGAAAAGCCCAGGAAAAGCAACTCGATCCTGTGGCTCCACTCTGAAATTCATTTTGCATGGGGCTCTGCCTACATGAGTGTTTCTCTATCAAGAAGAAATCACAATGAATTCATCTGGATCTGATCAGCAAATAGAGGCAGATAATATTTCCTTTGCAGAGTGTATCAAAGTGAATCTCGAGGGAAGGCTTCCAAACACTAGTTT
The DNA here is from genome assembly GCA_028533085.1 of Varecia variegata. Lineage (NCBI taxonomy): Eukaryota > Metazoa > Chordata > Mammalia > Primates > Lemuridae > Varecia > Varecia variegata. Next base: position 97,423,093 of record CM052443.1, on the reverse strand, counting down.
CTATGTAAATGAGGGGTGGAGGCTCTGACACCTGTGCTGGGAGGTTGTTATTGATCTACAGTTGATGGACTGGCACTAATTTTTCACCTGGGCTTACTGCCTGCTTAGTAACTGTCCTAAAAAGGTGTCAGTGTTCAAAGTTACTAGGTCATCATCCTCTTTTAGCTCTGTCGCAGGGCCAAATGGCTGTCTCTCCCCTCCCAGCTTGGCAGCCCACGTGGGATTTGTTGGCCATGGCAGCACTAGTGAGTGTGAGCAGGTGCCTGGCTCATTAGTCAGCCAGTGTCTCCCGGTGCCCGTGAAGCAGTGGTCTCTGCCCTGAATGCAGGGCGTGCACTCAGCAGCAATGTGGGGAGCCAATTTAAGAGCTGTCTCTCGAGGATGCCCATCCCTGGGGACCCTGGGGTTCCCTGGGCAGACTTGAGGATGTGCCCTGTCAATGTCCAATGAGTTGGTGAGTCTATCACCAGACGGCTCCCTTTCTGGCTGAGTTGGCTATTTCTTCCCTAATTAAACATTTGTGTTTTTCCTCCCCAGGGGAAAGGGGAAATGGTCACCTATTAGGTGGAAGGAAAGAAGTTTGCTGTAGCCCCCAAAGAGGTCTGTGGCACTGCTGTCCCCATTCAGGGACCAGAGAGAAACTCTTTTAATTTGATTCCTGGAGTTGTTAACACCAAACTGCTCTCTAGCTCAGCTTAGTTATTTCTTTGTTCTATGTCTGGTTTTTGACTTTTTCTAGCCATGTGGACCAGCCTGTCACACTCTTCTCATGAAATGCAGAGGAGCCTAGACTTTGAAATTTTAGTGGCATCTCTGGGCTGCATGAAAGGGTGACACCTCCCTTCAGACCATCTGAAACCACAGAGGATTAAAACTGTAAATGTTCTCTCTCTCTTTCCACCCCCCTTTCCTTTTTCCTGGGGAAGATGAGTGAGTGGTGGTCCCTCGCAGAGGTGTACATGCAGCCAAAAGGAGAGAGCGCTAAGTTGGGTGGCACTGAGGACCAAGGTTGTCCAGTTTGGGTGGCAAATGTAGGTTTCATCAAACATGTCAGGGCTGGTTTTCAACAAAATTTTGAGATTGGCAAATGTATTCCTTAAGCCCCTTTGCTCCCCTTTCCACATCTACTTCCTTTCTTTGTGTGGCTTCCACCCCCACCCCTCCCTGTCATGTACCCCGCCTTGGTCCCCCCACCCAGGGCCACCCTCTCATTCAGAGTTCTAGATTATTCCTCCTCCAGGCTCCCAGTCAGACCCAGCTGTCCCTTAGGGCCTCATTAGAGACTGGCTCCTTGTTCATGGAATAAATTACTCTTGTTGTGGTATTAAATTTGTATGGGACAGATGATTTTTCATTTTAATAGGGATCACCATTATTTTATCTCATGGAAATGACACACAGTGAGAACACAAGTTTGGGGACAAGCCTGTAGAGAAGGGGATTTTACAGCAGTTCTCAACACCTTCTGAAGAGAAAAATGTTCTCCTTTGGTGAAGAACTGTGTGGGCTTTTAAATAAGACACCCTTAGCTTCCTATCAGTCTTAGTTCACCATACAGAACGGAAACTGGAAGCTTTTAGAGGTTGGTTTGCCTTTTGATAAATCAAGAGTTGCTTTCCATCCTTTGGAGAGGAGCTTCTTGCTACAGATATTAAATCCTTTTCAATGTCTTCTACATTTTAATCGGGTAGTTTGAGTAAAGAGAAGGAACTTTAAGGGATGCAGATATCCAAATGCCAGGGACTCACTCAGAACCTGCCCAGTTATCTTCAGGAAGAGGGTTCCTCCATCTTCCATAGCCTGGAGCCCATCCATGACTTACGCTGTGTTCGCTTCCCCACTAACCAACTGCCTGTCCCATTTCATACCATCCTTTACACCTTGCCAGACTCATCGTATTAAAATCCAGTTCCCATCTTATCACATCCCAGCTCAGAAAAGCTTTCCTGTCTCTCTGTCCACATGGAATGCAAACCCTGTGCCCTGGCCTCTCAGATCCTCCGCGGTAATAATGCGGGCAGCTGTCACTCCCGCTGCACTTGCCATGTGCCAGGCATGGTTCTAGGCACTTTGCACTCATTAACCCGTTTCATTCTCACAGCCCTGAGGTAGGCACTATCATTGTCCCTATTTTACAGCTGAAGAAACAGATTTAAAGGGTCATAAAGTTAGCAAGAGGCAGGGTGGGGATTTGAACCCAAGCAGTGCAGCCCTGGGGGTGCATGCTCTTTAATAGTTCAGTCCTTGCTTCTTCGAGGTGCGTCAACTAATGAGTGGTGGGAATGATAGATTAATACCGCAGCTTCCCTGCTCCTCAGGAAGGGGCCAGTGCTGAGGTGTGTTCCACACTGTCTCCCAGACAGAATTAAGCCTCGCTGCCCACAGCTGTAACCTGCTCAGTAACATGTCCTGATTATTTCCTTCCTTTCCTGGTCTCACTTCCTACTCCCCTAACTGAAGCTTTCTAGGATCACATCCCAAATAAACTACTTGCGATGAAATCCTTGGCTCAGGATGTCTCTAGGAGAACCCAGCTGAAAACACTTCATTTTTAAAATCCTGTTGAATAGATAGGCTTTTAAATTGCCTTTAATCCTTTTTAGAATGTAGTGGAATATAAATGCATAAAAATACAGGCAATAGCATTGAGTTTTACCCACCTCAGTTTTTGTAACTTTTAATTTCAAGCATATAGAAAAGTTGTGAGAGCAGCACAAAAAAGGCCATGTACCCTTCACCCAGACTGCCACATTGGACTTATCATTTGTGTTGGTCTGTTTTTGCTACTATAACGGAATTCCTAAGACTGAGTAATTTATAATGAACAGAAATGTATTGGCTCACAGTTCTGGAGGCTGGGAAGTCCAAGATCGAGGAGCTGGCATTGGGCGAGGGCCTTCTTGCTGCATCGTCCCGTGGGAAGGCAGAGGGCAAGAGAGGGCAGGAGAGTGAACTTGTAGCCGCAAGCCCTTGATAAAATTGGCATTAATCCATTCATGAGGGGGGAGCCCTCATAACCAAAACACTCCTCTTTAGGCCCTACCTCCCAATACTGTTGCTTTGGGGATTAAATTTCCAATCCATGCTTTTTGGGGGACACATTCAAACCACACCATTATTCTTCTGCACCATTAGAGAGTAAGGTACAGACATGATGCTCCTCCCTCCCTAAATACTTCAGTGTCTATTCCCTAAGAATGAAGACATTCTTTTATATAACCATAGAAAACTTATCAGAAAATTAACATTGAACAATACTGTTATCTAATCTACAAACTTTATTACCATTTTGCTAACTGTCCCAATCATGTTTAGTAGCAAAATTTGACCCCTCTGGTCCACTATCCGATCTGGGATTATGCATTGCATTTAGTGACGTGTCTCTAGTCTCCTTTAATCAGGATCATTTCTTAGTCTTTATCTTTTATGACCTTGGCATTTTTGAAGAGTATAGACCAGTTATTTTGTAGAATGTCCTCCAATTTGGATTGTTTTGTCTCCTCATGATTATGTTAAGATTATTCACTTTTGGCAGAAATACCATCAAAATGAAGATGTGTTCTCAGTGCACAATATCGAGAGGCACCATTACTGGTGATACTAACTTTGATCACTTGGTTAAGGTGGCATATTCCAGGTTTATCCACTATCAAGTTACTATTTTTCTTTCTGTAGTACGTGTTTTATGGAAACATCTCGTAACAGAGAGAAGTGTTTAAAGCAAGATGGAGACATGTCAAAGGGACATAGGAGCAATTTGGAAAGGGTCCCCTTGGCCAAAACTTTTGTAATTTTTATGGATATATAACAGTTGTACATTTTTATGAGATACATTGATATTTTGATACAATGTGTAATGATCAAATCAGGGTAATTGGGGTATCCATCACCTCACACATTTATCATTTCTTTGTGTTGGGAACACAAAGTGGATTCTATAATAAATCCACTCCTCTAGTTATTTTGAAGTATTCAGCAAATTACAGTTAACGATAGACACCCTATTGTGCTACTGTGTACCAGGTCTTATTCCTTCTATCTAATTGTATTTTTGTACCCATTAACCAACTCCTCTGTACCCTCCTCCTAGCTACCCTTCCTTCCCGCTGGTAACCATCATTTTACGCTCTAGCTGCATGAGACCAATTTTTTTTAGCTCCTACATATGAGTAAGAACATGCAATATTTGTTTTTCTGTGCCTGGCTTATTTCACTTAATATAATGTCCTCCAGTTCCATCCACATTGTTGCAAATGACAGGATTTCATTCTTTTCTATGGCTGAATAATATTGTGTATATGTACCACACTTTCTTTAGCAGTTCTTCTGGTGATGGACACCTCAGTTGATCCTACATCTTGGCTGTTGTGAATAGAGCTGCAATAAACATGAGAGTGAAGGTATCTCTTCAATATACTGATTTCTCTCCAGACTTTAAATGGCCTATAGCTTATAGAGGAGATTTGTGTACACAAATCATTACAACACAGAGAAGAAATTGATGGTATATCATATAAAATGAAGAGAAAACTGAAACTGTCCCAGAAAGAATACTAGATGGAATGCATAGTGTTTCTGACCCAGTGTGGTAATGTTTTTATATTGTCCCCCATATGTACACCAACCCCCAACATCAAATGTTTTCAGTAAGGACGAAAACAGGCTGCCAGTCCCTGGGACTGATGAGTGAGGAGGGAGAGAGATGTCTTTGCAGGCAGCTGCTTCTTTGGTTTCCAAGGGAAACAGTGGTAGGAGCTGCAAAAGCAAAGGAGTGGGGAAGGCTGTGGTTTAGCAGAGATGGGTCATTCTTCTGTGAGGTGTCCAGGAGGTTACCTGGACTGCCTCAGTGATGTTGGGTCATAGAGACTATTTAAGTGTTGGGATATTAATGAACAGCAGATTTTAATTTTTTATTTCTGAATTTCTTGGGAAAACCTTTATTCTTGGAATTTATTTTCCCCATCATTGATCAGAGCCTGGGTATATTTCTCTCCCCGGGTCATGGTATGGTTTTCTCTTTTTTTTTTTTTTTTTGAGACAGAGTCTCACTCTGTTGCCCGGGCTAGAGTGAGTGCCGTGGTGTCAGCCTAGCTCACAGCAACCTCAAACTCCTGGGCTTAAGCGATCCTACTGCCTCAGCCTCCCGGGTAGCTGGGACTACAGGCATGCGCCACCATGCCCGGCTAATTTTTTCTATATATGTTTTTAGTTGGCCGGATCATTTCTTTCTATTTTTAGTAGAGACGGGGTCTCGCTCTTGCTCAGGCTGGTCTCGAACTC
>CM052443.1:97388794-97417713 GCA_028533085.1 Varecia variegata | reverse complement strand
TGGCCTGGTTTTCTCTTTTACATAGTTCACAAGTACAAGTTACAGGGAAGGAAGAATGGAATTAGCCACTGGGATTTGTGTTCTAAGAGCATGATTAAAATAGTACCAAAGAAAATCATAAATTAAGCCATTCTTTATTCTGGCTGATTGAGAAAGTTTTCAAAATCTCTCATCCAAATCTCCCTTTCAGAGTCACCATCAGAACCTGGTTCAGTTACCTTCCCTGTGATCCCAATGCAGCTGTGAAGTTTTAGCCAGGGTCCTGCTGGGAGCTCAGGAATGGTTTGGCAGAGAGAGAGGAGTCAACCAGGAATGGTTGGGACAAAGCCATTCACGATGGAGTTGGCTTTTACCAGGAGCCTAAACCCCAGGCTCTAAAGAGGGCCTGTCCCACTTGGGCACTCTCGTATCTCCTGTCAGTAATCAAAAGGTCTGGGTTTGGAGCACATGGTCCCTGCAAGGTCTGGTGACAGGAAGGGATTCATGATCCCACGGAGTTGAGCAAGCTGGGGTAAAGAACTGGGCCTCAGTAATATCATGGAAAGTGGGGTATACTTCCCCAAAGCAGAATCCCAGTCTTAGGAATTAAATAAGCTAAATTATTCATTAATTCAATTAAATTATTTATTGAGTGTCTATTGTGTGCCAGACATTAGATCCAAATGCTACTGCCTGGGCATAGTTGGGCCCAGGATCTATGCCAGGCTCTGGGCTATAAAACCAAGTGAAAGAAGCTGGAAACGGTGGTGCACACCTGTAGTCTCAGCTTCTTGGGTGGCTGAAGCAGGAGGATCACTTGAGCACAGGAATTTGAGGCTGGGGTGCACTATGACCACACCTGTGACTAGCCACTGCACTCCAGCCTGAGAAACACAGCCAGATCCCATCTCAAAAAAACCCAAACCAAATCAAACCAAAAACCAATTGAAAGAGACCTGGAACCTGCATCATTGGTATAACCTGAAATGTTTCAGAGACATGTAAATACTACTGAATTGGAAACTCTAGAGGTGGTCTTGGCAATCTGTGCTTTCACGAGCCCTATAGGTGATTCTGATGTATGGTAGAGCTTGAGAACCATGGGCCTGCCTTAATGATACTTGCTCAGGTCTTAGGAAAGGCTGAGAATGTTCATTCAAGTTGTCTTGGGTGAGACTAGGGGAGGCAGGGATTACAATTTCCAATGGGTTGCTGGTTCCATGATATATATATTTTTTTTCTGGGGCAGAGTCTCACTCTATCACCCAGCTAGAGTACAGGAGAGTCGTCATAGCTCACTGCAGCCTCAAGCTCCTGGGCTCAAGCGATCCTCCTGCCTCAGCCTCCCAAGACTACAGGTGTGCACCACCATGCTCAGCTAATTTTTCTATTTTTTTTGTAGAGACAAGGTGTCACTCTTGCTCAGGCTGGTCTTGAAGTCCTGGCCTCCAGCAATCCTCCTTCCTCAGCCTCCCAAAGTGCTAGGATTACAGGCATGAGCCACTGTGCCCAGCCCAAGTTCCATGATATATTACCATTGCATTATAAAATTTCTTAGAATGTTTATGAAAGCTCCTTACTAATTTTGGTATCTTGGGTAAAGGCAGGACCTACCAACCATTGTTGGGAAAACCTGGGGACCTGGAAATTTATATCTGGAAGCAAAATATTTCCAGCAGATACATCTTTGTCCCAATCACCCAAATCTCCCTGTTGAGGGAAGAGTGGTTTGTTGGGGGGTTGGGAGACTGCTATGCAGTGAATGACAAGGGCCAAGAAAATAGGAGTAATTCTGGGGGTTATGGAACTTCTCCTTCTTTCCTTTGATTCTTCAATTTTTCTGATTTCTGGAGATTTGCCTTCTCAGATTGGTGCATCTATATTTAGGAATTAGACTACACAAAGACCAGCAAGTCTTTGATTGCTGGTCCTCGGGTAAGCCCTATAGGGTACTGCACACTCAGTTCTTGTCTTGGTCCATGTTGTGCTACTAGAACAGCATAGCACAGACTGGGTAATTTAAAAAAAACAAATTTATTTCTCCTAGCTGTGGAGACTGGGAAGTTCAGGATCAAGTTGCCAGCATCTAGGGAGGGCTGTTCTCTGCTTCCAAGGGAGCATCTTGAACACTGCATCCTCCAGAGAAGAGGAACACTGTGTTCTCACATGGCAGAAGGTAGAATGGCAAAAAGAGGCCAAACTCCCTTTGTGAAGCTCTTTAATGATGGCATTAATCTATCCATGAGGGTGCACCCTCATCACCTAAACACCTCCCAAAAGGCCCCACCTCCCAGCACTGTTGCATTGGGAATTTAGTTTCCAGTGTGTGAATTTTGGGGGGTACATTCAGACCACAGAAGTCCCTTTCCTTTCCTGTAGAGCATGTTAATGCCTGGCTCTGCAGAAGTCCACATTCACTCGTCAATAAGTACTTATTTAGTGACCACTGTGTACTAGGTCCTATTCTGAGCGTTGGGGATATAGAAAGTAAAAAAAAAAAAAAAAAATACCTGTTAATCTTGGCCTAACCCAGCACTTTCCATACCTATTTGGCTATTAAAACCTTTTGTTAAGTGACATATATTCACATCTCAAGGAACAAACATTTAATGGGACACTCTGAGAATGACCACTGTGTAGTAAGGGATGTAAGCTCCTGGCAGCTGAGGTAAGGGAGAAATTAAGGGAAATTCTGAGGCACAGAACATGTTGACCAGAGAGATATAAATCTGGTTAACATAATTATTGTTGGCCTATGTTTGATGGAAAAAAATTTTCCATGTATCAACCTGGCTGTAATAATTATAAGCATCACAGAGATGGTGATTTTAGAAGCTGGGTTTATATTAGACATTTTCATTTAAAAGCTCCAAGTTATTTTAGTCCATGCAGCAGCAAAACAACTGTTTGGAAAGGGGGACTGCTTAGTCGGATTAGTTACTTGTCCCCAAGTGCAAAGGAGCCTCACCCTGAAACTAAACTAAACCAAACCAAACCAAACCGTTGCTTGCTGAGTTAGTTCCTCTTAAAATAGAATTCAGTCAATCCAGCAAGTCCCAGTCAAGGTGAGCCTAATCTTCCTTCCTTATGTTGTGCTGGAGACAACCAGGCTGGCCGGGGCTTCTTCCTCTGGGGCATAAGAGGCCTTACGGGATCAGCTCTGACAGTGCAACACACTGTCTCTCGGACCAGCTAAGCTTTCAAGTACGGGAGTAGAGGCCCAATCATGACTTCGCCCTACCCCACCTGTCCCCTCTCCCCCAGCACTGGGCTCTCCAGCCATCTGATGATTATTTGCATTTCTCCAAACATGTGCCATGCTCTCTCTCCCCTCTTGGCTGTCATATAGACTGTTTTCTTGACTTGGAACACTCCTCCCCCTTCTTTTTAGCCAGGTGCCTCCTACTCATTCTTCAAGTCTCATATTAGACATTTTCCCTCCGTGAAACCTTTCTAGATAACCACCCCCCAACAAGGTGAGGGGTGGTGTCCGTGACAAGGGCTGCTACAGCATCGTTATCTCAGCCCTTGACACCTTCTTTGGATCCATCAGCCTCCCCCACTAGGCTGTGAGCCTCATAAAGGGAAGGGCTTGGTCTGGTCTGTTCTGTTCACTCCTACATGCCGGGTCCAGCACAGTGCCCGACTCAGACACACCTCTTAACCAGTACCTGTTTAGTGATAAGTGGACGCTGGGCTGGCTTGTGGAAAGGGGCGATGAGAAAGATGAAGACCAGGCAAGGCAGACAAGAGCATAATCAGTGACACTTCCCCTGTGTTAGGACCCCCACCTGGCCACCATTACCCATTACCCTGAAATGCGTTTGCTGAAGACCTCCATTCTAATGCTGGGAGAGTGAGAAGTGAACTTGGAGGGATTAGGGGGTTTTGGGAAAGTGTCAGTTCTGGGCCCTGTAATTTTTTCATTTTCATTCTTATTTTTAATTGACAGATAATTTTATATATTTATGGGGTACAATGTGATGGTTTGATGCATGTATACATTGTAGAATGATTATGTCAAGCTAATTATATCACCTCACATAATTATGTTTTTATCGTGAGAACATTTAAAATCTATTCTTTTGGCAATTTTGAAATATATAATACATTATTATTAACTATGGTCATTAACGAGGCTGTACAATAGATCTTGAAAACTTATTCCTCTTGTATAACTGAAACTTGGTGCCTTTTGGTCAATATCTTCCCATTCTTTACCATCCTGTCTCCAGTCTCTGGGAACCACCATTCTACTCCCTATTCCCATAAGTTTGATTTAGTTAGATTCCACATATAAGTGAGATCATGTAGTATTTGTCTTTTTATGTCTTATTTGACTTAGCATAATGTCCTTCAGGTCCATCCATGTTGTTGCGAATGACAGGATTTCCTTCTTTTTAAAGGCTGAATGGTATTTCATTGCGTATATCTACCACATTTTCTTTATTTGTCCATTGATGGACACTTAGGTTGATTCTGTATCTTTGCTGTTGTGAATAATGCTGCAATAAATATGGGAATGTGGATTTCACTTTGACAACTGACTTCATATCCTTTGGCTATTATACCCAGTAGTGGGATTGCTGGATCATATGGTAATTCTATTTTTAGCTTTTTTAAGAACCTCCATACTGATCTCCATAATGGTTTTGCTAATTTACATTCCCTCTGACTGTGTGCAAGGGATTTTTTTTCTCCATAGCCTCTTGAATATTTGTTATCTTTTATCTTTCTGCTAATAGCCATTCTAACAGGTGTGAGGTGATATCTCATTGTGATTTTAACTTGCATTTCTTTGACGGTTAGTGATGTAGGAATATTTTTTCATATTCCTATTGTCCATTTGTATGTCTTCTTTAGAGAAATGTCTATTCAAATCCTTTGTCCATTTTTAAATTTGGATTATTAGTTTTACTGCTATTGAGTTTGAGTTCCTTATATATTTTGGGTATTAACCTCTTATCAGATGTGTGGTTTGCAAATATTTTTTGCCCATCCTATGGGTTGACTCTTCACTCTGTTGATTGTCTCCTTTTCCATGTAGAAGCTTTTTAGTTTGATACAATCCCATTGTCTATTTTTGCTTTGGTTGCTGTGCTTTTGGGGTCATATCCAAAAAAATCATTTGGGCTTTGTATTTTTGCAATCTCAAGGATGAGAGCATACTTTGGGGGAATCTTGGCGAGAGGAGAATTGAGCACAGCCTGTGTTCCTGTCTGCTCTTATTTCAGCCTACCACACATTGCTGGGCTCTTAGTCCTGGCCTCTGAGCTGCTGCTTGTGTTTAATACCCCATTTTTCCTTCAGTGGGGAATTCTGGCTGAATTTTTGCATTTATAATTATTTAACTTTACTATATTTATCTTTCTAATATTTTAGCTAATAGTCACTTTGTATTCCTTTAACTTCCTAGTTTTTATTGTGCTTTTTGGTCTATTACTGATAATTTTTTAACCCATTTGATCTTATTTAGTGGATGCTATTTTAGGTTCCTTGTAACTCTGTCCAGCAGGATATTTCTAGCTAAATTTTTTCTCATTAGAATATATTCTTAAATTAAGTAGATACATTTTCTTAGCCATTTAAAAACTATGTCAAAATTCTGTAGCATTTCCCTTTTATTCTTTACATTTTACAAACATTGTCTATTTGGTTTATCCTCTTAATCCATTTTTTGGCATTTGCTTGTAAGTTAGATGAGAAGTGGTGGTGTTAGGGGGCTGGGGGGGGGATGCCACAACAACGACTGGCTTCATCAGGGATTGCTGACTCGTCTACCTGTGCTGACAGTTCTGCACACTGTCTCCCTTTGCTCTCTTCCCTACACATACTCAAATGAAGTCTTTCTTGCTATTGTTAAAGGAGACCCTGATATTCACTCCAGTCAAGAAAAATAGGTAATCAAATTAAATCCTACTTTTACCTACTCAGATAGTTGTGAAATTCACAGGACAAATTATATGGGTCAGAAGTTATTAAGACTGGCCTCAAATACTGCTCACAGGAATTGCTGAACAATGTCTTCATCTTGTTCCAGAACAAGCCAGGGCTTCTCTGAATTACAAACCCACAGTCACTGAGCATCATACAGCCTTCAGGGAGAAGGGCAAACTTCACTGGGAGTGAGGGGGTGAGGGTCTGCAACTCAGCCCCTCAATACTGACCTGAGAGATTACCCAAATGGTCTTAAAGGTCCTACTAGGAATTATTGGAGGGAAACTTTAATAGAGGGACAATAGTCAAAGCTGGGAAATTATATCTTATTGACCTACTTGCAGGATTAAGCTGAGTACACTGATTCCCCTTCTTTCTGGTCAGGAATTCAATGGTTGTCAGATGCTCCTAGAACCACCAGTTCTTGTCACATGTTTGGTGCAGTCACTGACTTATACAGGTGGGCAGGAAGTGGGAGTCAGGTCAGTCATGGTAGGAAGGGGAAAATGTTCTGGAAAGGTTTATCTCATTCTTCTCCTTGTTATATAAGATGTGGTTTCCCCAAAGAAAAAATATATTAAATAAAACTTAGGGTCCCATCCCGCGGAAGCCTATTTTAACTCACATTGTTGTTGACTATATTCAATTTGAAAGGGCAAATAGGCTTTGAGGGTGACTAAATGGTACAATTTAGAGTTCTCACTGAGCAAGGCAGGATGTGTAGTGGGGGAGGAGTGAAGCGGGGGGAGGGGTGGAAAGATGGCTAAAATGTGTCCCTGCCCTCAAAGAGCTCACACTGTAGTTGGAGAGACAGGAGGGACAGACACATACTCAATTAGCATGTGCAATGACAGTGGTGCAGGGTGTTGTCAGACCAGAGAATAATAGAAGGATTGGTTCTGAATGGGAAGATCCAGAAGGTTGTAGAAGATGTGGCAGCTGCCCCTTGAAGGATGTTAGGGCACTGAGTGGCAGAGGGGTGAAGGTGGGCTGGGGCAGAGGCTCAGGGTGGTCAACTGCAGAGCACAATCAGGAAGATTCAAGAAGCTGCTGCAGGGGAGGGGAATAAAGTGGGGGTCATGGGTGCAAATATAATGTTAGATAGAAGGAGCAATATTTAATAGCACAACAAAGTGACTATAATCAACAATAAGCTAGGGTATACTTCAAAATAACTAAAAGAGTGGGATTGGAATGTTCCTAACACAGAGAAATGTTACATGCCTGAGGTGATAGATATACCCCACTTACCCTGATTTGATTAATTTGCATTGTATATCTATCAAAACAATCACATGTACCCTATAAATACAATTATTATGTATCCATAATAATTAAAAATAAAATAAACAGTTGCTGCAGAGAATGGGGGGCAGTTTGGAAGAGCATGGGGCAGAGGGAGTCTTTATGAGTTGGTCTGATGGTCTAATCACTTAGATAGAAAGTAATTGTTCATACTTTTCATGTTGAATTACAGGCAGGTGATTTTCAAAAGCCTAGTTTTTTCAAACAAATGTGGTCTTGCCTCAGACTGAAGAGTTGTCTTATATACAATAGTTTATTACCATGAAAAATAAGAAAGTGATTAATTGCAAAAATATCTTTTATATTTAACTTTCTCGGGATAGATTTGTCAAAGAGTAGCACAAGACACTTTTAATAGCTTTATGTTCTGTTTTGTAACCAGTGTATTCTGTAACTCTGTAACTTATTAGGGATAAAGTATGCAAAGCCTGGCACGGTCACCATCACCGAGGATACTAAGTCTGCGGGCTCTAATCTGGGGTCAGGAGGAGAAATAAAGGGAAACAGGAAGGAAAGAATCCCTAACAAGGGTCAGTCCCAGGAACAGCTTGGCAAAGACTATGGGTATCTAACATCAGTGCCCGCCTGTTTGTGTATCTGGGCAGCATCATGTATCAATTTCTTTCTGTTGGGTGCCCAGAGAGTGAGGACTCTGGTAGGCTGTGAGAAATCAAATATTAATATACAATCTCAGACTCAATGGTGTTTACATGATTTTATGTTAACTGGATAAGAGGCTGAATGGAAGTCAGTCGTTTATTGAGATACTCGGTTGAGCCAAGCATTTGTCCACATTTTCATCCTCAGTTTAGTTTTTACCAGAAGGAACTGAAACTCAGAAAACTCATTGGAAGAGTCTATTGAATTCCTGAAATTCTGGTTCATTTATAAGTCACTGATAGCTGACAATATACATACATATGAAATATAGCATATTATAAAATATATGGTGAGGTACTTTAAGAAAATGCTTTGGGCATATTTCAAAGTAATTATCATTGTTTAAGTCTATTTATCATTTTACTTGTTGAACATTATGCTCTTGAAGACTGACATCACTATAATCTGATTTTGAGAAACACACTACTGGTATCTTAGCTGGGGATGTTTCATCTCACTCTTAAAAATACTTTTCTGCTCTTGGTGGGAGGACGTTTCCAAGAAGCATGATTTTGTCTCCCACCCTGTGTCTTTGCTTCAGATGAGTGATGAGAAGACCCAAACAGCAATATGGAGAGTTTGATGCATTTACACATTTCTGCCCCCTCTCTCCCACTGATAAGGAGATAGCTGTTCAATAGTAAATTTTTGTCTCTACAGGCATATAACAAATAATGTAGCAGTGTTAACAATAGTAGAAAAGGAACATATAAAACCATCCATAAAACTTGATATCTGGCCAGCAGTAAGGAATGGCAGGATAAATTATGGAATATCACTAAAATGGCATATTGCACAATTATGCATTGATAATTAGGAATACTATATAGAAAAGTGGAAACTTGCTTAGAATATAGTTAAAAGAGAAAATAAAAACACACTATTTTGATATATATGCTGCATATGCATGTGGGGGAGGCCTGGAAGATAATATGCCAAAAATAGACATACAGTAGTTCTCTTAGGATTATGGGATTGTGGATTTTCAAAAATATTTTCCTTAATGTGATAAAATAGTAGTAATAATAATAGTGAATTCACCAAATAAATCATGCAATGGGTATAGAGGGGAGATTTTAATAAATAAGTAGAGATTGGATGTTACAAAAGAGAAAAAAAGATTTAAAAGAATCTTCCTTTCCTACATTTGCCAGCTCAGTGGATATTAAGATCCAAAATATTGAAAAAATTTTCAAAGGAGCTGGTTAGTAGGGTTTGGAAGAGAGCCTGAACTTAACTATATCTGGATTTTGTTTGCCAAGATGATTGCAATAGAAAATAAATCTTGAAACAGTTGTCTAGTATGCTCCAGCTTGGGTGTCTTGGCTGGATTCACACTTAGGAATCAAGAAACAGTTTGGAAAAAGAAGCCATGTGCATAATAAGTAGGAATATAGAGCAAGAGAAATTCAATAGAGAAATTTCAAAAGTAAAATGCCCATTTAAAATCAAGTGAAATGACTATTGGGATTAACAGCAAAATAAAGAAAATTAACGCCTACTTACATTTATATCTGTGTAGATGCTCTCAAAGGCTACCAGGAGCAATCCTTATGTCTATGATATTAATATTAACAATTTATAACAATTTGCTAAAAGTGTTGATTGGAATGAGTTGCTTTCTTTTCCTGTAAAGGGCTGAGACACTTTATTCTCCTTTTCTTCCACCCCTGTTGAAAAGAACTACACTTTTACTCTGAATTGTGCTTACAAGTGTTGCTTTGGGGCAATAAGCCACTTGGTTGCATAGAGGGGAGGGGGTCGCTTAATATAAGATATTAGAAAAATTTACACATACTAACACACATTTTATTCTTTCAGGTCAAAGTTAAACCTACCATCCCAACATTTGCAAATTTTTATTTTAGCACAAGAAAATATTTCCTCAAATGCATACTTAGATACATTAAGTATCTTAGGTAGGTGGAAGAAGAAATCTGAAATAGGTTTTTTCTGAAATAGAATTTGAAAATATGATAAAGTACCTTATTATCTGTAAACCAGTAGTTGACCCTTGATTTGAGGGTAGGGGGAGAGAGAAAGAGAGAGAGACAGAGAGAGAGAGAGAGAAATCATATGATATGAAGGAGTTTGAGCTGAGTCCGAGGAACCAGAAAGTAACTCTTCCAACCCCGAAACTGTACCTGACACTATGAGCATCTTCTTTCAGACTCTGGGCAAGATTTGCTGAGTCTCTGTGAACATCTCTCTGTTTCATCATCTCCTCACCTCTAAAGATGTCCATGGTGGCAACCACATTTTTATTCCTAAATTATCCAATAATTTTAACCTTTTAAAAAATATGATTTCCTACTTTCAAAATGCATTAGAATTATTAAAAGGTATTGTGATTTTAGGAAACTCTTTCCCCCCATCCCATTTCTAAGTCAATTACATTTAGCACAAGGCTGTGTTTTAGATTACTTGGGGCTATACCAACATTTAGAAATTTCTCCTCAAAAATATTTTACTCCTAACATCTTCATTTTAGTACCATGAATGTATTGTGTTGAATAAATACTATTTGGTAATAAAGCACATCTGTTTTCATACATCTATAAAATTCTTTTGAGTAGTAGCAATTCAATCTGTGTCACATAAATTTTATCATGAATTGCATAACTTTGGCATGCATTTTGCTGTAACACATTTCCTGGCAATATATAAAGTGCCTTTACATAATATCATAGAATATTCAAACTAGGAATGAATGATAGAAATAATCTAGTGAAAAATCAATCCCCCCTCCCTTCATACAGTAGGAGACTGAAGTGTGAGAAGAAAAAATTTGCCCAAGATCATGCATCTCATTTTCTGACATTTAAGCCCTCCTGAAAATAAATTATATACTTTTGATCTTGAACTTGACTGGAAAATTATGATTTTAAGAACATGATTCTTCTTTCTGCTGTAGCATGTAGCCAAAGGAAAAAAAAAAAGAAAAAAAAAAGAACATGATTCTTAAGACACAATGATTGCTACACTTAAGAAGGAATTGCAGAGTTGGACTTGAAATACACAAAAGAGATATGCCAACATTTTTGTCCAATTCCTCTTTTAGAGAAAGTGACTAAAACTACCTGATCACTTCAAATCATCATTCTTTGAAGGATAAAAGTAATCTAGATCTTCAAGATGAAATCTATCATTCCTCCCTGTAATTCAATATTTTTCCTCAGCAGAGATCAAATGATTTTCTGGTTGATTGCTCTCTTATCTATTGCAGTTGAGCATGTGAAATAGGAAATACATTTCAGGATACCATAGTGGCTTTTTTCCCTCAGCAGCAAAAAAAAAAAAAAAAAAAATGAAATAAAGAAACTTTTATCATGTAATGTTCACTAATCAGGTGAACTTAATAAAATCTAGGCTTCAGTTAAATCTCGTAGATTAACTTTTGGTTCACCGGTATTTACAGTTTGTGGGGAAGTTGAACAAATGTACAAATACTGACACTTCGAGAAGTTTAACCATTGCATTTCACGTGAATCCTACACAATGTTCAAGACTAATGCATGGGCTTTATAGTTTTCAGATTTTAAAAAGCATATCAGAATAGTAATTACTAGCACATGTCTCCCAGTGTTAAAAACACTTAGATATCTATGTAAAATTAATTTTGTCTTGATGAAAACAAATTCTAATCTATGAAAATATTACATCAAGTCATTTTGTACCTGGTGAGGAAATTATATGTGAATGATAGTAAATGTTAAAAATTTTCAGATAAAGACATAGTAAATCAATTTAAATGAAGAGTTTTAGATGTAACATAGCCATTTAAAAATATTAATTTTTCACATATCTGATCATACTTATTTTACTTTATTTGAAAACATAATCTTGTCAGACAATAACAACATAAAGCTCAGTTATATAATTCGGCTGTATTTAACTCCCCTTTCTCCAAAAACCATCCCATCCTAAGGGGGGGTTTAACTAATCTATCTTGACTTTTTTCCCTTTCAGCAAATACCAAGTGTGAGAAGCTTTTCACCAGAAAAAAATCATTTCATAAAATGGAACATCAAAATTTTTCTTTCAATTTCTTCAGACATAAAGCAGCTGGATTTCCTTATGGATAGCCCGTGCATCGTTTGATGCCTGGCATCTGCAGCCTACTCTAGACTTACCTCACTTTCAGCAGGTGCTGAATAGCACTTTTTGGGTTATTTTACAAAGCATTCGACATTATTTAAATTGTTAAGAAGCAGCTGGAACAGCTTCCTTCCCTAGCCACTATCTCTTCTACTGTCCTTTACCCTCATCTCCCCTTTCCCTAAAATGGGTCCCCAACATGCCTATTTACATACTCTCAGGCACCAGAAGTTTGCACACCCATCACATACCAGGTCAATTTCTAACAGTGTGAAGGCTGTTGGAGCAGAACAATTTCCTTCCATTGGGAGCTGCCTGTAGTTGTGTTTCTATCAATACAGTGACCCTTGTATGCAGAACTTAGACTATCGTCTCGTGGTCCCACCTGCCTTGGATCTGATTGATGTAACAACAGTATCTGTCATAGGGGCTGTTCTGCTTGTAGGAGCAAACAATGATACTGTCTTGGGGCACAAAGAAGATGCTGTCCTCGGGCTCAGGGCAGTCAGATCTGTCCCAGGCTGAGCACTTGGCGTCCAAGGCACTGTAGGCGAGGGAACTGCCAGATGGGCAGTAGCCGTCCAGGTATCTGGATGTCTCCTCCTGATGCCCGCTCTGGACCAGGCTCTGGCATTCTCCTGCCTCCGTGGGTGTGACGGTGGTGATGGAGCTGGCCATAGGCACCTCACCCTGCCCCTGTTGGGGAAGCTTCCCCCTGAGGCCCGCCTTCTTAGCCAGCTCATCTGAGCTCCCCTTGCCTGACTCCAGGTCTGAAGGGGTCCTCAGCAGCTCCACCACCTCCTTGTCCTTAGGTTTCCGGAAGCAGGGCAATTTGCGGACCCATAGCAGCTCATTATCCGGCCACTTGGTGCATCCCTCGGTTTTCCTGGCCAGGGCAATGGCCGCAATGCCTGGCAGGCAGATGGCTGGCCCGATGGCCAGGAGGGGGATGTTTCCCAGAGTCTCTCCTTTCATCCCAGAGACGGTGAACATAAAACCAAAGACCAGGAAGACACTGACCAGGGCCACCACCAGCCCAGTCCTCGGGTTAATGTCATCAGGCCGCATCTTTCACTCCATCCAGGTTGGGGGCTGCTTGCTGGCCAGGGAGTAGCGTTCCTCTCCTCTGCCAGAGATGAAACCACAGTGGGTTAAAAAAAATCCAATCAAGTTCCCACCCACCAGCTCTTTCTCTTTTTCGCTTGTCTCTCTCTCTACTTGTCTTTCAGTCTTCGTCTCTGTCTCTCTTGCAATCTCTTCTCTCTCTGTTTCTCTTGCAAATTTTCTCTCCACCCCCACCCCGACCCCCACCCTTCTCTCCCTCTCTCACTATTGCAACCGCTCTTTCTCATATAAGCATGCACCGACTGGGGCCACCGAGGTACCTGAGG
Source organism: Varecia variegata (assembly GCA_028533085.1). Classification (NCBI taxonomy): domain Eukaryota; kingdom Metazoa; phylum Chordata; class Mammalia; order Primates; family Lemuridae; genus Varecia; species Varecia variegata. Next base: position 97,404,343 of record CM052443.1, on the reverse strand, counting down.
GTTCCTGCCGTCTCCAGGGAGTAGGGAAAGAGGCCAGTCCACAGCAGCTGTCCCCTCGGCTCGCTTCCTAGGTTCTGGGAGGAAAGCCTGTTTTTCCCCACTGACTGTGCATCCAGGAGGTGGAACGTGGGAGAGTGTCTTTCCCAGCAGTGCCCGTCGGTCCCCAGGGCGGTGGAAGCGGAGCCGCGGCGCAGCCCGGCGCTGGCAGTGCGCGCGGCGCGGGGCGCGGGAGGAGGAAGGACTTAGTGTGGAAAGAGGGAAAGCGGCGCGCGAGCCTGGCCTCGTTACATCACTTTCAGAGCACGCTCAGAAACAAAGCGGGATGCGCGGGGCGCGAGGGGTCAGACCCCCGGGAGAGCCACTCGGCGGAAGGGAAGGGGCTGCCCGGGCTCCCTTTGCAGCTGCCGGGAGCAGCCCGGGCTTGTTCTGCCGCTGCCCGGGAGGGCTGAGCAGGGCCACCGGACAGCTATCGTGCCGGGGAAGGTCTGGGGCGCGAGGCTGCCTGTGGCCGGAGACGGGAACCCCAGGTCGGTTTGCCTAAGGGGCAGCCGTTGGAATTTCTGAGCCTGGGCGCCAAGTCCGGTGTCCGAGGGGTTAGGTGCCAGCTGGAGATGTCCCTCGGCGACCCGCACCCTTCTTCAGTTACAAACCTGGGTGATGCAACCGCCCTGACGACTGCCCTTCTCTCAACCTCGTGGCACTTGGGGCGCGGAGGGCTGCACCCCTCGAGGGGACAGTGCCCGAAGACTGCTCTCCGTCCTGGGTGTGCAGCGGCCGCGGGAAAGCGCCCTTGCAGCGAAGCAGGCTGCGCTGCCCCGAGCGCACAGGATTTGTTCTGTAAAATTTGGATTCGGTTAAAAGGCCGCACTCCAGAAGGGCACATGGGCCTTGAGGTCGCAGGTTCCGCACCCCTGGCCCAGGCTGAGTTAGTGTTGGGGAGGGCAGGGTGCCGGGTCTTGCCTGGGCTCCCCAGGGAGTTTCCGGAGTCCCTCCCTCCCTCTGGCCTTCCAGCTCTGGACCCGGGAGAAGGTGGTCTTGGAGCCCGATCCCACTCCCACTCCAGGCTGGGACAAGGGAGAAGGGCTCCCGCCCCCGACCCCCATTCCGCCCCCCAGCTTTCAAATGGGCGGGTCAGAACCACCCCAGAATGCCTCTCCACTTGTGGGCGATTCATTCCTCCCTTGCTGAAGCTGACGTGGAGAACCAAGCGTTCTTCCCACTCAGTCGCCCACAGCAACGCAGCAACGGATGGATTCCTCTGGCCCCAGGGGCAAGACTGGGTTTGGCTGTGATTCTTCAACAGGGCTTTCCATTCAGGGTAGAAGAGGGTGGTGGGGAACAAGATGGCGAGCGGTACATTCTTTCATGTCAAGGTCTTGGTGGAAAGAACTTTGACATCCAGTCCTTCCCCACTTAAACTAGCTGTGTGTTCCTGGGCAAGTGACTTAACCTTTCTGAGAATCAGTCATCTGACCTGTAAAATGAGAATATTAATACCAAATATATGAGGAAGCATTGTGAGGATTAAATAAAAGTTCCTAGCACAATGCTTGGTACATGGTCCCTGCTCAAAAAAACAATTGATATCTATATCTACATCTATGTCTATCTATCTGTCTATATATAGTTTTCTTTCCATAGTTGTCATTATAATCAGTGTCCTCATCATGTAAGGCGGGAGCCGAATCATGAAGGACCTGTCTCTGGAGCTAAGGACTTCTGACTTTATCTACTAGGCAATGAAGAACTGTGACAGTATTTTCAGCAGAGATCAATACAGAAGTATTCCATTTTTGACAGCAAGTGACAGCAGGGTAGAGGACAGGTTGCAGGGGGTCAGTCTAGAAGCAGGGAGACTTGTTAGGAGAGCAGTTCCATAAGCCAGGCAAGACACGATGTGTGCCTGAACAATGCCAGGCTGGTAGGGGAGGGTAGAAGAAAGCAGATCTGAAGGATACTGAAGGGTTGAATCAAATGTCTTGGTGCACAGTGAAGTGTGATGAAGGGAGGAGCCAAGGCTGACCCCCAAGTTTCAACAAGTTTCAACTGACCCCCCTTTCAACTAAGTGGCTCAGGAACCAGATGCCTTCTCATTTTCTACTCTGCCATCTATTTTGTGTGTCTTTTGTACTCATGATCATTAGGTAGCTGCTGTACCTTTGGGCATAGAATCATTCAGCAAGGAAGAAAGAAGAAAAGGCAAAGGGCAAATGTGAGGTGCCTGCTGTTTGGCCATTTGTATCAGGAAAATAATAGTTTTCCCACCAGCCCCTCCAGGTAGACAGGCATCTGCTCAGAATCAGCCTGAAGGATGTCATATGGGATTCAAAGGAGCCTGGGAAATCTTTGCTTGCTCATTTACTGATTTACCAGACTCACTGATGCTCTGAAAAAAAAAAACAAACAAAAAAAAACCGAGTTTTGTTAGTAGGAAAAAAGAGGAGAATGAATCTTCAGGAAGCAACACACTACATATGCTATGACTATTGAACACTTACCCTTACTTGAAACCCTGTCTTCCTCTGCCTTTACTGATACCATTCTATCCTGATTGTCCTCCTGTCTCCCTGGTCACTCATTTGTAGGCCACTTCGTAAACTCTATTTTATTTATTTTTAACAACCCCCATAGATATTGGTGTTCTGCTAGTTCTGTTCTTGTTACTCCCCTTTTCTGCTTTCTCTTCTCTTCCTTCCCATTCTATGATAGTTTAAATAGCCTAGACAGGCTTATGACTCCTGGAGTTATCTTTTTAGCCTTGTCCTTTCCCTTCAGCTTCAGATCTATCATATCCAATTGTCTGCTTGGTATCTCTACCTGGATGGGACACACACTTCACACTCAACATGACACAAATTGAACTCATTATATTTCCTTCAAACTTGCGCTTTCTCATTTGACCCCATCAGGAGCTGATCAAAGTCCTGTCTCTCATAAAAATATGGCAGAACATGGGCCACATTACACAATAAAATGGGCAATAATAACATCCATATTTCTGTAAGCATAAACACTCAGGTATACTAACAATAGTCACATGGGTGGAACAGTAATGAGCAGATGAACCATATTCATAAAGAAATGCGTCAAAAAGTGAAATGTAGAAACGCATATCACTATGGCTGGTAATTGTGTGTACCCAGCTTTATAACTACAGTCATGTGAAACACGGTGTCAAACAACCTAAGTCTTTTGACAAGATCCTGTTAAAGACTGCAATGGATCACCACAGCATATACAGTTGCCAGAGCCAAGATCTTGAAAAATTTTATCTTTAACAAATGCAGATGTACAAAAAGGACATCTCTTCACTTATTGAGGAAGTTTCAATGTTTTTGCATACATGAACAAAGTCAATGTTGTGATAATGCACTTTCATGGAGTCGAATTTGCAAAAAATGCATAAAACAAATGAGAACTCTTTAACGTCTCTACAAAATTTATAACTCCAGTATTGCAAATGATGCAAAAATGAAATATGTAGCACAGAGAATTGTAAAAAAATAATGCTGACCATTTAAAACAGAGGGAAAAAAATGAAAAATAGAAAATTAAAACTAAGAAAAACAAAAAAACTAAAAAGAAAATTCAACATGTGAAAAAGTATGTTACAGGGATAAATTATAGGCAATTGCATAAAGATGGTTCATCTGATCTGGCTTTGACAATCATTAACATTTTGAGTCATGCAGCATTATGATGAATGGCTGGTTTTTTCTTTTAGGACATGGCTTTCCTCAGAGAATATGTTCACATTCATTTCTATGTGGCACTGCTTTTTTTGAAATTCTTCTATGATTTGATATACACCAGCATGAGCATTCCCTATTAAATTTTTCCATCTTCTGTTCCATAGTGTTTTGGGTTGATTGCAGACATTAGGGATTTTAGATTTTAGGGATTTAGACTTTAGGGATTTCAACATTTGGGATTGTGGTATTTGGGGTTGTGTTTTTTGAGATTATGATCCAACCTGACCCCATCATTTCTTCCATCTGCCAACTGAAAATATTTGGAATTGTCCTCCACTCTTTTCCTAACAGCCTACATCCAATAAGTAACTCAAATCATTATAGTTTTACCTCCTAAGTCCCCTGATTATCCCCTCTTCTACTTGTGACCCTAGGAAAATCACTTTCTCTTCCTGGATTTCAGCTTCTTATGAAACAAAGGCTTTGAATGAGGAGCTAGGTGAGGTGCATTTCAGCTCTAATATTCCTTGGTTCTCTGGCAGTTACTTCTGCATGGATGAGCTGATGTCAGTTTTGTGCAGATGTTTTGACAACAGTGCTGGAAATCAAGTTGGGCCTTAAAGAAGCAAGGTTGCTGAACAGAGCCCTCCTCTCACTTGTGCAAATGTCTAATTCCATTCTGATTTTTAAGCCATGTAGTTCATCTACTTAGGCATTAGATAAGACCCATGCTTAAAACCACAGGAAACTTCAATTACTATTTAATTATAAGCCTCATTCGCAAAGCAATTCCTTCTTGGAGGTAATTTCAGATGGTCTTTGAACAGCAGGTACACTTGCCTAAGTCAGCAGCAATAGTGGGTGGGGATTGGAGACATCACTCAGGGTCCCAATACTCAGAGACAGATAAGGCATTCTTAGTGTTTAATTTCTTGTCTGTACAGACTGATTGCACTAGAATTTTAAAACCTTAAGCAATTCTTGCAATGCTGTAAGCATATACAGCCATGTACCAAGGCTTTTCATTAGAAGAGCAAGGAATTCAGGTTGAAATGAGGCTAGGGCATGTGGGTATTTCAGAAAGATGTTAACACAGAACCTTTTATTTCTGAAATTAATATGGCATGCTAGCATTTGAAGATACCTTGTAGAATATCTACTCCAACTCCTTTATTGTACAGGTGAAATCCAGAAAGGTTTCATTTCTTCAATATTGTTAATACTTGAGTGTTTATCATGTGCTGGCACTGTGCTAGGTGCTGGAGGTACAAGTCATATAAGACAGGGTCTGCCTTTCTACAACTCACACTCACAGAGCAAGATACATGTATTAGTCAGGATAGGAGGGATTATACGGTAGCAACAAAAGACCTCCAGATCTCAAAGGCTACACGCTCATACCGTGTGTCTACAATGGGCCAGCTGCAGCCCTGTTCCATGTTGTCTACACTCTGGGATTCAGGTTGACAGAGCAGCCTCCATTTGGGACATGGCCAGTCTTGTAGCAAAGGGACAAAAGAGCAGATCAAACCACAATGCTGGCTGGTGAAGCTTATTCCCCAGACTTTGTCATCACCCCATCTCTCAGCTTCCTCCTTCCTTTACTTCACGTCACTTCTTTATCCAGCTCAGCTATCCTACCCTGGCAGGATACTAGAGTCTTTGGAATTTCTGAAATTTTGAAGGGTGAAGATGGGAATTTTTGTCTAGTACTATAAAAATTTTGTAGTTGTTACCTCTGAGACTGATAGATGTTTCACATTCTGCTGAAGAGAGCATCTAGCATGAAATATCTTATTTGCTGGTGTAGGCTCGGTCCCTTTGTGGTGTGATAGCAGGAGCAGATGTGCTCAGAAGTACAGTAAATGTGATGGCCAAATAAAACCTGGGCCTGTTTTAGCCTGTTCCTTCTCTGGAATTTGTCTTATGTTTGTCTGCCCTCCTCTAGCCTTGTCTCTTCTGGCTTTGGATTTTGAATTCCGGAGCCTGAAAACCCTCAGGATCCTGTGTACCTTCTTTCCATATAAGGGATGCTCTTTTGGTTGTTGTGACAGAAACTCATTGGAGTTAGCTTGAGTAAAAAAAAAAAAAAAAAAAAAGAAGACTTTCCGGGGATTTTTCAGAGAGCTCAAAGGTAGGAATACAGCTGAACCTCTGGAAAGAGATGAAATTAGAGACTCAAATACTAATAGGTCTTTCTCTCTGATGCTCACTTCTCTTCTCTCTGTGTCTATTTTGCTCTTCCTTTTCTTGCTACAGATTAATTTCCTTCTTTTATCTGGTATCCATGTGAAAAAGCATGGCTCCAGCAGCTCCAGTGTGTACATGTTACCAATCTAGTCACCTAGAAGCAGACAAGGTAATCTCTTAAAGTCCCAGGGAAAGAATTCACTGGATCATTTTGGGACTGCCACCCATTCACAGCCCAGTCAGCTGTTAGTTGACATGGTTGCCAGGAACTTCTTTGCTGTAACACTAGGGATGGGAGGGGAGTAGCACCCAGACAGAAAGGGTGGAGTGATTTTTCTGGTGACTGAGCTATCAACTTAAGAAGTACCTGGCATATTTTCTACCACCTAAATTCATTCTAAAGTCTAAACTTCTTGCGAACAGAATCTACGGCTCTGAATTTCAAATAGGGCTTGGTGGCATATCTAGCATAGCAAGACAAATTATAAACATAATATGCTTTGCTAAAGGATATTGTCAACAAGAAATGTACAGGGCCAACGTCTAGAAAACTAGAAAGCTTCACTGAGATATATTAAAGAAAAATGAAATAAATGGTACGTTTATCAATGGAAAGACTGTGGTAAAGATTTAAACTCTTCTCCAGTTATTGTATAGGCTTAACACAATTCCAATTAAAATCCCAATGGAAATTTTCTTGGACCTTGAAACAATGACTCTTAAGGTTCATCTGGGAAATCACACACATAAATAGTAAAAACAGTTTGAAAGAGAAAAGCAATAAAGTCAAGGCTTCATTAACCACATATGAAAATATATTTAACAACTACAGTAATTAAAGCTATTTGGTATGGTGCAAAAATTATCACAATAATCAATAGAGTGATTCTGAAAGAATCACAGAGATACTGAAAGCAGTATTGTGTATTTATTATAACTTAGTTTAAGATAAAGGAAGCATTAGAGACCCAATGATTTTGAGAAAATTGACATATTGTGACTATTTTCTCCTGTTCTTAAGTCAGCTATATGCATATTTGTCTCATTTTTAAGAAAGGTAGACTGCAGAGAAAAGGAAACTTCCCTAGTATCTCATACTCAAAGCCTCTTTGTTAGGAATTATGCCAGGTCATTATCTATGTTTCCACTGAAGAACAGAAAAAAACAAATTTTAGTATCTTGAATGAAAATTATAATTAGATATAGTCATGGGCTCACAATTTCTTCTCCAGAGGAATAAATAAAAAGGCTCACACAACTTCTTCCTTTGAAACAGTCCATTATTCCTGTAACAACCAAAGAGCTTGACTATGGGTTTAGGACAACCACCCTTTATCTGTCTTAACCACCAAGTGAACCTTGCCTGCCTGGGGCCTGACTGGGCAGTGAATAATTCTCAACTTTGGAAGAAGGTAGGAAGGAGTGCCTGGTAATATATTAGTCTGGTTTTCCAGAGAAACAGAACCAATAGGATGTGTGTGTGTGTGTGTATACATGTGTGTATGTATGTGTGTGTATATGTATGTGTGTGTGCATATGTGTGTGTATAGAGAGATTTATTTTATGGAATTGGCTCAGGTGATTGTGGAGGCTTGGTGAGTCCAAATTTGATTGAGAGGCCAGCAGGCTGGAGACTCAGAAAGGAGTTGCCATCTGAGTCCAAAGGCAGTCGGCTGTAGAACCAGGAAGAGCAGATAGAGCAGATGAAGCCCAAAGGCAGTCTGCTGGAGAATTCTCTCTTGCTTGGGGGGGGGGGGTCATCCTTTTGTTCTATTCAGGCCTTCACATAATTGAATGAGTCCCACTCACATTATGAAGGGTAATCTGCTTTATTCAAAGTCCACTGATTTAAATATAAATCTAGGCCTGGTGCAGAGGCTCACACCTATAATCCTAGCACTTTGGGAGGCTGAGGCAGAGGGATTGCTTGAAGCCAGGAGACCTTTCTGGGCAATAGTAAGACCCCATCTCTACAAAAAATAAAAAACTTAGCCAGGTATGGTGGTGGATGCCTGTAATTCCAGCTACTTGGGAAGCTGAGGCAGGAGGATTGCTTGAACCCAGGAATTTGAGGTTGTAGTGAGCTATGATGATGCCACTGCAGTCTAGCCTGGGCAACAGAGTGAGATTCTGTCTCAAAAAAAAAAAAAAGTAAATCTCATTCAAAAACACCATCACACAGACATCCAGAATAATGTTTGATCAATATTTGGGCACTGTGCTCCAGCCAAGTTGACACATTAAATTAACCATCACAGATAATATCTGAACGATGCCCAGCATTGCCTTGAATAGAAATTAAAAGGCGGAGAAAATTCCTTTGACTGTTTTATGTTTTTTGGTGCCTCAAACTTCTCTATTGACACAATTTTTAAAAAAGTAAGTCCTAGCTGAAGATAGGTCATTTTAAATTAGTCAGTCAGAGGAACAAAAATAAAAAGAATGTAAAAGAGTAAAAGAATCCTCTGGGACTTATGGGACACCATCAAGCAAACCAATATATGCATTATGGGAGTTCTAGAAGAAGGAGAGAGAGAGAAAGGATGGAAAACTTATTTAAAGAAAAAAATGATAGAAAACTCCCCAAATTTCAGGAGGGAAATAAACATCTAGGTCCATGAAGTCCAAAGAACTCCAATAGATTGAGCATAAAGAAGTCTTAACCAAGACACATTATAATAAAATTGCCAAAAATTAAAGACAAAGAGAGAATTTTGAAATCAACAAGAGTGACTTGTCACATACAAGGGAATCATTATCTGACTATAAACAGATATCTCAGCAAGAACTTGAGACCAGTAGAGAGTAAGCTGATGTATTCAAAGTGCCAAAAGAAAAAAATTGCCAACCAAGAATGCTGTACCTAGAGAATCTATCCTTCAGAAATGAAGGAGAGATAAAGACTTCCACACAGGCAAAAACTGAGGTAATTCATCACCACCAAACTTGCTTTACAAGAGATGCTAAAGGGTATTCTTCAGGGTGAAACAAAAGAATGCAAAATAAGAACATATGGAAGTATAAAACTCACTGGTAAAGATAAGGGTATAGTCAAATCAAAATATTCTATTATAATGATGGTGTATAAATTGCTTTTAACTCTAATTTAGAAGTTAAAAGACAAAAGTATTAAAAATAACAGTAATATAGTATTGGATACACAATGTAAAATGATAAGATGTAAACTGTGACATCAATAATATAAAATGTTGGAAGGGAGAAGTAAAACTACAGAGTTTTTGTATGTGATCAAATTTAAGTTGTTATCAGCTTAAAATAGACCATTATGACTATATGATAGTTTATGTAAGCCTCATGGTAGTCACAAAGAAAAAACCTGTAGCAGAGACACAAAAGATAAAGGAAAGGAATTAAAGCATATCATTACAAAAAATCAACAATTACAAAGAAAGACAGCAAGAGAGGAATAAAAGGACTACAAAATAGTCAGAAAACAAGGAACAAAATGACAATAGTAAGTTGTTACCTATCTATAATTACTTTAAATGCAAGCAGATTTAATTCTTCAATGAAAAGGCATAGAGTAGCTGAATGGATTAAAAAAACCCCACAGCAATATTCAACTATATGATGCCTATAAGAGAGTCATTTTAGCTTTAAGGACACACATAGGCTGAAAGTGAAGGGATAGAAAAGATATTCCATGCAAGGGATAACCAAAAGAAAACAGGGATGGATATACTTATATCAGACAAAATAGACTTTAGATCAAAAATTATCACAAGAAGCAAAGAAGGTCATTATATGATAAGGAGGTCATTTGATCAGGAGAATATACAATTATAAAAATATATATACATATATATATTACATACACACACCCCTAACATTGGAGCATCTAAATATATAAGACAAATATTAACAGAAGTGAAGGGAGAATAGACAGCAACACAATAAGTAGGGTTTTTCAATACCTCACTTTCAACAGTGGAAAGATCATCCAGGCATAAAATTGATAAAAAAAAAAAAAAAAACACCCCAGGCTTGAATGAATGGACCTAACGGACATATACAGAACATTCCATCCAGAATACACATTCTTTTCAAATATACATAGGACATTCTCCAGGATATATCACGTTAGCCCACAGAACAAGTCTTAACAATTTTAAGATGACTGAAATCATGTCAAGTATCTTTTCTAACCACAATGGTATGAAACTAGAAATCAATAACAGGAGGAATGTTGGAAAATCCATAAATACATGGAAATTAAATAACATGCCCCTGAATGACAATGGGTCTAAAAGAAATCAAAAGGGAAATTAAAAGGTATCTTAAAAGAAACAAAAATAAAAACACAATATATCAAAACTTATGGGAGACAGTAAAAGCAGTGCTAAGAGCCAATTTTATAGAGATAAATCCCTACATTAAGAAAGAAGATTTCAAACAAACAACCCAACTTTACACCTCAAGGGACTAGAAAAAGAATAAACTAAGCCCAAACTTAGCAAAAGGAGGAAATAATAAAGACAAGAGCATAAATAAATGAAATAGAGACTAGAAAAACAAAAAGATTAACAAAACTAAGAGTTGGTTTTTTAAAAAAGATAAACAAAATTGATAAACCTTTAGGTAAACTAAGTAAGGAAAAAAGAGAAGAATCAAATGGATAAAATTATCGATGAAAGAGGAAACATTAAAACTGATACCACAGAAATACAAAGGTTCATAAGAGACTACTATGAACAATAGTGCACCAACAAATCGGATGACCCAAAAGAAATGGACAAATTCCTAGAAACATACAACCTACCAGGACTGAATCATAAAGAAATAGAAAATCTGAACAGACCAATAATAATTAAGAGGATTGAATCAGTAATCAAAAACCTCCCTACAAAGAAAAGCCCAGGACCTGACAGCTTCACCAGTGAATTCTACCAAACATTTAAAGAATTAATGCTAATCCTTCTCAAACTCTTCCAAAAAATCAAAGAGGGGGGAACATTTCCAAACTCATTGATGCTCATGAAGCCGGCATCATCCTGATACCAAAGCCAGGAAAGGACATGAAAAGAAAAAAAAATTACAGGCCAATATCTCTGATGAACATAGATGCAAACATCATCAGCAAAATACTAGCAAACTGAATTCAACAGCACATTAAAAGGATCATACACCATGATCAAATGACTTTTATCTCTGGGATGCAAAGATATTTCCCATACACAAATCAATGAATGTGATACACCACATTCACAGAATGAAGGGTAAAAATCATATGATCATCTCAATATGTGCAGAAAGAGCATTTGACAAAATTCACCATCCTTTTATAATAAAAACTCTCAACCAATTGGGTATAGAAGGAAAGTACCTCAACATAATAAAGGCCATATATGACAAACCCATAGTTAACATTGTACTTAATGGTAAAAAACTGAAAGCTTTTCCTCTAAGATCAGGAACCAGACAAGGATGCCAACTCTTGCCATTTCTATTCAACATAGTACTGGAAGTCCTAGCAAGAGCAATTAGGCAAGAGAAGAGATAAAAGGCATCCAAATCAGAAAGGGAGAATTTAAATTGTCTCTGTTTGCAGATGACATAATCTTATATATAGAAATCCCTAAAGACTCCACCAAAAAACTGTTAGAACTAATAAAAAAATTCTGTAAAGGATACAAAATCAACATACAAAATCAGTTGCATTTCTATACAGTAACAGTGAATATATGAAAAAGAATTTAAGAAAATAATTCTATTTACAATAACATCAAAAAGAATAAAATACTTAGGAACAAATTTGACCAAGGAGGGAAAAGATCTGTACACTGAAAATTATAAAGTATTGATGGAAAAAATTGAAGGAGACACAAATAAATGCCTACCTTTTGATTGGAAGAAATCTGTCCAGACACATTGAGAACCTTGGAAAGTTCATACTTTTTGCATGATCATTGCATGTAACATGTCAGTAATAGGTATGTATTGATGGAAAGAAGGAACCCAGGCATTATCTAGGTAAATTAATTAGCATTTTATCTCAAGGTGCAGAGGGAAGTATCCCCAGCCTCATCAATAGGCATGCAATTGGGGATCAAAAGGTCTGAGTGAGGGATGGTCACATCCAACCCTCTGGAAACAAAATAGTCTCTTTCTGGGCCCACCATTACATACATAAGGCTTATTTTCATGAGGCTGATTCAGTCCTGCTCATAGCCTGGCCTTGTATCTGCTGAGACCACTCAACATGACAACAGGACACAATTCATGAGGTATAAACAAAATCGTTGTTATCATCCTCAGACTGTCCAGGCCCACACAAGTGGTTGAGTACATTCTTGGGCTCTGGGCTATGGAACCAGAATGTGAGATCATTTTATTGAAGTCTCCAGAAGTCAAATAAGACCTTACCCCAGATTGTTGCCATTAGCCACATGAGACTTTAAGTTAATTAAAATTAAAAATTCAGTTTCTCAATTGTACTATCCACATTTCAGGTGTTCAGTAGCCACATGTGGCTATTGGCTACCATATTAGACAGTGCAGATACAAAACATTTCATCCACAGAATGTTCTATTGGACAGTGCTGAGCTGTAGGGCTTATCATGATCCTCTTGGCCCAGGCATTATGATTCTAGTGATCTTTCCTATGGGAATAATCAGAGGCACAAAAAACATTTATGTAAAAAGTGATAATTTATAATGCCATAATAGGAAAATGCTGAAAAAACTTGAAATGTCCAACAACAGAGGAAAGATTACATATAATATCATGCATCCATTGGCAGGAATCTTGCATGTTCAGTTGAGGGACTACAATGCAGCCATGGAATTATATTTAAAAAATTTTTAATGATCTATGAAAATGATGGGAAGTGAAAGGCCTACGAATAAAAATTTCTATGTACAATAGAATCCTGATTACTAAAAATACCTAATTAAAAAAAAGACTGAAAGGAAATACTCTCAAAATATTAGCAGTGATTATATCTAGGTGGTGGAACATTACATAATTGTAATTATTTTCTTTAAATACTTATTAATTTTTCAAAAATTTTACTCTTATTTTATAATAAGAAAAAGTTTTTTTTTAATTAAAGAATGGTCTCTTGCATATATTAAGCCCTCAATATATGGTAGTTAAATGAATGATTCATGAAGACTTGACTGAATGAACAAATCCAAATTTTCCTAACTTTATATTTTCCCTAAGTTTTTTCTGCCCCCTTCCTCATTCTAGCACTTCCTCACAGAGGGAAAGGATATGGAATGAATTGGGAAAACACAAAATTTGAAAGGAGGCAAATACATTTTCATGTTGAATTGGGGTTGGACCTTGAGGTTCCTCCCAAGTTTATACTAATAACTTTTGACATTTCTTCTAACCCTGTTTTCAATCTAGGAAATCATAAATATACTATTTATTATATTATTATTTGATTTACAACCTCAATATTGCTGTAAATGTTACATGTGCCTGATGGTGATGGTTTCCCCCAAACTTTGGAAATAAGGTTACTCTTTGAGTGTTAAAAAATCAAACACAATGAAAGCGTATCCGGCCATGGGATGAAACCAAGAGCTTGTCCGATTATACACGACTGAAGAGCTTTGGCATAAGGAGCACAGGGGGTTTCTGGGGTGCTAAAATGTCCTTCTTTCTGATCTGGGTGCTGGTTAAATGAGTGGGTTCTACTTGTGAAAATTCATTCAGATGTGCTTATTTCTCCATATATATGACACGTCAGTAAAAATTACTGTAAATATTAACATAGACCAGGGCTCCCTCTGCCCACCTGCATCATCTCTTCCAAATTAGTAATAAAAACTTAAACAACCAATAGCCCGTTTATCTTTTGGGAACCACTTTCAGAGAAATGCCTTATGCTACCCAAGATTCTTTGATTTTAAGGAAGAAAAAGCCTTTCAAGGTGAATCTAAACAAGGGAGCACTGCTGCAAGGATACTGGAAAATCTCACCAATCTTAAGGACAGGAAGTACCACTGGTCTTCATGGGAACCTGGATATTGGCATCTTGGAGGGGAACCCCTCTTCTCCATATGGTGCTGAAGAAATTGAAGAACAAAGCAAAGGAGTCGCCAGTGGAGGCCAAAATCCAGCCTTTATTACTGATAGAGACCAGGCTGGAGGATGTGGCTTTCAGCCTATCAGCTCAGCGTACTTGCTAATTCCAACCTTGCAATTCAGTTGACTTACCCCATTCCTAGAACACTAGACCTGGGCAGGCCCCACCTGGAGGAGCAGCAGAACATGCCTCCATGTAAAGGGACAAAGCTGAATTCTTGTCCCCTACAGGCTGCTCACTTCCAGGAGCAGGAACAAGGCAAGCACACCCAGTTATTCTTCCCAAATTTACAAGCTAGGTAAATAACTCTCCTCCTCAGAGTGAACAGAGGCCAAGATTGTGTTAGGAAAAATCTGTCATCATGGAAACCAGGAACAGGAACAATGTTCTTCCTCTCTAATGCTACGGTTGGGAAATGGAGAACCATCGGGGACGGGGGTCACTCCCTTCCTCTCAAGGTCTGTGTGTTCTCATCTCAACTTTTCTCAGCACATCTGTTTCTTTCCTATCCTTCTCCCCTGGCTTCCGCTTCTTAGTCTTCTTGCTCACGGCCTGATATGGTGGCCTCACTCCCCAAGTTTATCCCGCTAGCCAGCTTGGCTCCTGCAACTGACACGCTTGCCCTCTCAGCCTCCCCACTCCAGCTTACAGGAGAAGAATCTGAATGGTGCATCATTCAGACAGTCACACTAACAAACTCACAGGAGCCTAGTATATAAACCAGAAAACCACTTGCTGATTTTCACAGGAAGATGTAATACTTTCCAGTGACTCAAATATTCATATCTTTGGGGGACCATAGTAGGAATTTGAATTGGTGATAATAATAATTATTAATAATTTATTAGGTGAGATAATGCCTTTTTTTTTTTTTTGCTAAGTGACATTTCTTGAGGTCTATAATTTACTATAAAATAATGAAAACTAAAGTATACAATGAAGGGAGGTTGTCTATTTTGGTAAACAGTTTGGCAGCTTCTTACAAAGTTATAGATAGAGTTATCATTTGACCCAGAAATTCTGCTCCTAAGTATCTACCCAAAGGAAATGAAAACACTTAAAAACTTGTACACAGATGTTCGTAACAGCATTATTCAGAATAGCCAGAAAGTTGAAACAAACCAAATGTCTATCAATGATAAATAGATAAACAAAGTGTGGTATAACCAGACAATGGAATACTATTTGGCAATAAAAATTAACAAAATATTAATATATGCTACATTGATGAATTGCAAAAACATTATGCTCAATGAAAGAAGCCAGTCACAAAAGAACACATACTGTATGATTGCATTTGTACAAAATGTTCAGACAAGACAAATCTGTAGAGACAGAGGGGTGGCCGCGTAGGCCTGGGGATGGGAATGGGGAGTGACCGTACGTGGGCACCAGGTTATACTTTCCTTTCTCTTGGCCAGGCAGGTGCTCTGTTTTCATTTCATGAGGATACTGGGTACCTACCATGAGCTGGGCATTGTGGTCGGTGCTCATCTCCCAGAGACTGTTGGTGGGAGTGGAAGGAATCCTGGCTTAGAGGTCAGAAAATGTGGATTCTCGTCCTGGCTCTGCTGTTGACAGGCCAGGTGACCTTGGCCCAGTTCCT
>CM052443.1:97354621-97388294 GCA_028533085.1 Varecia variegata | reverse complement strand
CCCACTGAAAAATAGCCCTCCCAGGAAATGCCTCTATCTTAGAATGCTCCACATATGGAAGGAATTTGGTCCTATGGCAGTAGCAGTGGATGTTTACTGCTAAGCAGTGGATTGTTTTGTCTGCTAAGAGTTGCTTTAGACATAAAATTTGAATGAGATCTGCCATGTTCTTACAGTTCTCAGTCCTCTGGTCACTGTTGATGGCCAGAAATGGACATCTGATCCAAGTTGAGCCAATTATACTACCCCTCCCATTGGCCAAAGCAGATTTTTAGAAATGGGCATGTGAGCCAAGATGAGTTAATCAAAACACTTTCTTAGAATTGTTTTTTCCTGGGTCACATTGGTGACAAAGCTGGGTGATATGATCCTGGTGCTACTAGCAGTCATGCTTCTGGTGACTTGGAGAAGACTAAGAAGAAAACTGACATACAGGGAGCAGCTGAGAGGAGAGATCAAGGAGTCCTAGTCACATTCCAGTCCTGGTTTTATAATTGTTGACTCTCAAGCCATAAATTTTTATAATTCAGTTGTATATATACAAAAAATTCATTTGTCACTGGCAACCAAAAGAATTCTGACTAATTCTAATGTGGTATAAAAGCTGTAAATTTCTTGAAAGTAAGTGCCACATCTTATTTATCTTACAATCTCCAGTGTCTGGTGGCACCATATGATTTTCTCTGAGTATGCCCGGAGAGATTTATTAACAACTATTATTAAGCCTATATTATTCCAGGTCCCCTAAGGTATGTTGAATGTCTGTCTCTAGATCTACCTAGGGAAAGCCACGTAGTGAAACTTCCAGAGAAGCTAGCATAACTCCAGGAAATATTTGTGCTTAGGAAACGCCTTCAGGATTCTAGGTCTGGAATTGCAATTGAGACGGCAGAGTAAGCCCTGGAAGGGCCAAAGCCACGCCAAGGGAACTACTCCCAGGACCAGGTGAGAGCTAGTCCCAGAAGTTAGGATCCTGCAGTTCCCCCAGACCCAGGAGGCAAGGAGGCCATGACACTGTAAGGGAACCAAATCCTAGAAAGAGAACTCAGAGGCCTTTGAAGGGTTTTAGCAGAGAGAAGTTTGGGGGTAGAGAGGGGAGTAGGAACCCCTGGCCAAATAGCTGGTTCCTGAGTTTTGCTTCCTTCTTAGCCTCTTCTCACATTCATTGTCTCATTCATTCATTCCTTTGTTCATTCATTCATTCAGATCTCCTTTGAGTAACTATTATGTGCCAGGCACTGTCCCAGTGCTACCACCATAGCTTCCTGGCTCTCCTTATAGCCCTGGTTCAGGGATGAGGTCCACTGAGGTTCCAGTAGGTAGTCTGAGTGTGGCAGGGGTCCAGGAAGGGCAGGGAGTCATCCTGCAGCAGGGGAGGTGGAGGTGGGTAGGGAAGAGGTGCAACTGTCCAAAGAAGGGCCTTTGTCTGGGGCCAGAGGTCCTGGGAAGGCAGACTGGTCAGAGCAAGGCAAGGGATATGAGACATTGTAACATTCTGGAACTTGCAAAAACCTGAGCAAAATACCTATTCCACTCTCAGCCTTATTCTCTAGAATATATCTTTCCATAGGACACAGTCTGTGGAAATCTTCTGCTTGTTCAGGTTGCCTTTTTTGGGAATCTGCTGATTTTCAGTGGATTCACAACCCTGCAGCCTAGTCCTATTTAGTGATTTCCAAGCACATAAAGGAGATAGAGGCTTGTGTGTAATTTATTTTCTATAACAAAGCTCTAATGTGCCTATTCAAAAGGGGAGGTCAAATGAGTTTCAAGTGGATCCACAGTGGCTAATGCAAAAGTTACATTATCATAAACTGTGAAAACAAAACAAAGATTGATTACAAAGAGGAAACAACCCTTACATAATTCATAAAGGAAACAGAGGGCCATAATGGACCCACTATCATAATTGTCCTGTGTTGGCTATCACAGTGTCTGATAGCCCTAAAGAAAAACTTCAGTCATATGGGTAGGTTTCTCTAAATTTAGACTACACTTTTAGAAATGAGTTTCATTCAAGTGTTAAAGAGGTCTTGGTAGAAAAAGAAACATAATGCATTTATTATTTTATTTAGACAGGGTATCCCTGTGTTGTCCAGGTTGGAGTACAGTGGTATGATCATAGCTTACTGCAGCCTTGAACTTTTGGGGTTGTGGGTCCCTTTGAGAATATTTACACACATTCACACAATTTTTCATACAATTTCAGGTGCCTGTTGAACTGTAAATGCCGTCCTCTAGGTCCAGTACCTTTGCTCTACAGGGTCCTGCAGTGCTAAGCACTTGTGAAATGTAACGTAAAAAATTTAGTTTGGGATTCTGCCTCTGGTAATGGGAGACGAGTGTATAGCCAGCCAAATTCCCACTGGAAAAAAATAGAGAAACTGAACTAAAAAAAGAAATATCTGAAGGTTTTGGAGAGGCATGAGGATGGAGAAAATTCTGGAGAGAAGGGAAACTTATTGAGGCAAGCCTGATACTCTAAACTGCTTTTCCCTTCAAGGCATTTCTCTGATTATTAAGCAGCAAGGACAGAAAGCTTGAGAAACCAAGCAGAAAGTGACTTCTAGGAGGCAGAGTATTAAATCAGTTTCTTATGGCTAAGGAGACAAAAATTAGAGTTTAGGGCTACAGAGACAGCAAAAACTTAAGAGGCCAAAATCCTACAGAGAAACAAGACAGTCTCAGCTACTTATCTCCTTGAGGCATTCATTACTAAAAAAAAAAAAAAAAAAAAAAAGACGTGGTTAAGAGGTAAAGTTGCCAAACAGAGTTTTCTCACAGTGCTGATAAGATAAAAATTGGATTTTAAGGTCTTCCAGGGAGAAGAGCCCCTGAAGAATACTCTAAGAAATTCTAGAACTGCAAAAAATACCCCTCTTAATCACTCCCCAAGTGCCCTCAAATTAAAAACACAATAGATGGATTTGATAGCATGTCAGAGCCATCTGAAGAAATAAATGATTATTCATCTGGAAGATAGATGAATACATAATAAGATATCCACACTGAAGCACAGAGAATAAAAAAGCCATATAGCAAATACAGAAAGAAGCATAGGAGACATATGGAACTAGGTGATAAGACCTAACACACATGTAATTAGAATACCTAAGGAAGGGAACAAAGAGAATGATTTGGAAGCAATATTGCAAGAGATAAAGGATGAAAAATGTCCAAAACTGATTAAATACACCAAACCATAAATTCAAGGCACATTAAAAAACACAGTAGTATAAATATAAAGACAACCATATCTAGGCACATCATAATAAAAATTCTAATAGAGGAGAAATATAAAATGATTATTTGAGTAATTCAAAAGACAAGAGAAAAAGAAACACAGAAGAGGGGCAAGTAGAAAATAAGTAGCAGGTAGATATATAAACTCAAATGTGAGTAATTACATTAACCATAAACTAGATACTCTAATAAAGTAAAAAGAGGTAGCAAAAACTCACAACTGTATGCTTCTAGGAGTCATACCTTAAATATAAGGACTCAGACAAAATAGATTTTAAGGCAAGATGTATTAAAAGACATAAAGAAGACATTTTAAAGGGCAACCCACCAGGAAGATATAATAATTCAAATTTGTATAAGCCTAATAACATAGTTTCAAAATATATAAAGCAAAATCTCACAGTACTAAAAAGGGAAATATACAATCTCAGAATTATAATGCAAGATTTTGACAACTTTTTCCAGTAACATATAGAAGAAACAAACATCAATAGAGATGCAAAAAAATTAGAAAATGTAATAAATTGGCCTAATTTATATAACAGAACAGTATATCCAACAACCTCAGAATACATATTTTTTCAAGTGCGTAAGCTTTAAAGAATTCCTTATTAAGTTACTAATCCATAACAAAAAACAACTAGAAAATCTCCAAATATTTGGAAATGAAGCAGTACACATCCAGATATTTCATGAGTCAAAGAAGAAAACTCAATGGTAACTTGAAAATATTATAAATTGAATGATAATGAAACAATGACATATTTCATATGTGAATGAAGCTAACACAGTGCTTAAAGGAAAATTTTTATCCTTAAATGCATCTGTTCAAAAAAGAAGAAAGACTTAAATTATATAAGCTTCCATCTCAACCAGTTAGAAAAGGAGCAATAAATTAAACTAAGAAGGTAGAATAAATGAAATAATGAGTGAAAGTTAATGAAATGAAAAAGTTATAGAACACAGGAAACCAACAAATCTAAATGTTGGTTCTTTGCAAAGTCTAATAAAATTGATGAACTTCTAGCAAAATTAATCAGAGACAGAGAAAGAAAGGAGAGAGGGAGGGAGGGAGCACACAAATTATCCTTATCAGGCATGAAAAATAGGGTATCATTAAAGATCCTACTAAAACTAAAAAGATAATAAGTTGGTATTTTAAAAGAATTTATGTCACTTATAAGTTCAAGTGAATGGACAAATTCTTGAAAAAATACATTCTTATCAAAACTCATACAAGAAATAGAAATTCTAAATAGTCTTATATCTATTTTAAAAATTAAATCTGGAAATAATAGTCATCCCACATAGAAAACCTCAGGCCAGATGGCTTCCCTAGTGCTCTTCCAAACATTTAAGAAAGAAATCAAAACAATTTTATATAAATTCTTTTATAGAATAAAGGTAATGGAAGTAGTTCTAACTCATTTTATGAGGCCAGGAAGCTAGGACAATTTTTATTTTATGTCATTTTATTATTAATTTTTTTAGAGGTGGGGGTTTTGCTATGTTGTTCAGGCTGGACTTGAACTCCTGGACTCAAGCAACCCTCCAGCTTCAGCCTCCTGAGTAGCTGGGACTATAGGCATGCACCACCACACCCAGCTAGCCAGGATAATTTTGATGCCATAGCCTAACAAGAATATTCATGAAGAGTAAAGCTCAGTTTCCCTCATAAACATAAATGCAAAAATGCTAAACAAAAATTAGAAAATAGAATCCAGAAATTCATTCAAAATATATGTAACATCAAAATTGGGTTCATTCTAGGAATGCAAGTTTGATTTATTATTTGAATATCGATGTAATTTAACACATCAACAGATCTCTGTTAAGTGTTGAAAAAGCAATTGATAAAATCCAGCACCCATTCATGATTTAAAAAAAAAAGAAAAAAACCTCTAAGCAAACTAGAAGACTATATTTGGTTCAAGCCTTAAGGAGACAAAATCCAATTTAGAATGTTCCCCATCCTCGGATGTCACTGGAGAATGCATTTATTATGAATAGAATGACATCCATGAGCCAGTCGGTAAAAAATTCCACAATTACGGATCACTCATACTAATAGCTTCCTTTATTGAGCATTTACAATGTGTCAGGCACTGTGCCAATACATTATCTCATTTAATTCTCATAGAAATCCAATGAAATATACTGTTACCTCCCCCATTTTATAGATGAGAAAGTAGAGGCTTAGAGAAGGTAAGTAACTTGCTCAAAATGACATAGCCAAGATTCAAACAGATCTGTTTGACTTCAGAACCCAAGAACCCAATGAATGCAATCACTGAGCTAAATTTCCTTAGGCACCAGCTTCTCTGCTCTATTTCTCTTTGCCATACTACAGAAAGGGGTACAAAGGAGCAAGTCCACCACTGCTCTCTAGAGGGCCCTGCCCTGCCGCTCCATGTATTTCCTTTCATTTACTACGAATCACTTTCTGTCCCTCCACTGAGATTCAGCGGGTTATGGCTGCTCAGGTGACAAATGCAACTATGATTAAATCCATAAGGAAAAAACAAATCTGACATCCAGGGCCCTACATTTGTGGAGTGTAGGCAGAGTTCCTCTACAAGAAAAAGAAATCTATAGGTGTCTAAATTAGGCAGTTTGATGATAGAACAGAAACAGTTTGACTTTTGATTCACTGTTATGCCTTTTTCTGTTTGTCATTTTTATTACTGTTTCTTGAAAAGAAAGTCATTTATACTAGTATAGTCATAAATCTTATCTTTGATTTATCCCTTGCATTTTCTATCAGACTGAGGATACCAGTTGTCTTATAGGAGGATACTATTGCTTTTAACATTAAATTCCTACATGTAGGAAATTGGAACTAAAAATATCAGCAACTACACAAATGGCTCCATCTTATTTTCCAGTGTCCTTTGCCTTCAATCCTAAATAGCTTTTTATGTAAAAGGCTGTATCTTAAAGAGATAAAATAAGTTCTCAAGACAGTACAAGGAGTCATAACTCTAAGTTAGATTTGGCCAAGAAAGTTGAGTCCACAGGAGCTGTTGACTTGATACCATCTACCCTGCCCGTCCATCAGTGAGGGGCTCTGGTAGCAATGATAGCACATGTTCTATTGCCAGCACCAGAGACCCTCTGTTCTCTTCCCCTCTTCCATAGATCATTGCTACTATCTATATATTATATATTATTGCTCACCAATCTTGGTCAAATCTAACTTAGAGCTGTGACTCTTTGTACTGACCCTTTCTCATGCTTCAAATCAAGCAGACCATAAATTGACTCCTAGTTCTACAATTTGATAACTATATGAATATTGGTAAATGAAATTCTCTGAACCTTGGTTTCTTTGATGTTTTTTTGGTGGTGGTGTGTTTTGTGGATAATGAAACTTTCTGACATTAGATGTAATTTTTAATGTAAGTGTGTATGTGCTTGTTTTTCTATAGAGAGGGTCCATAATTTTCATTAGATATTCAAAAGGGATCTCTAACCTAAAACTGAATATAATCACAGCTTTAACAAGACATAAAAAATCTTCTAAATAAGCTCTTATGATTGCTGTAAATGAGCATTATCAACTTGTTAGCTAAACATTTAGAAATGTTGAAGGCTATCCTTCAAATACAAAGTTTCCTTGGCATATGCTGCTATTTGTACAAAAAGGGGGAAAAAGAATGTATCTGTTCTTTTTCTCAGACCCAAACTGCCATTATATCTGTAAAATATCTCTGGAAGGATACACAAAAAAAAACTAATAACATTTTTTGCCTGTGGGGAGAGGGAAAGTAGGTGGCTGGGAGTTGGGAATGGGAGAGAGAATTTTCATTTACATACTTTCATATGTCTTTTTTCACTTTCTGAATTTTGAACATTATTAATTCATTATTTGGTCAAAAATAAAAATGAGACACATGGGTAGTAAGAAAACTTTACAAGTGGAAGTCAATATTTTGGTAAGTTTCTGAACCTTAAATTTTTAAAAATTTTTTATTTTTAATTGACAATTTATACATTCATGGGCATAATGTAATGTTTTAATATATGTTTACATTGTGGGATGATTATATCAAGCTGATTAATATTTCCTTCACTTCACTTTTTTTTGATAGTGAGACCATTTAAAACCTCTTTTTAGCAATTTTGAAATGTATAGTACATTATTACTAACTATAGTTACCATGCTGTGCAATAGATCTCTAAAAGTTATTCCTCCTATCTAACTGAAACTAAATACCCTTTGACTAACATCTCCCTATTCCCCACTCCTGCCAACCCCACCCTCTGGAAATAACCATTCTACTTCTATAGGTTTGACATTTTTTAGATTCTACATGTCATGCCATATTTGTCTTTCTGTGACTGGCTTATTTCACTTAACGTAATAACTTCTAGTTTTGACCATAGTGACAAATACGGCAGGATTTCCTTCTTTTTTAAGGCTGAATAGTACTCATTGTGTGTATGTACCACATTTTCTTTATCTGTTCACCTGTTGATAGACACTTACGTTGTTTCCATGTCTTACTGTGAGTAGTGCTGCAGTGAACACAGAGTGCAGACATCTCTTTGACACACTGATTTTAATTCCTTTGGCTATATGACCAGAAGTAGGATTGCTGGATCTTATGGTGATTCTATTTCTAGTTTTTGCACCATAAATCTTAATTATCATGACTGACTTAGCCAATTTAGATAGATACAAGACTAAATGAAATATCTTGTCAAGGCCAAGAACTTCTAGTTGAATGTACCTAAACAAGCTCAAAGATAACTAGAGCTTGCTAGTTTTTTCATTTCTAATACTGCAATATTGCCAATATTTCAGCTATTCTATTTCAGGCTGGCCATAAGGTTTGGGTCTAATCACATTTGGTAGTTTGAAGAACTATCTATAAGACCCCCAAATTATGATCTTGGAGCTTAATAGCTCCAAGAAGTCCTGTTGTGGGGTTTGTCTGAAGCCCCAGGCATGTAACAGGTAGTCGTGAGCCAGCTACCTCCTGGTCCTAAGGGGCAGCCTTCCTGTGATGTTTAGGCCTTCAGATTTAACTAACTAGTTTAATGTGTATCACACAGAAGCAGAAATAAGCCTCACTAGGAAACATTTTGTTAAGGGCATTGCCCACTTGGCTTTACCATTGTGAGCACCAGTAACTGAGGTCAGGAGCCTCTACCCAACGGTACCTCAAATTGGGGGTTTTATGGAGACGTGAATAGGATTACTCAGTCAGAATGACCAAGCTCTGACTCCTTAATTATTAATAGAACTTCATAAAGGATTGATGTATTTTAAAGCATACACAATGGATTGTGGTATGTTCAGTCACTTTTTGTTAGGATACTGGTGACACCCCAGTCACTAAGATCTGAATTATTTTTTTTCTTTTATGTTTGGGGATTTTCTTTGGTCCTGAAAGAACTTGCCTTGTACCATATTATGCTGGATGTTTGATTCTTTCTTCAGTGTCCTTATTACGTAATTCTTCACCCCTTACCTGCAATCTTCTGAAAGTACCACCTTCAGGTACTTCCTGAATTTATACCTCCCACTGTGCACCCCACACTAGTATTCTTAGTACAGTGCTGCAGACTTCTACTCCCACCGGGGGTGAGGACCAGAAGTGGGCTCTACTTTCAGTCCCTCCAGCCTGAGGGTTCTGTGTGTTCTGTTGGACAGCTGCCTTCTCTTTGCAGGAGCAGTGCCCTTCCCTTTTCACCAAGTCAGTAGAAGGGGCATTTCAAACCCCTCCAGGGGGAAAGGACCCCCTTTTGTTAGGACATGAGGGAAAACTGGTCTTGCATTGCACATTTGCTGTGTGGCCTAATTAAACATCCCCCTTTTGTGGGAGGCCAGGCTAACCTAAGGGCTTGAGGCTGAATCACTTCATGCTCAAGACTGAACTGAGAGGCAGGGAATTCCTCACCTGCCTTCTGCTGATGTGAGCACAGCTGCTGATTGCCACCAGGGTTCCCCTAACAGCCTTGCCTCTGTAGTGACTGGCCTTATAACTGAAGCCGAGCCTAACCAATTCTACAATTCTGAGCTGCTTAAAATTTAATTCCACTAAAATGACATCATGAAATTGGAGCATTGTGAAGGATTCCTGACAAGAGAAAACCAGGTTTGACTGAAGCCTCTGTGGTCAAACTCACGTTCGAATCACATCTATTAATAGTACCTGCCCTCCAAGCTTGCATCCCCTCAACTTGGATTACCATGGATTTCAGGTTGTGGTATGAGTACTAAAAAAAATGGACATCCCAGTCCTAAGCTCTGGGACCTGACCTCTGGGACCAAGGCATCCAGCATTGCTTCTTGCTCTTTCTTCGTTCTATCTTGTCAAATGCACAAATTATACTAGGGTGGCTTGGCTAGGGACATAGATATTATACGTGTCTATTCTGTTAGAAAACCAAGTAGTCGGCTCAAGTCATCCCACACAGGGTCTTCTTCACAGAGATTTTATTTCTACTGAAACATCCGAGAAGTACAGAGACCTTCCTTTCTCTGACTTGCAAATGGCAAACCCCTCTCAGCAAAACAGCGTCCCCAGGTCCCTGACAGGGAGCCTTCACGGGCTGGAGGTTTGAACTTTCCACTGCAGTTGGCAGGGAGCCCAGATGATGAAATCTCTACCTAAATGCCAAGACTCTTACACTCTAGGAACCTTCCGGGAGAATGCATATAAAGTGGCATTTCTCTTGCAGCCCCTAAAGAGTGCTTGTAGAGGCAGGAGGAAAACCACTGAGCTCAGTGGCTTCTGGCTGGGTAGGTTCCTGGCAAAGGGGAAGACCTGGCCCACTGTTTGACATGGCAGACTTTTCCACGGCACAGGCCATCGCTGCAGTTATCCAGGTGGGTTTCAATGATAGGAGTGTGATGCTTTGTGTAGTGGAAAGACAGTCGTTACAAGTGTATGTGTGAGTGTGTGGGTGTTTACAAAAAGAATCGTCTGAAGTGCCCGGGTGAAGCTCGGACACTCACCCTGCTGTCCATACACGCGGTCCCAACTCTCTTGCGGTTTTGTTTCTCTCTCTGTTCTGGAGAAGAGTAAGTAGCTGAACGTGGTAGGACAGACTCTGCAGCTCTGTGATTCAGTTATGCCCTCAGCTTAGCAAGTGATTTAACCTCTGTGAGCCTCCATTTCCCCATCTGTAAAATGGGGATAATTAGACCTACCTCATAGGATTGTTCCAAGATTTAAATGTATGAAAGTAGATAGAGCAGCTCCTGGCACGCAATAGGAGTTTAATTAAGTAAGTGTAGCTTTTGTTGTAGCTGTTGTTTGGGAGGTTGGCATCCTCTTTGTCTCCCCACACTTCTACTTTGGGTCACAAAACAGGCATTTTGCCAACAGCAGTCTGGGGAGGAAGCCCCTGCCCATCTCTCCCCCTCCACCTTCCTCTCCTGGCAGGAGGGGCTTCCCTGATCAGGATACTCACCCAGGGAGTGTTTCTGCTGTTCTTGGCCCGGTCTCTGAGGCCCAACTCCCAGAGCCATACACATTCTCTTTCTGCTTTAACTTTCCTTTTTGTAAACAAGTGATTCCAACCTGCAAGTGGGTGAGAGAGCACTGTCTGGAGGCAGCCTAGAGGCTATCTTTCTCCCTCCTTGATTCTCTCCTGCAATCTCTGGTGTTGGGTGTTCTTTGACCCTGCACACCATAGGCTGGGTGTGTATCTACACTGCCGACCCCGCTGTCCCCACATCAGACCCCCATGGCAAGACCTGGTACGTGGTAGGAGGCCCCTTCTTTGACCTCATGAGTCAACATCAGCCTTAAATCCAGCTTTACTAATATTAAAGCTGACACCATATTTTGATCCTCATCTGATTTCTTGCCTTGTGTCTGTTCTTACTACCAGCATGGGGGAGGGTGTGATTAAATTATCTTCCCCCAATTTCTAACATTACTGTTAATAGTAGTAATAATCACCTATACCCTTGGCACATGGATATCTGTTTTAATCTGTTGATTTGATGACTGCTTGCCTTCTCCACAGTTTTTTCTATAGCCTCTGACATCATCCTCTGGTTTTAATACTTCAACATATCACCCGAGGGAAGAAGTCCTTGGTTTGCCAGACTGGCTATGGAATCCAGAGATTCTTACTTACCTTAGTCTTCAAGCCACTTGCCAGCAGAGCAAACGTAGAGTCTGTGATGACATGATAAATATCTTTAGCAAGCCAAGCAATTATGATGTGTCATTTGGGTATAGCCTTGATGTCCAACTGAAGTAAAAAGCTGGACCTTTTATTCAGTCCTGGACACTTGAATCCCTCCTGAGTCAGTAACAGCTCAGCTACCAGCTTGACATCCTTGTTCCTATTTTATCAGGAAGGGAGATGGCTTAGGACTAGCCCAGGATTTCAAAGGAACTCACAAAAGGGGCATTTAAATGCTATTCTGTTGATACCATCTTTGAGTGCTGAGTCTGACCTGTGTATTGATACTTGCTTGGTTTGGCTGGCCTCTGAATGATGTTCTCTTCAGCAAGGATTCATGGCCCTTTGCCTACCAGCAGACAGTCTTCCCCAGTGATAACTTCGTCTCCCTGCTCAGGGTCCCCTTCCCACCAAAGCCAAACTACTGATAACCTGCCAGGTTAGACTTCAGCATCCACAACTTCCTCTGTGGGCCACGGTGTGCTCACAAGTTGAACATTGAGCCAGAACAGCACCAGCAACTGAGGAGGAAGTCGTTGGGGGAGAAGAAGTGGGGGAAGGATGAAGGGAGGGAGAGATTTAGCAATGCATGGCCACTGGGCTCTGCACACGGGAAATACTGCTCCGTGGCTGGACGAGAACTTCTTGGCACTCTGGCTCCCCAAAGGAAAGGGAAGAACCTTTCCTTCCCTGAACCACTCTGAGAAGGAAGTCAGCCCTGTAGGATGGAGCCCAGGCCCTATGCTCTCCTCATCCCACCCTGTTCAATTCTTGACCAAGTTCTGTTGGGCTGTGAAAGGTGTAAGCTGGATTCATAAAATAACCCGGTCTGAATGTGAGCCTGGGGACTCCTGTGGAGGAAAGGTGGAGTCTACACAGTGAACTCCAGGCCCCCTTTTCCTGCCAGCTGCCTGAAGGGAGCCCACTTCCTATCTCGCCAAATGCAAGAGAAGGAGAGAGCAGCCCAGAAGGGCAGAAGGCCACTGTAAAAGACACAAGTGAAGAGCTAGAGCCAGAGAACAGAGACGCTCTTGGTTGCTTACTGAATGCAGACCAGAAGCACAGGCATCTGTGCATAGGCTCAGAGCTGGTCTGAGACAGCCACAGAACACAGGAAAGCCATGGCCAGCACTGTCCTCGTTCCCACTCAGGGGCCCCATCCTCTGGTGAGTGTGGACCAGTGTAAGTCCGGATCTCCCCATCGCATCAGTCAGGTACACGACTCGTCCTTTCATGTGCAGGCACCAGTGTAGGGTGGAGAGAACTGGCAGTATTTGCTCCAACATGGCTTCCTTTGGGGAGATCCAGTGGAAACAAGATAACAAGAGGATTCCCATGAGTACTAGTGAGTAGTTCCCCTGCTGGGAATGCTTCAAAGGGGACGGAGGGAGGTTCAGAAGGGGCCATTGGTGAGCGCCTGGCCTCGGAGTGGCTGGCTGAGACCAGCAGCTGGCTCAACCCTTGGCAGGTTGTGTCCCCCACCCTCGGAGCTCTCCAAAATCCCACATGTCCCCCGTCTGCGGATGGGGCCGTCCTGTCATAATCTGCCTTCCCATTGCAGTGCTTGCCCAGTCTAGATCATTGGACTTCAAACTGGTTTTATTTGCACACCCTTTTCTCAAACAATTATGATATGCAAACCAGGTGTGAAAATTGGACAGAAGCAGAACTTCTATAGTGGATATGGACACATTTAATATGTGTCAAAATGTCAGGAAAGTCTGGGGCCATCTGGGGATACTTCCACCATCAAAGCCAGGTGCTGAGTGGCACAGGATGTGCAGTGCCACAGGAAGAGCCATCGGATGTGTCTCCTTCACATTGGTGGCAAAGCTTGTGCTTGTAGCTTTAACTCTCCTTTCTCTGCGGGTTCCCTTCTACTTATCAAAGGTTGAGGATTATTATGGTTATTAAGGGGTTTGGACTGGGAGGTAAGAATGTTTGTTAAGGGATGTGTTTTGTTTTGTTTTTAAAATAGGAAAAGGTTGAACTGTGACATGACTGTGCAATAGGGAAGGTGGCTTAGCTTGTATAAATCTTTGTAACTTTTGTTTGTTTGAACTGAGTTTAAATTACTTGCTCCTGTGACACCGACAAGCTCTCATGTTATTTCCTAAGATTTTGCAAGCCAGGCTGGTCTCTGCCGTGCTGAGTTACCACAGGCCTCCTCACCACCCTCCCAGAGCTTAACATATGTTAATATCACAGAAACCATCTTGGCCCCACACATCTTTTCAAGATCTAAAATGGATTGTTGTATTGCATCCTACCAGAAACGGGCAAAAGGTTCAAATACAGAGGGAAGGATGTCATCCAGTATTCTCTTAATATCCAGCATATAGGTTTTTTTAAATGAGAAATAAAACCATTAAATAAGCGTTCAGGTCTCTTGTAATGCTAACTTTCTACAGCATTCCACTCAGTGCTGTTAAGGAGAAGAATCAAATTTTCTATGATAAAAGTTAAGAGACAAAAAGCAAAACATACACCTATGTATTGGAGTTGGGATAAATATTATTTACAATGTTAAATTCAATCAGAAGAATAAAATACAAATAAAATTCCAGCTCTGAAATTTAATATGTGCCACATAGAAAATCGATCTCTCCACATTTTTCACACTTCCATTTCTACCACCTTTTGTTCTAAGAACCCAACTGCTGTATTTAGACTAAAATGCTCAGATATTCTGCTAAATGAAGCCACAGCTGCTCTGTCAGAAACATCACATTAAAATGTGTTCTGAAACCATTTGGCAATGTTCTGAGGATGACTTTCACTTCATGAGCTGCAAACCCAGCTCTGGGCATCATGTGGACTTTGCAGTTCTCGAAGGGGGGCCGGGAGAGCAGAGGGGGGGCAGTAACAGAGGCCCCCCACAGCTGAGCAAAGTGGAATGGCAAAAACAAAATGAAAATTGATTGTTTATATTCAATTTTATTTATTTCTTCCATATGTTTCAAAGTCACTCACATGATTCAAAATCCTAAAAGTACAAAAAAACAGACACTGACATCTTCCCTTCTCTGTCTCTCAATCACTTAGTTTCCCCACAAGCACCAGTGTTAGTATTTCCTTGGGCAAACCTGAAGATGGACTTTATGCATATCCCATGTTCTCCCCTAATCTTTCTCTCCACCTATATCACTCTGTTTACTGTAAGTGATGTCTCAGTGCGGTTTAAATTGCATCTCTCTTGTTATGAAGGAGGTTGATTATGAATTCTCATGGTTTAAGCAGCATTTATATTTCCTTTCCTGTGGAGTGATCACATCCTTTGTTCATCTTTTTCTATTGCATTTTCAGTCATTTTTCTTCTTGATCAGTAGGAGCTCTTTTATACTAGAGAATTTGCCTTTTCTCCGTGCTATGAGTTGTAAACATTTTTTTTTCCCACTTTGTTGGCTTTTATTCATGTTGGGTTTTGCCATGTAGAACCTGATTTTTTTAAATCAAATTTATTCTTTTCTTTTATCATTTCTGGGTTTTTCTGATAGTTAGGCCTTTCCCACTCTAAGATTATAAAACAATTCTTCCATAATTTCTTCTAGCACTTTCATGATTTTAGTTTTTACACTTAAATTTTTTGTCCATTTGTAATTTATTCTGGTTGTGATTTCTATTGTTATGGTTTCTTCTTAATTTGGTCTTGCGAGTGGTTATAAGCCAAGATAGCCACTGTCTAGGAGAGCCCTGACCAGGGGAAGAGTTAGGTGTGGGTGTGTTGGTCAGGTGAGACACAATGAGGAAGTGAAACCAAAAGGCATGAAACAGAAGAAAGTCATTACTCCCAGGTCCCAGGGAGGTCAGGGGTGCTGAAAGGAGTCTGAGGGGAAGTCTGGAGGTGGTAAGGAGTGAGTGAGAGAGAGAGGGAGGACCCGTGGGACTATGGCTTTATTAATGTCCGTGGTCCATCGGCATCATTCTGCAGGCTTTCCCACAGGGTTTGGGGATTGGCTAGTTTAAGGAAAACATGCAAACACAGGAGGGAAGTTATTTTCATGACTCTGGTGTTGACCATTGGAATTTATCTGGATCAGCAGCTGTGGGAGGTGTTGGGTCTTGGGTCAGTGTGGTGAGGAACAAGCCGGCTGCATCATAAACAACCGCACAGGAAGGGGAAGTTTTAACTAGGCCAGAGGTAACGGGATATGGCTGAGTTTGAAATAAATTGTCAGGCCTAAAAATGGATGCTGTTAAGTAGGGATCCACCTTTATTTTTGTCTCAGTGATTTAGCCATTGTCCCAGTGCTATATATTGCATGACTCATATTTCCCCCACTGATTTCAGGTGCCTGTATATACTGGGGGCATTTCTAGACTTTCCAATCTGTTCTGTTGAGCTGTTGATTTGGTCATGTGACAGTACTATGCAGTTTTAATTATTCTGTCTTTATAATATGTTTTCATATCTGGTGGTGACAGCTCCCCCACTTGTTATTTCATCACTATTTTTGTGTGTTCATTCTTCCATCTAAACATCAGAATCCTCCTCTGGGCCCTGAGATGCCGGTGTAACAAGCTGTACTGAAGACACCAGCTCTCACAGTGGTCAACACAGATTGAGATGCAAGATTCATCCCTGGTTTTGATGTGCCTCCATGTTCTTGATATGGATTTACAAATGTCCCCCTGTAGAGTATGAAAAATTAAAAGAGGTGTTCTGGAAGCTGACCTAGGATTCTTAATGGAAGGGCTAAAAAGTATCAGGTTTGCTTTCAATTCCTGAAGCATGACTAGGAGCACATGTGAGAGACCGTTCTTCCATGGACATATGAACTGGGCTTTGCTAAGAACGTGGCAGAAGCCAGCACCCCTAGCTAGCTGACCAGATTTAGTTGGCCAGTCTCTTCTTTTTCTTCTGCCAAAATCATCTTTCAATGATATGCCCTGCTCCCCCCACTCCTCAGTTAACGTTTTGCAGGTTCATTGATGTGGTTCTTCCTATAGAAAACATTTGGCTTTTTACTACAGAATTTATGTATGATTAAAAGCTTCCATATCTTCTAAGCTCAACTCATGTTCTGGACTAGAAATGGAGAGTCCAGGATGTTTTAGAGCAAATGTCCAATGTGAATCGTAGGCGAGCCTTGTGTGCATCCAGAGGCATTTTCCTGGTATCCTGTGACCACCAGATGTTCTGTAGTTTCAGAGAAACCAATGCATTTTTCATGCTACAGTGATAAAAGATGAGAAACTGAAAGATCTATAGCTCCAGAGGTTCATAAAAGGGCAAGGAGCCTTAGAGATAATCTCCTGCAGCAGCTTTCAAACTATTCCACAGACCCTTGCAAGCTCTTTGTATTTACCATAATTCTTTCATTTGAAAGTGATGTAAATAAAATACAAACCATCTGGAAAAGTCCAGGGTTAACGTTAGCATCTGTCATGCCTGGATCCAGATGCTCACGTAATGTTATCAAGTCATCCCCTCCCGACTCCACTCACCTTTGTCTCTTGGTTCACCCTTCTTCTGTTTTGGAACCTCATTCTGTCAGATTCTCTCCCATACAGCAGCATAGATGGCCAACAGCAGCTCCAGGCTTGCATTCTACCTGTTGATCAACCCCAGAACAAATAGTATCCTTCTTCCTGCTCTTTGCAGTAAAAGTCTTAGAATTGAGTCTCATTGGTCCCGAATGGGTCATGTGCTTATTTTAAACCTATCAGGTGACTTCATTTGGCCAGGTCTGATCCATATCCCCATCTCTAGAGCTGGGAGCTGAGGTCAGCCCCGTGGACCAAGTGGACTGGGAGTGTGTGTGTGTGTGTGTGTAGTGGTTCCCCAGAAAAGAGGTAGATTCTGTTACCAAAAGAGATTCTGGATGGATTAAAAATAGCAGATGGCCACCACCTCCATGCTGCTGTCTCATGGTCAGCCATAGCAGCAAGAGGGAGGGAGCAGGAAGTGGGTAGCTCTTCCACCTGTTTCAACCAGGGCACTTGTTTTATTTTTTAAATCTGTTTTACCTACTGGGATTCTGTGTTAGGTGTAATTTGAAGAAAGTGATTTGTCACTTGCTGCTAAACTAGAGTATTTAGTAAGCCATAAATTTAGTTAAACCCCCTCAGTTTGTAAACTGAGTCTCAGAGATGTTATGTAATTTTTCTCACAGTCACACAGCCAGTTGGTAGAAAAACTGTGATGCTGCTGTGTCAGAGACATTTAGCCAACCAACATATTTGGAAGATCTATGGTATATAAGGTCCTGTTTAAGGGAGTGCATAGAAATACAAAGGTGAATATCTCATAGCACTCACAATAACTTAGGGAAGATATGAAAAACATAAAGAAAATTCACAGGAAAAAAATGAGTGGCAGTCTGTATTTTCCAAAAATGTCTACAGCAATAATTTTGATTCCACCTTCTCTTCCAGAGCTTTGTCACTGATCATCAAGGGGTGGAGTCTATTTACTCTCCCCTTGAACCTGGGCGGGCTCATGAGGCTTCAACAAATTGAATGCAGCAGAACTTTTAAAGCTAGTTAGAGAAAGCAGTACAGTTCCCACCTGGCATGTTCTTGTTCTCTCTTTCTCTCTCTCTCTCTCTTCAGCTTTGGAAGCTAGCAACTTTGTGATGAGAAAGCCCAAACCATCTCACACAGAGAGACCACATGGAGAGGCCCATGTGGAAAGAAACTGAGCCCCCAAGCCAATAGCTGGTATCAGCTGCCAGATGTGAGGCCGTGAGCCTTCAGATGAATCCAGCCTGGCTTTAGAGTCTTTCATCTCAGGCCCCAGACACTGTGGAGCAGAGATAAGCCATCCCTGCTGTGTCCCATCCATGTTCTTGACCCATAGAATCTGTGAACATAATAAATGAGTGTTTTATGCCAGAGAAACTGGAACAGAGTGATTCTGTCTGGATCTTCATAGGCGGTATAATGAACTGTGGCAGCTAGTGCTGTGAACAGCCTGGAATGTTTTTCTTCTGCCCCCTTCCTCATGCAACAATCCAGTCTCCTTGGTATGGCCAATTATGGTACTCCATTCCTTGGACTCTGTGGTTAGGGCAGGGGTAAAGTAAGCCCATGACCCAAATAGGACTGATCAGAGTCTTTCCTGGGTTGATAAATGAACAATAAGAGAGAGAGAGAGAGAGAGAGAGAGAGAGAGAGTTCTCATACTTCTGAGGTTATTGGGTAGGAGAGGAGGTATAAAATAAAAGATAGAGGTAGAGAGAGAATTCTAGCTGTATTGGTCCCTGTTTTAGGCCCTAGTTTCTGTAGCAATCCCTTTGAACATGTAGGCCACTCCAGCATTCTTCCTAACCACTGGAAGTAATAATTTTTATTTTTTGCATATTGAATTTTTATCCCTTTCCTTTAAGAGCTCTACCTAATTTAAAAGGCTGTGTGGAGGCTATGGCATTTGAATGGGCCCTGGAAGATGGCAGGGTATTGACATTCTGAAATGAGAAAGGGGCTTTAGAAGGAGGGGACAGTGTCCTTGGAGGCAGAGCAGCACAGCAGTAAAAGCACCAACTCCTTAGTCACTCAGTCTTGGGTCCACATGCTGGCTCCACCCCTTACTCATTTAGAGAACTTGGACTTTTCTTCATCAAACTGCAGTTTTCTCACCTGTAAAATAAAGAAACTAGCACCTAATAAGGCAGGGAGTTATTGTTTAGGGTTAAGTGACACCCAGAACCCATATTAGCCCGGTGTCTGGTGCATGTCAAAGTTTAGGACGGTTGGTGGCTACTGGGCAAGATAATGTGGGGTGTGGATGAGAAGTCACATGTCGCAGGAATCTGGTTGAGAAAAAGCTGGAACAAGCAGCAGAGATGGGTTTTGGAGGGCCTGGGATGCCTGTCTGTGTTAGGTGCAGTGAGGAGTGTGGGCGTTTCATTAGCAGAAATGGTCAGAGATGGGAATACATGTGCCTCCCGTATATAAATCAAATTTCAATAACAGGGATTGCATTTCAGTATGACATCAGCAGTCTAGCTTTACTGGTGTACATAGTGTATTTGGATGTGATTGTGAGGTTGGATCCAGAAGCACACGGACTCAGGGGCTCTCCGTTCTCTGCACCTGCAAGCAGAGGCTCTTTACTCCCTGCGGATTTGACCTGGGTGCATATGTCAGTGTCTCTTTTATTACCATGGACAATTGACTCATACCCAAGCATTGGGGAGCAAATGCAGAGTTTATTAAAGGTTTCTGGAGTGGACACTATTAATGCTCTATGAGATTTCAGCTCCCCTTTTACCATCTTGTCCTCCACCCCTGCCCCTGTGGCTGTTTCTCACACACAACACCTGCAGCTCTTCCTCTTAGGAGGGCTGCCCTCAGGCTACTGGGACCACTTTCCTCCACAGCAGAGAGCCAGACATGCTTGAGAATTCACTCCCCTACCCCACCATCCTTGACCAATGACTGGCGGTGCAGGAGTTGGAAGCCCAGCTCCCTTACCTCTGGCTGGGACAACTCTCAGGTGTAACTTACACTCCAGAGTTCCCCTGCAGGATCCGGCTGAAGGACTTTGCTTGTGATCAAACTTTTGCTTGACTTTTTCTTCTTCTCTGCCTTGTTTCCCCTACTTCCTTACTGGTCTCCCTTGGGAGCAACTCCTTAACAAACCCCTTGCTCGTGAATCCTAGTCTCAGGGTCTGCTTCTGGGAAACAGTTTTCTAGGGCAGACGGAAGGAGGAGTTTACCATGTACATCCTACAGCAAATAACTTCAATACCCCCCTTAGACATCTCAGCTCTGCTTCTCTGCTAAGGTATACATGTTTCCCTCTTTCCTTTCTTGCATGCAACGGCTCACTTGATTGCTTCATACCTTTCTCCCTGAATCCTCCATTCCCAGTTTCAAATTCTCACCCCTTATTTTGCAGAATAATTCTACCTCAACAGTCATCCAAGCTCACTTAATCAAACCACTGAGGCGAAACACTCACAGAACTATGCCATCAGCAGGACTGTCTCCTTAGAAAGCAGTTCAGAGACCATCTTTTATCATTAGACCATGCCCTTGGGGGACTTAGTCCTTACCAACATGTCACATATCATGTTCCCTCTGAGAGGAATTCTCTTACCAGCTGGGCTAATAACATTTTGTCCTCCCATTTTATGTATCTGTATGTCTGTATCCATCCTTCATCCATTCATCCATCTCTGTCTCTATTTGTCTGTGTGTCTAAACAGGACAGGACAAACATTTCCTTACTAGTCTGTGACAAGTACTTCCCAAGCATTTGATTTCTCCACACTTAAAAAAAAAAGGACACTAGAATGGTTTGAAAATTGAAAACCCTTTTTGGGGGTGGGAGAAAAGCATTATAAGCAGGAAAGTGTGGGGTGGGCAGAAGGGGCTGGCATGGAATTTCCAAAAGTTCCTTTGTCCCCAGACTCTGCAGCTCAGATCCACGGGGCTTCCCCCACCACCCAGGCCTGTTTGTTTTCACTGCCCCAGAAGTTCTGCTCCAAGCAACTCGATCTACACCTACTGCCGCATGTTTCTAAGACCTTCCACAGAAGCTGCTGGCTGCTGATGCAAACTAATGAGCATTTTCTGACACAAAGCCTCCAGTTGAGATTATGAAGTAATTTATTAGGCTCCTACTGCAGTGAGCACACACAGTTCCTGCTTGGAATAGACTAATTAAAAACTTCCCTACCATGTACAATTTCAATTGTGCTGGAAAAAAAAAAAGAACAGTAACTCAGTGGTAATTTTTCATAAAAAGGAAATGATAATGATTTCTAAAAAAAAAGAAATCGTGGAAGCCTTACATTGCGAAGTCAGCACTTGTGAGTTTTGGTGTGTAACTCAGAGCGCTATTGTGTTTAAGCAGAATAGATCTAATTTTCCACCTCTGACTCTGATGTGATGCTTTCCCTTGAGCTCAACTGATAGGAAGGTAAGAGTTAATAATCCTCGTTGTAGAGAAGAACTGAATTGAGAGGTGATTTCATTTTGGGGGTGATGACACTCATATTCCTGATAGCCCTAGACGTTCTGGGTTCAGGAGTCTTTCTCCTTTAATAGCCACATAGCCACCACCCGAGCCACTGGTGTTCTACCACGATAGCCTCTCCAGCGTGCCCTGGGAATCACTCAGGAGTCCTTACACATTTCGAAATTCACCCTGGTTGTTGCTCTTCACTTTGGCCTGACATCTGGCCTCGAACTGTGTGGCAATTTTCTGCGTCAAACTCCGGCTGTTGTAAGTGACCTGTGTACTGTTTTACTCCAATGGAGATATTAAAGAAAAAAATTTCCCCAAGCCTCCAGCATGCCCGTTTAAATTTGTCCACTGAGGGACACGGAGACCTCTAGAGCCTCGTGTAGCCCATTTGAACCTGTTTGAGAACCACACCTGTGCCTCAATGAGTCAAAACAAAAAAGTAACCAAACTCAAGAGAGACTTTCAGTCCATTTTTGAACAAATGAGAAATCTGGACAAAACTTCCCCTTCTGCATATTATATTTAGCTCTTTCGCTTTCAGTTTGGGGAAGACTTGCTGACTTTTCTTAAGGAACTGAATTCTCCTTTGCTTGGTGCATAATGAACTCTTGCTCCGTGTTAGATTATTCTGTGGTCTTTGTGTTAATTCAGTGACAGTGGACACTGGCTGCTGTGTTAATTTCCCAAATCTCAACTAAGACAGGGCTGTGACATTTAATAAAGCTTTACTGGGGTAACAGAGGGAATGACACAGAGGTGGGGGTGCCTTATAACTGGACACCGTGTGTGCCTCTTCTCGGGTCCTTGACCTTGCTCTTTCACAGGGACGCCCTCCTGGCCCTGGCTCCCCTCACCACCAGCCTGTGGCGCAGCCTCCTTACGACGGGAGAGCTCTTGCCAAGTCCCTGCCTGTCGCAGATCCAGACCCTGCTGACACGCAGGGGAACCCCCCATTTCCTCTCCTCAGTCCATAGCCAGCACCCCAGTAAGGTAACCCTGGAGTGCCTTTGTGTCATCAGTAAAGATGGCCTTTCGTATTTCTTTAGCTCCACATTGTCTCTAGAAGTTCTCTACTGCAGTTGGAGGTTATAGCCTCACCTTTGCATAAAAGATCACTAAAGTTTTCCAGACACAAGAAACAATGTGCCCTCAGAAGTGAATCCAAACTTCCATCTTTAAAGAACTAGAAAAATTATTGATTTTTTTTTAAAACCTCTCTCTCTCCCTCCCTCCTCTCCCCTCTCCCTCCCCTTTGGAGTCCAGTTGAGAGCATCTATTTATACCTACAAAGACTCACTTGCTAGTTCCATGTGACAGGCATGGTACCCAGAGTGGAGGAGGCAGAGGGACATGAGACGTGATCCCTGCCCTTGAGAAGCTCACAGCCTAACAGGGATCCCCAGTGCTGACAGTGGGACAAGAGCAAGGGGAGGTTCAGGAATAAGACGCAGAGATGACAAGGAGCAGGAGGGTCAGGAAAGGTGACTAGGAAGAGGCTGCCCATGGGTTTTGAAGCACAAATAAGAATTATTTGAATTCTAAGAATTTATCAGGTGGACAAAGTGGGGAAAGATTTCAGGATGTGGAAATAAAAGCAAAGATGGGAGCAAGAAACAGTATGCTACTAACATGATCACTAAAGACAGGTAAACCTAAAGCACAGGTTCCACACAGGGGGAGGGTCTGAGCCCTCTAAGGTCCCGGCATTTTATTCCATAAGTGATGAGGACAGCTTGAAGCAAGGGGGGGTGGGGGGTGAGTGGTAACATGATCAGGTTTGTGTTCTAGAAGGATCACATAGAGGTTTTTAAACTAGAGGCAAAGACACCACCGAGAGAAATAGTCCAGGTGAGAGGAGCTGAGGCCTCAGTGGTGGCTGTGGGAGTGGAAGGGAAAACAGAGCTGTGAGGACTCTTTGGGGGGTTCAGTCAGTAGGATTTGGTGTCTGATTTAATGTGGAGGGTGAAGAATAGGAGTCCAACAGGACAACAGTGTTTTGCGTGGGCAGATGGTGGTGTCACCAGCGAAGGCCGGTGCATGTGGAGGGAAGTAGGCTTGTTGGTGGGTGGGGAGGGGAGGCAGTGGGGTTTGGGGGTTAGCAGACGATGAATTCTGCTTTGGGAATGTCGTGAATCTGATTTCTTGCCAGACGACTGCTTAGTAGTTAGACATATAGGTCTGAATTTCAGCACTGATGTGTGAACTGATGATGTGGGCTGTAGGTGCTAATTAAAATCATAAAGGGCATTTTATATATTCCAGGGAGAAGTGTAGGGTGAGAGAAGAAAAGACAAAGCGTTCACTATAGAATCTTGGGACATGGCACCTTCATTTTTGTATGTTTCATGGAGCCTGCGTCTATTTGGAGTATATGGCAAATAATAGGAAGCAAATCCATCTGCAAACTAAGTGTTTTCCGGACAAGTAAAATCACCTTGAGATCCCAAGCAAGCACATATTAGTGCTCAATAGATACTTTTGAATGCGTGAGGGTGAGTATTCTTTGGCTCGGTTTTACGGTAAGCACTATGAGAGCAGGGCAGCACCTCTGCGTTAATTTGCATGAGCGCGAATAGCACAATAAGTGCTGGTGACCGTGGTGCTGCGTCACAAGGTTAAAAAGAAAAAGGAAGTGCATACTCTAACCATAGCAACAAGGTTGTGGAGTAGCACCATCCAGAGAGTTACAGATCTCTGAAGAAGAATGTTTGCTCCCATGAACCCTTGCAACTAAGCAGCAACAATATCGCTTTATTCTGAAGAGCAGAAAAAATGACTGGTGATATGAAGGAAGGGTGTTTTGGGCAGTAAAGTATGCATTTATTTCTTTTTTTATTTCAGCATATTACGGGGGTACACGTTTAGGTTACATATATTGCCTTTGCCCCACCCAAGTCAGAGCTTCATGCGTGTCCATCCCCAGACGGTGCGCAGCGCACCCATTACGTGTGTGTATATACCCATCCCCTCCTCCCCTCTCCCATCTGCCCGACACCCGATGAAGGTTATTACTATATATATGCATTTATTTCTTTAAAAAGAAAAGAATAAGTCCCAGCCACTCAGGATCTTCTAACAAAGACCAAATCCCACTTTTCCACATCTTTCTATACATTGATTCAAACAGTGTCTCTGGTGTCTGACAGAAACACCCATTTTTATCATTTAACCTAAGCTGTGATCTAGAATTCATACCAAACTCTATAGTGTGAAGTCGAACAACATTTCCATTCACTGGGACTTGATGGTCATGAAAATATGCATTGAGCAGCTAGCTCCACTGCAGCGGCTGTGACGATCAAAGAGTCAGAGAGGTCCCCTGACAGCACTGCCAGGCGAGATCGGAGCTTTTCAGCCTCTGTAATTCCTGATCTGGCAGACCACGCTCTCCTAGCGTTTCTGATTCAAAATGGCTTTGTTATTAGAGGCTGGTCATGCCAAATGTCATTTCTGTCCCAGGGCTCAGCTGCTGGACAGAGATGACTCATTACAAAGACAGCTGTCTCAGTTGGTACTTCAGACAAAGGAGTGACACAGTGAGGTCCCAATTGCTTTGTAAAACTTGCCACCACTCCCCCAGGCAGTGCTAGCATGACGTGTGGTGTCCATCTCATTTTAACCTTCGGATGTCTGTGGGCCCCTAATTGCCCATGGGACAGTCAGAAGCACAACAGTGCCCACCATGCTGTGGGAATTCCTGGGGCTGGTACTGAGCAGCTGTACACTCGAGCCCATGGAGTTTTAGGTGTAGACTTGACTTCTGGCTGGGCAAACCTTAGAGCTCACGTAGCACAACCCCTTAGGCCAGCAGTTCTTAACCAAATGACTTATTGTTTTAGCAAAGGTATTGCATTATCAATAAACTATGAAAGTATGTTAAAGATTTTCTTTTTTTCTTTGTTGATTAGAGAAGATTCAAAATTATCCTACAATAATGTCCCTCACACTCAGGCTTTGATAGGCTTTTTGAGTGGGGGAGGAAGGAGTCTTATCTTACAGTTTTTCTAATAATAATTGAGATCATAATTTATAACCTGTTTTCTCTATTAGCAATGTGTGGAACACTTAAACTTTATCCATTTTGTGTTACTTTAGAACGTTTGAGAGTCTCTGCTTCAAACCCACTTCAACATCTTAGTATGTGCTTGGATGCCTCCAGCAGTGGGAAACTCACTATTTTCCCAGACAACTCATTGTCATTAGATCTCTGTCATTGACCAAGTGTTTTCAGATCCTGCTGGAACTGGCTCTGCTCATTTGGGCTATGCAGAGTAATTCCAAGTCTACTCCTGGGTGATGGTCTTCAGTGTGTTAGAAGACCAGTTCCTTGTCTCATTTTGAGTCTTTTCCCAGGCGTGACTTTGCCTGCTCCATGAAATGCTCTTCATGTGCTGAGATGGTTTTAAGTCCCACCTACACTGTTTGCTTCACCAAAGTGCAGATCAGTTTGGCACCATCTCTCTTAGTGAGTATTGTCCAGAATTGAACACTCTGCCTCCCACAATTTTGGAATTTCTTATCTTATTCAAGTTAAGGAGGACAAATCCCATCTTCCCTAAGAAACAACTTGAATCCTGACTATAAAAAATGTGTTAATTCTGGGGTTTCACTTCTGAAGAAGAGGGGCATCAATGGGAAGCTGAGACCTATGACCTCCAACCTATGACCTCCAACCTCACCTTTCACGGGCATCTTCCCAGCCCATCTTCCTCCCTCCCACCCTCGCTCATCCCTTCTCCTTCAGGCCACAATCCTGGCCAAGGTGGTGGATCAGATGATCTCTAAGGGATGTCCCATCAAAAGTTCAATCTATCTGTAAGCCAAAGTTTACAGCACACATTTAAACTCTGAGAAGTATGAAACTCCTGATAAAAGGGTCCACTTGTGGTAACATGGTTTTTCTCAAAAAGGGGAGGTGCTTCCCCTTAAGTGGACCTTTGAAAGCATGTGCCAGCATTTTTATAATAGTTGTCACAATGCTGGGGTAGGTGTCACTGGTTTTAGAGCCATTTGGGAGGCGTTTGTGAGGCTTGGGATGGTCCTGCACAAGGAAGAATTGTCCCATTCCAAATTACGACAGTGCCCCGACAAACACTGGTGGAGGGAACATAGGACTGAATCACAAGAGCAGATTCTAGTCCTGTGCTGGCTCTTGCTGGCCTCATTTATCAAATGGGCGGAAACACAAAGCTGTTGGGAGGATGAGGTCTCAAGCATGTGATCAGATTGTTTTTACGACATTTGACTGTTCAGCCTGTATAGGCTGGGTGGGCCTGATCCCACACAGCTCTGGAGGTGGGTGGGGAGGAACATGGCCTAGGGTTACTGTCAGCTAATTCCATTCCCCTGGCTCAGTGGGTGGCTCATGGAAGGGTATGTGATTATCACTCAGGCCAAGGACAATCAGGCCCTGGATTTTCATTAAAACTTGTGGGAGAAGAGAAGCTCTATTCTTAGGTCCAATAAGACCTTGGAAGCTACGAGCCTGAAGCTGTGAGTGGCCACCGTGACAGAGCCTGCAAGTGATGCCAGTCCAACACAAGCAAAGCCAAGAGATTGGAGAAGTAACTGATGTACATTATTCAAACCCCTGGATAAAGGTAAACCTGGGCTTTAAAGATACCTCTGGGCATTTTAGTTATGTGAGAAATATATTTCCTTTGTTAGTTAAGCCAGGTTGAGTGTCTTACAGCAGAAACAACCCTGACTTACCTGGTGTTTCTCCCTGTCTGCCTTGAATTACGGTTACTTGTATCTCCTCCACTCAACTCCAAGCTCCTTGAAGGCAGTAAGTTTTGAATTCTCCCAGCCTTCCTTACACTGGGTGTTAGTGTGGTATAAATAAACACCCCCAAAATATTGGATGCATGATTAAAATGAAATATTAATAAAATGGTACGTATGAAAGAGTTGTGTTGACTCTCCATTACCTCGCACAGATATCTATCAAAGTTTTCATGGATATTTCCTCCCAAAACTTCTGTCTAGTGAGATGTTCTAAGCAGTAAGATTAGTATGTAAGCAAGGTAAGGCATCGCTCACCCAGTTGGGTTTTCACATTCGTCCCCATTCCTGCTTTGTACTGAAGCAATGTGTCCTTGCTATTGTGTCCCTAATAGTCTCCTTCATTGGACTGAGTTTCTGCAGTGAAGAGACCTTTCAGTTTCATCTGTGTGTGCTCAGTGCTAGGTGCTTGGCTGTTTGCATGAGTTCTTCCCCACTCTCAGACCTCTCAAAAGCAGCCCTTTATTGCTGTGGGCTTTTGAGACTGACTGAATTACCAGGAAAGTGTATCCCTGTGGGACTTATAGCATGCCCTTAATTATCATTCATTCAGAT
Source organism: Varecia variegata (assembly GCA_028533085.1). Classification (NCBI taxonomy): domain Eukaryota; kingdom Metazoa; phylum Chordata; class Mammalia; order Primates; family Lemuridae; genus Varecia; species Varecia variegata. The sequence continues at coordinate 97,360,642 of CM052443.1, read as the reverse complement.
GACAATCCTAGAGCTCTTTCAAGGTGCTGGGTATTACCCCCAGGAATTCATGCTCTTGTGGCATTCACACTCTTGTGGCATTCACAGACAAGTGAATAGGCAGTTATAATGCTTCTGGTAAGCACTAGGATGGGGCAGATATGGGATGTTCCCAGGAAGTAAACAGGAAGTTCCCAGCCTGGAGGGAATCAGGGAACTCTTCCTAGAAGAAGTGGCATCGAAACTGAGACCTACAGGGTGAGTAGGAATTAGCCATGCAACGAGCAGGGAAAAGAGCCTCCCAGTCAAAGGGAAGGCAAGTGCCAGAGGGTCAGTGGGGCCAGGGAGCAGGCGTGTTTGGGGAACCGGGCACGGCACAGACTGGCTGCAGCTTGTAGATGTGGTGCCACTTCAAGAGCTTTGCCTCGTTTTCCTCTGGGTCAGGGTCTCCTTTTCACAACCCAGCCAGGCCGTGCCCTTCTTTGCCTTATTCAGTGGTTTTCTTGGCTACACCTATTAACTTCAAATATGTCGGGATGCCAGGCCATGGTGTGCCCACCTCATCCTGGCCAAGGGCCTGGCGGGAGTCTTTCCTCTCATCCTCTTTGGAATTCAGTGGCTAACTTCCCTGGAGGCATTCCAAGCCTTGGGCAGAGTATAGACGGGCCAACCTGTCTTAGAATCAGGTCCCTGACGATTCCAACCACCCCAGAGATGATTCTGGGTGTTTTTATGAAACAGATACCTAGGGCTTGGGGTAAGTAAGGTCTGGTGGTGGGAGGGCTAGTGACAAGAAGTGGGGTTGAAGACAGGGGTGGGCTTACTGCTGGCTCATTCGTTCAGTGATAGATTCTTATCTTCACATTGGAAAGCTCTGGGAACTTTGTGAGAGCGTCACTTAGGTGGGAAGGGGCTCGGCAGCCCATGGAATTACATAATTTATATTCCTCCTGCCATGGACGCTGAAACTTGAGCCCTGCGGCAAAGTGTAATCACTGATGACGGCCCTTTGATGACAAGCCATTCCCTCCTCCTCCACTTGGGGGCGCCATTCCTGAGTTCTGTTCTGGCTGAAACCGAGTTAAATCTTTCTGCCAGGATCCTCCTCGTGGCCAGAGGACTCTGGTGAGAACCCTGGGGGTCTGGGGGCAAAGCCAGAAGTAGCTTGCCATCAGTATGAAATTCTTAAAGCTTTATGTTTTACCTTTAAGTTTTGCACAAATTTGTATTCCCTTATTATACATTCATGTTTTCTTTAATAAAAAGTGTTTTAAATTATTTACCATTGAATAAAATCATCACTTGAAAGGATATGCTGTGTTTAACCATGAGACTCGTTGTGACTCTGGGCATGCTGCCTTGTGCACAGTTCCCACGTTGAGAAACAGAGGCTTTCAGACCTTATGGGTCTGGGTTGCCAGATATGTGACCCTGAGCAGATCACGTCACTTTTCCAAGCCTCAATTTTCTTTTCTTTCTTTCTTTCTTTTTTTTTTTTTTTTGAGACAGAGTCTTACTCTGTTGCCCGGGCTAGAGTGCCGTGGCGTCAGCCTAGCTCACAGCAACCTCAAACTCCTGGGCTCAAGCGATCCTCCTGCCTCAGCCTCCCGAGTGGCTGGGACTATAGGCATGTGCCACCATGCCTGGCTAATTTTTGCTATATATATTTTTAGCTGTCCATATAATTTCTTTCTATTTTTAGTAGAGACGGGGTCTTGCTCTTGCTCAGGCTGGTCTTGAACTCCTGAGCTCAACAATCCACCCATCTTGGCCTCCCAGAGTGCTAGGATTACAGGCATGAGCCACCGTGCCCAGCCTCAATTTTCTTTTTAAATCTAAAATATGAGCACCATGAATCCTGCATGTCAGAGTTAGTGTGAGGATTAAGTGAAATAAAATATATGAAGTGGCTGGCCCCATGGTAGGCACTCAAGAAATGTTAACATTTCTCCGTTATTAGGAAGAGCTCTGTCAGCTTTGCAATTCCAGAATTCTGTGATTCTGACTCAGCTGACTGAGGGAGGTCACCCCATGGAACATTTGCTACCAGAGGGGTTTTGAGGAGAAATGGTATATGTCACTACCAGGTGACACAGCTGATGACATTAGCAATTGAAAATAAACTGTATGGAGTAGAGAGATGTGATATGGTTTTAGGGCTTATCATAGTCTGTTTTGCCATTTCTAGGTCTTTCCAAAAATGTGAAAATTGGCAATTGGGTGACATTCACAGTCTCCCATCTACTGCCTGCCCCCCCTGCCCCCCAGTGCGTCCCTCTTGTCATGTAGCAGCTGCAGGTGAGTCACTGGCTGAGAGAGAAAGAACAGCTTTCTGTGTCGAGTTGCCTGACAGCCGTCCCCTGCTCTGGGCTCATCTTGCAGTCCTGCAGCTGAAAAAGATTTAGGCCATGGTCACTGCTTAGACTAATGAGTCTATCTCAGGGTAAATAATAGCAGTCTTGGGAAATTTGCTTCTAAATAATCCAAAATGATAAATGGAATGCCCAGATCACAATTAAATGGGGAATATTATATATGGTTCCAAGCATTAATATAAAAACTTAACTATTAACTTTAATTTTGAATATGCAACCACTTTCTGGGGGGAAAAAGCCTTCTAATCATATGATAGCTACTTCTCTGACTCACCGGGTGCAGAGCCCAGTGGGAGCTGGAGGGCAGGTGAACCCATGAGTAAGGGCAGGGCGACAGAACCCAGTGCGGGGGTGTGTATGGGGACACAGGCGAGGAGGCTTCAGCAAAGCGTGATAGCGGAGGCGACATCTGAGCTCGAGATTCAGATTCAGAAGCCTGGGGTGGGGCTCAGGCATGAAAGTTTAAAAGAAAAATGTCTCTGGAGATTCTGATGCACAGCCAGGGTTGAATCTTTTCGCAGACATTTGTACGTCTGTCTGAGAGCATTTCCCCTCTGGGTCGTGAGCCCCTGGATGGCAGGTCTTCCCCCATCTCTGCCCAGCGCTATCTGTGCAGTCGCCTACAGCCTGACCCCACGTCCAGGGCTCCTCCTTCTCCCACGGTGCCTGACACACTGTGATGAGGAACCGGACACTGCAGAATTCAGAAGAACTCCATGCCCTGTGTTCTGAAAGTTAAAAACTCAGCTAATACAAATAACTGCAGTGTTTTAGTGCCTCAGTGCCATACCCCGACCCTTCCTTTCTGAAGGAATGCTATGACTCCTTCTCTTTCCAAATGTACATCTGAATCTCTTTTCAGATATATATTTGATATAGTTTGGCTGTTTGGCCCCTCCAAGTCTCATGTTGGAATCTGATCCCTAGTGTTGGAGGTGTTTGGGTCATGGGGGCAGATCCCTCCAGAGTGGCTTGGTGCCCTCTCCATGGTGATCGGTGAGTTCTGACTCTATTAGTTTGCAGGAGAACTGACAGCTTAAGAGGTGTGTCACCTCCCCCTCCTCTCTTGCTCACTCTTTCACCATGTGACATGCCTGCTCCCCCTTCACCTTTTGCCATGAGTGGAAGCTTCCTGAAGCTCTCACCGGAAGCAGATGCTGCTGGTGCCATGCTTCTTGTACGACCTGCAGAACCGTGAACCAAATAAACCTCTTTTCTTTATAAATTATCCAGCCTCAAGTATTACTGTACAGCAACGAAAAATGGACTAAGACAATATTTTATCTTTGTTTACTGTTATTTCCCTAGTTTCAAAATACACCCTTGAATCACTTTTCAAATGCAATGTCTAAGTTTGTTTACTTGTGAATACAAGGGCCTCTTTCCCCTGTGGATCCCAAAACAATCTCTGGAAGGGAGAAAGGGGGTGACATTTGGGTAACGCTCAATATAAAAAGAGAACCCAAAGAATTGGTGTGTTCAGAACTGAACTGAGGTGAAGCAACCACCCAACTTCAGGCTGGTCCATCTGCTCTCATTTCTGCCGGCATGCAGTTTAACTCAGTGAAAAAGCCATGTTTCAGAAAGTTCTGAGTCTGTGGTCTTATTTCATTCATGATTGCTCTACTTCTAGGTAGGAAGCCCAAAGTATTTGAAGAATGAATGAATGAGGAGATGAATAAAACGCAGTGTAACCCTGAATGACTGCATTCTTCAGTCGATGCCAGGGAAGGTACTAACCCCATCTCTGCATGTAAGAACCTGCTGTGGGAAGCTGGCGTCAACATCAGATAATGGCAGAACAGGCTTTTTCCTCAGGCCCTAGAGGAAAGCTGCTCTAGGTGGAGAAGCGAGAAAGACACTGAGCATTCCAGGAGAGCACACGGACAAGGTTTGCCGCCTCTGAGATGCAGGGAATGCTCTGTGCCACTGACCTCAGGGAAACAAGTGGGCACAGTACCCAAAGGAGGAGGCGCCAGGCATTGTTCTTAGAAAGGACCCACCCTGAGTTTGGCAGGCTGGAGAGCTGGGTGCCAGAGTCCCTCATGGCAGCCCAGGAAGGTGCCTTTCTTCTTCAAGGGCCCTGAGTGTCACTGGACCAGCCCAGCAGGACCCTCGTTTCTATATTGCAGTGTGCGCATGGCCACGTGTGCTGTGTAGACTAAACCTCTCGTTTATACGTGTGTGTGTGGAGGGAGGGGCAGTGGTTTGGGAAAAAGAGAACAGAGGAGCTGGGTCTCACTGTGGAAGGCTGGCTGGTACATGCCCATGGGGAGCGTGAGCAATTAATTGGATAAATAAGAGTAGTGATTGTGTTTACACCCTGAGTGAGCTGAATGAAGAGTTCATACCAACCAGAGTTAACAAGCGAATCTGACCCTCTTGCTTGTGTATCAGAACATTCCCTCCCTTTTGGGAAGTTTACGTGGGAAGATGGATGATAGGCAGTTATTTGGTGAGCCCAATAGGGGAACAGGGGACTTGGCTGTATGAGTCCCTGATGGCTGGTGCCACCAAGTTCTGCTCGTCTTTGTTTGAGGGTTTGCCTGCCTTACCAGCCACATATGCAGACACACGAGTCAGGGTCCCCTCTCCCCTGGACAAAGTGGGGAGCCACTGCTCATTCCTTTCTTCCCTCTCACAATGCCACTCGGACCCTCCATTTCTCTTAACACTTGCTTCTTCAGACGGGATTTAATTCAATTACTAAGGTGGTTGCGTTTCCTGGTTGCAATTTCTGAAGGTACGTTGGTCCCTTTGTTTGGAGTTTGGCTGATCATAGACTATTTGGCATAGACTATTTGGAGCCATTTTCACTGATGACCTTACTCCTTTCTAAATCTGAGTTTTGAGGATACTTGCAGGCAACACGCTGTGCCACCCCACCACGTCTATCAGGCACCTCTTCTGTGCCACCAGAGCCTCTCAGCCCCATCTGTCTAGGAACTTCGCCCACTTGTTCTGCTCCAGCTGCTAATTGGTGACCAGCTTTGTGTGGTCACCTGGCAAAACCTCATGCCTTGCAAAGTGGTGTGACACCCTGGGGTTTCCTTGTTCATTCTGAGGCATTTGACACCAGGGATCTGCTTGGTAAGTATGCAAATACATCTGGGACATGTGGAGTGTTAATATCCTGTGGAGGAAACTTGACTAAAGGGAGATTGGAGCTGATTCATAAATTCTTTTCTTTTTTTAACTTATATACATTTATGGGGTTCAAGTGCAATTTAATTACACACACTGATTACACAGTGGTCAGGTCAGGGCTTTTTAGTATAACCATCACCCAAATAACTTGCATTGTGTCCATTAAGTAAATTCTTATTATCCATCCCTCATCCACCTCCTCTCCCTTCCAAGTCTCCACTATCTATTGTTTCCTTCTCTATATCCACGTGTTCACATTATTTAGCTTCTGCTTATGAGTGAGACATGCAATATTTGTCTTTCTGACTTGTTTCACTTAAGATAATGACCTCCAGTTCCATCTGTGTTGCTGTAAAGGACATGATTTCATTCTCTTTTATGGCTCAATAGTATTCCATGGTGTATATGTACCACATTTTCTTGATCCAATTGTCCATGGATGGATACTTAGGTTGATTCTATATCTTTGCTATTATAAATAGTGTTGCAATAAACATATGAGTGCAGGTATCTTTTTTTT
>CM052443.1:97321962-97354121 GCA_028533085.1 Varecia variegata | reverse complement strand
AAATTCTAGATGACACAAACAAATGGAAAAACATATTATGGTCATGGATCAGTAGAATCAACATTTTTATTAATATTATAAAATGTCCATATCACCCAAAGTGATTTATAGATTCAATGCAATCCTGATCAAAATACCAACTGTCATATTTCACAGATCTAGAAAAAATAATTCTGTGCTTCATTTGGAACCAGAAAAGAGCCTAAATATACAAAGCAAACTTAAGAAAAAAGAACAAATCTGGAGGCATCACATTATCAGATTTCAAACTATACTATAAGGCTATAGTAACCAAAACAGTGTGGTATTGGTGCAAAAATAGAGACATAGACCAAAGGATTAGAACGGAGAACCCAGATATAAAACCATCCACATACAGCCAACTGATCTTTGATAACAAAGCAGACAACAATATGTACTGGAGAAAAGAATCCCTATTCAACAAATGGTACTGGGAAAATTGGATAGCCACATGCAGAAGAATGAAGCAGGATCCATATCTCTCACTACTCACAAAAATTAATCCAAGATGGATAAAAGACTTAAATGTAATGCATGAAACCATAAGAATTCTAGAAGAAAATACAGGAAAAACTCTTCTAGATATCAGTCTAGGCAAAGAATTTATGAAGAAGACCCCAATGGCAATCACAGCAACAACAAAAATAAATAAATGGAACTTGATTAAAAGCCCAGTTACAAAGCTTCGGCACAGCTAAGGAAATAATGAAAATAGCAAATAGACAACCTACAGAATGGAAGAAAATATTTGCAAGCTATACATCTGATAAAGGGCCAATAACAAGAATCTACAAAGAACTCAAGCAAATCAGGAAGAAAAAAACAACCCCATTAAAAAGTGGGCAAAAGACATGAACAGAAACTTTTCAAAAGAAGATAGACAAATGGCCAATAAACATATGAAAAAATGCTCAACATCACTAATCATCAGGGAAATGCAAATTAAAACCACAATGCAATATTCCCTTACCCCAGTTAGAGTGGCTTTTATTAAAAAGTCCAAAATAGATGCTGGTGTGGAGGCAGAGAGAAAGGAACACTTATACAGTATTGGTGCAACTGCAAATTAGTACAACTTCTATGGAAAACAGTATGGAGATTCCTCAAAGAGCTAAAAGTAGACCTACAATTCAATCCAGCAATCCCACTACTGGGTATTTGCCCAAAAGAAAAGGAGTCATTTTATCAAAAAGACACCCGCATGTGAATGTTTATTGCAACACAATTCACAGTTGCAGAGATGTGGAATCACCCAAGTGTCCATCAGTTCATAAGTGGATTACCAAAATTTGGTATATCTACACCAGGGAATACTACTCAGCCATGAGGAAGGATGACTTAATGCCTTTTGCAATAATTTGGATGGAACTGGAGACCATTATCCTAAGTGAAGTATCTCAAGAATGGAAAAACAAGCACCACATGTACTCACTATTAAATTGGAACTAATTGATGACCATACACGTACACAGAGAGAAGTAAAACTCAGTGGAAATCAAGCAGAGGGGAGGGGAGAGGAGGGGTTGGGCGAAAAACCCACCTAATGGGTACAATGAACACTATCTGGGTGATGGGCACAATTATAACCCTGACTCAAGTGTTATAAAAGCAATCCATGTAACCAAAAACATGTGTACCCCTGTAATATTTTGAAATTAAAACATAAAATAAAGAAAGTGGGGATATTTGGAATGGGCTAGGGAGCATAAGTAGAGTAGCAAAATTTGGACCTACCGTGGAGAAAACAGGTAAAAGGAAACTGACTAGGGACACAGATGAGAATGGACAGAATCATGGGACCCAGATGAGACTGGAAATCCGAAATGTACAGGAGCCCCGATCTACCTAGATGTGTGCATTCTCCAATGCTTGGCTACCAGTGTGTAGAGGAGGAGAAGATGGGTATGTCTGAGTTAATCCAACATTGGTGATTTATAAGACAGGGGTAGTAGAAGGACAGAGGGTTCTCTAGGTAGAGAGTAGTTAAAGTGATGGATGATGGGACCTGGCAGGAAAGGACTGATGCAGAATGAAAGACTGAGGTAAAATAGAGTACACAAGTTGCAGACAATCTTATGAAAATCAAAGAACAGGTAGGGTCAGAGCAGGGATGGAAATTTCTGGAAAGGCAGAATAGTGTGGTCAGAGAATGTCTAGACTAAAATGTATTTTCCAAAACATTTTGCCTCTATTTCTCTGTGGTATTGTAAATTTTAAAAATGTGCTACAAGTGAAAAATACATGTTTGGTAAATTATTTATTTTATACTATCTGTAGCTTTAGCTCTCTTCTGTGTGATAATCCCATTCTTTTCATTGAAACAGGTAAATGCGGATCATGTCTTAAGAGTATCATATCTCTAATGCTTCCATCATTTTATATGTACACAATATTAGTATTATTATTATTTTAAATATAAGCTCTTGGGAAAGAAGCCAGTGTTTTCTATTTCAGCAGTTTCAGCAGCTGCTATAAGCACAAGCAAGGCTTCAATACATCTGCCTTCTCTGGCTTTGTCCTTTCCCCTAAATTTAAGTTGTTTATAGGAAAACTGTAACCTATAAAGCTCAAGAGGACAGATTATATCAATAGAGTCCACCTGACAGGTGACTAATGGTAACAAAGTGGACCCATGGGATGGTGGGGAACATCGGGGAGGCTGTGCGTACCATTGTGACCTAGATTGGAAGCTGAGCCTGAAACCCAGTTAGATACATACAGGTTAGATGTGCATCACACGTAAATAAAGTACAGGTCACCTCCATTTCATCTAAGGCTGCTTCAGCTGTACTTTTTGAAGAGATGTGAAGAACTAAGTGTATGCATAATTTGAACATAGTACACTAGAAAAATAAATATTTGATATGCCTCCTTTTGCTAAAATATGTGTTTAGCAAGTGTGCAGATTAGGTGATGATGCACATGGAATTACAGGTAATGAACAGTGTACCATTTGCAGAGAAAATTACCCTGTGAGATTTTATTAGTCAGTAGGACTAGGCTGCTTCTCAATAATTCTGTTCAATTGCATTATAACTGGACAGAATAAAGATGGAGTTGACACTTGTGTAATGGCTATCAGGGTCTAGGAAAAATAAAATAGAAAAGAAGAAAAAACAAGAGCAAAGATTTATCATTGGGTTATCTCTCATTTGCTAGCTCAAACCAGCTAGCAAAAAGATTCTTGTCCCTTTGCCAAGTATATTCCTACAAGATTAAAAGTGGGGTCAGTGGCTGGTCCATAGGAAGCACTTAGATAAATGGCAGGTCTGGTCTCATTGCCTTCCCTTTGGTGGAGATTGTGTTGCTGCTTGCCACATCTCATGGCTTTAACATCATCCAGTTCCCACACTCTTAGTCCATACTCATCAAACCACCTGCTACTAGTAATTTTCCTTCCTATGTAGACTTTTCTTTAAAAGGGAACAACTCCCTGGCATGCTGACATGAATATTCCAGCTTGCTTAGCAATTTTGTTTTTTGTTTTTTTTTTTAGTAATTAAATAGCATTGTAGTTTATTTACCAGTCTCTTGTGAGATGGCTAATTAAGGTGAGTTGCTGCCCTTGAGTCTGATGAATATGGGAAGGAAAATGTACATCTCTCCACCTTTAAAGAAGATGAGCAGCCTGGACTCTACAAAAGCACTGCCACTCACAGAAGCCCCATAGGAGCTACTGCCCACGTCACTCTTAGACATTTTTTCTGTTTCATCATATGCCATGTATGGTTACTCGAATCATACATTGTTACCCCTTATTCCAGTTTCAGTGCCAAGAATTCCAGTAAATTGTCTATAACTCAAATATTGTCAGCCTGGATGAGGGGCCTTGTGAGGCAGTGGGTCTCAAACTTCTCATTCAGAATACTTGTGAAAATGCATATCCCAGGCTCCCCATAGAGGTCCTGCCTTAGGAGATCCAGGTGGGACCCGGAATCTGCATTTTTAGCATAATTGCTTCTGATGCATGTAGCTGACAAGACCACACTTTGAGAAACTGTTTTAGGTTGGTATGCTAGCTCATTTGTGTCTGTTGGCAGTAGAAAGTGTATCTTCTGCTCTTCAGAGCCATGGATTCCTCCCCTGACCAGAATGAAGTTTGATGCACCCAGAGGAAGGGAAGAGGGTGGAAATGAAGCCAGTGTGGAGTAACAGGAGAGAAAGAAATGATGGTGGCCCTGGAAGGAGCTGGAAGACTTTCTGCAGGAACTCAAGCTATTTGCCTAAGGAAACCAGTTCTGGCCATGAGTGGGACAATTTGGTCTGCCTGACAAGTTGGACCTGCTGCCACACTCCCTTGCATAGAAGCAGATTTCAGGTTTAAAGGGATATTTACTTTGGTAAAGGCTTCTTTCGGCAAAGGTCAGAGACTCCGTCAAGCTGCCTCAATCATGGCAGCAGCATGTTGTGTTGTAAATGTGTACATGGCAATAGGGCTTCTTTCTCTTGTCCTAGAAGCCAAAAATATTGGAATTTCTCATTTGTGTATAGTGCTGGAAATAATTATTGGCTGGCTGGCACTTGGCAGTCTGATCCAGAGAATCATAGAAGGATTAATTCAGAGTCTGGCTGAGCCCCTCCTTGTTTTTGTTTTTTTATTTTTTATTTATTTATTTGTTTTTTTATTTCAGGATATTATGTGGGTACAAACATTTTGGTTACAGTTTATGTCTTTGCCTCATCCAAGCAAGGGATACAGGCATGCCCCTCCCCTCTACAATGCTCACCGTGTCCATTAGTTGTGAGTTTACCCCCAGCCCCAACCCCCTAATCCCTGGAGAATGTTACTACCATGTGAGCACCATAGTGTTGATCAGTCAGTGCCAATTTGATGGCGAGTACATGTGGAGCCTATTCTTCTGATCTTGTGATACCTCACTTCAAGAGCCCCTCCTTGTTTTAAAGACGCAGAAACCAAGGCAGAAGAAGGATGCATGCTTCAAAGAAGTTAAACTCCTAGAGCAAGAGCTGAGACTAGAAGTAGTTCTAACATCAGTGTAGCACCCCCTGTGCCTGCTCCACCAGCACAAGTGCAAGATCCTCCTAGATCCCCAAGTGCCTTCTGAATCAGCACAGAATCAGTTAGATATGGTGGTTTAAGCACATTTTATCATGCAGGTAACAGACACTATGAGCTGTGTTGCATTTCGATTTTCCATTTAACGCTACATAATTCCTCACTGCCTTTAAGCAGCCCATTTTTCTGTGTGGTTGTCCTTATCAGTGATCCTTCTAAGGTAGCATTCCTCCCAAACTAAGTACAGACGCCACCTAGTGGCTCAATGGCAGCAATAACATTTCCTGCAAAATCTGTGCATAAGGGCCATATGGAATCGGAGAAGTTTCACCACCTGGAAGAGAACCTCCTGGGTCATTTCCGACACTTTCATGTTCCAAGTGGGGAAAACGAGGCTCCAGAGAGTGAAGCAGCTTGCTGAGTGCCTCACAGTAGGCCAGTGGAGCCAGGAGGAGCCCTGAACCACACAGAGTGCACAGGTGAGCATCGCCTGGTCTCATCCTCTTGCAGTAGGATGTGTGCTCCTGGAAGGCAGGGAGGTGTCAGGACTCCGGAGGGGCTGGCCTAGTGCTGGACACACAGCAGTGCCCAAAGCACGTGTGATCAGTGAGCAGGTCTTCACGACCAGCCTTGTGTTGCCAGCCTCTGCTATTTCTCTCTGCCACATTACCAGACTAAGGAGGCTCCATCCATGTGTGTTGGTGGCTGGTCGGATGGCTGCCCCAGTGGAGTACACTGAACGGTGTGCTGAGGCTTCCTGCTGGCGGGGGATGCTTCTGCCTCACCTTTAGCCACACGTTTCGCCATCCTTTTTGTTGAGCATCTCTTGCCCAGGATACTTTTGTGTTTGGTGTGAATTTCCTGACAGTCAGCAAATCCAAGCTTCCCCTGCCAGAAGTGGGGTGAGCACACAAGGCCCTCTCCCCTTCTATTTATAGCCAGCACTGGTGTCAGGCAGCCCTGACGAGGACGCTCGGGGCAGAGCTCAGCAAGCGCCATGCCTGAAGGAAGAGCCGGCAGCAGGGCGGCTCTGGGGAGGTGGGAGCGGGCAAGGGATTTGAAAGGCTGCAGATGGAGAGGGTGCCAGGGGTGACAGACTGTGGGTGGCAGTTTTCTTTGTATTCCAAATAGGCTGAGGAGTTTCTTATTTTGCTAAAATCCTCTGAAAGAAAATGGGGACAGAAAGAGTGACAGGCAGAGGCAGGTTTCTAATCCTAGAGTCTGTGGATGGGCATCCAAAGGAGTTGGGTTCTGAATCCCCCTGAATTTGTGCAAAATTGTACAAATTTTGTGTCTGTGTATGTGTTTTGGAACAGAAGGTCTCTTTTATCAGCTCCTCAAAGGAGTCCATGACCCAAACATGTCAGGAACCACCAGTGCAAAAATCTTTTCCATCTCCAAACTCTTTGGAATGAACCAATTTTTCATCTCATTCTGGAAGAGAAGATTCAGCCACCATTGTTGGTTTCTCTTTCCCCCCTTCTTACCCACACTGCATGTCATTTTTTAAAAGATGTGTATACATAGAAAACAAGTATATAAGCAAATCAATCCTATTTTCTTTTATAATGGCTACATATCTAAGTTCCAAACTGAGGCATGCAGAAAACATATTTCTTTTACTTTTCTCAAATTCACATTAATTTCTATTTTGAACCCCCATTCCATTATATGGCAGAGACTTAATGTTAGGGATTTTCTATTCCTCTCTCCACCCCAGGGGATTATGTATCAATTCTGACGTGCTCACCTAAGACTAGGGCACCTACCTACCTGGGACCAAAAAGATGGAGGTGATAGAAGCCATCCTGTCCTCTATGCCATTTGTCCACAGAGGGATCTGCTGAGATCCACTCTGCATGCCATTGGGTCCTTGGCTGTGGACCACATGTGTCACCCTGGACTGTCCATCTTCTGGTCCTGGGCTCAGCAGACACCGCGTCTTCATGATGAGTCTGGAGCCGCACAGGGCTCTGCCTGCCTAGGCTAAGGCTTTGCAGTCTTGCTGCCTTCCCAAGACCCTTTGATCCAGGAAAGGGGGTGGCAGGGCTTTTCTCCCTGAGGTCCAAAGTTGCTGAATCGTCCAATTTATTTTTCAAGCAGAAGCTGGAAATTTTCAGTTTATGCAAATCTTTCTGATTTGAAATGTTGGAAATTCATTCATTCTGAAAAAATTCACTGCAAGTCCAACAAAACACATCTGTGGCTCAGCTTTGCCCCAAGCGCCACCATTTTGCAGCCTTTGCTCTAAAAGCTTAGACTTATGGAAACAAAACATCTGGTTTCAGATGTGTCATCTCTCTCCCTGAGGCAATAAGCACAGAATTGTCTACCTACTTGAACAGGAGAAAAGAGCATAGGGGAAACATCTGGGACAAAAAAATTAGTTAATATTTCTAAAATATTAGCATCCTATACCTTAATATTGAGCTTGTAAGGACAGGTTCTATATTTTGAAAAATAAGCTTCTTCCATATCTGGGGAAAAGGCTTGTGATTGCACAACATGTTTTTAATAAAGTAATCCTGTAAAGCAAATGCTTTCTATGAAATTATAGAGCTTTATGTTGTATTTCTTTAATGGTTGTTTAATACAGTTACTGAGACTGGATAAATAAATGAGACAACTGAGGCCCAGAGAGGTAAGCGACTTGGCCTTGGCCACCTAGCAAGTGACTGCCAACCAGACCTATAGTCTCTTTCAGCACTTTCTGTCTAATACCTCCTCCCAGAGAAGCCAAGGTCCAGGACACTGCTCTGCTTGTGGTGGGAGTCGGGTGTGGCATGTGAATGGGGGTGATGTGGAATGCCATGCTTAAAGCCAAGTTGGGAAGACCTAAGAGGCCATGGTCCCAACAGAAGTCAAGTCAAAGGGGACCAACAACCCAAAGGCAGTAATCCCCAAAAGGGACCCAGGAAAGAGAGAGCATTCATGGATAAGCAGCAGGTCAGACACCAGGGAAGTCAGGCCAGACAGAAATTTGCAAGCATTAGGCAGGACCCAGAGCCTTCATATGACCCTGGGATTTCTGTAGGGGGCCTGAGGCCTGGGGTATGTGGCTGGAAAGGACCATCAGTGGAACCAAAGCAACTGGGACGCTCTGTACATAGTCGGGAAGTACCTCAAAGGGACACTTCTACTGGAGAGAGTTCTCTCAAAACTTAACTTCGAATTAGATTACCCTCCCATTCTGAAGACTATCCAAGGATTCCCTGTTGCCTGTGGGATAAAGTTCTAACTCTTATACCAGATTCTCTATAATCACAACCCATGTACATTTCTAGTATCTTTCAATACCATTACCCAACCTTTTGATGCGCTAGTGCAGTGGTTTGCAAACACTACAGTGACTCTTTAAGGTACATCAGAACCACCTAGAGGCCTTGAAAACACAGACTGCTGGATGCCCATGCCCAGAGTTTTTAATTCAGTAGATCTGGAGCAGGGCCTGAAAATCTATGTTCCCAAGAGTTGCTGATGGGCCAGGAACCATGCTTTGAGAACCCCTGTTCTGGCCACTTGCTAGAGTGTTCTGTGGACCATCAGCATCACCATCACCTTGGGAGCTTGTTAGAAACGCATGTTCTCAGGCCCATCCGAGACCTATTGAATCATAATTTGCATTAAAAAGATCCTCAGGTGATTCATATGACATTAAAATTTGGGAAGTATAATACTATTCTAGCTCCATTGTTCTCCACCCTGGCTGTACCTGAGAGTCACCTGGAGCGTCTTAAAATTTCATACAGGCCCAGGCTCTACCCCTAAACATTGTGACTTAATTGAGCTGGTGGTAGGGGAGGTCTCTGTAGTTTTAAAAGCTCTCCTGATAATCTTAATATGCAGCGAGGTGGAGAATGACTGCTCTAGCCACACAGAACCACCACCACTCTCCAAACATAATGCAACCGCTCTCCCTGCTGTTATTCCGCACACGCTGTCCCCTCAGCCTGCAACAAAACTTCTACTCGTTCTTCTAAACCCAGGTTACCAAACCTCCTCTAGGAAGATGTCCCTGGAATTTTCCCCAGCAGAGTTAACACTGTTCCCCTTTTTGGAGTCCACTCTTTGTGTGCACTCCATTGTAGCATAGATTATATTGAATTGTAATTATGTATTTCAAATGCCTTTTTCCCTCACTAGGGAAAACTAGGCTAGGAATATCTTTGGGACAGGGCTTATTTACTGGCTTATTTACTTTTTGTTTGTTTTTTAACTGCAGAACCTGGCTTTTATATAGTTGGTTCTCTATAAATAATTGATGGTTGAATGAGTGAACAAGTGAAGTCAAGCTTTGACTCAGCCAAGTAAGTATCCTTCAGGTGTCCCCAGTCCTTCAATCATCCCCACCAGAAAATCACTCCCAAGCCCACCAACTCTTTACTGTCTACCCAAAGGAAACAAAAGAAAGCAAACAACAACAGTCACTCCAGAAACAGATGTGTGCATAAAAGTGCATGTCCTGGCTATTGCTAAAGGGATCATTAGAAAGAGATGGTAAGATTCGTAAGGGCAGGAATTTTTGTTGTTTTTGTTCCCTGCTGTGTTTTCAGCACCTGCAACAATACCTGGCCTGTAGAAGGTGCTAAGTTGACTGAACAGAGGTTGAATAAATAGGTGATTATGAGATAGTTTTCTTTTCTCCTCCTCCTTTCTCATTTATCATCCACTCCAGTGACGCTGGTCTCTGTTTTGAATGTTGTGCCTTATGCCAAGAGGGGATCGCCAGGAGCTCCCTTTAAGGATGTTCTGGCTTGGGAAATTTCCTCAGCCTGACCATGGTATTTGCAGGCAAAGTGTGACTTGATCTCCAGTAATATCCTCAGTGCTTCTTAGAGATGTGATAATCTTTTAGACTGACTGAATAGAATAGAGTCAGAAGACTTTAACCTTTGTTTCACTATTCACTCTTACCCCAACACGCACATACACACGCTGAGGGAAGAGCCTGAGTTACATCAAGTCATTAGACATGGAGCATCACTCAGGCTTGGTGGGCTGGAACTCTGTCCTTAAGAACTCAGAAGCACCTCTGCCCCGTGGGATGAATCAGCACTGAATCTGACGATCTCTTGATGTCTGCTTGTCTTACTGAATCACTGACAGAGAATGACAGAGTTTTAGAGCTGGAAGGGATCTTAGAGATCATCTGGTTTAGCCCCACGCATTTGATGGATGAGGAGGCTGAGATCCAGGGACATGTCACTTGCCCAAAGTAACAGCTCGTCAGTTGCTGCATAAGGGCGTCAGCTGGTGCCCTAGCTTCTGGTCACCTGCATTTTCTGTTTACCTTATCACCAGCTCTAGAATCTGTCTTATGTTAGGTCTAGATTACTCACTGTAGGAATCGCAAATCATTCTCTGTTCTTTATGACAAAAAAGAGAGTCATGGTCCCGTAAAAATCAATCCTTTCTGGTTAAACATAATATTAGAAATACACTGGTCTCAGCTCAAAAGAACAGATGGTATTTATTTATTTGGCTATTTCACTGAAGACATTCGCCTACATTAAAGTTTTTCTCAAACTAGATTCTTTTTCCAGATTTAGAGCTTCACAAAGAAACAAAACCAAAACACTTATGTCTTAACCAAGATGATGTACTCACTATCCCCCCAAATACACTTTATATTTGTAGAATATCCTCTCCTTCCTCATCCAATATCTCTGTCCTGGCTGACCTCTATGCAGTCACATCCTACATGTTTTTCCAAACCTAGTTAAATATCCTCTCCTCTCTAAATGTTATCTTAACCACCTACCTTGCCTGGAATAATATTTTCTTTTTCTTAACTTCTTTAATATTGGTGAGAGAATTTAATAGTTATACTGTATATTCCTTTTATTGTGTGCTAGGAAAATATATTACAAGTATGTCAGACTCATGATTTCATAGTTATTTTTGAAAGGTGCTTTAGTTGAAGGTTGGAGGAGTTCATTATTGCTGCAGAACAAACTACCCGAAAACCTAATGGCTGAACGTAACAATACTTTATGGAGCTCATGATTCTGTGGGGTGGTAATTTAGGCCAGGTTCACTTAGGTGGGTCTTTTGGGGTCAGCTGGGCTCCTTCATGTGTATGTGGGCAACTGCAGGTTGGCTCCGTGGTTCTGCCTCTGCTGTTAGCAGGTGCCCCTCCCTACATCCCCACAAGGACCTTCATCCTCCATCAGACTTGCCAGGCCTAACACAGCACCTGGTTCATGGTAAGTGATACTGTTGTTGTTATTAGTTTTGCTGAGAACATGGTTCAGATTTTCAGTCTTTGTACTAACATAACTGTTAAAACAGGCTAACATGAATCATGGATCTTACCCCACTCCAAATGTTCCTAATGATTTAAAGGATACAGACAAACATGAGGCATAGACAAAACATTGTTTTTCTGGAGGAGCCTGAAACAATCAGAAACTTGCAAAAGTGTCCCTTTTTGACACATTGGATTTTGGTTTTCGTTTTGAATTAACCCATGAATTTTGAACAATGTGTGGAAATCTTATTCACAAAGAGAGCTATTTTGGTTTTGAAGTACCTGCATTTATCCTTCCTTAATTACACACTGATACATGGCTACCGCTATTCTCCAGCCAGCTGCACTCCTTAGATCCATATATTCCAGGTCAATTTACACCTTGATTTTGGAGTTCCCAGCTTCCAGAACTGTGAGAAATAAATTTCTGCTGTTTAAACCACCCAATCTGCTATAGCAGTCCAGATAAGGCAGCCACTCTGTTGAAAACTTTATGAGGCAATATAGCATAATACTTACAGATGTGGGTTTTGAAGGCAGGCAAATCTGGCTTCAAAATCTGGCTCTGACGTTTACTAGCTATGTCACTTTGGACAAGTTGCTTAACCTTTTGTGCCTCAATTTCTTCATCTGTAATATAGAAATAATATCTACCTCGTGGAGTTATGCATGTTCGACAAAAAAAATGCATGTAAAGTGCTTAACATACTGCTTTATAAATTGTAAGCACTCTATAATGCAAATTTATAATAATAATGACAATAATAATTGTCAGTACTGGCCTAAAAAGAGAGTTTTGAGGGGAGAACAATAAACTGTGTGGCATAAAAGTCACATATGATGAGGACTGAAAGGTACTCAATAGATACAGCAACTAGAAGGTTGTTGGTACCAGTGGATGGGGGTGAGGCGAAAGCCATGCTGCAGTGGGGAGCAGAGGAAGTGACAGTTAGAAAGAGAAAGCAGGAGGGAGCGGTGTCGGTTCTAGCAGGAGAGGCTTTGAAGGAGGGACAATTAGGAAACACTGTATCTACTATATGCCCTTTGCCTCTACATGCAACGAATACCACAGTGTCAGCTTACAAGGACAGAATATCAACAACTTCCCAAATCTGTGCAGGAGTCTCAGTCTCCTTCCCTCTTTGGGTTGGTGCACTTCCAGCTCTTTCTTATAAGAAAAAGTTTTTAAACCCAAATTTCTAATTCTGGCTTCTGGTAGTTTGCTAAATTATAACTTTTAATATTTAAAGGTTTTCAGAATACATAGCAAGCAGATGCAATAAATACAAAACAATAACAACAACAAAAAGAATCTGTTGGGCAAGAAACACAAGAAACGGAGGAGATTAGTAAAGAGTTGCAAATTTACAGCTGGCATGGGAACACGTGGTGGAGCCTTAATTGTTTGGGGGACTCAAATGCAAGCCAAAGATGGCACATTCCGAGGTGTTAATACCACATACTAAACTGCAAACCCATTTGGCATGTGACCAACTATGAAAACGGGTGAAATGCAGGAACTGGTGTTGATATTTTTCCTGTGCTGGTTGAAGGATTTATCTGTGTAGCAATAATCTTTCCAAGTCAGGATGACAGGAAGATACTTGAGTTTGTAATTTATTATTATTCCACTTAGCATTGAATTTTGTGCCAGCAGTCACACTGTACCCAAGATCTCTCTGAATACTTTCAGTTCATCAGCCAGAAGGAAGAATAATTCCTCAAGGGTAAGGACTATGGTTTCTACTTCCCTCCAACTGAGCTGAATGCTATGACTTTACCTAAAAGGGGCACTGGGCATATTGCATAACAGAGGATCTGGACATGCACAGAGACAAGGGGATTCTTAAGTCTCCCCTTTGAGATTTTTTACAGAAGCCATAATAAGCTGTTGCTGTGGGGAAGTAGAAAGAGCATGGACTGGAGTCACCAAGTCCACTATCAAATTCTAGCTCTATCACTTACTGTGTGACTGGGTCACTTCATGCCTTCTCTAAGCCCCATTTCTTCATCTATGAAGTGGACAATTATATCAACCTCATGGATTGTAGCACAGATGAATTGAGAGTCTGGGGGTCTGGAATGTCGAGGTTTCAATAAATTCCTCCTGAATTTGAATTCCTAACACATCTCTAATTTCTCTTCAATAAATATTTTTGAATCCTTCCTATAAATATAAACTCTGTGATAACCTCTAAGTTCCATCCCAAGGGTGGAGGGGGTAGTAAGTTAATCTCTCCACAGTTACTGCCACAATTGCGTGGCAGAACGTGAATGTGAAGTGATGTGACTTTGATGCCCTCAAAGTTAGAACCCCTGGCTGTGCCTCTAACCCATTGAGTGACCTTGAAAATGACATCGACTCTGAGCCTACTTCCCAACTTCTAAATTATGTCTGGTCGGAGGAGGGTACTTGGTGAGTACATTCTTTCTTCTGTCTTGAATATTCTTGATCTAGATCAGAAATTTATTTCCAGACTGAGCTATTGAGTTATACTTATTGCTCATGGTAATTCATTAAGAAGCATTATTATCCAGTCCTTATTATCACTGATAACTCTAAATGATTCCCCTGGAAGAATTCAGCTGCTAATGAAATCATTCCAAATAAATGAATTTGCTAATTAAAATGTGGTACAGTCCTCTGAAAAAAATAATTTGTTTCATTATAATTAAAATTTATTAAAAGAAAGTAATTATTCAGCTTCTGAATTGCATGTGCATGGATATTTGTTGATATACAGATAAATAGATTCTTGCTCTCTATATAAGCAAACCATTCAGTGGGGTCAGACATGAGCACGAGCTATTTGGACATTAGAGGAAATGTGGAAGGGGCTGTGTTCTGATCACTTGCCATTCTGTGATGCTGTTTGGTAGCTGCTGTCCTAAAATATACCTTTGCCTACAAGGATCCTGCAGGCTAATTTCAGCAGTTGGGAATCTGCCCAGACTGTCATTGGTTTTTAGGCATGCTGCCACAGGCGGTCATCAGCAGGCACCTGTCCCCAGATGTAGGGGAAGCTTGCAGGGGCATGATCCCCAGCCCCAATATGAACCTGATGGAAACTGAAAAGTCACAAGTACAGATCCAAAGATTTTTGTTAGAATAAATGTGGGAATTTTAAAAGTTGTAGTCACACACACAAAAGAAAGTTACCTTGGCCACACAGGGAACAATGCTGTTACTATTCTGGATCAAGTATTGACACAGACTAGCAGGGAAGTTCCATATAAGGGTCCTTCCAGGCTGCAGGGTACATCTGCCATCTCACGAGGTCCTCCTGCATAGTGATCAAGCTCGGTGGTCTTTGCAGTCAGCCAGACCTTGATTCAATTCTTGCTTCTGCTACTTATTAGCTGTGTGATTTGGGGCATGTTTCCTCATCCGTAAAATGCAGATAATAGTAGTCCCTACCTCATGTGGTGAATGTGACAACTAAACGAAATAATGTGTATTACATGCTTTGTAAAGCGCTTTTCACATGGTAAGCCCTGAAGTCATTACACTTATTTGTTATTATTTTGTGTTATTACTATTATTAATAAAAAATGAGGCTCAGAGAGGTTAAGAAAGTTGCCCTAAATCACACAGCCAACAACTGGCAGGGCTAAGGTGAGAGCCCAGGGCCATCTACCTATGATTATACCACACTGGCCCCAAAGAAGAATGACTATGGTTATTCGGAGAGCATCAACAGCAAAGGCAGATCTTGCCAACTGACATTGTTGTGGAACAGTCAATTTTGGACAGAATCTTGCCAGTCAAGGGCAAAAAGCAGTAGGAATCAGTCACATCTACAGGATCATCCCCACCTTTCTTCCCATGGGCTGTGCTGCTGCTACATAAAGACTCTGTAAACCTGGGCCTCGGGCATTCTGAAGCCAGTCAAACTTGAGCTGACCTACTTGTTAATTGAGGTTAAAATTTGACAAAGTAAATACTGAGTAGTGTAATAGGTGTGACATCTTTATTTTGTACTCCTCTTTGTCTTCCTCTGCCTTGCTGTGATACCCTGCCTTTTCGTGGTATGCTCTGGGAGGCAATCTCCTTCCAAATCCCAAATTGAAAGTGGGACACAAATGTCTCTGGGTTTTCCTTTCCCAAACTTTCTGGAGTTTTGCATTTGCACAGCCCTTAAGGTGCCACCCAGAAATGAATACAGGAGGGGAAGCCAGGGTCTTAGCCTCTGGTCGGTTTCCACCCTTCTCTTGTTTTGGCAAAAGACTTTTTATCTTCTATTCCTATCTTATGGGAACTTTCCTTGGATCATCTCCCAAGTCTACTCTACTCATGACTTAGAGGAAAACTATGCTTTCAGTTAGATAAGTGTGGCTTCTTATAATATGGAAAAAAGGAGATTTGGGAATTTATAAAAAATGTTTTTCTGTTATCAATATCTGATTTTCAAATCTGTCTTGCTATGGAATTAAAAATGAAGACATTTGTTCAAGGTGGTACCCAACCCTTCCTTCTCTAGAGCACTATGTCCCTTGGTTTATCTTTAAAGCAGATGGGATGCATGGGAAAGAAAAATCACCTGAATTACTGAGAAATTACAGAGGAAATAATGGAAGAAATTTTTAAAATATTATTCCCGTGAGACTGGTGAAGATCCACAGCTATGCCACTGGGATGGATCATTCATTCACTCATAGATATTTATAAAGAGCCAACATGTGCCAGACACTGAGAACAGCAATAAACAGAACTTTCCCACTTTCACTGTCCAGATAATAGCACTGAGATCATCCACAAGTATAATTGTCTGATTTTCATAGAACCTTGGTGAGTCTTGTAGAAAATGAGTTGGTGCTTTCCTGGACTGTCTGTGATGAGAATAAAGATATTTGCTTTGTAGGAGATCACTGCATCAAGCCCTTTGTTCAGGATTGCTATATTCCAACCTGCATTTTGTATTACTTATCTATTGTTGTGTGACAAGTTAACCCCAAATTTGGCAGATTAAAACAGCACACATTTATTATATCACAATTTTTGTGGATCAGATATCTAGGAATAGCTTTGCTGGGGGCCTTTGGCCCAAGGTATCTCATGAGGTTGTATCCAGGCTGTCAGCCAGGGCTGTAGTCATCTCAAGACTTGATGGGGCTGAAAGAACTGCTTCCAAGCTCACCCTTGTGGCTATTGGCAGGCCTAAGAAGATCTGCTTCTGAGCTTGCTCATGTGGGCTTATCCATGGGGCTGCCTTACAACCTGGCAGATCATACCCCCCAAGTGGGTAAACAAAAGGAGAGTGAAAGAGAGTGCTCAAGGTGGAAGCCACAGTCTTATTATAGCCTAATCTCACAATTGACACCCTATCATTTTTGCTGGATTCTATTTGTTAGGGGCAAGTTAATAAATTCAGCCTATACTCTATAGGAGCAGATTACCCAACCATATGAATACCAGAAAGTGGAGATTATTGGCTGTCTATTGGCGGTCTAACACAACATTCCACTTGCCATAAATGCCTCCTGGCTTACAGGTCACAGTCTAGATTTCTATGATTTCCATCCAATTCTTTGGCATAAATGGTCACAAGTATTTGATGAATTGTTTCACAGATTGTACCTTAATCTCAAATGAGTTAAGGCAAACCCACCATGATGATGAGGGCTTATTAAGAGGGAGTTCCTTTTAAGGTGGCATCTTATAATTACTTGTTCTCTGTTTACCATTGAGAGAACATATTGTGATATAACCATAGAATCTCAGATGAGTGGTTAATGAGATGAATGAGAAGTTTAGGAGGTTTTCCTGATGGTCATTCATGCCCTGCCATTTCAGTTGTTCTAACCAGCAAAGCACTTGAGCTTGTCAGATCACAGAATTAAGAGTCAAGAAATCTGAATTTGGGCTGGGCGCGGTGGCTCATGCCTGTAATCCTAGCACTCTGGGAGGCCGAGGTGGGCCGATCATTTGAGTTCAGGAGTTCAAGAC
The DNA here is from genome assembly GCA_028533085.1 of Varecia variegata. Lineage (NCBI taxonomy): Eukaryota > Metazoa > Chordata > Mammalia > Primates > Lemuridae > Varecia > Varecia variegata. The sequence continues at coordinate 97,336,886 of CM052443.1, read as the reverse complement.
CAGCCTGAGCAACAGCGAGACCCCGTCTCTACTAAAAGAAAAAAAAAAAAGAAAGAAAGAAAGAAAGAAATGATCTGGACAACTAAAAAAAAAAATGTATATATGTATATATATAGAAAAAATTAGCCGGGCATGGTGGAGCATGCCTGTAGTCCCAGCTACTCGGGAGGCTGAGGCATGAGGATTGCTTGAGCCCAGGAGTTTGAGGTTGCTGTGAGCTAGGGTGACGCCACAGCACTCTAGCCTGGGCAACAGAGCAAGACTCTGTCTCAAAAAAAAAAAAAAAAAAAAATCTTAAAAAGAAATCTGATTTGAACCACAGCCCTGCCTCTAACTCTTGACATAGGTCAAGTTTCTTTACCATTCAAAGGATTTATTTATTTATTTTTATTTATTTAGTTTTTTAAATAAAAGGTTGGAATAAATGGTCTCCAAAGGCCCTTCTAGTTCTAACTTTCCATGCTTCTTGAGTCCCAGATGTTTTTATTCTACAGGACACTTGTGTGGAGCCAGGTAAATGGTCTTGTTGCCGTCTTGCTCTGGTTGTATAGGTTGTTGACACTAGATAGATTGTTATCACTTGAAAGTTTTCCAGAGGGACAGAGGTCCTGAAAATGGATAAGACACAGTCTCACCAGTCTTGTGTGGGAAAACAGTTAACATTTATTGAAATATTACCACGGGTCAGGCACTTTGCTAAACACTTTATAGGCATTCTTATTTGATCCTAATAACTATCTCATGAAACAGGTATCTTTCTATCCATTATTTACAGAAGAAATTGAGACTTAGAACAGTAGTTTGTCTTTACAAACTAGTAATAAGAAGGGCCAAAACTCTAGTGGTTGTTCTGTCTGACTCAAAGCCAGGCTCTTGACCTCTAAGTCGTCTATTTTAGGCATCAGTTCCTTAGGTAGGGGTTGATCAGCCAAGGATCCAGAATCCTGAGCAATGGAACTTACCAAAATACTCTGGCCAGTGTGATATCTTAGAAATGCTACGCAACCCATGGGAATGAGCAACATTGTTTCCAGAATAAGTTGATGATATAAAGGTGTGGCTTAAAGGGAGGTGGGTCCTATGAGCACATCCTGTTTTCTGAAAAGACCCCTAAATGTGTATTGCTGAGCAGAGATGGTCAATAAACCTTGTGCTGCTGCTGCTTTTTTTTCCTTTCCACTGTTTTATTATTATTATTATTCCTCATGAGTATACATTTATTTGAAAACTTCGTCTGTGTTTTTGGAGTAAGAGAGCTACAAAATGGTAATGCCACTCAGCCCCTCTGGCCCTCCTGGAGGTATAGCCCTAAGATTCTTGTTGCCAAAAGGTCTTTCAAAGCAGGCAGGACTTTGAGGCTGATTTTTTTCCCCCTCCTTTAGCCTTTTGGTCACACAACTAGACCTTAGAATTGAATTTCAGCCAAAGCACACTGAAGAATAGTCTGCAAGACTCCACTGGGAGGCCCCTGGCAAGGGAGGTGTCTGGTCCCTGGTTCTTCTTAGTTCACAGTGTTGCTGCTACATAAGCCAGTTTCTGCTATGGGCTGAAAAAGGAAGACATCAATCACTTTTCAATGGCTCTTGTTCCGAAGTTGCTGTTTTGGGAGGGAGCCCTTTGGAGTTGGAAGAAATATTATGTTATATAGCCATTTATTTGGCTATTGCTGTAAGGAAAATTTCCACCAACATGAAGAAGCCATTTCAAATATTTATGGAGAATTTTGCAGGAGCATTGCACATTATCTAAATAAATTCTTTCACCAATCTTGGGTGATAGGTACTATTATTATCTCTATCATACAGATGATATGTACAGAGTTTAAGAGACTTATCCAAAGTCACAATTCCTGTAACTGGGAGAGCTGAACAAGAAATTGGGTCTTTCAGAATCCAAAGCCAGTGTTTTAGGTCACTATGCAAACTACCTGCAAATAGGTAAGGATTCTCTTTTATTTGAACTCCAGAAACTTGCAACTGTGCTAATCTGTTTAGGGCAGAATTGACATTTAAAATTTGTATATCCTAAATCTGTAGCACGGACAAAATTTAAGTTCAAATAGTTAAATTATTTTAAAAGAATACACATTTGTAAAGCACTTCAAAAGTACTCACTTCCAAAAATTGATACAAAATATGGAATCATCAAACATCAGGATTAGAAAGGATCTCAGAAGTAATACATCCTTCACACCCCCCATCCTTCTCCCATGCCACTCACTGTTCTCACCCATTCAGTTAAACAGTCCCTCTCTTGGCAGAACACTTAGTTTATAAAGCTCTATGCCTTAAATACATTCTACAGCTTGGGTGTCTTATTCAGTTTCCTCTTCCCTCAAGATTAGCCCAAAATGGTGTGGATTAATTACTGTTGAATCTCCACATGGCCTGTTAGGGAGCAAAATTTATGCAATAGAAATAATGCCTTACATCTCTCTGTTTACTTTCCTCTGGAGAACTTGTACATTTAATAATACTACTTGCCTATTTCTTTTTTCTTCCAACTTATTTGAATAGAGCTGTACTGTCCAATAAGGTAACCTCTGGCTAAATGGGCTGTGGAGCAGTTGAAACATGGCTAGTCCCAACTGACAGGTGCTATAAGTGTAAAATACACACCAGCTGAAGACTTAGTACAAAAAAAAAGAATGTAACATATCTCACTAATAAATTTTTATATTGATTACATGTTGAAATAATATTTTGGATAGATTGGGTTAATGTATATTATTAAAATTAATTTTACCTTTTTAATATTTTTAAGGTAGCTACTAGAAACTTTAAAATAACATGTAGCTCACACTATTTCTATTGCACAGTGCTAGACAAGAACATAGATGACATAATAAAGGAGATGTAACTAAAAAGTTAATTAAATCTTAAGCTTGCAAAGTCTTGGAAGAAGAAATGTTGCCAACAGCTTACAGAAATACATAATATCTTCACTCAAGTTTTATGACTTTGATATTTCATAGTAAGTGTAACTTTCCATGTCACTATCCACAATTGTTTGAGCCAGTCATCTTTTCTAGTTCTTTGCTTGCTGTGTTTTCTGAAGTAGTACATAGTTAGAAAAAGCTACCAAGAACAGATGTGAGAAGAGGGCACAGTCTTGCAAGGGAATTAGGAGACAATTGTGTAATTTCCACCTGAGAATGATGAAAATGAAGGCACCAAGCCTTTAAATCAGGGTGTACTCTCTGCCAGGCCTCTGGCAAGAAGCATAACATCTACTTAAGTGGGTCACAGACTGATTGTTAATTTTCATTCATGACGTTTGCTTCATTTTCTTGTGTCTCAGTTAGCTCCAAGGTGATGCTTTAAATAGTTGTGAAGACATCCATGGAGGCAGTCAAAGTTTCCAGAGTTGTTATCATTAACTTCCTTTGTCAGTATTTCTCCAGCTTCCAATGAGTCTTCAGCAGAATCTGAGCTACCCCCCTGGAATCCAGCCAGCAAGCTGTTATCAGAATTCTCCAGCCACTCCTGGATACCATTGCCAAAGAGCTGGAAAGAACTGTGTAGGAGGAAATGCCAGCCTTGCTGAGTCAGGCAACTTCTTCAACCCAAGGTTGACTGGTAATTAGCATTACTGCATCCATGGGACCACAGGAGGTACAGTCAGCTCAGACCCAGCTGCATCAGATTTGCCAGCCAAGGCAGGGCATTGTCCAGGGTAGCAAATGTTCCAACTCCATGCAGAGAAGAGTCAGCAGAGTCAGGCTATGTGTAGGCAGCAGGTGTGGTTACCAGCCCTTTGAATTCTGGGGTTCCTTTGATGTGGTTAGACTGTGGATGAAAGAGAGAATAAAAACTGAGGGCTATCAAAGCCTTAACTACCCACAAGCTTTTGATTCAGATCTGGACTAGATGAGGGTGGGTGACCCCATTTGAATAGTTCCCAAAGTGACTCTAATTTGGAAACTTAGTATAAACAGCACTGGCTTTGGAGTCAAAAGAAGTAGAGTTGAACAGTGATTCAGCCAGTTAACAGCTGTGTCATCCTGGCCAAATCACTGAGCTCTTCTGAGCTTCAATTTCCATCTATAAAATGGGCATATACTACCTCCCTTCCGGGGTTGTTGTCAGGCTTAACTGAAAGATGTCTGTAAAAACACCTGGAATCCAGTACAAGGAATGCAGTCTTCCCTCCCTTTCCTCCTTAGTGTATTTTATTGTTAAAGCCTTAATATAAATAAACATCTTTCCTGTAAACCCAATTCCAACCTTTGGTAATGATAGTGCTTACTCTAGCTTATTTTTTTTAACTACTTCACTTTGTTGAATGACAATGATGATGATGACGTTAAAGAAGAAGAATACTTTTATTCAGCACCTACCCAATGTTTGGCCCTGTAAAATCATAATGACCCCATGAGGCAAGTATTATTATCCCCATTTTACAGATAAGGAATGAGGTTAAGAAAGATTAAGTGGGTGGGAGGGGGGAGGAGGGGATGGGCATGTTAACATCTGATGGGCATGGTGCACACTGTCCGGGGGATAGACACGCTTGAAGCTCTGACTTGGGTGGAGCAAAAGCAATATATGGAACCTAAACATTTGTACCCCCATAATATGCTAAAATAAAAAAAAAGATTAAGTGATTTGCCCAAGGTTATTAAACTAGATATTAGCAGATCTGAGATTTAAATACAGGCCTGACTGACTTCAACACCATCATTTTTAACCACTATGTTATGTTGTATCAATGCTATTAGTTCACTTTATTTTTCCTAAAACCAAAATATTTTCTGTATCCATAAAATATATCCAAATGTGCTTTAAAAAGGAACCATTTCCAATTGTAAATATCGTAATGTAAGTAGTTTAAGCATATTTAATATCTCATTAAAATGTTTTTTTCTTTTTTTTTTTTTTTGAGACAGAGTCTTGCTCTGCCTGGGCTAGAGTGCCATGGCATCAGCCTAGCTCACAGCAACCTCAAACTCCTGGGCTCAAGTGATCCTCCTGCCTCAGCCTCCTGAGTAGCTGGGACTACAGGTATGTGCCACCATGCCCGACTAATTTTTTCTATATATATATATATATTTTTTTTTTTTTTAGTTGGCCAGAGAATTTCTTTCTATTTTTAGTAAAGACGGGGTCTCACTCTTGCTGGTCTCGAACTCCTGACCTCCGGCGATCCTCCCGCCTTGGCCTCCAGAGTGCTAGGATTACAGGTGTGAGCCACTGTGCCCAGCCAATATCTCATTAAAATTTTTAAATTGAAAGACAATGAGGAAACTATTGTGATGAAAGAAAGTTGGATTTCTCATTCTATATGGGAATTAGGGATTAAAGGTATTCTATGGAGAAAGGAAAATAAATTATGTTTAAAAGAAAGACTTAAAGAACTAATTATAGAGATACATATATAATTTAGAAATAATTATGGTACTTAATGTTTTGTTATTTGGGAAAACATTTGAGACCTTGTAGACATGCAAGATTCTTTATATTCTTTGAAGGTTCCAAATGTTCCTTTTGTATGAGCTCAAAAGTTATATAATACCCACCTGGTCCTATATCACCAAATATGGGAATATGTGATGAAATTTGAAAATATGAAAAATTAAAAAAATCCAGAAATTAAAGTGTATAAAGCTATTTCTGAGGCTAAAGAAATAATACTACAAATAAATAAAGGGACAAACCATTGAGTATTTTTTGTGGCTGAGATGGAGAGGCACTTCTGTCATGTTGATACCATATAAGGCTGTTATTTGCTGGTGCTAAGAGGTTCCCATTAGAATTCTTTTTCTTGGATTTTGCTGCAAAGAACGAAAGTCATTCTAATGCCAGTATTGTCAAATGTTATTTACTCCTTATATTTACTTTTCTAAAATGTGTCCTCAGCATTGCTTAATCCATGGCCATAGCTTTACCTGCACCTGTCAGCAACTGTTGATCATGCTTCTTTTTGAATCATTTTTTTCATTTGGCTTGAGACATCACTTTCTCTTGGTTCTCCTTCTATTCCACTAGCTGGTTAGGTCCTCCTCACCTACTGATTACTAAGTATTAGAACACTCCAGAGTTTAGCCCTAAAACCTTGTTATTTCTTTGTCTTGACTTACTCCCTAGGTAACACCATCCCCAGTCCCTAAGCTTGGAAAGCATTTATACACCAATGACTCTCAAATTTACAATTCTAGCCCTGACCTCTTCCTAAATTACAGACTTGTAGTCAACCTCTATTCAAATCTTTACTTGAACATTGAATAGGGATCTCAAAATTAACCGGCCCAAAACCAAACTCTTGGTTCTCCACCAACATCCTCCAATCCTCCACTGCCATCTTCTCCTTATACAGTCTTGCACATCTCAGGAAATGGTTTCTCTGTCCTCTAGTTGCCCAGGCCAAAACCTCATCTCCTGCCTTTCTCTGTCATCCCATAACCAACACATCAGTAAATCCTGTTTGCTTTACCTTCAAAATATTTAATACTACATACTAAAAATCTGAACACTTTTCTTCACCACCTCGGCTGCTACGATCCTGGTCCATGCTTCCATCATAGTGCATTCCCTCACCTGAATTATTTCAATAACTTCCCACCAGGACCACTTTCTTCCTCTGCCCCACTATAGTCAGTTCTTGACACAGAGGCCAGAGTGATCAATTTAAAATGCAGATAAGATCAAATCACTCTTTTGCTCACAACTTTTAATGGCTTCTCATCTCATTCAGAGTAACATCCAAAGACAATAATGACCTGTGAGGCCCCACATAATCTTGCCCTCAGCTTCCTCTCTCACTTCGCAATTTTCTCTCTTACTATTTGCGCCCCTTGCACACACTCTGCCCCAGCTACACCCACAATTGCCTAGACCAATGACCTCTGTCACTGTTCATATTTATTTGCTCAAGTGCCATAATTTTGGAAGGTCATTCCCTGGCATCTCTTTCCTTCACCCCTGGCATTATTCTCCCTTATTCTGCCTTAGTTTTCTCTATAGCACTTATCACCACCTGCCACAATATTTATTTACTTGTTTGTTTATTTTTGGTCTCCCACATTAAAACATTAACCCATATTCCAGATTCTAGGACCAGCAGATGAGATTATTTCAATCAAATCTCCCTCTTGAAGACAATTTAAAAAGCTGAACAAAATACACATACACACACACACACGTGCACACACACAAGCATCAGAGATCTAGCAAGATAGTAAGGAATTAGAACAAGAAAACAATTAGAGTTCAAACCAGTGAGCCAGAGCCTTTTTGGAAAGGAGGATTTGCCGATAGTTAAAAGGAAGCTGAGAGGCAGAGCTTCACTGAGATCTTGGAAAATCACCCGCTCTGTATCCTGGAACCACAAGGACTGACATTTTGGCTCTGAGGCTCTTTGGCAAGGGATTAGAAACAGCTGAGGCACAGAGCTAAGCTTTTGAAAACTCAGATACATGAAGGTTTAGGGACTGGCATTCATCTCCCTCAAAGACTGAGAAGCCCTAATATAATATTCTTCTCACTTGTGACAAAACGTGCAATCTGGAAGCATGGGGCATGGATTTTATTCCAGCCTGCAAAACTCTCAAATATTGGTTTCAGACTGCTAATGTACTCAGATATCTATGGGGAAAAAGAGGAAAATCCTCTGTGGAGGAAAATAACAACATCTTGGGTCTCAAACTATCACTGAATATAATTTTAATTTGTTCAACAAACTATGAAAGATTACAAGACTCAAGACATCTCAAGCCAGAACCAAGTAAAACAATAAACAACAAACAACAGAGCAACAGGAAACTAAACATTGGAATTATTAGGCAGATGTTGTAAAACAGCAATACTAATATGCTCATGGATATAAATGTGTTCTTAAAAATTTCATCAAAGTAATAGAAACTATAAGAGGTGACATTATAAAACTGGGCAAGAGCCAACTAGAAATTATAGAATTGAAAAACACAAAAAGTAAAATTAAGAACTGAATGGATGGTTTTAACAGCACATTACATACAATTGAAGAGAGAATTTGTGAACTGAAAGCTGAGTCAGAGAAAAATATTTAGAATGAAGCCTAATGAAATTTTTTAAAGGGAAAATAATATTGAATAAGACACATAGAGGATAAAGTGAGAAAGTCTAACATTCACACAAATGAAGTTTAAAATGGAGAAGAGAGATAAAATGGAGCAGAGGAAATATTTGAAAAGACAATGTCAAAGAATTTCAGAGAACTCATTAAAGACATCAATTTTGTTATTCAATGAGCCCAAATGAAACTCAACAGAGTAAAAAGAAATCTACACGTAGATGCATCACAGTAAAACTGCAGAAAATCAGATGCAAAGAGCAAATCTTAACCATAACAAAAGGAAAAGCGGAGATTACCAACAAAGTAGCAACGATTGGACCAATAGCTGACATCTCAACAGTAAACATGGAAGCCAGAGGTCAGCGGAAAGATACCTCAAGGGTATTGAAAGAAATATTATAAAAACTACCAATTTAGAATTCTTTACCCAAAGAACATGTCTTTTAATAATAAATGTGATCTCCTCTTTCCCTATTTTGATACCTTTTCTTTCTTTCTCTTGCCTGATGGTTCTGGATAGGATTTCCAGCACCGGGATAGAAGTGTTACAGTTCTGGATGTCAGAAGTCCTAAATGAGTCTTATAGAGCAAAAATCAAGATGTCAGCAGAGTTAGTTCCTTCTGGAGGCCCCAGGGGGAATCCATGTGCTTGCCTTCTCCAGCTACCGGAGCCACATCCCTGTGTTCCTTGAGTCATGGCCTCTTTATCTTCAAATCCAGCAGTGTAGCATCTTCAAATCTACTTCCATCTTCTAATCACCTTCTGTCTTAATATCTTTTTCTCTCTTCTTCCTCATCTCAAGATCCTTACCTTAATCAGATTTGGAAAGTCCTTTTGGCCATAGAAAGTAACATATTCACAACTTCTGGGTATTAGGAAGTGGAGATTCTTGGGGACAATTATTCAGCCTACCACAGTGAACAGCCATTGAGTGAATGAATGAGTGAAGAGGGCCAGGGATGCTTCACCGAGGAAGAAGTGTTTAAGCTGTGTTGGGAGACAAACATCCAGAACTGTAAGAGGATAAATTTGTGTTGTTTTAAGCCATTAAGTTGTGGTAATTTGTTACAGCAGCAATAGAAAACTAATACACTTATATGACCACTATTTGCCAGACACAAAGCTAGGCACCAGAAGCACAGACAAACAAGACAGACATGATCCCTACCTTAAAGGAGCTTATAGTCTGATGGGGAATATGGATATTAACTTACTAAAAAGAAATATATATGATATATTCATGATAATCATCTACTTAGATCTATGGTAATCACTTTAGATTGATGGAGACAAAAAAAGTCTGCTTGAGGACATTACATTTAAGCTGGGACTTGAAAGATGAATAGGACTTAGTGAAGTATAGAGTGGGGGAGGAGGCGTTCTAAGGAGCATGTTCCAAGGCCCTGTGGCAGGACAGTTCTTGAGGTGGGGTGGTGTGCGAAGAGGCTGAAGAGACAGGCACGATCCAAATCATGACAGGCCATCCACATTACAGAGTATGAATTTTATCTTAAGTATGATGGGAAGACAGCAAAAGGTTTAAAACAGGCAAGTGATATACAATAATTATATTTTACAAGATGACTGTGACTTTCTGTCGGGAATAGATTGGAAGTAGGTAACTGTAGTAAAGGGGAGACCAATAGGAGGCTGTGCAAGAAATGATGTGTGAAGAGGGAGCTAGTTGGAGGGCTCCAACATTTTATTTTGAGGCTGTGCCTGTAAGACTGGAAAAAAATGAATGTGGAGATGAGATGTTAAGGACATTTCTAATGTAAGCATATGGACAGATGCTTTTTGTGCTTTCCTGGAATGAGCACTGCTAGAAGAACACATGGGGTGGGGGCAGTTAAGAGCAAATGTTTGTTTTCAACATGTTAAATTTGAGGTGCCTTTGGAACACCCTAGTAAAGACATCAAGTAAGTAGTAGTTGAACATGTAGGTTTGAAGCTTCAGAAAGATGTTCCAGATGGCACTTAAAGCCATAGGGGTGGTTAAAATCACATAGGAAGAGAGTTCTCTGTTCTAGAGAAGACACAGGGCTGAGCCTGGAAAAAACTCTGACATTTAGGGCTCAAGTAATGGGAGAGGCGATAGCAAAGGATGTTGAGAGGGAATGCCCGGAGAAGTGAAGAAAAACCAGGAGCATGGCATCAGTGAAGCCAGGGAAGAAGGTAGGAGTGTTGAAATGAGAACTGTACAGTGTTCCAGAATTGAGCAGCGGTAACAATTATAGGCAACCCGTAGCAAGAGCAAATGTGATAGGGCAATAGGAGCCGGACTGAGGAATGTTAAGTATTATGGGGAAGTGGAACATTGCGTAGGTGACTTTTTTTGGAGAAGGTTAGAATAAAAGAGGACAGAGAATCAGGTGGCAGCAGATGAAGGATGCACAACCAGGGAATGAGTCTACCTAATAGGTAATGGAATTGCAGGTTTAAGCACAGAGGAGAGAGGGGGTAGCCTGTGGGACAAGGCTCCCAGGACGACTGGAAGGGGTGCTCCCTCTCCCCTGAGAAGGGACCTGTCTTTGCCAGGAGGAGAACACTTCCCTCAGGAGGGGAAGGCACAACTGCTGGCGGTTTGTACTCTGGGAGGCAGGACAATGAGGATGGATGTTCACTTCTGGTGACCACTATTTCCGTCATGAAGGTCATCTCCTGAAAGTGATAGGAAACTGCAGAAGGGCCATCTTAGATTTGTGGAAATTGGGAAATCATTGACTAGTCCTAGCTGAGAAGAAAGTGAAGAGAACAGGCCATTTTCTCTGTGGGGCCACCACTTTACCTTGAACAGATACCAGCCTAGCACTGTCATACCCTGTGGAGCAATTCGTGTAAACCTCTTTTCTTGACTAGACTATCAGCACCTTGAAGGCAGAGATTTAGTCTTCTTCCTCTCTGCAATTTCAATACTGTTACTCATGTATAGCAGAAATCAATAAATCTTTAAAGATAGGGTGAATGAATAAGTGAGTGAGTGAATGAAGAATTGTTACAGAACAGAACTGATGTGAAAATGTTTGACTGATCGTATCTCACATGATTTCTACATTGCCTACATTCTGAGAAATAACAAAACCCCTAGAGAATCTGCCACCAATGGACACTGATCTTCCCAAGGACTGCAGAGTCAAGAAAAGCGTAAATCCAGTGAAGGCAGGTGGATCTGGGTCAGTGAAATAGTTACAGGTAAAGACTTCTTTCTTCTGACAGATATACTCTAAAAACTTGGGAGAAAGAAGAACATGATAGGCTATTTCCTGCCATTTTTCCCTGGCAGAGCGAAAGCCTAGTCCTAAGGATAAAAGAAACTTAAAAAAAAAAAATAGAGAACATTACCACCTACAATCTCATATCTTATTTTTGCATGTTTCAGTCTTCCCTATATATACATATTTTTATAATAAGCACATTATTCAAAGAACTATGTATGATGCTTTTTCCTATTTAAAATTATAGCCTATGAAAGCTATAGTAATCAAGACAATGTGGTTTTAATGAAAGGATAGACACATAGATTAATGGAACAGAAAGAGAGTCCAAAAATAGACCCAGAAAATGGTCAATTGATTTTTAACAAAAGTGTCAAGGCAACTTGATAGAAAAAATGATAGTCTTTTCAACAAATGATGCTGAAATAATTGAACAACCATATGCAAAAAAAAAAAAAAGAACTTCTATTCTTCACACCATCTACAAAAATTAACTTGAAATGGATAATAGGCCTAAATTTAAAATTATAAAACTTCTACATAAAAACAAAGGAGAAAAATCTTTTTGACTTTGGACTAGGTAAAGATTTCTGAAATAAGACACAAAAAGCATGAAACACAAAAGAAAACATTGATAAATTGGACTTCATCAAAATTGAAAGCCCTGCTCTTTGAAAGATAATGTTAAGAAAATGAAAAAACAATTCGTAGACTGGGAGAAAATATTTTTAAAACACAAACTTCTTTAAGTATGCTGGATACAGGTCCTTTATGATTAAAAAAAAAAAAAAAACTTGAATCCAGAATACTTAAAGAATTTTCCTAACTCAATAACAAGAAAACAAACAGCGCAATTCAAAAAATTGGCAAAAGATCTGAATAGGCACTTCACTAAAGGTGAGTTATGAATAGCAAATAAGCATATGAAAAGATGCTCAACATCACTGGTTATTAGGGAAATGCAAATTAAAGCCACAGTGACATACAACTACCCATCAAATTAAGAAAAAAAGAAAAAGCAACTGACAATAGTAGATGCTGGTGAGGATGCAGAGCAATTGGAACGCACATGCATTGCTGGTGGGAATGCAAAATGGTATAGCCACTTCAGAAAATAGTTTGACAATTATAAAAAAGTGAAACATACACTTACCATTTGACCCAGCAATCCCAATTCTAGATATTTACCCAAGAGAAATGAGGATGTATGTCCACACAAAAGCCTGTTCATAGGCGTTTGCTTATAGTAGCTTTATTCATAGTAGTAAAAAAAAAAGGAGGGGAAATGCTTATCAGTTGGTAAGTGTGTAAACAAACTGTCATAAACACACATGGATTACTACTTGGTAATATTTGCTTGGAAGAATCACTTTTTTAAGAGCCATTGTTGACCTGTTCAGAACTGCTCTGACATTCCAGTAGCCTCTGTGAATTGCTGACGAGCACATGGGAGCCCTGGGAGCAGGGTGTTGATAAACCTTATGCTCGGTGAAAGGCAGGCAGCCCTATCACTTCACATTTCTCCCTTCCACTGGGCTTGTTCGAGGCCTCATCTGACGTGGTGCTCCTTCAGTCATTCCTGCTATCCTCTGTGGTTTGGCTCACGGTCCCCTGTGACACCGCCAGGCAGCCAAGGACGTGTCCACTGGAAGGGCATTGGCTGTGAGGCTCAGCTACCTCACTAGTCCACACAGTTCTCTACATCACCCAGAGCAGGAGGGAGAAGTAGACTCGAGGGTGGGACTTTGTCTTATGCCTCTTGTAGTGGCTAGTCAGCTGCAAGCACAGAGCCTAATATATAGTAGGTTCTCCACACACATTTGCTTTGTGTACCGATTTGGTTTCTTTTCAAGATGTTAAATTTAGTTCCTCGTGTGTGAAGTATGGAATACAAGCTAAAAATGCTGTAGCTGGAGCCATGCTTAAATCACTGGAAGAGAAATAATAACCTTGATGTTCTCAATTTAAGGATATTGGCCATGTAATATAGTTTTATTCATTTATATATTTAGCAAATATTTATTGAACACCAACTATGTCCTACATTCTATGCCAAATTATTTAGATTAAAGGGATATCTATCCAAGAACAAAAATAAGTCATTAATTAAAAATTTCAAAGATAAATATTGGTCTTCTCATACTTTGCTTCCCAGTGGCTTTGTTTTTTTCTTTTCCTTTTTTTCCCCAGTAAGAAAGTAGAAGTTATTATGTACAGATGTCCTGGGACAAGTGATTGGCAACTGTCTTTTCTTGTGCAGCGTACTTAGAGGATTTGGTCCATTGCCATAAGTAGTTGGGAGTAAAGTGTCAGAATTCAGAAGAGTTAGGGAAACACATGTAGTTCCAAACCATCTGTCCACTCCCCTCTCTCCCCTTTGTGACTATTGGCTTTTTAAAATGTCTGTTTTGTAGAGAGAGAAGAGTTTTACCATGTTTACTTCCTCTTTCTTAATGGGACATATTCTATTGTTTGACACCCTCATATTTCTGCTACTTCAAGTTTTCATTAAACAATAACTATTTTCAGGGTATTAAACATATACAGTTACATTTTCTCTATTAGTCTATTATTAGCTGTAGTTGCTTTCTTCCCTCTGTCCAACTCTCCTTCCCTTCTCCTCCCTTTCCCCCAACTTGTTTCTTTCCGTGTTTCTTTCTTTTGTGTTTTGATAATTTTGGTTTTGTTTTATTTAGTTTTGAGTATTACCATGGGTTTTCATAAATTATTGGTAGTAATAAACAGAAATGAAACATCTAATAATGTTAGGAGACTTGTATATGGACGATAGAATCATGTTCACTTTTCTTGAGGCTAAGTGGTGACTTCAGATCATTTGGGACAATATTTTGTATTCAGTAAATTTTTTCACATGAAAAAATAGTAGGCATTGTAGCATTACGGAAAACAAAAGTCTGTACATCCCCCTTATAAGTATCCCTCAAACTCTCTGGCATCTGCAAACACACACGCTCTAATATAGTGCAGCTATATTTACGGTGGTTGTGGAGGGCACAAGTGGGGAGAAGAGGAATGAAGGGAATGTTCCAGGTTGAGCCTAAGTGGTGTTCATTGCTGGGATCCAGGTACGTCTGGCACTTCTGTCTGCTGCAGGGGTCAGAGCAGAGGTGGGTCTTCGAGGACCCCTAAATCAGGAATGTACAATCAGTGAAGGAACACACTTTCAGTTAGCAGAATCTAACCTTGTAATGGCCGTCTGCTGCTACTCAGGCATTTCCTTGAGGAGTCAAATCCCCAGCCTTACCAAAGGTGACCATTATTCATTAGACAAAGTAGATTTCCTCCTGCGGGAAGGGAGAAGGGATTCTCCTTCTAGGAAAATAAGCTGATCTCCACATTGTAATGTATATGACATGTACAATAGCTCCTCATTTCTGAGAAGAAAGGATGGCCAGAAACACTTCTCAGCAATGTACAAAGGTTAGGCTCCAGCTGACTTCTGAGTACACACTGACACTGTGTGAATAGTTTGGATATGTGTGTGCTTATTTGTTTGCAGGAAATGCGTTCATAAAGTCCATTAAATTCTCGAAGGTGTCTGTGACCTCACAAATAGTAACCACTGCTTTATATACAGCCCTTGATTGATCTCATCAACACAGATGGCTTCATTTATCTACATAATGATTCTCTCA